>OY855910.1:10652960-11252960 GCA_963693305.1 Meandrina meandrites
TGAAAACCGCTCTAAAAATAATCATTATCAGGTTGATAGAGCTCCGCATGGATTGGAAGTGGGTTGGTGGTCTTAGCATGCTGTCCGGCCAATTGTTGCAGACCACCTGACAAACTGGAAACTGCTGGCACAAAAAAAGTAATGTACAAGCAACCGATTTTGAACTCGTTAACCTTTAATAAAATACTTTATTTCATTACTTATTACATTGGCGTACATTTTATTTTATTGTCTAATGATACTGTTTTTCCTGTTTTTTTTTCTTTTTTTAACCAAATAACTAATAAAAATCAAATGCCAATTGAAACAGAGGAGCAACTGCACTTTATTGTGCACGAATAGTTTCTAACTATGTCAAGCTCTATCTACGTCATGTAGAGTACCTCGATTTATCTCCGTAGTTTTAGTGTGGTGACAACCTTGAATACAATAGCGAGGAGAACTGGAGAGAGAGGATGATACGTGACCGCATGCAAATGTGAGGAAGTCTGGGGTGTAGGGAGTGCAAGTGTGGGAAGGGGTAGGGTGGAGGGGGAGATGTAGAGGCACCGGGTAGGGGGAGGGGGATTGCAATTATGGAACTAAAATGCAATGCAGAATAGCAGTATTTTTACCACTCCAGCTTCACCCCACAACCAAATTCAAGACAGTGTCATCCACATTCTTGATTATAATAGTTTGTTTAGCTACGTTTTATTAATTACAACAGCCATTGTTACAGCATTTTTACGCCTCACGATCACCGTCAAAGGCACGCTATTTTGGCCTAAAGAAATGCTCAGTCGTTCATTTTCTTATTTTAATAACTCCTTTAATACGACTACCCCTTATTGTGGTCCAACGGTGGTCGCATTAACGGGGTCCTACTGTAATTGGTTACATAAGCGCCCAGCTGTCCAAAAGCACGGATAACAGCATCAACAGTATAATAATCATTAACAATGCAGCAACTACAATGCAACCAATTTGTATCTTTACAAAAATATGTCTGCACAAAATATTAAAATCAAATTCATTTGTTTGATGATGTTATCTTGTTGACTATCTCTAACTAGACTAATTTATTTCAAAATTATATTTCTATGGTTGCATTATTTGAAATTTCATTTTTATGAAGAAATTCAATAATCAAATAATCTTTTCGTATCGGAAAAGATCCGTCCCCCAAGTAATCGTTATTTTAATCTACGTTCATAAACCCGATAGACCTGACTAAAAAAATCCCCATTGTAACAAAAATTGATCAAAACCCTTTCTTACACAAAAACAGTAATAATAAAAAAGCAACATTGTTATATGGAAACAGAATCTGACCCGGCAGGTTTTCTGCTACATAACTTCATCTACATTACTATTACCTCTCTGGACTGTTTGAGTACCCTCACTTCCTATCATACAACTTATGTTTAGTTACTTGTTTTCTGACATTCTTGTTGTACATTTTGCGGCATAAGGAAAAGTTAAGCTTCGTCAGAGATGAACTGAATTCTCTTTCCTTCTACCGGGTTAGAACTGGAACGGGACCGTCTTCTGTACATTTTGCTGAAGAAGCCTTCAGATTGGCTATCCTGCGAGTCGTTAGGAGCTGTGTTTAGCATCGTGTAACCAGACGAGAATGGATTTCTGGAACCCATATCCCCATCTTCTGCTTCGGGCTTTTTGTACCTAGAGAAAGAATGCAATTCATTGGTATTTCCGGTGCATTTCTTTCACCACTTGGAAATAGTCTGGGAAGCAACAAAGAGTAAAGTGGTTTCTGATGGGTCGAGAAAGAAAATCAATACGATCGCACCGCCAATCACTGAAGCGGCAAATGGCGCAACGAACCAATCAGAACTCAACCCGAAATCAGGTAATCGACAAAAAGCGCGGGAAATCGCGGGTGCACACGCGCGTCACCTATATAAGGAATAAACCATTCCCGAGCTACTTTGCCAGGATTTTAACCAGGCCTCATTCTGAAGCAGAGGCAAAAGGCAACAGTGGGTCACAACAAGATGTTTGAATTGAGCGGGAGAGGAGAGAGGAGGTCAAACGATGTCAGAAATCACGACTTTCAAAACTTACAATTTAAGCATGAGTGACGATCCAACAACTGACACAGAAGATGCCGCCATGGCGATACTCGCCATCCATGGCTTCATGACCACGCCCAGTGGTTCAAATGCGCCGGCCGCCAGCGGGATGCCGATCATGTTGTAGATGAGCGCAAACAAGAAGTTGATGTAGATTCTTTTGACTGTTACGCGGGACAGGTCGATGGCCACGGCTACGTCCATTAGATCGCTCTGAAAACGACCAAAGAATTACAACAATGTTAGAATTCGACAAATAGATGTCACAATTCTGATGCATCTACTAGTGGATCAACCTGTTTGCATTCTACGTAGCGTGTGAATAGGATACCTTGTGTGGTGTAGGGCGGGGAAAACAACGACGAGCGGAGCGGAGCGGAGCGAACCGAAATGGACCGAAAAGCCGAACCTTCTCCAAGAGCGCGCTCCGCTCCGATTGTTCTACACTCCACTAGGGAGCGTGATCGCAGGCTAGGTTCTAAGCTGGTCTCAACTGATTAACGACTGCAAAAAAACCTACTCCACACAATGATCCCTTTCTTTATAATTGTACGTACAATAATACCCCAAGCAGAGCTGTCGACGCACCCTAGTTGGGTACGTGTGTAAGAACAGACAAAACTGTGCTTAGTTGTTAAACTGCGTTTGTGAAAAAGCCGCATACTTTTGAGAAAAAATAAATATGCATTCTTAAAAATCTGTCTATCGCATTGCTATCTCTGCTAGGATCACTACATATCTTTCAATGTTAACTGTGATAATTTGCCGTTTCATCAAAACAATGTGCTCTAGTTGACGATTTTTCCACATTCTCATCACCTGTTTAAGTGACAATGTGCCAATACTGTAAGGAGAACTTTCAAATTGATCACTGCCGTGTTTTGTTACCTTAATCAAGACGACATCAGCCGCCTCCACAGCCACATCTGTCCCGGTGCCAATAGCGATGCCGACATGAGACTGGGCCAGAGCGGGAGAGTCATTCACGCCATCTCCAACCATGGCAACAATGAAGCCTTTGTCTTGAAGAGAACGAACTTTTTCTACCTTGTGTGACGGCAGAACCTCGGCGAACACCTGCTGTATTCCAACCTGTAGGAAATATAAGATACAGGTTCATGATAATACTTGCTGCAGAGGTAAGGAGTCATATTTCACTCGTAACGTATGGAGAGATATGTCGCGTTACGAGGCAAATGACGGCAGTAAAGGAATACTTACGACCATGGCCATTTCTTGTAGAAGTTTTTCATTTCAGATTTGCTATTTTTCTCTATCAATTGTTTTCTTTTTGTCATTCGGAAAGAGCTTTGTTATTTTGCTGCTAGTGATTGCCGAAAGGGATGTGCACCCCTAATATAGCCTGCAACATTTTTGCATTAATGAGACTCAGAAAGAACAACAATAATTTGGACAACAATTGGATAACGGAAATTGTTTTGCTTCGAGTAGTCATGTTGGTGCACTAACATAGAGTAGGCATATTGAGTACTGGAACTTTCTAAATACTTGCTTTGTTATAAAGAACACACGAAAACTTAAATTGGGTGAAGCTGTTTCCCTCTCGTTCTTGTATGGAGGAAATCAATTTTTGTCATTATGATATTGACAACTTTGCCTATACTGACCTGTTTGGCGATAGCGAAAGCTGTTTTCTTGTTATCACCAGTCAACAGTACAACACGTATTCCCATTTTCTTCAGAGTGGCCACTGTAGCCTGGGCCTCGTGTTTCACTGTGTCAGCGACCGCCATCATGGCCACAAGAAGACCTACAGAAAAAAAACATTCATTGCTTTAGTGTTAGAATTCAGCAATAGGAAGGATTCACACAGTCGGGAAAACCTCCTACGAAAATGCGAGTTCATGTAATTATCTGAGACACATTTCAGAACAAAGAGTTTTTCTCCAACTTGTTACATTGTAATATCCTGGCATGTCACGCAATTCTTTCTCGGAGATTGCGTGACAAGAAGCTGCTTTTCTCTTCCAAGACTTCTTACCATTTATGCCGATGAGTACAGCGGTATGTCCCTTTTCTTCATGCTCCTGCATAGCGTCCTCCATCTCATCAGTGACTTCCATGCCGTTCTGCTGCATCCATTCCCGGTTGCCAATAATTACGTCACATACGATTGGCTCTTTGGGAGTCTCGTTTTGATCCTTTGACTGACCTTCGGCTGAAAAACAAAAAGACTGTCATCAAGCTGATATGGTAAAGGTAGGTAAAGTCTGTTTACGAGCCTAGTGGCCCATCAGGCCGGAGCTTATCCCGGTTTCCGTAGCATGAAGCGACTAGGAGTATTGCTACTCCCCCTGGATGGGATGCTAGTCCATCGCAGGGTTACCCCCCTCTCCCCTACAGTAATTTCGCCAGTACCCATTCATACAACTGGGTGGAGAGGGCACTATGAGAGTAAAGCGTCTTGTCCAAGAACACAACGCAGTGCCCCGGCCAGGGCTCAAACCCGGACAGCCCGATCCGGAGTCCAGCGCACTAACCATTACACTGTAGGTCACCGCGCCTCCCACAAGCTGACATGGGACGGTTCATAATTCACGAGAGGATTTTGTGTCGAAGGTGAAGGGTGAATTAGCAGATGAACCTCCACAACGTCAAAATCATTGAAAATCAGTTCTTGCTCACCATTGTCGCTTCCACTTATCACCGATGTTGGATCAATATCCGAGCTCTCGTCCATCACAACGCCGTCAACCTTGACAGTCAGGTTTCTCTTGTTTTTGTCCTTGACAGCCTTGGATTTCATGATCGCTTCAATACCGCTGACCTTACACGACAAACCGTAACCAGGCACAGCCTTGAAGTCAGTACACTGGCCCAGAGTCTCCGTCTGCAGTTCCTGATGAATGGAGATACGAATGTTTAGCTTACAGGACGCCGGAGCTCATTTCCGTTTCGTAAACGGTCGATGCCATCATTGGTAACCAAGCTTTTCAGAATGGAGAGTGCCATATCTGCTCTAGTTTAGGCCTGGATAAGGTCGGAACTGTGCTTTGATTATTAGATGAAATTAGGCTTACAGAAGACGATTACTAAATCTAAGTTAGATTCACGCTTAGGTTAGGGATAGGGATAGGGTCATCTATTATAGATGTAACAGTAAGAAAGATACCTTATATAATTAAAGTTTTCGGGGATTTGGCGGATCAACGAGGTGGTGTAGTGGTGAGAGAGGTATGCTAGCATGCCAGAGGTTCCAGGTTCGATTCTGGGTGCTGACGTACAATTTTCATTTTTCTTTTTAGTAGAAGAAAAATTTGATGATTGTGAAAAAATTTCTAAGTGTCGCTAAAATGGCACCAACCGTTTACGAAACGGAAACGTGCGACGCCGGAACGTGTCATGACTGAAAAGTCACTAGCACTAGAAATTCAATGAACGAGGATGAGTCAGTCAGTCAGTCAGTCAGTCAGTCAGTCAGTCAGTCAGTCAGTCAGTCAGTCAGTCAGTCAGTCAGTCAGTCAGTCAGTCAGTCAGTCAGTCAGTCAGTCAGTCAGTCAGTGGCAGAATGTAAAAACCATTATCATTTCTGTATCCTTGTAAATTAGAGCTAACAGCTCAAAGACTTCAAATTTATGCCACGCTAGATACATAGAAAAACTCCCTTAAGGTGTGGCAAGAAATACGTGGAAACGCATCCCTCATCTGATGCAGCGGCACGAGATCACGAAGAAGGGGTACAAGAGAACACTGAACCTATCAAGGTCAAAGGTAAAATGTTCAAGGAAAGAGTCCCACTTTTTACAGCAGAACTTCCTGCTTGGGGAGATGTGTGCTATGCGCCATGTGGCAGTTTTTAGAGGTGAAGGGTTAACATACCTGCTTGGCGTAATTAGTAATGGCCAGACCAATTGGATGCTCGCTGTGATTTTCCGCACTGCCTGTCACCGCCAGCAACATTTCCAAGCTACATTGAGCTGGTTTAACAAACAGGGCTGTCTTTACCACTTCAGGGGACCCGTGCGTTAGTGTGCCTGTCTTGTCGAACACCACAGCATTTACCTGCAAATATTGGATGATGACTGCGTAAGTACACTGACACACGAATGTTTACCTGAGATTCTGTCACGGATATTCGACTTTCAATCAATGGAAACCTAAGGGGCCTGTAACACGTGGTACCTTTTTCTCTTTTCATGTCTCTATCACCCCACCCCCCTTCCTCCACCTTATCAACCCTCTAAACATTGAGATAGTTTGGAGGGGGGGGGGGGGGAGGTGGTGCACGACCTTTTTCTGACGTTGATGCTACAGACCTGAAGTACTATACCTCACTAGGTGTCTCCTTTACGAAGAGAGAATCTTGGTTGTCAGCGTGGTTAATTGTCATTCGTTTAGTGTTTATCTACCTCGGAAAACTATTAGATTAAAAGCGAAGATAGCTCTCCATGAAAAGCTAAGCCACTTTTTATAGTCGCTTTCAGTGTTACGTGCACAGCGTCTTTTTGTCGACATCCATCTTTCGACAAGGATCGAAATCCACCAATCACATACTGGTGTTTGTTTCATGTCACTTCCGTGGAAATGAGCCACAGGCTCAGAAGGTCATGCTAGTGGGCTGTGATTGGTGGATTTCGACCCCTGTTTGTTTACCATATCGAAAGACGAGTCGGAACACTGTAAGCGGCTATAAAATGTACAATGTTGCCTTCCCCTCGAAGAAAACCTGAAAATAATACATTTACTAAAGTAGAAAAACACCAAAGAAGTAAAAATGAACCAAAAAGGATCAAGGATGGTTAAGATTGGATTAGATTCGGACGGATTACGAACGACAGACTTGAACAATTGACGCAAGATCACCTTATGCGCGGTTTCCAGTGGCTCGCCTCCCTTGATCAGTATTCCATTCTGAGCTCCAATACCAGTGCCAACCATGACAGCTGTAGGGGTGGCCAGGCCTAGAGCGCAGGGGCATGCAATGGCCAGCACTGTGATGCCGATCTGAAAGGCGAAGGCGACTACAAACTCTATCCTGTTGTCCTTGTAGGGCTGTCAAGATAAAAACAATATAGGCGATAAGATCGACATACGAAACACGCTAGTAAGTCAGCTAAACTGGCTGTTGAATGTAACGGACTAACAAAACAAATTTTGCATGAGCAAAACCAAATCAATCTTTGAAGCTATATTTGCTTCATACAGAATTATGATTGATTAAAGGATACTGTTTCTTCATGGTTTCAAAAACGAAGTGAAAACAGTACAGTATAAAAAGCATTTTGTTTTCACTCGTTTATACTCAAACCACGAAGAAGTATGACTATCACGACTCCTAGTGAGTTTATTCTATAGCCCCCCCTCCACCCCCCAGTCGTGTGGACTACCGTAAAATTCCGGTTAATCGCCCCCCCCCCCCCCCCCGCTTATAGGCCCCCCCCGGTTATAGGCCCATCTACCTGGAAACAAAAAAATAAATCCGGTTATAAGCCCCCCGGATATAAGCCCCCCTCTGCTGGATGATAGTATTGAACAGGGCTAAATGTTGCTTTATTATGACTTTTTAACTTAAAAACGTATTTCGATCAACACTGCCGTGGCTCGTTTCGAAACGTATTTTTTATTCCGCTTATAAGCTCCCCCGGATATAAGCCCCTCCATTTATAAGCCCACCCAAAACCCCTTACGAAGTTGTATAAGCCCATTATAACCGGAGTTTTACGGTATTTTGTTATCAAAGGTTATACTCCGTTATTCCAGATCTGATGACAAGGCAAAGGAAGCTGAATGTCACACAACGCTGGGAATAACACTTACATTGAAGGTTTTCCTGAGTATCGTGATGTCAACAAATCCAATAATAAGCCAAATGACCCATGTTAGGATTGAGATCACCACAACAATAGGAACAAAATATGCTGACAACTTGTCTGCGAACTTCTGGATTGGTGCCTGCAAGAGAGTTTAAACAGAGCTCTTTATAAAGCAGAAACAGTTTGTGATATGCCACTAACTGAAATTGGTTTGTGCAGTGGAATCTGGATTGAGAGTACTGGGATCTAGTATAAATGGGTACTGTTGAATTGATAGAGCAACGTAACAAAAGAGCTGGCGGCCTGTGATGGTCTAGAAATTAGAAGGAGGAGTAACGCCCCAAGCCTCTCGGTGCTACAGAAAACTGAGATAAGTATTACCACTGACAAGCCATTAGGCAGAATTAACCCCTGTAAGTGAGCCCAGCAGAAAATTAAAAGTGAGCAAGGAGCGTACCATTTGCAAATGGGATAACGTGTATATGCATTCTCCATAACGCAAAGTCCTAAATGCATCATGCCAAATTGCAGGCTCACCTTCGAGGTCTGTGCCTCCTCTACTAACTTCACAATCTGTGACAGCGTAGTATCCTGACCCACGTGAGTAGCCTCCACCAATAACGATCCGTTTTGATTGATGGTTCCACCAATCACAGAGTCACCTGGTTTCTTGATGACAGGCATGGATTCACCAGTAATCAGTGACTCGTCTGCAGTGGATGTTCCCTGGAGGACCTTGCAGTCAACTGGTATTTTAGCTCCAGGAACAACCTGAGGAAAAAAATGTAAACGTTAAATACTTTGCCGCGCCAAGGCTCAGCCCCCCAGTGTGCTCATTTTGCAAGGTTAAAAAGAAACACAGTGCCCGCTGCACGAGTTCCAGTGACAACAATTTTCTTTGACTTAATCTCTGGGCACAAACTGGGCTGTGATTAGTCTCTAGGTTTCCTCCAAACTGATTGTTCCTTGCAACACCAATGATGCTGCTCGTAAATTTTACACTTGGACTCCCTCTGCTTATTATTATTATTTTTTTCGAGAATAGAGAAAAAAAGACCGTGAACTCGAATTCTAGGTAGAAACTAAAAAAAGAATGAAGTCTTGGTAGTGCATGTACCTTGAGCACGTCTCCACGCTGTACCAGGTCAACACTGATGACTTTCTCGCTGACCACGTTCATTGTCCCTGGTTGAAGTTTAACCAGCAGAGCTTCTGACGGTTGTAATGACAACAGTTTAGCCAGTGCCTCGGATGTCTTTCCTTTCGCCACATGCTCCATCCAGCGACCAAGAGAAATGAACACCAACAGCATGGGTGGGGTGTCAAAGAATGTCATTGGACTGTGGTTGCTTTGTTCCGCCATGGCGACTGCAACAACAACAATCTGACAGAAAACAAGAGACGGCTTTACTAATAGGAACACATGGTGGCCTAATGGTTAGTGCACTGGACTCTGGATTGAACAGTCTGGGTTCAAGCCATGGCCGGGGTAATTGTGTTGTGTTCTTGGGCAAGACACTATACTCTCACAGTTCCTCTCTGCACCGAGGTGTATCCATGGGTAACGGCAAAATAATGTTTGGGGGTAATCCTGTGATGGACTTGCATCCCATCCAGGGGGGAGTAGAAATACTCCAGTTGCTTCATGCTACGGAAACCGGGATAAGCTCTGGCGGTATAGGCCACTTGGCTCAATGCAGATTTTACCCCACTTACCATTTACTGATAGAACAACGCCTATGCTGTGAAAAAATTCTGTCACAGTCCCACATAATATGCTATCGCACACTGTGCTAACTGCAAACCATGAGCTGCTCTGGACAGATTGGCACAAATTTGTTTTAGAATTTTAATGTTACGATGGTGCCAGTGATTATCATCTTGCCCAATGTAACAGACAGTCTCCTTGGTTTCCCTAAGGTTCAAATGCACTTCACCTAATGTTGTGGTTTAATTTTATCTTTGGTTTAAAATTTTTCAAACCAGTTTGATTTTTGTTTTTCATTGTCTTGTATTCGTTATCATAATCTGAAACAAAGGGAAATACAAATCAAGCTGGTTTAAAATTTTTTTAACCAAATATAAAATTAAACCACAACATATACTAAATGTCAAAACAGGCATTGGTTAAGAGAGAAATACTGTCTAGTTATTTCCCCTAGACATGCCATTAATACATCGTCCAGGAGGCAGGTGGGCGAAGAAAGCTACACATTCGCCGATTCAACAAACGTTTACAGTTGATGTAATTCCAACTTCCCCAAGATATTAGTAAGGATAAAAATCAAGCAATCTACCACAGTACGTGAACTTACTGAGTAAACGTAAGCTATTGAGGTTGCTAGCATGATTAGTACATCCATGTTTGTTGTCTTGTGTTTCAGCGCCTTGTATGCCGTCACATAAAAATACTGTCCACCAAAAACCTAAAATGATAAAAAATATTTACAGTCTGTTTTATTATTTCATTACTTGGCTCAGGTATGAAGTATCGACATGAATTTTAATAATGTTTACTTTCCAACATCACCCTAATGTTTGATTGTAAGTTAGAAGAGCCACTTAACAATAGATTATTAGACTTCACCCTTTAATTTTTATCAACTTCAAAGCTGTAATTTGGGATGTGGAAAATATCAACCAATAACAAACTCTAACTTGTGGTCCAAAATTGTCAAATACAGGGCTTTAGTTTAAACAACACTCTGCAGGATATAAATTGCAGATCCCTAATGTTTTTAGCTTCCTATAGTATATTGCTCTCCAACAAGTGCCAGGGAAAAGCAGCCACCTAGACCTGCGAATATTGTACAGGTAACCAGTGCTGGCGTAAACTATCGATATAGGAGTTTACTAAATATTAAATGGTCATTTATTTGTTTAATGCAGACTGCTTTACATGTGTAGTGAATACTTACCTGTACTGGAGTACAAAGGATAAACATCAGTAAGTTCTCAAGGGACAGGCCAGGTAATACCAGTTGGTTTGGTCTCCTCTCCAGTTCATCCAGGATCACATACGTGATGAATATGACAAATGTTGGCACTCCAAATATCAAGGAAAACAAAAAGGATCGTCTCCATCTGCAAGGCAAGAAAAGCAGCAGCGTTAATATTGGTAAAACAAAAGCAGTAAACTAAGTCACTTTACTTAAGTGGTGAAGTCTTTGGCACTGCTGTGCTAATTGAGGGTACTGTAAATAAAATAATATAAAACAAATATTGTAAATAAAACAGAAACTTGTTTAAGATCCCAACTGGTAGGAGGCTGACCAGCTGGCTATTTACAAAGTGTGGAGGAGTTGAATTCGGGACCACCGACGACAAATCCATCCAGTGGCAGGGAGGAGGATTTGAACCCGGGACCTCGGATTACAAGTCCAGCACCCTAACCACTATGCCACACTGCCTCCACATTACGCATGCATTTAGCTAAACTACAATGATATGAACACAAGACAACTTCTACAACCGTTAAACGAACATCACATAAATATGAATAGGGAAACAAAAAAAAAAGCAAAACAAGCTCTCCAATAGGAGGCTTACAGTATAATCAGAAGATGTTGTAACTTTTTTTAAGAGCAACAGTTAATAAATCTAAATACAGTTTCAGACTATTTGCTTACTTTCTGGAAGACTTAGAAGGACTTCTGTATCAAACTGGAAAATTTCAGGAGGACTTATTATTGGAATTTATTGATATTATGAGTCTGGAACTTTGAAGGTGCATAAATCATTGACAGGTGACAAAATTCATTTTTGACACAATTTAAAAGATGCTTGGCAACCTTCTTGCTTTGTATACAGTTAAAACCTCTCAGTTTCAGTCCAGTGCTCTTACTTGCTTATTTCCTTTGAGTGGTCTATTCTGTCCTTTTTCTTATCATTGCTGTCCAGTGATGCTCCAAAGCCCAGTGATTCAATTGCCTCAATGATGTCCCGAGGACCTGTTGTTTCTGTATCAAACACAAATCGGCCACTGCTGGTTGCCAAGGCAACTGATGCTTTCAGTATTCCCGGTCTTTTGCTGATGTTAGATTCGATCAAATGTACACACGATGAACATGTCATACCAGTTATCTGGAAACAGAAGGCAAACAAAATTATTTTTTTGTATTTGTTTTCATGGTGTTTTAATCTTTTTAATATTTAATTAAAACTTCTCACTTTAGAGTTAAACACCCTGATGTGGTTCCAGCGCTGAAGTCTGTGGATAAAACCCACATTTAAAATTATGACAGCAAGCAAGTGCTAACTTTTAGGTCTTTGAATGATAAAGATAAAACATCTATTTGTGGGTCAAATAAAAAAATCTGAGTCCCTTCAGGACTCAAACCCATAACTTCCTAGATAGCTCTTGGGCTCTTTTACCACCGAAACACAGTTCAACTAAAGACTCTTGGCGAGCTAGGCCACTTACTAGATTCATGTAAACTTGGTATTTTCACAGCTACTATATTCATCAACTTTTAGAATATACATACATACATTATTATTATTGTACTTCGGAGATTATTATTGTATGTTAGAGAGCCACTAAATAAAGATTATTTTTATTATTAGAATATGCACACCTCCAGTTTTTTTACAACTGTACAATAATACTATCAGAGGGAACTCAATTAAAGTATCACAACATTTGAAGAGCATTTGCCCTGAATGGCACTCATACACTGTATCAATAGCAGCTACAGTATAATCACTACAAACAAAGTAACAAACTCACAATTAAGTCGACAGTTCCTTGTCCTTGACCGCTCTGATCCATCAGGTCACAGCCGTATCCCAATGCTCTCACATGACATATTATTTCATCCGCTGTGATCCTTTTCTTGTCATATTTGACTTCCGCTTTCTGTGCCAACAGGCCAACAAGGACGGAGTTGATTCCTGGAGGAAAAATCAAAACAGATACTTGGTTATTGTAGCTGCACATGATGAAGATGACCATCGAATCGTTTTTAGATGAGGTTGCCTTAAATTTATTTTATACCCTTCAGTCCATGCCGACTGTAAGCAATTTGCTTTCTCTGTAGACATAAAGCATCACAATTTACAAGTGTATGGGATAGGCTGTGCAAAATAATTTCATTGTCTCTAGCTCCATCTTTCCACTATGCATATATCTCCAGTTGAAAATACCCTTTGCCAACAATAAACAGCTTACCCTTTTTCTTCATAAGGCTTTTTTCAATGCTCCCCACACATGAGGCACACGTCATGCCAGTAATATGAAGATAGATCTTGTCTAGGTCTTGTTCACCTAAGGACTCCATGCTCGTCAAGGTGTTGCAGTTTTTACTGAAGGTCACCTGCCAATCACCTGCCAAGTTGTGTCCAACAGCCACGGCACCCTCCTCGTTCTTTGATTCTGCACCATCTAAAAACAATAACAAATAGTAAAAACAACAACCATTAAGTGGCTAAATCATCTTCTGACAATTCAGCAACATCAATAATTATAAATTATATTGCTCAAAAAGCATGCGCAAAGCCTCTTCCAATACGTATCTTATTTTTAATATCTCTTGACTAATGCATGTGCCTCTAAATCTTGAACTCATTGTGGTACAGAACCTAAACTTAGGTCTAAATGTAAGTGTGGCTTTCCCCTCGCTGCGAAATAAATTAAGCAGAAAACCTTTTTCTCATGCATAGTTAAGAGTCTGGGTTCTAGTGTACAGGGGGGGGGGGGGAGGGGGGGGGGGGAGTCACATGGCTCAATTCAAGATTCAGTTTGTTTGTTTGTCGTCACCTGCCCCTGCCTGACCTGCCTTGCCCACCCACTTCATCCTCCTTGGTAGCGCTTTTGAAATCATTTCAAGGTTTTTTGAAGTTGTAATGTACTTAAATCGGGTTTTTTTTTCTGATCTTGGTTAATGCACTGTAGCAGACCTGTTTTGTTTTAGCACTGGTCAGGCTGTGCATAGCTGGGCTTGGCACGGCTCCCAGTTGCATACGAGAAAGGTCTCTGAGTACCAGTATTATTGCCTTCATGACTACAGTGTTAAGTGTACCATCAAATTCTTACAGCTACATGCATGTAACATAAAGAAAAGAGCTTCCCCTCACTATTAACACAGCTAAAATCAACAATAATATTATTAAAGGGGAATTTGAGCTGGCAATAATATTACAAATGGCACAAGTTTAGACTACATCTACACCCATAACAGAAAATTGAAAACTTACTTTGATTTCTTTTACAATAATTAAAATTGTATGTCAATTGCCAAGTTGACCTCAATTGAGGCAAATCTTGTCTCCATTAATTTGACTTTGTGATCTTCACAGCAACAATCACATTTTTAGAGATCGCCCATTCAGGGCCAAAGATTAAATTCCCTTGTTTGATAAGTACAGTACATAAATTTGAGCTACACTGTTTTTAGGACTTACTTAAATCATGAATATTTAATGCTCAAACAATTATTGCTTGTATTTCACACGGTAATTGATCAACTATTATAGTCACTGGACATAAAATTTTTTCCCATTTAACACCACTTGGACTCGAACAGGTGCCAAGAAATCTACTAATTCAATTGATCAAAATTACTTGAAAAAATGAACAGATCCAATTTTTAAAATAAGCACTTCATCATAATTCATAGAGTTTAATTCTCACATCCTTAAACATTTAAAGGGTTCAGAGACATAATGATTTGTAATGATTTGTGTTTGGAGGCCTGTTTTTCCATTCTGGACTGGGCTCCCGAGATATGTCCAGAATGCATGTCCAAAACCCATGGCAAAATTTTGTCAAATTTGCCATTTTTGTTATTGCATGCATTTCTGGACATAAGTGCGGCTCCCACTAACTTTCAACTCAAGATCAAAGAGGCCCTCCACATTGGGCAATTCCAGAAAATATCCGTACACCACGACGGACGGCTTTTTGGAATTCCAAGGGCAAGGGGGGGTTCTTTGAATTGGAATTCCGAGGGCAAGGGGGGTACTTACATTTGGAATTCTGAAGGGTTAAAACTGCTAATTTTGTGGACGTTACCAGTTCGTAAATGAAGCACGACCGAAAGACGCGACGACATTGATGACGACCGCGAAAGTGCAGGATACAGGAGAAGCATCGATCGATCTGGCATGTGTTGAAGAAAGCCGATAAAACTTGGGTTGCACATCAAATTCATGAATTTCTTGATGATGAATATCAGCTTAATAAAATACGAACAGATCTTTGTTCGCGTATGTACTGTAAACATGCTCTCGTCGGTTCTCGTCGGCTGGACGGCGAAAACTCGCACCAATCCCCTGTTTATATACAGATGACACACGTATTTACGAGTCAAAAGGGTAATCATCGTGGTTCGGAAATTTTGGAGCGTTTTTTAAATGCTGAAGTAGTGTGAATCCCGGTCTTCTCTGACAGAGAGCGCCATTTTGAAAAACGTAGGATTGGGCGCGACTGCTGACCTTGCAGGCTCAAATTCAATATGGCGGATGTGTCAAAGCACGTGGTCGCCCTCGATCGTAATATCCTCCGAGTGTACAAACTTGTATCACACGATATTTTTATTTTAATGTTTTGTGGCAGTTTGGTGCAATGTAAAATTTCTGTAGGTTGTAGCTGTTGCACAAGGGTAAGTAGAAATCGTTTTTTTTTCCAATTTTTTCCAAACAAAAGTGGAGTGATGTGAAACCGTTTGACGTAAAATAACCCAAGTTGGGCGTTTTGTGAACACATTTGGTAATTCCGAAGGGTTTAACGGAAAATGGAAATTCCGAGGGGGAGGGGGGGTTCACGATTATGGAATTCTGAGGGCAAGGGGGGGTAACGCATTTTGGAATTTCCGAAGGCAAGGGGGGGGGGTTAAAATATTGAAGCCGTCCGTCGTGGTGTACGGATATTTTCTGGAATTGCCCATTGAATGGAAGCGACTCTCACTCAACAATAAACATATTAATTTGTATTTTTTCATCACTCCTTTATGTGTCCTCTTAGTATTATGTTGTTTGTTTCACATTATTTTCTCCTTGTAATTAGCCACATTGTTCAATTATTTTGTATCCTCGTCAGTATTATGTAGTATTCAGTACTATGCTGAATCGTTATGTACAAACTGTACATAGCAGTAAATATTAAGTGAAAAGTCACTAAGCGAAGTAGTGCAAAACGAAAGCAAAACCAAATATTACTTATAAATAAATGTGATAGCAATAATCCTGCTTTTAAGTTTTTGCACTTTTCATCATTGTAGCACTGATTTCCATGATTGAAATTTCACTTATGACTTTGTTGGTTCAGTATTACATGTATACTCAATAAACGTTTAAAAAAAGCAACAACAGCCCCTCCACCCTGAAAATAAACCCTCCAGAAAAGCCTTTGAGCACAAATAGACACAGTGGTTATTTTCAGACTTTATGCTAGATGAATTACCTTGAGAGAGTGATGCATCAAACCCCATATCTTCAATCCCAGCACGTAAATCTTCTGGAGTAGTCACTGCCTCATCATATTCTATGGTGGCTTGTTTGTCTGTGAGAGACACTTTGATGGTTTGTACACCAGGCTTGTTTGACATAGTTCCTTCTATTGTTTTTACGCAAGACATGCACGTCATTCCTTCTACACTTATCATCGCTGTACGCACATCCTTGTTTAAGCTGCAGACGTCATCCCCTATCAAACATGCATCAAATCCCATATCATCAATGGCTTCTCTCAACTGCTCCGCTGTCACTTTTCCAGGCGAATAACGCACTTGAGCTGTCTTTGCTGCAAGTGACACTGAAATTGACTGCACACCACCAAGTTTAGAGATGTTCTTCTCAATGGTCTGAACGCATGAATTGCAGGTCATTCCTTCCACATTGATCATGACCATCTGAGCATCATTTGATGGGGGAGGGGAGGCTGAAGGAGACAATAAAGAGGCCTCAAAGCCCATGTCGTCAATAGCTTCTCTCAGCATACCCGGATTAGTTAACGATGGGTCATAGGTAATCACTGCTTCCTCATTCTTAAGTGAAACTTTAACGGCTTGTACACCATGTTGTTTGGACACACCTTGTTCAATGGTCCTGACGCATGAAAGGCAAGTCATTCCTTTCACAGATATCTTCACCTCGCTGTTATTCTTGTGACAAGTCACAAGGCTTTCAGCCTCTTTGTTATCGATTGTCCTGTCCTCTGATAGAGCTATTTCATTCTGCGTCAAAACATCGACAATTCGCTTCAGTGATGCCTCAAATCCCATTTCTCCAATGGCTCTTTCTAACACCCTTCCAGTAGTGTGCCTTGGTGAGTACGTAATTTTCCCTTCTTTTTCCTCAAGCGATACTTCAATTTTCTTCACACCACTTAGAGTTGAAATGTTTCCTTCAATGTTCTTTACGCATGAATTGCAGTGCATCCCTTCAATACCAATGTAAGCAACTCTCAGCTCCTCCTCATTAAGCTTTGAGATGTCTTCCCCTTCATCAGGGAAGGAGATATCTCCACCTTTACCTTTTATAGCAATCTGTTGAAAACAAATACAAATTAATTATTCTAGACGTGTGTATCCAAGATTTTGTATTTTTTTTAAGGTGATGTTACACATGACAACTTTAACGGCGATTTTTAATCCATGCTACACAAGATGATTTTTGATGCAACATTGTGCCCGCAAGCAGCTTCATCAGCAAATTGAATGGTGTTAGGTTAAAAGTCAATGACAAAGGTGTTACACAAATCAACTCAAACAAAATTGAGGCAACAATTTTGCCAGCATTTGAATCACTCCCAGGTTCCTGCCACATGTTGAGGCAACAAAATGTTGCATTAAAAATTGCCCAGCGCACCATGTTACACAGCGACGATTTTTAACACAACATGGTTGCGTTACAAAATGTTGTTAAAAATTGTCCTGTGCAGCCCCTTGCATGGGGGGTGCGCATGAGCGCTCCGGCACTTAATCCTAAAATCAGCCCTAAAATATTACTTTAAAGTTTTGTTTACACAGCTCTGCCTTGTAAACTCAACAGGTTTTTGTATCTATCCCTTGGGCACTATACATAAATTTTAGGATCATTTGTTAGTATTATAAATGAATGTATATCAATTGCATTTTTTATAATGCCTTACACAGATCTCAACAATTCAAAACACTTCAGACAAAATAAAACTGAATTTTTTACTATGTTTAGAGACAATGACACAAAAGTGGTAGAAAGCCATGTAAATTATGGTGTTTATGTGGGTCCACTAACCCTATCAAGAACCCAGCTTAGCTTTTGTAAAAGGAGGAAAACTGATTTAGTACTTCTCAAAGTAAAACCCTCAGAATAAGGCAAGAGAACTCAACCCAAATGGCCAGAATCACATACTGACTACACTGATGGGAAGCAAGTATTTGACCAACTACACAGTGTATTTCCGCTCTTCTAATAATTAATACTAGTACTGCTTTGAATAATGTTAATAGCATTTTTTGAAAATAAATTTCTATGAAATATATGACAATTTAACCTATATTTTTTACTGTTTCTGTTTTCTTTTAAATGCTTTAAGACATTTAATTACCATCAGGAAGAAGGAACATTTTTAAATCAAAAATATTATTCAATGAGGCAAATTATTTGATCTGAATGATAACTAAAAATTATGCACTTTCTTTTACAGTGATGTGGCTTGAAATAAGAGATTCTTACCAGGAATTTAAGAAACCTCTGAAGACTGAAAATATATTTTTGCTTCCTCTTCACCCACTCAAACAAAAGGCTTACAAAAGGATAGTATCTTTTATTCTTTTGGTACAAGTATAAATATATAATATTGGCTTTTGTCCTTTGGCAAATACCACACTCCTGAATGAGTGACAATTAGTCATGAAATATGCATATTTAACACCTGTGGTGAGATTAGGCCAGCTGTATTGATTTAAAGGAACAAATAGACCAATAGGATGGATTCTTTTTAAAACAACATTCTTCTTGTACAAGGCAGTTGTACAAATGTATCACCGCGATCTACTGGCAATACAAAACGTCATCTGGTAAATACAGTATTGTAGCAAGTATCCTGAGGGTGTTCAAGACAAAGAGAGGAATAGTATCCACCAACTGTAAGCTTACAAAAATGATAAATTGCCTGTTCATTAAATATTATCTTGTTTAAGAATCACTTTCAACCAACATGTTATTTCACTGCTAGTTAAGAGAGGCAAGCGATTGATGAAAGAACAAAAGAACAATTTAATATATGCAAATGACTTGATATTTTCAAAATACAAAATGAAAAAGATTTTTAATTAATATTAAAACCTTTGAACAAGAAAGCTTTAAAGAAAACATCAAGAAAAGCTTGGTTTAAATTATGAAAAGGGGCGGACTTAGCAGTAGTGTAAGTATCATTTGTGATATATCTATTAAGAAATACGTGTATTATGTTTTTTCATTTAATTTATTATTCATGCACCTTCATGAAATGTAGCTTGCTAGTGAAGGGGTTTCAAAGATGTGCTCTTTTACTCACACAAAAAATATATTTTAATTATACTTTTAAATTTTAATAAAATTGACTGGAGGCTTTGCCAGGTGTTTCCTCACAAGATATCAAGCCGCCTATGCTATACTTTTTACAAAGTTAAAACCAAAAAAATAAACATTGTGCACAAAGAAAAATACGACTAACCATATAATTACTAACACTACTGCTGCAATAACTTACTCTTGACCACTAACAAAAAATTTTTATTATCAAGAAACACAATTTTACACTGATTTGCCAAGCATGTTTCATGTGGGTGAGTTAAGAATGAGTGAAAAGCTTTTTAAATGAAGTTACAAGAAATTTAGGCTAAGTTAGAATCGAACCAATGCTGGCCAACAGGCCGGTGTTGGAGCCACGCACAAGGGAGCTACACATGGGTTTTTGTAGGGCTTACATCTTTTGGCATTCCAGTTACATCAGGACATACACGTTGTTTCAAGATGTTTGAAAGGTGCTGTTGTGCAGTTTGCTCCCTCAGCCCACCCCCTCATTGCATGTATTTGCACTACATGACAACCAGTGTTATTACAGTCATTGACTGCAGGAAACAGAGCCTTATTCCTCCACTCAAACAATCCAGTTCATAGTTTTTTTAAATATGATTTTTGGTTACAAGAGATGATCTTTTTGGCTATCTTATAATATACAAAGAGTTTAAAGAACACAGTTTGTTATATCATTGTGACTGTTACTTACACATGGGCATCTTCACCAACAGATAACAAAACCTGAATGGCAAAAAGATTTTGGCTCACAGTTGAGCATGTTGAAGGGTCAATTTTCTGAATAGGCAATTCCAGAAATATTGATAACCAACAACAGACAGCTTCCATATTTTAACCCCCCCCCCCCCCCACCCCCACCCCCTACCCCTTCAGAAATTCCAAGATGTATTACCACCATGCCCTCTGAATTCCATAACCGTTAACCACCCTCCCGTTCGGAAACAGAAGTAATCATTAACTTTTTAACACTTTTAACATTGAAAAGTTGGTGCAAGTCTCAACGTGAAGTTTATTACCACAGGTACGTGAGCAGTTTGGCGACATTTAATGGCAACACATGTACATACTTGGGCATTTTGTCCATAACTTAAGCAATAGGCTTAAAAATAAACATAACAATTGAAAATGAACTGTTTGAATTGCGTAGAGTTGGAAAGCTGCTTTCAAAGACAAGAAAAACACCAAAAAACGTTAAGAACCTTTGAAAACAACTCAGTAAACAAAGTGCTAAGCATGCTTTTGCAAACTTGATAACCAAGCTACAAAATCAGTGAAGTACTGGTCACTGATAACCACATGTTTGCCAGGGTACTTAGCTGAGAAGTTCAAAGCAATGCTTTGAACAATGTCAGCTCTTTATTGTGATCTGCTCGATTTCACTGGATAATTGTTAAATATTAATTAATTATCAATTGACTTCTAACAATAGATCAATTTTCATCAATTAGTCAGGTCAGGTGCTAAGTACAGAGATAGTACATCTGAAGGTATATCTGATATATAAATTCCTCAAGAAATTTATATCCATGGACTCAGATTTTCTGAAGATGTTTGGGAAAGCCACTAACCTTAAGCAGTTATGTTAAAAATGCGAACAGTCTATTACTGTATGAATATTGTCAAAAACAATCACATGCTTTTTTGCCTGCTCTGTGGTTAAATAACCACCAAAAAATTGTTCAAGGGTTACCCAAATTGCAAACCGCTGTGCTCGCGTTGAAAAATATCCTGGTCCTTATTACTTATCCCAAATTACATCACAGAGTTAATGTTTATAAATGTTGGCTAAACTGTAGAATACCGGGCCACTTATTTGCATCTCATTGAATTTGAATAGTTCCTTTTGTTTCTATATGCTTCGTTCTAAAAAGCGTTCAGAGATATGTTAATAAGTGGCCCGGTATTCTAAAATCGCTCCTAAATGTTATATTTTGATATGTTATCAGGTAAACAGCAGTGAACACATTCGATATGGTAAATATGTGATATGTATACAGCCTGAATGAACACTCGCCGCTCGCTGTTAAAATATCTAAACACAATTATTTCAGTCAAGTATACGTATGTGATATAATTATACGGTGAAAAAGGTCTAAAAGCCTATTCATAGATCGCTGTTAAATCTTAAAATTCGACTTCACCTGTGGATCCATTGTGTAGAAGGACTGATATCACAGTGAGGTGTATGTAAAGACCAGACCAACTGAGTTGAGCAACCAGCTTTTCGACAAAATCGTGGACAATAAAACTCTGTTGTGCAGCGATCAGACCTTTACTTGAAAAGTTCACGTGAAAATTTTGATATTTCGCCGAAGCGGTACGCCCAATAGTTGATTTTCCACATCGTTATAACGCAACAGGAAACAGTTTTCAGAAGAGGAGAATAACTTCTTCCTCGTACGCTGAGTCCGCCATGTTTACACATCACGTTTGTGCCTTCACACTAATCACGTGACATAAGAATTTTGGGAAATACTGACGCCAGCCCAGAGGGTCACATGAATTATCTGCACTCTTAATGCACGATAGTGCGACAAAAAAATGTCCTAAATATTTCCTTATGGCCAAAAGTTGGTAATGTAGGAAATCATCACAGAATAACTATTTATTATCTCGCCAGATCTAGATAAAAGACTTGAATAAAAGTGTAGAAGTACTCTCCCCTCACATGTAACAAACAAAAGTGAGAGTGCCAAAAACTCCTTATTTCCGTCCTCGCATATTTTCGTAAACGTGATTAAAATTTATGAAATCGAGCCTGGATTAAAGTACTCATCAGACGACCTGCAGAAATATAATATATTTTGAACACGCAATCAGTGGAGAAAAATATTACGAAAATTGACGCATAAATTTCCGTTTTCGCTGTGTGCATGACGTACGAGTGATATAGCTTAACAGCAAAGGGGTTCCTTTTATATATCGCTGTAAATAGTGCACGGGTATTTTTATGGTTCAGTATTGGAACAACTGCGGTCATATAATTCTACACGAGAAAATATGGTGTCTCACTTTTATTGGGCTGTCTATTTGAACTCTATATTCACGATAAATAATTGAAAATTTCTTGGAGGAACTCTGCTTGGGCGCGGCCAGCAACAAGAAAACTAGTTCAATTTAAAAATTTATATGTTTGTTTATGGCGTAAAGTATTTTTGTTTTCCGTTCAGCTCCAGTAGACGACGCAAGGAGATTAGGCTTTGAAGGGCGAATATAAATCAGATAACTAAAAAATAGACCGCAGCGTCAATAACTTCCTGTAAGTCTGAAACCGCGCAACCCCCACGTTTGTAAGGTACACAAATTCTTCCGCAAAACAGTTCTGATCGCAATATAAAACCATATATTTCTAACTAAAGATCAATTTGTTTTAAAACAAGAATTCTGAGTTTAGCTTTTGCCCTGCCAGTAGAAAGTGAATTCTCTAGCGCTACTTTCAAAATAAATATTGCGTGACTTGGAAATAGATCGTAAATATTTTCATTTTGCGGCACGAAAAGGCCGTCGCTGAAAGTATTAAATATTGTCTTCGATAATGCTTATTTCGCGAACAAAGAAGCGAATCTAGCCTAGAAGTTTGACAAATCAATCGGTTAGCGAAAATTTGCCAGCAATTTCAATGGAAAATCAAATTAGGATAGATGTTTATGTGCAGCAAACCGTGAAAACAAGTCACGCATGATGGAGCCGATCAGATCGTAAAAATATTAAGATTTAGCGCAGCTTTACCGACTTAAATCTCAAGTCACAAAAATGTTCCAAATCTATTTCAAAACTTAAGTCCAATCAGAAAGTAAACTCATGTAAGTTTTGAACTTTTGCACGAAAATTTATTTTCCTAAGCTTATTGTGGATCAGAGCGCGTAGACTACTCGTGTATTGCCCGATTTCTTACCTTGTTGTCCAAATATCTAAGTTCACAAGACATTGCATCGGTCTCCATCAACGGAGTTCGTTCGTTTGGCGCTGTAAAATACTTGTTTCTCCCTGAATACCTACAAAGACAATGAAAAATGTGTGAGCGTGCGTTTCCTTCAAGGAAGTGCTGTAAACGAGGACATTGTGTACCTAAACCAAGGAACCAAGGCTCATAAACCTGTGGTACACGGCTGTGATCGTCGTTCTGAGTTCGTGCCTACGTGGCACTTCTAATAACCCTTTCTCACGCCCCGTGCTATTTTAGTCCCTTTTCGCAATGCTGACTCACTGTCACATGTCAAGTTGGCTAGACATGGCGGAGTCTCGTTTTGGAGAGGCTCTTTGAGGACTGGGAACAAATTTCTCTTTGTTTTCCTCCTTCCTTTCTTCAACTGTCTTTGTGGTGCTTTAGGTCATTTCAAGACGCCTGTTCGTTGCTACGACCAGTATTTCTTGCGACGTAAATTAGGGGATGGATTTCAAGTTGAGAAATTTAAATTCACGCATCTTTATTCGGTTTTAACGTTGAGAATAAATTTTAAATTCACGCCGTTTTACCCATAGAGATGAGCTGGCTGCCTCTGTTCCCATCTTCCGGCGTATCTAATCGAACAGTTCGGTAATCGAACCCAATCGAACACCAATCGTTCGATTGCCGAACTCAATCGAACATAATCGAACTCACAATAAAATTTTGCCAATCGAACATAATCGAACTGGTTCGATTACCGAACAATCGGTAATCGAATTCAATCGAACGAATCGAACTCTTGTTCGATAGGACAATTTTCCCCTCGCATGATAGGCACGTGGTCTGTGATAATTCAGTCTTAGGGTTAAATTACTGTTAGCTTTCCCCCTCGCTTTTCACCCGGCTTTCAGCAAAGATGTCGAAAACGTCAGGAAGCGATACCCAGGAGACCCGGGAGGACATTGCACGTATCGAGATTTCGTGTAGGGTAAAAGGCTACCAAGAATATCAGTTCAGCATAAATGTGGGAGAATATCAACGGGGATATAACTCGGCCAGTCGGTGCCATTTCAAACAGCGCGAGTACGATGGTGCGGCATACGCAGCAAACATCAGCTCAACCCCAAGGCATAAATTTCGTGCGGTGTGATTTTGGGAACTACTTAAGAGCAACATTCTCATCTAACACTTACGAACAGTTTAATTACAAGTTTGTTGCCTATTGCGTTGACTTCGATCTTAAGAAAAAAAATATTTTACTTGTCCACCTATTATTTCTATCATCTATGTTGATTACAAGCTCCTCTGCCGAAGTAATTGCTGTCATGCTAGCGACTGCTCTCCTCATCTCCACGTCACTCTTGGCCGCTCTTGAAGACTTATGAGAGAGTTATGGCTGCATGCAGCGTGGTACCTACTGTTGCAGTTATTGAAATGGTACGATTTCTGTCTGTTTACGGTCACATCGAAGATCAACACCCACAGTACACCCGGGAGCACATGAGTAAGTCGTTGACATTGACTTTGTTTTGTTTTGTTTGAACATTTACATTCAGTATGAAGTTATTTCTCTTTATTCCCATTCATAGTGACTATAACCCTACGTGTTTACTAGTTTCCGGCGTCAAGAGATAACGCCCGAACAAAATTGCATCGGATTGGTTCGATTTTGTTCGATTAGCCTGCGAGCAGGCTCACCTTTGGGTCACACGCGCTAGTGATCTGCGAGCGAAGCGATCTGGCGGGCAGGAGTCTGGTGCGGAAGCGCCAAGATAGCAACTCGCGTGACGCGGCTTCGCCGCGCGCGTGTAACCCAAAGGTGAGCCTGCTCGCAGGCTATGTTCGATTGGTTCGAAAATCGAACTCACAGCAAAATAGATGTTCGATTTTGTTCGATTGCCGAACCCAATCGAACACAATCGTTCGATTAAGTTCGATTGGATTTTGTTCGATTTTGTTCGATTAGATACGCCAGGAAAAATATAGTGGAATTAAACAGCTCTTTAACCATAAGGTTTGAGATTTTGCTATGCTTTCCGGGTGCGTTCTCGTGACCAGTTTACTGGCTCTTATATTTATTTTGTCGTGATCAATTTTTCTTTTCAGGTTAGGCGGTCGTCTGAACAGAGAACTGAACAAAGTTAATATTTTCTAAAGATACCTAGGCGCTGTGTTGTGGAATTTTGGCTCTGATCATCTCAGTCAATAGGGAGCTTAAGCAAACTACGACGGCAACGGCAACGAGAACGTCACCAAACAAAAGGCTTAATGAGCAGAACAATAGCTCTATAAAAATGACGGGGTGCTCGTCGAACATTTTGAAAAGAACCCCTAAAGGAACCAGAATCTCGATTAGTGAACGTGGTCCTAAATAATTTTTCACCTCTAAGAGGTACCAGGAGTTCTTCAGGAGAAACCATCTGACTGTCATATTTTGGCTCAGTACCCTAAAAGGAAACACGATAACTCTGCCCCGTGGCCATTTTATATTTTAACACCGTGAAAGGTACAGCGAGCACCCCGTCATTTTTATAGGGGAGTCCCCTCCCTCCCGCCTGGATTAGGGACGGACCATTAGAAAAGTGATGGGGGGGATGGGGAAAAAACCAAAAAAAAATTCATGCAAGGCAAAATGTCCGAAAAAAAAATTCATTCATGGAAAAACCCAACGAAAAAAAATTCATGCACAAGATGGGTCGCATTTTGATATTAAGCCAGAATTATAATTCTTCTCGAAGAGTGTTCGAAAATGCACCAAATCGCATTAGAGCATGTCTAGATTTTCAGAATTTTCCCGGGGGACAATTCCCCCGGACCCCCCAACGGAAATGGGCCTCCCAAAATTTTAATACGGCAGGGGTAATTTGCAGAACACCGAACGCACAATACACAATGCCAAACGCAGAACGCGGACCAAAATCACCGAAACAAGCAAAAACCAACCGGAGTGCTATCCAGGCTAATCGGAGTGTATCTTGCACTCAGGTTAGTCTAAAGATCACTCCGGTTAGCCTGAATATCGCTTAGGTTAGCCTAAAAAAGGCCCAGGTTAGCCTGTTTGTAAACGGTTAGCTCTCAATAATGGTAATGGCTTTGCTTGCTTCGGTGATTTTGTTTGGCGTTCGGCCTTCGGCATTCTGTGCTCGGTGTTCGCAAAGTTACTCCTGCCGATTTTAATAGCGTCACAATCCGTGCTAACCTTGGGTCCCCTCACCTCAAAATGCAATCCTGCGGGCCTGACAGGTATATAAATTACGCAAATTTCACTATACACCTGTAAACTGCTGCTTACTTTTTATGTCATAAAATAGATGGAAAGTAATGTTAACAAGCTATGTATTTAATGAATCAAAGTACCGGTAGCACTGTTTTTAATTAATTCAGTAGCAAATTGTGCATGAAGCAGATTTAATTAAAAAAAAAATTCGTGCATAGGGCTGCAGCCAAAAAAAAAAATTCTTGCACAGGCAATGGGCCAAAAAAAAAATTCTTGCAAGCCAAAAATCCCCCTCCCCCCCCATCAGTTTTCTAATGGTCCGTCCCTTATGGCCCGGGACAAGGATCGACTAACAACAACAACGCGTGCGCTAAACAGGCTAATACAAATCATGAAATTATCATCAAAAAGAATGACAGTTTTCGACAAATGGTATTCAGTGGTATTGCGCAAACTGTTGAGGTTCACGCTCTTACAGTTGTAAAGGTATCTTTTATATTTTTATTTGATTTCCGGCTATGAATTTCTGTTTACCTTTTCATAATTCAAGTCGTGTTCTGTCCGGAAACAACTGGTATCAGTTTGATGGAACAGTGACAACCCTGTGGTGTTAAAAACGAAAAGTATGAAAAGAATAGCCATTTGTATCACAGCGTGAGAGCCCGGCTAAACGAGAGAAGAGTCTGGAGCCGGGTCTGGAGTAGTAACATCAGTGTTTGCTCTTTAAATTCAAATGCGCTCCACTTCCTTCTCGTACGCTCTCAAAATTTAAACTTTCACAATTTGAATCTTTATTGTACGTTTTCTCTCATTTAGCCGGTACACGCTGGCTGAACGGAAGCTCGCAGCATACAACACTCGTATTTTAAGTCTTGGCGCGTTTCGCTCTTGTTACGGCCCGTACTTCAGTATTAACTTTACAAAGAGTAACACATGTACGGTTTCGTGCAGCTCAATCACATTAATATTACATACACTAGCTAACCTAAATTCTATTGGAGGTGCGCTTAGTGTTTGGCGTTATAATTTGGCATGCAAGGTACTTTACTCTTGCGTCGGTTTTTCGCTGCCATGCAACCAAGGGGAATAAATAACAACTCATGGTGAATTGGTGGGACAACTTGACATTTGGCTCACCTGCGATGGACTAGCATCCCATCATAATAGTGAGGGAGTTTGTCCTGTAGGTACTACCCTAGACTCTACTTACTTACCACGGGTATGTTGCGTCTGGATTTGGTTATTCCGAATCAGTTGGATAGTACAATGTTCTTGATTACAGTATGCGCATGAAAGCGACCAAAAACTGTCTGCGGCCCCCGGGTGAATCTTGAAAGTGCTAAATTAATTGGACCTAAACATCGACGCCGTAAAGGGTAAATATTTACATTGGCAGAAAAGCCTCTATTGTGAAGCTGACTGACTGTGTTAAAATCCCTCATCGGTAAGCAACGAGTTCAAACAAACTTGCCGTTTATAATGACACGGTGAAGAAGAATTTTAATCATATTGCGAAATACATCGGTTTCCTAGACTACGAGCAGCTAGCCTCTTTACAATAAACGGCACGCAATGCATGCAGAAGCGATGACGTTTCACAAGGGGTCTTTAAGAATTTTCAGGAAATTTGACAGAAAATTTCAAGAAAGTTAATAAAAATAGCTGACAACTTCTGTGTTGAATGATTGTTCGACAAAAGTTGTGTTATGTTGCAGGGAGATATCTGATACTGACGACATATCACACAAGGTCAAACACTGTCTTGAAATTGTTGAGCCCTTTTGTTTTAAAAAAATTAAAGATTTCTGTTTACTAAATCTTGTAAAACACATCAAATATAATTAGTCTCTTTCACTTATACTTAGAATTAGTCCTTTCTAACTGCCCGGGAGTATTTTGCTTTAAGTTCTACGCAGTGCTTTCTTGTTGAGTTGAACTTGATTTCTTTTCTACTGACGTTTATTCCTGAGCAACTTCAATGTTGAATGACTGTTTGACAAAAGCTGCGTTATCTTGTAGCGCGACATCCGATACTGGCGACATACAATACAAGGTCAAACGCTGTCTTGAAAATGTTTAGCCCTTTTCTTTTAAAAAATGTAAAGATTTCTGTTTACTAAATCTAATAAAACACATCAAATATAATTTGTGTCTTTCGTTTATACATAGAATCGGTCCTTTCTAACTGCCCGGGAGTATTTTGCTTTGAGTTCTACGCCGTGATTTCTTGTTGAGTTTTACTTGAATTATTTTCTACTGACGTTTATCATATCCCTGAAGTTAGTTCCAAATTCTAATCGGTTCTAGAAAGATCGGTCGATTGCAACAGACAACAGATCCCGTCCACTGCACGACGACAAGAACAAGAACACAAACCATGCACCTAGTTCCCAATGCTCTTCGGTTCAATTCAGGGAGTAATCCTCACACCGTAACACCAAAAATTCCATAAATTCCATCGCTTTTCTGCTTTACAGCATTAACCGATGACGTCATTCTATGACGTCATCGCTTAAAAATGGCCGCGCGCACATGTTGGGTTAGGGACCATCTATCTCTCATAATCATATACCCTAGATGCAAAAATGGCTGCCAATTTAAAATTCCATTGTATGTATTTTAATTAGCCTAAATAACCTCGTTCTTGAATTGATAACTCAAAAGAATTTTTAATTTAGAGCGAGGTTAGTGAGGCTAATTTATTTTTGTTTGATTTTTGTTTTCACTAGCGGTTTCCTTCGCTTCACGCTCGACGGACTAAGAGAAAAATAGGTACCCAAAGGGTGCATGTGCGGGATACAATGTTTTCAACTTTGGTTTGCCTAGGACATAAAATAGATTGTACGCTCTTTTTTTATATAAGAACAAGTAAAATTTGGCTGCAGCATAATGTGACGTTACAGAAATGCTTCCAATATGCTAAGTTGCACAACTGTACCTTTAAATACTGTTTATCTTTCAACACTCTGTTGAACACCGTTATACTGTTGGGCATATTTTGAAGCGAAATCCCTCTTTTGCAAGCAGCTCTGAATCACAACTTGCGGCGTATGTACGTATGATTGTGTGAATGCTGCGCAATTTTAATTACATGTGCGATAGACCATTGTTTGATTTTAAGGGAGATATAAACGGAGATATAAAACAGGTGGAAAGTTCGTCTGCTACATTCTATTTGCACCTTTTAATGTGGAACATTGAAAATCCTATTGAACGCTGTTATGTCATTGGAACTGAAATTTGCGTCCACTTTCAAGCAGAACAACGAGAATACTTTTTAGTAAAATTATTACAGCGAAAGGTTTACATAGTGTTACGTTACAGGTTTATGAAACGCTGGCGATGTTTTCTCGATTTCAGAAGATTATATCTGCTTCGTTCTAAATTGTACCTTTTAACATTAATCAGCTTTCAATACGCTGGTGAACACCGTTATATTGTTGGATGTATTTTAAAGCGAAGTTTTATACGATTTTTCCACTTTTGCAAGCCGCTGGGAGTCACAGCTATTGGTTGTTTGCTGTCAATTCGGGCATAATTATCGCAGTCTGCAGTCCGCAGTCTGCGTTTTACACTGACCGTATAATTGTCACAGCATTGAATGCCCTGGGTCAGTCATTTGCATGACTCATTTGCATTAACGGAGTCACAACCCGATAGCATTAGTATCGGATACCACAGGTATCCCACCACACAAAAAAATAGGGGCTACTTGCAGTCTAGTAGCCTACCGCGCTGGAAACGGCTGTATGACACTTCAGGTTTTTAGGCTGGGACACCTGCACTTTTCTCAATCATGGACGGCATTGCAAGTATGGGGTAACACTCGCTGGCTGCGGACCGGGAAGATCGGGATCTGTTACAGGAAACAAAACCTTTGAGACAACTAAAACAGATAGAACTTGGGCTCATCATAGACGTTAATTTTTAGCCAAATGATACAGTACTTCATAATACACCTCACAACATAACTCTAGTTAATAATAATAATAATAATAATAATAATAATAATAATAATAATAATAATAATAATAATAATAATAATAATAATAATTGACTCGATCATTGACAAGAGAGACAAGAGCTGTCAGATTATAGATGTGGCAAATTCCAGAGGATAATGGGGTGAGAGAGAGGGATGATGAAAAAGTTGAAAAGTATCAAGATCTAGCAAGAGAAGTTCGAAAAATGTGGGGTGTAAGGACAAAGGTTATTCCAGTGGTAGTGGGAGCATTGGGATCAATACCACTGAGATTGAATGACAATCTGAGAGCCATTGAGGTGGGCATTCCTGTTGGACTGATCCAGAGATGTGCATTGTTGGGGTCGGCAAGAATTCTTAGAAAGGTGCTGGAGAGGTAGAAAGAAGAGAAACAGCAAACAAAGGAATGTTTCTTGGTTTCCCTGGGCAACTTGTTGTTGCCCGGAGCCAATGATGAAACCAGCTTCAATAGCTGTGCGAATCTTTAATAATAATAATAATAATAATAATAATAATAATAATAATAATAATAATAATAATAATAATAATAATAGTAATTTATATAGCGCTATTTAGCTAATCTTTCATAGCGCTTTACAATCACTACGCTAGAATATCAAATAAAATCTAAAAATACCTAACAAAATTAATAAAAATATCAATACATGCACAAAATGAAGTTATAAAAGTCAAAAATCTAAAAACTAAAAATATTATGATAATTTAACAGAGCTTAAAGTATAAATATGTGTATAAAAAATAAAAGTTAAGTGTCACAGGCTTCTTTAAAAAGATAAGTTTTTAGATTCTTCTTAAAAATATCTTCTGACGCGGATTTTCGGATGTTTAGAGGCAAGTTGTTCAACAGCCTTGGTGCAGTAGTGCCGAACACCCGGTCTCCGTAGGTCTTGAGTTTAGCCAGTGGCACAGTTAGCAGTTCTTGGCCACTGGTACGTAATGACCGAGGGAAGTTTCGGTAACGTAGCAAATTATATATATATATATGATGGTGCTTTGCCATTGAGTGCTTTATAGACAGTAGCTAAAAAATAATAGGGAAATGTACGGGCAGCCAGTGTAGCTTAAACATTATTGGGGTAATAGAATCATATTTCTTTGTTAACGTGACAATGCGAGATGCTGTGTTTTGAACACGCTGCAATCTAATTTTTTCGGACTACCATACAGAATTAGCCATGTTCTAAACGAGCAGGGGACTGGGTACGAGCATATTTTCTCCTCGGTACAAACATTCAATATCGATTGAATCGAAAAATGGGGCACGTCATCTGAAAGAGCATCCAAATATTAGTAAATTCACCAAATTTCACGGTTATTGGTTTAAACCCAAAGGCATGGTACACTTATATTAGTATTAATATATTATATATTAGTATGGATTGGAGGGACAGGCGTCCTCCAATCCATACTAAGCTCTCTTATTTTAAAAGTGTACCATGCCTTTGCGTTTAAACCAATAACCATCAAATTTGGTGAAATTACTAATTTTTGGATGCTCTTTCAGATAACGTGCCCCATTTTCAATTCAATCGATATTGAACGTTCGCACCAAGAAAAAATATGTTCGTACCCAGTCCCCTGCTCGTTTAGAACATGGCCAGTTGAGTTGCATTAGTCGAGCTTGGAACCAATAAAAGTGTGGTTAAGACCAACAAAGGACGCGATGAGGTCGATGAGGGGTTACAGCATAACCAAAAAAATGCCTCATTACAAGGTATAAACAAACTTTTCTAAAAAAAAAAAATTATTGAATAGATAGTAATACTGGTAGAGGGCAGTTTAACAAAAGGCTACTGCAGGTTCCATTTACACTTCATTGTTATATTACTTTTAGGATCCTCAGCAAAACATCAAACTGAAAACTAAATAAGAGAAATCTTACTTTCTATGTCGGCTATTACGATTCATAAGCCCCTCCGTTTATAAGCCAGCCCAAAACCCTTATGAAGTTGTATAAACCCAGGGCTTATATGCAGTTAGTAACTGCATGATCACCCAAATTAAAATGCTCAGCACCGAAGTTAAAAGAATCACTAAAAAACACCGTTGAGTTAATTCAGATAGTGCATTTCAAAAATTAATCCCATACCTTTTGATCTTGCTCACGGCTCGCTTATCATGAAAGGAGGTTGCTGACCGAAAGTTTTTCTTTACCACTCAGAGATAACTTCAAAACATTCTGGACAGAAAAATACTGATAGCCATATCAATATTTGGGACCTGTAAAGCTCAAAGCCTTTTTAAAAGTTGTATTATATCATCTTTGATTTGCCGTGGTTTCTCCACCTGTAACGGTAAATTCCTGGGTGGGGATGGGGGAGGGGTGGTAGGGAGGAGAAGGTGGACCATGTTTTGATCTATATTCCATGTGACACTAGCCTCCTTTCCAGACGCTTTCTGGGTTGTGACGAAAACGCTCCCTCAAAACGTGCGAATGTGGCTACTCCATAAAAGTGTGCGTGGTGAAAGCCACGTAATGCTGACCGTGGAGAGGCGTTGCGTGACGGAAAGGAAGCGATCATGATGCCACCGTTACATTTTGCAGTTTTTCGTTCAACTTGTCTCGCATTTTTTTTCCCTATAAAAGTACCTGATACGGGAGAGGAGAGAGGAACCACGATGGTACTCTCTTGTCATAGGGCTAACAACTAACAACAACAAGGTCGATCAACAATAAACTCCTCTGGCTGCGACTGGCTGCATGACTGGCTGCCGAACTATCGCTAGGCCCAGTCCTCCTGGGCGATGAAATGATGACGTATCTTTATTTACAAACATTTATCATCGCGCTGGATGACGGGGGCAAAAATTCTCCTGAGACATTAGACGTTTCTGGAACTAGAAGTTTGTCTTACAAGAGGCACAGCTAGTTCTGACAGTCATTTCACTCTAGCACAAGCGAGAGGACAGTTTGTATCACTTTGAATTGAGAGGAAATTTCGTTATCGACGAGAAGAAGATGGCCCTTTCAGTGAAGGCGTACATCAATCCGGACACAAACCAGCAAGAAATTCGTCGTTTTGCGATCGACGAAGGAGCCTCAGCGAACTATGACTATTTGAGGCAGAAAATAGAGCAAGTGTTCCCTTCTGTTAGGGGCAAAGCTTTCAAATTGTTTTGGAAAGGTAAGTTAATTGATTTGATGTTGGTTTTTACACGCTCGAGCTCCCGAACATTTGCTGCGATAAACCCTTTCCCGGACCCTTTCAAAGCAACGTTTGTTTCAAGCAAAAAAAGCTGCGATCGCCTTCTTTCCAAAACGATTTTACAAGAAGCAGTCAATATTCTCTGCAAGTTTTGTAAGGTAACTTCCAGCGCAAACATGTTATTCAATCCAGCATAGCTGTTGCAGATGTTATTTTAGTTTATTTTTCTAATATACCTTGTGTTTTTCCTCTGCCAACAGATGCAGACAACGAGATGATAACGTTCTCGAGCGATGAAGAGCTGGTCGAAGCCTTGGGAAGCTTTAACGGGGATGTGTTTCGTGTGTATGTGAAAGTAGATGATCAAGATGCGACATTTGATGGTGGGAACTGCATTGATATTGGTTGATATTTTTTAATAAGCTCAATCAATGTAATCGGTCGTTTTTAAAAACCATTTTAATGTAACATTTGCAAAGATCTCAGAGACAATTTCAGTTTTGCACTGTCATCAAAAAATGTTTTGCTAACAAAATTTGACGTGGCACCTTATATAATTTATGAGGGCAGAACACTTTTATGCCTAATCATTATGAGTAAGCATTTCGTCCGAAGTCCCTCAGAATTTGGTTGTTTTTGTGATCACCTGAACATATGTTGAGTACCTTTTTAATATACCTTATATTACTAGAATTTTTTTATTTAATAATTTTGTTTTATTTTTTTTATTATTCATCCGTTCGTTATTTTTCTTATGCAACAGCAGGTGAAACTGTTGACCCAGAGCAAGCTGGTCCAGCTCATCCTGGTGTGGTCTGCGACAGTTGTGACAAGTACATTTTTGGTGTTCGCTTCAAGTGCGTAGTGTGCCCAAACTACGACCTTTGCATGACCTGCGAGACCAAGGGGATGCACAAGGAACACGAGATGTTGCGCATTACCACTCCAAGAACTGCTGAAAACAATTGGTTCCATGGCTTCAATCCATTTGCATTTGGACATCCTCCTCCTCCACACCACCCCCCACATGGTCCACCCCCTCACCACCCTCCACATGGCCCCCCACCTCACCACCCCCCACATGGTCCTCAACCTCAAGGAATCCCGCCCATACAAATTGACTTTGGGCATGGATTTGGCCCATGGGGACGAGGATGGGGACGAGGATGTGGCCGTAGGGGCGGAGGTCCTGGTCGTTGCCCAAAAGGCAGGCGCTGCAACGGTGGAGGAAAGAAATGTGACCGTCATACAACTGAATCCAATCCTGGTGAAGTTCCTGTTGGGCCACCATTTCTTCATGCAGTTGGAGAAAGTATTGCATCATTCCTTGGGCCATTTGGGGTAGAAGTACATACATATGCCAGCAATGAACCAGGTATGCCCACTTCAGATTACATGAGCCATACTGTACAATTGTTTAGGGGTGGCAAATGGTTCTTCAAAAATTTCTTGCAGAATTCCACAGATCTTGCCTTATAAAATTCTTTGGCAATGCTATCTCAGAGTCATGACCTTTGTTGAAAGGCTAAGAAAGTCTCGGACTTGAGGAAAAGTCACAAGTCTTGCAGTCTCAATAAGTCTTGAACTCACCATTTGTCACCCTTTGTACCTGACAAGTGATTTAACTGCATGAAAATCTTGTCTGTATTGGTTCTGTGTTAATTCATTCCTCAATTTATATGCAGATTGTTGTCAAGGTAAATGCCAGGAGGGTGAAGGGGCTGAAAGCTCTGAAGCCGCTGCACAGGCTGGTCCTTCAGGTGAGTCCACAGGATCACCAGCAAATGATGACATGGAAGATAGTGCTCCAGAGACAAGTAATGAAGAAACTTCAGAAATGGTAAGTGCAACAGGCCAATAATTAATTTGAATTATATACCTTATTATAGGAAATCAATGCTTCGTTGTGTTAATTAACATAATTTTTTATGGGAAATTAATGCAACTTTAATTAATACAAAGTGAAGGAAAAGTTACTTTCCAATCAATGAAGTTACCATACAAGAGGTGCAAAAATTTCAAAATGTAGGAAGTTAACTGTCACCACACAAGGAAATGGAACTTCTAGAGACAACAGGAACAAATTTATTGTTACAAAATCCAAAACCCAAACAAATCTTGCTACTTCGAGTGTTCTTTTCAGTGACAATGATACCAGTGGATCTCCACCCTGATAAAATAATGCTAAAAAAATCCAAATTAACCCTCCACTTAATTTATGGCACAGACATTAATGCTCCACTAAATTAAGGCCTGGAAATTAATGTTCACAAAAATTAACATGACTTTACTTAACATGAATTTTCCAAATTCACGTTAATTTCGTGAAGCGTTAATTTCCTATATTAAGGTATATCCATTTTGCTTGGAGATCAGGTCATTTATTCTCTCCTGAAATGCAATTTTAATTTGTAAATTAATAAAAGTATTGTTGTGTTCTTGGGCAAGATACTTTACTCTCATAGTGCCTCTCTCCACCCAGGTGTATAAATGGGTACCGGCAAATTTACGGCTGGGGGTAACCCTGCGATGGACTAGCATCACATCCAGGGGGGGAGTAGAAATACTCCTAGTTGCTTCATGCTACGGAAACCGGGATAAGTTCCGGCCTGATGGGCCACTAGGCTCATATGCAGACTTTTCTTTTATTGTTAACTGTAAAAGTTAATTTAACCTAAGTCAATTAAAGGGTCTACTCAAGCATTTTTTATTGACACTACTCCTATTTGTGATGGTGGCAGCACAGGTTCCCCACCCTAGCCCCAGAGCATTATCTTTGACCTGCATGAGTGGTGAAGGCACTGTCTGAGTGAAGTGTCCTCCCAAAGGAAACAAAGCACCTAAAGTCCAATAATGCACAAATCCTCTTCTTCCCATCAAGTGACTGTTGTTAAATTAGCTATCACAATAAGTAGGCCTCTAATTATGCACATTTTATTGCCCTGTGGTAAATTAACATGGTTGCACTAATTATAATATGGATATGTTGCTATGCAGGATGTCCAACCACCAGAGGAATTTGTTTTGGTTGATGAGAAGACTGCAGAGCCTCAGGGTGAAGCTGCCTCAGGAACTGTTGATGATGAAGTCCCAACTGACCCTCTGGAGGTGGCCATAGCAAAGATGCGTGCAATGGGCTTTGAAGATGACAGCGGCTGGCTGAAGCAGCTGATAACTGCCAAGGAATATGATCTCAACAAAGTCCTTGATGCAATGCAGTTTGAAGGGAAGCACTGATGTGCACATCCTGTAATGCAGCATCTTGCTCAATAATTAATAAGCCTGCTTTTAGTTTTAATTCCTTGTTTGTAATTGTGAAGTGGTGTTGTCATCTTTCATTTAGTGCTCTCAGGGTTTTGTTGCTGAAATGTCAATTGAAAGTTTAAAGTTTGTGACACAGGGCTTGAAAAAACAAACTTGAATTCCAGCTTGCCCTTTGGACAACCAGTTCAAATAATTTTTGCTCGGCAGCTTTTGCCAATGAGTATGAAAAGATACTTGCCAACTGAAGCAAGACAATCTACTTGCCCTGGGTGATGAGTAGTTTTTTTTCCAGCCCTGATAGCAGTCAGTGCACAAAGGAAATGCTTCAAGAAAATTTCCAACACTCCTATGGTGTTAGAATTGTAAAATGCAGGGCTGTGCTCTAAGAGCACCCGGTTGCCTCAGGCAACTAACTTTTGCCTTTGGGCGACCAGATAATCTTATTTCTTTCATATAAGCTTTATGCTGGGTACCCTGTATCTCATAGTTTGGAACCTTTCGGCTTTCTTGTAATTTTTCTTAGAGCACAGCCTTGAAATGTTGGAAATTACTTAAAAATGTAGATTGCAAAGCTGAGATAAAACTTGTCAACCAAACTGTAACATCACCATGCAAAAGCCTGACCTTTTACTGTTTCTCTGTAGACGTATGCCTAATGATATCTCTGTTTGGTTTTCCTTTTAAAGCTTAAGTTGACATTTCATCAGAAAGTGTTTTAAGGGCTTTAGTTTATGTGGGAAAAAGTTGTGTGGTTAGGTTTGTAACAGGATTGTGGATGGGATATGTTAGGGCTTTTTATTGTTATTTGCAGTAGTTATGCAGCAAATGAATGTAGTAGCTTGCTTGTGAGCAATTGATGCCAATAAATTTAATAAAGCTCTTATGAAAAGACAAAATTGTTTGTTGTTTTTACTTGTAATCATTAGAAACATGCGAGAAAGAAAAAAATCAACGAGACCCAGTTTTAGTGTTGCTCATGCTACTCCCTCTACACTGGCACTACAGAACAGTTGAGGCTTTAAAGCTGCAACATAGCTCCATCTATCTAAAAAAAGAAGCGTTTAAAATCCCTTACCCACCTGCAGTTAACTTCACTTGACATAATAGGCACCCTTCCCTCCCTGGGTCATTGTGACAATTTACTCTTCCAGTGCCAGGTTGTTCAAAGGGTGGATGATGTTATCAACTGGATAAATGATGATGAAAAAAACTACCACCCTTTGAGCAACCGGGGCCAGGTGTATAAATGGTACTGGTGAATTTAATGCTGGGGGGGGGGGGGGGGGGGGGTACCCAGCGATGGACTAGCATCCCATCCAGCTAGGGGGGAGTAGAAATACTCAGCCACCTTGAGCCACTGAAACCAGGATAAGCTCCCACCTGATAGGCCACTAGGCTTGTATGCAGACATTTGTAACCTATCTACCAACGACTGATCATGACCGACTGCCTCAGCAACCAACCTACCTACCATTTTATTGTCCACAATGCAAATGTCTAGATAGATAATTTTTAAAATTCAGTTTCTTGTAAATGCACAGTGACTTTACAAAACTGTACAATCAAATAACTTGTACAACCCTGTCCTGGCATTGCCATTTGTAATGAAATTGAAATTAACCTACAAATTCCAATATTTTGAAACCATTGCAAAAATTTATTGCTGCAGTGTTTTAATCCTTTACAAATCTTAATTTTATTTACTAAAAAGATGTTATTTCAAATAAATTTAAAAAATATTTTCTATACAATAAAAATCTAATAATAAAAACAGGCGGATTACATCCTTTTGTAAATACCTTATTCTGTGGATAGACACAACCACAGCCTGAATCAGCATTGATGTAATATTTGTGTAAAATGGGAGATGTTTGGTAGACTAATAAATTCAAAATAAGATGATTGGCCATCTAGAAGATTATCGAGTATTAAATGGTTTGAACCCCGGAGTATGAGCAGTTTGTACAGCGTGGTTGTCCGGATGAGATCAGTAGCTCTGAAAAGCACTGTTGTCCTAGAGGTTACTGACATATTTTTGGCAAAATAAGCAGAAGTCTAAATGTCGAAATGCCAGTCACCAGCTGAAGCTCCAAGAGTGTAAGATGATGATGGTAAAATTTTGTTAGTCAGAGTGTCTGGTTGTTCTAGTGCCATAATTGACACTAATAGGGGACACAAACTGAAAATACAAAATTATTTTAAATTAGAATATTAATTAATTATTAATTATTCTAAATTAATTATTAATTATTCTAAATTAGAATATTAATTTCTTAGACCTACCTATTAATTATTTGCAAATTTTACACAATAATTAAAACTAAGATGTTTTAAATTACACCCATTAAAAATGGCAATTTCGAAACAGTTTGTTATTCAATGTAAAACATGAACACAGTTTTTTTGTGCATTGGTAACAAGCAGTTGACCATTGCTTGACACTGCAACTGACCAAGGAACCTCAAATCCAGTGACTTCTCCACAGAGTGTGTAGAGAAAAGTTCCATCCAATTTGAATACCTGAAGTCTCCTGTTACGGCTGTCGCAAACAATCAAGTTATTAAACTTGTCAATGGTGTGCCCAATGGGATAAAACAACTGACCCTCACCAGACCCTTCACTGCCGATATTAAATAGGAATATGCCTTCATTGTTGAACACCTTGATGCAGTGAGCTGCACCATAGCATACAAAGAACTTGTCTTGGTGATAAAGCACTGACCACGGAGGGACATCCCTTTCTGGGGCACTGAATGATTGTAATATTTCTGACCCATCAGGGGAGAGGACCTTGACTGCATTGTCGCAAGTGTCGCACACCACCATGCGGCCATCATCCATGACAGTCAGGTCTCTGGGTTTGTACAGGCGTTTGTTGCTGATGTTTTTGATAAAGTGACCACTTTCAGTAAAACTAATCATCTTCCTAGAACCAATAATTATGACCTCATTTGATCTGTTGAATGCAACTGAAATGGGTTCAAATAGCCTCTCAGCACCAGATCCCTGACCAATTGCCCTTAAGAAACTTCCATCTGGGCTGAAAAGTTGTATTCTGTTGTTACCATAGTCTGCTATAGCAATGTTCCCTGTGTTGTCATTTATTGAAATGCCGCCGGGCATACAAAATTGGCCTGGTTGTTGTCCAAGGGACCCAAACCAAAATACTGATTTGTATTGATGCGGGGATGCCTGAATGCTCCAGGGACTACCAGTCAGTGGTTGGCCATTAACTGCAATCATTACATCATGACGTTCTGCACAATCTGGCATGTAGGTGACAGTATATTCACCACCTACATTGCTAGCCGTGTGTTCAACCTTTGTATCGAGGACCTGTCCCGAAAACGCTTGAACCTTCATTGTTAACTGATCATCACCATTATAACATTGTTTTCTCTCAGAATCCTGTGTTATGATTGTAAACTTAGCTTCTCTTCCAACTTCTGCTTCCTTCAAGCCATCTCCTTGTGCCACTGACTGCAAAGGATCAGTGTAAGTTGCAACAACTCGACCCACAATAGTTCCTCTCGATACATTCTGAAAATAGTCTTCATTTCTCTCATATCTAACATGCAATGGTTTATAAATGTCCATTTTCCTTGCAATTAGACGACTTTTACATCATTGGATGATGGCCACCTGTTGTGCTTGTAGAATTTCAACGCTGACATTCCGTTGTAAGATAGCCTCGCATTCTTCCACAGAATTCTTTAACTGTTCAACAAACATATGTGAGTGTTCCAGTTGTGCTGCATGACCTCGTTCTTCTTCTTCCTCGATAACATCCAACTCAGTCAACATAGCGATCTCGTGTTCCTTTAACACTTGCATGAGTTCTTCCATAGCTGTACGTATGTTGTTACGAGCTTCATCAACTTTTTCCTTGCTTTCCTTCAACATTTCTGTTGTTTTCACCATTTGCATCTCATGCCCTTCAATTTCAATTTTCAGTTGTTCTACAACTTCGACTATCTTTAATTTCTGCACTTCTGCAGCCTGTTCGATATCCATCTTGGTGTGATAAGCATGACGCATTTCTCCACACTTGTTACCAATGCAAACTTTGCAATTTTGGCAGTAACAATCAAGTGGTTCATTATGTATCTGTGTAAATATAGCAGTGGTTTCAGACATCTCTCCCAACTCCAGGCTTTTCTCTTTTAAAGGCAACCAGAAAAAATGATATTACCGGTATGTAACCTGTGAACAGGCTCTCTGGTCAAAGATAGAGCAAAAAGAGAGCAGCAAGAGAAAGGTGGGGGCCGGTGGGGGAGGGGAAGAAGGCGGGGGAAAGGGAGAGGGGAAGAGCCTGTTGACAATGGATTGAAGCTGCCATTCCGCACCATTTCAATCAAGGTGGCTCAGAACAGTTTCCTGCATTTTTCAACACCTCAATTTTGACGGATCAATACCAAGTCTTTTTCATTTCAAGACCCAACAATTATGATATCAAACAGATGCCCAATGACCGGTAAACAAATTATGGTTATTTTCTGGACATTACAAGTTACCATAGCAACGGTATAACCTGTTAAAAACACCCTTAATTTTAGCTTTAAGTACTTATAACTCGAAAACAAGTCCGGTGACCCCCATTTTTTATTATCGAATTGTAAGCAACAGTATAAGATGCAACTTTCTGCAAAGTTTTAAAAAAATCTGCACATGCATGGCGTTCAGAGCCACCTTCAATTTACGAAAATTTAAGGTGGCTCTTAACCTCATGTGCAGATTTTTTTAAAACTTTGCCAAAAGTTGCATCTTGTCTTACTGATCAGAATTTCATAATAAAAAATGGGGGCCACTGCGCTCGTTTTCGAGTTATTAGCAGTTAAATCTAAAATTAAGGGTTTATTTGACAGGTTGTAGTGTTGCTATGGTAACATATTGTGTAATAAAAATGACAACATCGAGTTTACCAATCACTAATCATTTGTTTGACACCATGATTGTAGCATCAACTGATAAAGAGTGGTTATAATGACCAATCAAAATCTAAGTCTTGGAAAGTGTTGGAAATGGTAGCCAGCCACCTTAACCTGTCATTAATCTGTCATTAACTTGAAAGCCCAGAATCATTCTGCGATCCTTGTCAACTCATTGTCAAATATGACCTATCTGATTGGCTGAAAAATACAGGAGTACTCTGCACATGCTCAGAAATTGGGAGCAGCCAGAGGTCTCGATTCCTGGTGCAGACCAGAAGGATCGCAGCCTCTGGGGACGAGAATGGCCCGGAATGATAACGTCGCTAAGGATAAAGCACCTTACTCAACAACAAAAATTTATTGCAGGACTCTTACATTTACCCATGAATTCGAAGCAAGCCAGGAAAACAGTGGAAAACCCCTTACTTTGGAGGAAAAGTCCAGGCATCAATGAATATTCCACAAAGAGAAACTGGACAAAAATCAATATGTCATCCATGATGCAATGAAGCAACACATGTACAATGAATAAACATCCGGTCCCGTTGTTACATCTTCACGGAAAATTAAAGATCTTGTCCTTTCAGAATGAAACATTTTGAGGGATTAAAACATATCTTGCAAATATGAATGAGCCAAAACAAACTGTAATAGCAATACATGTACACATGATAAATTCAAGTGTGGAACTCTACTGAAGGGAAACTGTGCCGACCTGTGATCTCTTTAAATGCCTCCTAATAACACAGCTGGCAGCATAATTATAGTTCCCTTAAACAAGTTATGACAAGTGAGAAGCGAAATAAGTTGGGTAACTAAATCCAATATAGAATGGCAAATGTACAAATTTCATGAATGTAGGCTAGGGTCTGTGTAGGCCTGTCACCTCCTTTCTACTACGCCAGAGATAGCAAGCAACGCTCTGTTCTTCTTTTAGCTGTCCTGTGTGGACAAAATCCCTTAATGAATTGCTAATAATGCTCTTTGTAACGGATCATCTGTAACTCGCCCATGGCACCACCAGAAGACAGCATGCATTAAAACCTGAAACAAGGAAACGGTAAAACCACCGAAAAAAAAGAACAAGAATGACACACATGTAAAGATCTAGAGTATTGCCCTAAACAACAAATAAAAGCTAACCACAAGCAAACCTCAGTTAAAGCTAACCGCAAGCATGTTTCATTTCATTTCGTTGTTTTGGGTTTTAGTACAAGCCCCAGAAGACACCATGTTTACACTTGGCTGGGCCGAAATGCAATTTTTGATCGTATAGGGTCTCATGGCGTTGGCGAAATCAAGATGTTAATAAGACCTGTCAACAATCAGTGATCTGACCAGTCAGAGGTTGCCAGTGACCAGAATCTGGTGCACAGCGGGTGCTTTTGGAACGGTGGCATAAAACCTTTGTCTGCTGGCTCCCCCACTTTTTGTTCTCCCCCAGGGCCCATCTCGGTTCGCTTTGCTTGCCGATTTCTTTGGGAGCCTGCTCGCATGCTAGATATTAAGTAACATAGTTAGCCAGTTAATGTTAGTGTTAAACTAAATAAATTTCTTTTATTATTCTTCACTTCACATTACAAAAAAGTAGGTCATGAGAGGGTTCTGCAGACGACATTTTGGAGGTGATTTTCAGCCAAAGCACTTACCTTCAACACAAGCGTCTTTCTTAGTAGTGATCAAGTTTGATGCTGTCAATTCATCAAGCTTCTTCCCAATGTTTTTTATTTCACTTTCAATGTCATTCAACTGATCCTTAACATTGTCCTCATCCTTCTTCCACTGGCTTAGAACTTCTTTGTAGTGTTCTTCACTTTCAGGATCCATACACTCAGTCTCAAGATGGTCGATTGCTGGCCTGTACCGAGCTCCTCCCAGTCTCACCATTGCATCCCTAATTTCTTGCCAGTAGTTATTGAAAGCTGCATTATCAATTGATGCATGCTCGGCATGAGCATACACCGTATTTCTAAAGTACTTAATACGAGCAATGTCTGCTTCGCGACTCACATCTGTTGCAACAGGGAGTTTGTCCCAGCCAGTTGCTGGAGGAAGTAAGCCACATATGTTTCGTAACAAAACCGTTGTAAGGGTTATGTCAAAACTTGCCGATGATACTGAAGACGGAATGGCAGGGAAAAGCTTTCCCCATTGTGTTGGATTGATAATTTTCCGGGATCTGAGTGACTGCAATGTTGTTTTTTTTGCCACCAAAACTAGATGGAGATTAGCAGGGGTGTGTATGACATCCAGTGTGTCTCTAAGAGCCTGGGTTCCAACATCAACCAGCAGACGACATAACCTAGCGTAGTTAGTTGTCTCTTTGGTGGAGGTCGCAGTTGGTGGCATATCTGTGAGTCATTATTTATCAAGGATCAGTCTATGATAATCGTGAATTAAGTAAGTTCTAAAATGCTTAATAAAAAGATTGAATGAAATCAGTGCATGGGGACAGGAGGGCAGGAGCCCGGGAGAAAAGGGGCAGGAGGCAGGAGAAAAGAGGCCAGGAAGCGCGAGTACTAAGGTGGCAGGAACTGGGAGAAATAGAGAAAAATTTGTTACATTTCGCAACAGAAATGGGACAAAAAGGAGAGAATTGCTACAAAAAGGGGCAGGAAGCGGGAGTTAAAGTTACAGGAAGCAGGAGTAGAAGATACGGGAAATGGGAGTTTCAGACCTCCCTGTCCCTCCCCACAAATCAATATATACTTAGCTCTTATTGACTGAGCAGGAGGTCTGTATGGGAGAATCTTGACCGAGGTCGTGATCGAGTACAGACCGAACGCAGTGAGGTCTGTACTCATGACCGAGGTCAAGATTCTCCCATACAGACCGACTAATTAAGCTCGGTTAAGGTTACACAATACCTTCAGAGGGCTACTTTTGTTGAAAAAAATTTTTTTGGACTAAAATAAAAGTTTGCTATAAATCTAACATTTCCCCAAAAATTCATGAAAGTAAAATCTTAAAACATGCCCGAGTTATTTCGAAAAGAAGGTTTTTTAATAAGAGTTAATAAAACAGTTTGGTGTCATAATCCTCATAGCGCGTTGATTCCCCGGTGATGTTTTGGCGCGAAACAGCCTCATCTGCGAGCTCTTATTATGAGGACCTAATTAGCATATTTGGTTTACATGTGATTTTGCTTCTCTTCCATTCCCGATATCGCTCTTCGATATCGCTCTTCGTTTCTCAAACATTGGCCTTGTTGAGGTCGTGAAACAAGTTGAAAAAAATGGAGAAGTTCTTGGACAGCGAAAACATTGAAGTCAGGATCTAAGAAGAAGACGAAAGCGGAATTTGCCGAAAGCAAGAAGGAAAACTTGGCCGATTGAGCTGATAGTGACGAGTGATCCTTCAAACAAATCGAACTACCCATTGGTACTTCATTTTCTGTTCTCTACCCCGTATATTTTTCTGTTTTTCCAAATCTCTTGCACGCTGAAGTTCAACAAGGAGAATGTACGTGACTCAGGCCACACTATTACTGCCTTCGAATTCCCGCGAACATCGTTTCGCTCGCTGTGAATGGTAGGGGTGCCATCATTTCATTGGCCAGCGGCATATCCTGTTGCGTAACGTGTTTACAAATCTTCAAATGGCGAAATCTCGCAATCGTTTTGGCAAATTATTCGCTACTAAAACTTTACGGGTCTATAGAAAGATAATCAAAGAGATTGATACTTGCTGATTAACATTGTGCAGTACTTTTACAGTAGTGGTGTTTGATACTCGATTAATTTGGTGGAATGACACTCGGTCGTTTTCTGTTTATCAGCTTCTTTCTTCTCAATAATCGCTCTGCCAAACAGCAGATATATATTTTTTGAATTCTACAGTTCTTTACCTTTCTATTGATATAGTTTGTGGTAGTTTACTTTAAAACAACGTGCGTACGAATTTTTTTCCGAAGGACACCCTCAAAGGTATTGTGTAACCTTAATAAGATGTTTATTATATGGCCAAACTAGAAAACTTTTCAGCTTAAAAATTCGCTTCGCTTCGCCGTACTCGCTGACATTTTAGTGAACGGCGATCACGGAAAAATAAGAACAAGAGAAGGTCGATATCATCAGCAGGTATGTTTTCAACTTCTCTATCCTCTTTAATCGACTGATAGAATAATCTCGGGTATTTTAGTCGCTTTTATCGTTTTTAGTGCTTTTAACTTCTGACTTTGCCTTTTAACTTCTGACCTTGCAATTACCTCGCAAATTCGTTTCTAGCTGGTGTTTTGATTTCATGCCTGTGAACTGAACGAAAATTTGCCAAAGTTTGCTTGTTCTTGTTGACTTCTTTTGCGTCAAGCTTTTGGTTTTTCCATTTATTATTTTTTAGCAGAAACATGTCAACATTTTTGCATTTTTGTTTGCAAACTTCTCAACGCAAGTGCAACCGGTCTAGATGCCGGTCTAGATGGGAAAAACTAGACCGTGGTCAGTATCAAGTTTAGCCAATCAAATTCGCGAATTTGGTAGTTCCCAGTCCTTGTGAGACACGGCCATATAATAAAGTGGGATATGAACTAGTGTAAGTCTGGTCTGACAGCAAACAGTAAATCAATTCTCAATAAAATCTGACATAAGCCCTACAATTAGATCTGTCAAGACTGGTTGTTTAAAGAGTACTATATAGCATCTTATACAATCAGAGGTACTTTACACAGATCTTTGTAAAGCTATGTGGATCATATCTTTCTGGAGCAGAGGAAGAATTGAGGGGTTGGAAAGTGGCATCTGTCTTACTCAGGACTCTTAATCATGCATCTGCCATCTCAGCAAAAAACCGAAACACATTAAAACAAAGTAGTAAAAAGTCGATTTGTGTAGAAGTAGAATTGTAAGTTATGTTGCATTTGGAGGTATAAGAAAGAAATAACTTTTCCAAAAAATTTACTGTACTAAATTTCTAGAACAGGGTGTTAAGACCTATTAAAGATTCACTGACCTATTTCTAGAACAGGGTATCATTTTGAATGCAAATTAATCTTTCTATTAAAATGGGGTCCTAATGGGCAGAAAGCGGAAGCACATAACCACCCAAACATACCAATCCAAAACTTACCCGAGAACCCCCACCCCACCACCCCTCCCCCCCCCCCTCCAGAATCAATTGCTTTGGAATATTAAACATCCAAGTTTGAAAATTGAACAGAAAAATTGATCAGATGAAAAACCATGCATAGTTTATATGCGGTTATTCTAAAATCAAGCTCCGCTTGAGGATGTCAAGAATCTCTATTTCACAATAAGTAACAATATGAAAGTGAAAGAGGGGAAACCCCTACCAGGTCCCCATAGCACCATATATACTTTATAGTAGTACCACGGAATACATAATTTGGCTATATATTTCTTTTGATTTTCTTGGCGAGCGCTTCATAAGCCGTAGGATCATTAGACTGCCAACAAACCATTGTTTAAATAGACAATTTGTTGCTGCATCACTGCAGTCACGGATTGTAAGTCAAACTGTGAAACTAATGTACACGGGCCCCGGGCAACGAGGAACCGCTATTTGCTATCAGTTATACGAATAAAGCAAAGTATCGTTTTAAAATAGACTCATAAAGTAACAAACCTGTTATCCTGTATCTATTTTGCGCTATGCAGATCTAGGCGTATGCAGGAAAGAATTGAAGTTGCTATGCATGGAGCTTATGGAGCGCGACCTTCATCATGAACGAGCATCACAACATCTCGTTCCCAGAGCCTGAGCGGTTTTGGGAATAATGCCGGAATGAAAATACGAGATCGAGAAAAACACAAGGGAAATTGAAAAGAAAAACATGTGAATACAGAATGCAGGCCATGCAAACCAAGATCAATGTGGAATAGGCCGTCTAGTACTTCTAGTTGTGTGTCATTACGATTCACGCTTTTAAAATAGCCATTTCACAACCCCCAACCCGCTACCCCCACCCCGTCCCCGCTGGGACCAGCCTTCCCCTGAGAAGCTCCGAGTGACGATCAGCGACATATCACAAGAACTGCTGAACAATCATTTCGTAATTTTCATGATAAAAAAAGAAGACGATTCACGGTTCACGACTATTAGGTAAAAAAAAGCCTTTCACGGATCACGAAAAAACCCTTTACCACTCTCAGTGAACACGCTAGTTATTCAGTGTTTTCGGGTGAAACAAATCAGTCGATCTCTAGGTTACACACGGAAGACGTCTGATTTTGCTCACTTTTTCTTTAGCACTTAAATAAAGCCAGTCGAAAAATAGGAAAAAAATCCCTTAATCACAGTAAATGCAAACAATTTCCCTAAATTGTACAAACGGCTAAAATCAGACACCAAAAGTTCGATTTTTGCCGTTTGCCGTAAACGTCATGCTTAACCTCTCTAATACCTCCCACGGTAAATCATGACCATTCACAAACAAGAAAATAACGTAATTTCACTCTTTTGAAGTTATTTATATTTACTATATGTACTTGTCGAAACGTCAGTCATCAACAACAGTTCTTTCCAGAACTACTCTCACCCGGATGATCACACTATACGAACCACTGATACTCCTGGGTTCAAAGCATTTATTATGATACAGATTAGAAGAGAATGCAGAGTTAAAGCAATACAGGTGATTACAGCATGTCCCGACTTGGAACAGGATACAAACAAGATGATGCCTGGAAATAAGTTCTTGGAATGAATAGCAGCCTAAATAGCTTGTGTTTCCTTTCAAGTATTCTCGTGCTGAATAAGGCTTCCAATAAATCATTGAAAAAATTGAAATTGACGGTAAACCACAGGCTCGGTTAAAATTACGGCACCCCTTTCCCCCAACGCCACTAAAAACTGATAGAGGATGGTAAAGTTTCTCGAACCCCGCTGTCCACTTCCCCAATTTCGGCTTCCACAACAAAGACACTTCATCATAAAATATCAAATTGTATTTACATGACGAAATTGGGCTATACATTAAGTACTTTGCACAACAAATAACCATCAAGTCACTTTTCTACACAAAATAAATGGATGAATGAATGCATTAAAGGAAAGCACTTTTTTTACATTTCTACAACGCTCCATATGTACATCATTGCGTTATGACACGTTTATCACGAAGGTTCACCATAAGATTGTACAATGCTAGTACAGCATATAAAACGTTTGCTGTTGGCATTAGAATCAGCATGGTATCCATGACTTCAAGAAAGGCACTTGGCTAACACAAGGTTTACAAATGGCATCATGTTTTTACAAGTTATCACATTTAAAATACTTTCCTATCCTTAATGTATCAGAAGTACACACCCAAAGCCGACCTTCAAGGAAACGTGATGCAACCTACAGTACTGTTCACACCTGTTAGTCTCAATTTGAATCTTATGGTTTAAATAATTCCTTTTTAATTTGTGAAGCCTTTACTCTGCTTGCTGACCCTCCACCTGGCCATCTTTGCCGTTCTCTCCCTCACTCGTCACCCCTGAATCAGTTCCACCATCAATTTGCTCATCCTTGGCTTCTCCGTCAGGGGCTGTGTCAGCAGTAACATTTTCCTCCTCACCCTCCCCCTCAATAGTGTCACCATTCTCTCCTGAACCCACAGCACTACTGGGCCGACTACCCTCGTCATCCTCAAGTGCTGCTTCTTCTGAAAACGTGTCCCATCTTGAGCTCTTGAAGTCAAGCAATCTTTGCATGTTATTCTTGCCAACTTGATCCATACATTGGGAGTAGCCTGCAAGAAGCGTGTGCGCTAAAGCCATTCCAAATTCCACCCTTGTGGTTTCAGTGATTTCCACTGCTGCAAGGTCCTGGGCAATCTCAAATCCTCTTCTGTACATGCGGACAGCATCTTCATATTTACCCTGACAAACAGGACAAGACATCAGTCAGTTCTGGAAAAGAAACGTCAGTGATTAACTTAATAATTATCTCTTTCAAGAGGTACAAAGGCGATTGGGGGAGCAGAGGCGGTGCAATGGTGAGACCACTGACTCACCTCCCACCAATGTAGCCCGGATTCGATTCCCAGATCTGGCGTCATATGCAGGTTGAATTTGTTGTTGGTTCCTGGCCTTGCTCCGAGGGTTTTTCTCTGGGTTCTCCAGTTTTCCTCCCTCCACAAAACCAACACTTACAAATTCCAATTCGATTGAGAATACACATTCCCACAAGCTTCGAGATATAAATACTACCATGCCTAAATGAAGGTTATTTTGTCTTACCAAAGAGTTGTAAATTGAGCCAAGACTAGTACAAGCTTTCTGTTGTTCTGGTAATTGCTGAGAGCGGTCAGCCAGTTCAACAAACATCTCAAGATACTTCATTGCACTTTCCACATCTCCTTGCCTAGGAACAAAATAAGTTACACCATTCATTATATAAGCATGGTAGGTAAACGTAAGGTACAGTGTAGAGTCTGCGTTCAAGCCTGGTGGCCCATCAGGCCAGAGCTTATCCTGGATTCAGTAACATGAAGCGACTAGGAATATTTCCACTCCCACAGGCACTAACCACTGGGCCATGGCGCCTCCCAAGTATACCCTCGCAAATTTTTCTCTACATGTACATTTGTATTTACACCCTTTTTCAGTTGTACAGAAGTGTCAAATCAATGCTATCCTTTCCTTCCAAAACTATGCAAAGCAATGTATATTTGCTGTACTAAATTCCTTGTGTCGCTATTGGCAACAGTAATTACGGTGGCAAGTGTAAATGCTTAAAATAATTAAAAACAAACTTACATTTCATAGGCCCTTGCCAGGGCTTGACAAGCTCGCCCCATTCCAACATCATCAGTGTTCTGCTGGCAATTTTCCAGGTATCCATTATGGTACTAGAACAAGTGAACAAGAAATCATTGAAAGGTACACGTACAGTAGATTTAAAAGTGTAACATTAAGTTGCGCTTCTGATCTCATGCCATGTTAAAGAAATGCAAACAGGCTCCATCGTAGCTACATGTATGCATGCTAGAGTGAACCTGAGAAAGTAAAATATCCTGACAATCTTTTTTAAGTCTGTTAAGAATAAAAAAAAGCTGTAGAGAAGTTTGAAGATCAATTTCTCACCAAAATGGCAGTCTCAGCATCTCCAATTTCCTCATAAGCATTCCCCAGTCTATAGCCAGCTAAGCCTTCTTGTTGACTGTCGCCACCTGTCATGGAAACAAAATGTTTTGATTTTATAATAAATTAAATGCAGTTACTTAGCACTAGACCTCCTGGTTAGGTAATCTGCACCAATAAAGTTGTTTCCTCCAAAGCATTTCTATAGCAGTCTTTGATAAGTTCCTGTTTGGCATATTTTTGATAAATTGGAAAAGTTCAAACTCTACACAACGTACATTAAAACATTCACTTTTAGAGTCTAAAGGCATAATTGCTTACAATTTCAATACATGACGTGTAGTATATGAAATGATTCATATATGAACTGCGGATATATATGAAGGTGATATGTGATCTTCGCAGTGAATTTCCAATTTAAGCAATTGGAATGAAGAAGCCTGAAAAAAATCAGGGCTTCAACGGGATTCGAACCCGTGACCTCCGCGATACCGGTGCGATGCTCTACCAACTGAGCTATGAAGCCACACATTGGGAGCGAGGTCAATTGTGAGTTCTTATTTTCCCGTGAAAGGAGTGAAATGACGTGTAGTATATGAAATGATTCATATATGAACTGCGGATATATATGAAGGTGATATGTGATCTTCGCAGTGAATTTTCAATTTAAGCAATTGGAATGAAGAAGCCTGAAAAAAATCAGGGCTTCAACGGGATTCGAACCCGTGACCTCCGCGATACCGGTGCGATGCTCTACCAACTGAGCTATGAAGCCACACATTGGGAGCGAGGTCAATTGTGAGTTCTTATTTTCCCGTGAAAGGAGTGAAATGACGTGTAGTATATGAAATGATTCATATATGAACTGCGGATATATATGAAGGTGATATGTGATCTTCGCAGTGAATTTCCAATTTAAGCAATTGGAATGAAGAAGCCTGAAAAAAATCAGGGCTTCAACGGGATTCGAACCCGTGACCTCCGCGATACCGGTGCGATGCTCTACCAACTGAGCTATGAAGCCACACATTGGGAGCGAGGTCAATTGTTAATTTCAATACAGTTGGAGTGAATGCAAGACATGTAAATTATAATTAACAGCCATTTTATTGACAACTGTATATAGCTGTAAGTTAATTCTGTAAGTTCCAAAAAAAACAACAAATTATCATGGAACAGGTTTACAAGTCCACGCTTACTTTCTTTTGCCATTCCATATGCTTTTAAGAGATATTCTATGGACTTCATCAAATCCTCCTCTTTAACCTAAAAGGTATTTAACAGAAAACTGTCAGATGAATAAGAAAAATTTAAAATAATAAATATTAAAAAAATGAAGGAACACTCTGGGAGGCACAGTAGCATAATGGTTGGTGTGCTGTACACTGGATCAGGCAGTCTGCCCAGGATCAAGCCCTGGTAGGGTTCATTATGTTGTGTCCTTGGGCAAGACACTTAAGTCTTACAGTGCCTCTCTCCACCCAGGAGTATAAATGGGTACCAGCAAATTGTTGGGGCAATGTTAGATGTAACCTGCGATGGACTAGCATCCAGTCCAGGAGGAGTAGCAATACTCCATTTCATGCTACAGAAACCAGAGTTAAGCACCAGGAGCTACAAGCCAGTTTGGCTTAAATGGCTCCACCTTTTTAACCGCGCGGCCATGGGCCGAGCGCGGTTCTTGCTTTGCACGGGATTTATTATTTTTATTATTTTTTTTTTTTATGTCGGTGACCAGACGCAAACCTCCACTCGGCCAAATCGTGATCGGGACTGAATCACGCAACCTGTGATGTTTATTCGCCAAAAGCTGTTGAAACATTAATGTACCGAAAATGTTGCGGATATTGTTTTCTTTATTGTGTATAAAGTATCTTTTCTTCAGGGTTCTCCAAATCAGGCGGTAACCGGTAAAATTTACCGCTTGCAGCACCACTCTTTACCGCCTAAAACCGCTTAGAAATGTTGAAAATCCAACAGGTTAATAAGTCGTTGCACCAATGCAGTTGTGATAAAAAATAACTGATAGAATAGGTAGAAAATAAACAGCGAAAAATGCAATATTCATTTACAACTTTGCCCCAGTCAGTCTAATTCAATATTCTTTATTTCTCTTCACCTTCCAAATCTTTGATTGCTGTTATCTTTCGAAAAAAGAACACGTTTTGGAGAACTTTCTTCACAATGAATCGGCAGCAATAGCTGCTCTCCTTTTTTTTTTGTCCGTTCTGTCCATTGATAATGAAAGAATTCACAAGGCCATTAGGTAAAAAAGAATTTATTTTAAGTGAGAAATATTACGGAGAAAATAAGCTTACGTGTAGTTGATTGCTAAGTTTACCATAGCTCACGTGTGGAAAAGGGAAAGTCAGCTTTTGTTGTGAACTTCTTCTCATTAAGTTCGTAAGTGTTTAAAACGAAACCCAGAAGGCAGGTTAAAAGAAGCCTTGAGAATACGACCCTTCAGCGATGCCATTGTAAATGCCGAGTATTTGAAGCAAAGAGAAAAGTAGCTGTAGCGATTCATAGCAAAGGTGAAACGAGAGCGCCGGTTTTTCAAGTACTACTTCATGTAAGCGTCAGCAAGTATATCTCCTTTAAACACTAGAAGAACATTTTAAACAATTTTTTCTTAGGATGTATAAAAAGACGACAGTACGGCCAGAAAAAGTTCTTGTAAAATAAAATTTGATCAGCATAGGGTAACACTAGAAAACAGCCGAGATTCACCAGTAGTTCTTTACCGGTTTGAAAAGTTCTTTTACCTACTGTGCTGAAAACTAGGGAGAACCCTGTTTCTTTTGGTTTTATCGAAGCGTTCGATTCAAAGCGAATGTTGAATACACTGAAAAAGGTATTACGTCAGCCATGGAATGCGCTGATGTTGCAGGTTTCACTTTCATTACGTGACAAATAACATTGTGTTCCTTTGCATGTTTATGTCGGCAGAAGCGACGGTCATTAATTTAATTTGTTTCCTCTTCTGCGAGTATTTCTTGTGGGTTTAGGCAATCGAAGTGAATTCTTTGGCTATTTCCTTGAAGTGAGTTCAAAGATTTGAAAGGAAATAAAATATTTGCTTAAGTAAACAATTGAGCGTGCCCGAACGTGCAGGGGTTACGTCATTAGAAGGAAAAAACCCCCAAGCTAACTGAAGCTATCCGGGGAAAACGTAACCCTCGGATTGTGTGACTAACGTGACTACTTTGCTAGTCCTTTACTCATAATGCAAACAGATTAAATTTAACCGTGGCTTTTGAGAAAGAAAGCTGTTAATTAGCCAAAAATATAAGCGCGGTTTTAAGTTGCTATAGCAACTTCTTGTTTGCACATCAAAAACACAAGCTTATGCATGTTTACCTCATCTGACATTGTTGTGTACACCCTTCTGAGGTGTCCACAAGACAGGGAATGCAGATTTTCCCCATTGTCTGTCTGCCACAAACGCCCTTTGGTCAAGTTGTAAAATGATTCTAAATACTCTGCAGCTTTGAAAAGATCTCCTGTAAATAAAGAACAGCAACAACCATGATGCAACTACTAGACATAAATAACGACTAACATTAAGATAAAAGATGTAGAGTTTCAAATAGCTTTTATTGCAGTTCTCAGAGGTTCAACATGAGGTGAAAGGGTCATTCTGCATCATTTTGTTGACCTTCTGAACAAAAAAATATAGTATCACAGGCAGTAGTAATATCGGAGTCTGACTAAAACCACCTCGGGCGCACCCACCTAATTTTTCCTCTTTCCGGGACTAGTACTCCGGGGATAAACCCCTTCGTACTAGGGAAAGAGGAAAAAGGTGGGTGCTGCTCGGTAGTTTTAGTCAGACTCCGATATTACTACTCGGAAGAAAAGAACAAAACCGAATAAACAAACGAGCCGCGGAACGTCTATTTAGAGGAACACAACAGTGAAGTACAAACGTTCTAAATAATAAAAATTAAAAAATATTTTTTCTACCTTATATACGATGGACGAAATTGACCTCGAATCTTTGGAAGAAGAACTTGCAAATCTTGATCCCGAAGATTTGCGATATTTATCAAAATTAATTGCAGAAGACACACCTACAATTCAAAGGGTAATAAACACTTTGCTGGATGAACCAATCCCAGAAGCCACAAAGAAAAAATTAAAAGCCCCATTAAAACCATTAAAACCAATACCGAAACCACCACCCAGAAATAGAAAAAGAAACAGAAAAGAAACCATTTTGAAAATATTCGACCCCATCCCGCCGAACAAGGTGAAAACCGTGACAGATTATCAGAATGAGGTTCTGGATCTGTACCATGACACGGAATATGAGGGTGTGGAAGAGGAGAGCGGGAGACGTTACAAGAGGTGGCGTTTTGTAGTGGGTCTAAACAAAGACCTTACACCCAGGTTCATCGAAAAGATAAGGGAGAACGTGGGAACATCGTTTTACATGAGGCACGCCTATTCGTATATTTTAGAAAACATTGAAGATGGGACTAGGCTTATTTACTACCAAAACAAAGGCTCCCCATGGATGAAAACGTACGCAGACGCAGAAGAATGGATCAAGGCAAGGGAGGCGGTACGTTTGGACCCGGATAACACTGAAAGACCAGATACAAAGTGGATCTTTGAGTCGCATTTCAATGTCGATGTAAAGGTTGTGCTAGACCGCCAGCCATTGATGGGAACAGGACCCTTACCAGACTGGCTGCGTAAACAAGCAAACACGGGGAGAAAACAAGCAATGGTGGCGCTGGACACCTATAGGGATAACCTGTGTTTATGGCGCTGTATCACTGTGCACAAAGGAGCCAGACCAGATCGAAGTACAGAAGCAGCCCGAGATCTGGCCAAGAGTTTCTACAAACTTGAAAAGATGCCAAATAGTTGGGTTGGGAAAACCTCATTGGATGAACTAGAAAAGGTAGAAATGCACCTGAACAAGGGCAAACCTTTCTCAGATTGGCTTGGGATAAGAGTTTATATGCCAGAGTGCATAGAAGATGAATTTGACATGGAAGCGCCAATCGAGGTGGTATGGCATCTCACAAGAAACCCAGCGCCGCAGTTTAAAAATATTATGACAATCGGTGTTTTTAATGAGCACGCATTCTTGATAAAAGACATAACAAAGTTAGCGAAAACTTATGAATGCATCCACTGTCACGCAAGATTCACAAAGGCTTGCAACCTCCAACGTCACGCGGAAAGATGCGCCCAAGGTAAAACAGTAACACACTGCCCCGGAGAGAAGGTCGAAGCGCCACAAACAGCATATCAGAAAGCGTTTTATCCGAAGCAAAAGGCCTCAAAAGAATCAATCCAATGGTTGGAGTACGTGGCAAAACACTGGAAAATCACCATTCACCACGCTGAATCAGGTCACGGAGGTGAAAGGTGGATAGAGAAAAGTCCAGTAGACGGGTACAACCACGAAAGAAAGCTGGTGCTGCAGTATCACGGCTGTAGCTGGCACGGATGTCCGAGATGTTACCCAAATCGAGGGCAAATATTATCACACGGGACAAAGACGGCAGAAGATCTGTACCAAGCAACAAAGAAGAGAACAGCCCACCTAAGAAAGGTCGGATACAAAGTAATCGAGTGTTGGTCATGTCAGTGGCTCGTCCCAGGAGGTGCAGACAAATATGGTGAAGAACCATCAAAACCTCAAACAAAAAGCTATCCACACGCTATTCTGTATGACTTTGAAGCGTACGGAGACAAAAACCATCGAAAGGAACCAACAGGAAATCTCACGATTGAGAACAAACACATACCAATCTCAGTAAGCGTGGGCGATACATTGGAAAGAGAGCCAACCCACATCTGTGAAAAAAACCCCAAAGTGTTGGTTCAAAAGTTCATGGAAGAACTGAAAAGACGAGAGAAAAACATCAGAGCAAAAGTGCGCGCAGAATTCATGCCGGCAGACATCGAGCTGATACCAAAAGATCAAAGGAAAAAAATAGAAGAATGGTGCAACCAGGTGCCAACACTCGGTTTCAACTCAGGAAGTTATGATTTGAACCTGATAAAGAATTACTTCGCGGAACAGCTCGCAGGTACAACCAACAAAGTGAGAGTGGCAAAGAATGGGAGTAAAATCATGTTCTTACTCACGGACAGATTGCGTTTCCTGGACATAATCAACTACTTGGGCCCAGGAATCAGCTACGCGAAATGGGTGGAAGCGTACGACTGCAAGGCAACAAAATCCTGGCTCCCATACGAGTGGTTTAACAGCGCAGAAAAGCTGGATTACCCAGGATTGCCAGATTACCTGCACTGGTATTCGAAGCTTAAGAATGAGTACGTTCTAACACGGAAAGAATGGGAGGAATGTCAGAGACTGTTCAAAGAAAAAGGGATGAAAACCTTTAAAGACTGGCTGAAATATTACAATAATCTGGATGTGGCACCCGGGCTTGAAGCGCTCCAAAAAATGAAAAACTTTTACATAGAGAAGGGGATAGACATAATGAAAGACGCAGTCAGCATACCGGGGGTGAGTTTGCATTACTTGCTAAAAGGTGCAATAGAACGCAAAGCGGAACTATATGCCCCAAGAAAAGAAGCATATGAGATGTTAAAAGGGGCGGTAGTCGGAGGGCCAAGTTTGGTCTTCACAAGATATCATGAAGCAGGTAAAACGCGGATAAGATCGCATCAACACACGGACGCGAAACTTTGTCAAAACATCCTCGGATATGACGCGAACGCGCTGTACCTCTCAACAATGCTGAGAGAAATGCCATGCGGAAAAGAAAGGGTTGTGCACTACACGGACGAGTACCAAGTAGATGCTGCCCCAATATTAACGCACAGATTAAAAGAAAAAAGCTGGTTCGGGTACGCAGAAGTGGACATAGAAATCCCAAACCACTTGCACCAAAAGTTTGAAGAAATGTGTCCGTTCTTTCACAACAAAATGGTACCAACCAAAGCTGTCCCAAAGCATATGAAAGAATACTTGAGAGCAACAGGAAGAAAACTAGTGGAGAAAAACAAGAAACTAATGGGAACGCTGTCAGCACAGAGGATACTTTTATATGAGCCGCTGCTGCAATGGTACATAAACCACGGGGCAAAGATAACTAGAGTCTACCGGACGATCGACTACGAGCCGAAAGTAATATTCAAATGGTTCGTGAAAGAAGTCACAGAAAACCGCCGTACAGGGGATGTGGACAAAAGCAAAGCACTATTGGCTGATATATTCAAACTTCTGGGAAACAGTGGATATGGGAAGCTGATAGAAGCGTTAGAGCGGCAAACAAATGTAATTTACACCAAAGATGAAAAGGTGGTGGACAGAGCATTGAGAAGCGCATACTTTTTAGACTTGGATGAGATTGGAGAAGCATATGAGTTAGAAAGTAGAAAAGCACGGATAACAATCAGACGCCCATTTCAGGTAGGAATAGCGGTGTATCAGCTAGCCAAGTTGAGGATGCTTGAATTTTACTACGACTTCTTGGATAGGTATCTTGACAGGAAAGATTTCGAGCTGATCCAGATGGATACAGACAGCAACTACCTCGCAATCTCAGGAAAGAGTCTGGAAGACATTGTGAAACCAGATATGAGAGAAGAATTCGAGAAAGAAAAAAAGAACTGGCTGGCATGGGACAAATGGAGCGGAAGAACGCCGGGACTGTTCAAAAAAGAATTCGAAGGGGAGCGGATGATCGCGCTGTGCTCCAAATGTTATTATACAGAAGATGGGGAAGCAAAAAAGAAGAAACTGAGCTCAAAGGGGATGTCAAAGAGGCAAAACGAGATCAACTGGCACCGTTTCAAGGCAGCGCTAGATGGAAACAAAGACATGGCAACAAACCGCGGATTCCGGATGCGGGACGGGAACATGGTAACATACGAGCAGGAGAAGCTGGGGTTGAGCGCATATTATGACAAAAGATGGGTGCTGCCGGATGGAATACACACGGAACCAATCGAATATCATATTTAGTTCACAGCCGGAGGTAATTGTGTGTTTGGAGGTACAACAAGCAGTTCTTCACGTACAAAGCCACGTTTGGGACCGTCAGACAAATAGTAGAGAACAGGCTGATTCGGTTTAGAAAAAGAGCGTTCAATATTATAAACATCCAAAGACCAGATTGGATCAGTGGCTCTTTTAACACCACCTTCAAGCTCACCAGGTTGGTACAAATATCGAACCAAAACTATGGAGGGGAGCTTTTTTTCATTTTCTCCAACAGGTCGCAAATATTTGGTTGCTGGCTCCGCATAAACAGTTTTTTTCTTGATTGCGGAAGCAGGTTTCATACCAATCAATCGAGTCACTTGGTTGTTCAGAGCAGAAACAACTTTGGGGAGCCTTTTTACCCACACAGTAGACCTCAAACCCTCAGGTGAACGCATTTCAACTGCGTACTGGTGGCCAAACAAACGCTCAGCCAAGGTACGATTGAAACGTTCAACAATAGCTTGGTCTCTATGAATTTCAGGGTGGCCACGTCTGATAGAAGTTTTGTGATTTTCCATTTCTTTTGTAACAGCGCCCATAAATTCGCGCCCAGGATCAACTTGCAACATCTGAGGCCATTTCAGAGGTCCACGTGTATAAATTGTCTTAAAAGCTTTGGCAACCTCATCAGAGTTTTTAGAAGTTAAAGGCTGAGCTTCTTTGAATCTGCTGGCAACATCAACAACGGTAAGCGCGTATTTGTAAGTGCTACGGCCCACTTTATCATGTGGCAGAAAAAGAAGATCTGCCTGATGCACTTTGTTGGGTGTAGGGACATCGAATTTTAGACGAGGAATATAGCGCGGAGCGGGGAGATAGATCTGCCAGAGCGCTTGTTTGAACAACCATTCTTTGGCAACAACTTCAGGTACCTTTGCAGCGACCGCTAATTTTTTAATGGCAGAAATGCCTTTCCAGTAACCTTGTGGACTGTAATAACGCCGCTCTAATTTTCTATCCATTTAAATAATTATGCGCGGACATATATACATGGCGGGAAAAATGAGTTTGGGTGACCCTTACGGTGGGGTATTTGCAACTGAGTTTCTCTCCACGCTTAACGAAATGTTGCTGGAAGAGGAGGAAGAGTTAATAAAAAAAATAAAAAAAATCAAGCCGGAAAAAGATCTTGACGACCGTTACGACCTCGAAGGGGTGTGGGTTTTACCCCACGAAGAGATGAGCCACCCTCCCAAACCAAAATTATGGTATTTAATTTCAGTACTAAAAAAAGCCGGCATTTCGTTAGAACAGGTCGGTGACAATATGGGGTTGACTTTTTTGGGCAATGTCATTCACCAGTTCAAGCGGCATCAGCAACTGAGTTGCTACCCCGGGTCGTGTAACTATGTTTGTTTTTTATACAACTATTTTCAAAAGGTCTCATCAATCGATTGGCCGGCGAAAAATGCAATACTGAAAAAGCTCACGAAAAGATTGCCGAAGATGGTACAAACCAGAAATAAAGCCGAAAAAAGTTTCAACGAATGGTGGTTGGAGGCAAACACCCCACGATTAAACAGAAGTTGTTTTTGATGTTCTGTTAACCTTTACCCCGCCGTCAGTGTGGTTTGAAAAACGCAGTTTTGTCTTTGCAGTAGTAAAGCTGTTGTACTTTTTGATAATATCTTGGTACTCACTGTCTGAGATTTTACCATCTTCAAGAGCGGTCGATATGAGAGAGTTGATCGTGCTCAGCGTAGCTTCAGCCAAAGTTTGTATTTTTTCGTGTTTTTTCGCTTTACGCAGGAAAAATTTGACGGTGACGATGGAGGAGGTTGACACCAATGAAAACAAGGTGGCAGTTGCGATTAAAGGGGCGCCAACAACAACGCCAACCACAGAAAGCGAAGCGGCCAGCCCAGAGCCTGTAAGAATGGTAGCAACTCCGCCTGTTAACGCACATACCGTTTGACAACGCGTGTGCCACCGTTTAAACTTGGCTGAGGTTTCGTAGTAGTGCACCAACTGGTTTTCAAGATTTTTCTTTATCATTTCTATTTCAGCCCGCCGGAATTTTGTTGCAGAATCCATTTCTATATATGTGTTTAAAAATATTTTGAGTTTGGGGTGTGGGGTGAAACCCCACTTCAACAATTATATGTATTATGCCATTTGCCGTTAATTTTCTTTAGCTCCATCCTACAATCTTTTTAAGGGTGTGTCCAGAACTTTTTGCTAAACAGACCGGTTTTCGTGTTAAAGGCACCTTTTGCGATGTCACCACTCCAATACTTTTTAAACAAATCCTTATCACCACCTGTGACAGCCATGATTGCAGCAGCCACATCTTGAGCTGGTTGAAAGCCTGGAATCTTTTCGCCGATATTTTTATTGATCGTTTCACCGACACCCAAACCCACCTTTTGCTTCGAGCTGATTGCGTTTCGGGCCGCGGCATGACCCCATTGCCGTTTGTTTTTGGGAATAGCGTCAAGCGCCTTCACCATTTTTTTGTCTGCATCATGTTTGCAACCTTTTTCATTTTTCTTACCTGCACAGACGGCATAATCAACGTCATGCTGCATTGAAACTGCGTCAGTGGCGCCTGTGGGTTGCTGATAAATCTTTAATATCTTTCCCGTCTTGGGGTCGTAAGAAAGCTGTTTTTCAAGAGGATTGTACGGCCCTGTGTAGTTATGACCAGGAAGCGTCCACCCCTTTTTTGGCTTAGGCAGCTTACCAATAGCTTTATGCAAATCAAAAGCCCCACCACGTTGGTAAAGAGGGTTTGTTGGGTCATCTACTCGATTACCCGCATAAATTCTCATATCATGGCCGGCACCTTGCGTTTTATTAGAAATAAACCGTGTCTTGGTAATGCCACAACTTGCGCATTTTACTTTAAGCAGCCTTCTACCGTTTTTTGCAGTTGCGAATGTTTCACTTCCTGACACATTTGGTGTGAAGCGCTTTTCTTTCACGCAGTAAACCTCCATCCTATATACTTCAAGAAAAAATTGTGAAGCCCTCTAACGGCTCTTCCTAAAATAGTTTACGTTGTCCGTAACCCCTTTCAAAGCTTGGCTTCCGAGTATTTTGGCCGCTGCAGCGAAACTGGGGGCAGGGGTCACAAAGTTCGAGGCAACATACGCAATTTTATCAACAGTCGAAGGTCCCCTTCTCGACGACAACGCGCCGCCTTTTTTGTCTCCGTTTACTGGTAAGAACCTTGTCTTGGTAATGCCGCAGCTGGCGCATTTTACTCTGAGCAGTCTTCTATTGTTTTTTGTGGTTGTGATTTTTTCACTCCCCGTCACATTGGGTGTGAAACGCTTTTCTTTTACGCAGTAAACATCCATCTTTATACATTATGTGTAAAATAATCCTTCACCACAGCCTCGTTGGCGCGCGTATTTTCAGAAAACATGCTCAAAATATCTCGAAACGACCGCCCTTTGTTACGCTCATTCAGGAAAAGCAAACAGTAGTAGCCGCAGCGCACACTGGATTCCCACTGAAGCTGGTTGTCATTTCGTAGAAAGGTCTGTTTGCCCTCGAGAATCAACTCAATTTCCCATTCCGCGGGCGGGGGTAAACCGAAAGAGTCAAAGTATTCAGGTAGCAACTCAGTTGCTGATCCCCAGCAGCATACCCAATGGGTGCCTGGCCCTCCAAGATCATCCATGTTGATTATACAAGGGGAGTGGTTTTTCACGTGGATCTCGTCTCTCGCAAATATACCTTTGATGGGGATTTTCAAGTATTGGCACCATCGCTGCAAGTCATAATCAGTTAAGGGGACATCAACGAAGGCGGGCTTTTTTTTGATCACCCCAAGAACCAATAAATGGTGGCGGGCGCATATATGGTGGAGGGTTGATACGCATTCCCTTTCCACCTGTTGGGGGTTTTACCCGCATTCCTGATCCTGTGGGGTTAGCAACTGCGTGTTTTTTGCGTACACGTCTGATTTGTGTTTTGCTCATGTCTATGTCCACGCCCGTTTTGTTTTTGATAGCGCGCTCTATTTTTTTGATCTGCCTGGTGGTCAAGTGCAAAATGTCGCTACCGCCGGTTATAGCCTCGTTTTTAAATCTGAGTGTAACTGCTTCTCCTCGCCCAAAGGCCCGCGCGAGGTTTACCTTCTGCCCGTCTGAAAGTGAAATCTTGTGCGGATAGTAAGTCGTCATCTCTTATATTTCATACAAAAATTATTTCACTTTGGGGTATCAGCAACTCAGTCACTCGGCATCTCTTATATTTCATACAAAATTATTTCACTTTTAAACCATAACCAGCTCATTACCCACCTCCCTGAGAGCAAATTCGGACTCGTACAAAATTCCTGCATAAATGGTGTAGTCTTGCGCGTTGGCAGCCTCGTTGAGCCTGTAGTGGAAAACCATCTGCTTCGGGTCGTTGGTCATGTTATCCTTGTTTTCACGTAAGTCAAAATAGATAATTGGGTATAAATCCTTGAAGTTGTTGGGCTGAAGCTGAACACCGGTGTTGTAGTCGTTTTTGCGGTACCGGTAGTTCATCAAGTCATTAAGAATGCGCAGTTTGAAGTTTTCGTCGTAGTCCAGCTCTGGATAGTACTGTGAAGAGCCGTACTGCAGCCGGCAGGTCGCTAGCTTGGCTGAATTGTCTCCGTCAATGTTAAAGGTGTCAAAGAAGTAGGGGTTTTGAGTCAAGGCCTTCTCCTTCCTTGACTGTTGAATGAAAATGAAAACATGTTTGGCATCCTTTATACCAGGATTTATCTGCCACGACCCAAAAGCGTCACGCCGGCTACTGCTGGGTTGGATCATTTCATTAAGGTACGTCCATTTCTGAGGTTTCAAAAAGTTTTCGTTTGCGAGCTTTTGCCCTTCGCTGGTAAAACGTAGCATTGGAACCCACAGCTCGAAGTTTCTCACCACTATCCTGCGATTGGTGCCATCGTTTTGCCAAATCAGCTCTGCATCCGATTGTAGCTCAATTTCAAACTCCATCTGCATTGGGGGGAGAAGCTTGTCACCCAACTCTTCGAAAAATGAGTACCTGTTAAGCGGTATAAGGGTTTCAACCGTGAGACCAGCGTGGGCAAGCAAACCCCTTTCTCTGATTCCAAGGTTAGTGGCAGCGGCGGCTGTCACATCGCTATTCTTTGTATCCAGATACCAAAACTGATTTTTTGCCGCGCTCCTCGCATAGTCATCAGAAAAATCCAACAAGTTTTTGATAAATATGAGCTTGTGAATGTTGTCTACGTTGTAAATGTTTTTGCCCGAGGATTTTACCACAAGTTTGTTTATCAGTGAAAATGAGCCGTTAATGGGTGCTGACCTAGCGTCTGCTGCAACTTGGGCACCATCCGCGGTTGCCTCGAAAGTGAAATCAGCCCGGAAGTAGGCGTTATACCAGTCAAACCAGTTGTCTCGGTCGGTGAGTGTGAATTTATAGTTTGTCTTTACCTGGTGCTGATTGTTTCCCGGGATAGTGATCGGTTTGTCTAACATGATACGAACATACTCTGTTTTTTCCAAATGCCTGTGGCTTCTGAACATCTTGCGGCCTATATATCTTTTTAAAAAATTATTTTAATTTTCTGCTATCAATTGGTTTACTTTCATCCTTGCAGCCCGACCCGCGTTTAAAATCTGTTGCAACTTTTTCCGTGAATCCCCGCTTAACTGAGTTGCTACCCCAGGGTTTAGCATCTTCTTCAGTTTTTGTTTCGACTCGGTACTAAGTTTCTGTGGTGGGGTCTTTTTACCCTTAGGTTTTACACTTGCAGTCTTTTTACTCTTTGGTTTTACACTTGAAGGCTTTTTACTCTTGGGTTTTACACTTGGCTTGGGGTGTGGGGTAGCAACTGAGTTGCTATTTCGCAAAACCGCTTGTATCTTGTCAGCCGCTTTTTCTTCTGCTTTTTCTGCGGCTTTTTTCAGCATTTGCTTTGAGGCTTTATTTACAGCCTTCTCCAACGTCTGACGGGTGACCTTCTTTTTAAAGCGCTTTCCTATATTCATCAGGGTGTCTCTTACAACCCCCGTACCTTTGTGTCTGTATCTATATGTTCCGTTTGGCGCGTCATAATATCTCGCCCACTCGCTCGGATGATTCATTATTATACTTAGGTGTAAATTATTTTTCTTTTTCTTCTTCAATGATGATACTTAAAGCCACGTCTTGGTCATTCAGATCTATAATGTTGTTGCGCCCGTCCGTGATTTTGATATTTATCGCATTGATTCTATTTTTGTTCACCGGGTGCCACAGGAGGCGGTGGGGCTCTTTTGAAAAGGGGTAGCTAACTGTGAGTTCAGCGGTTGAAAAAGAGAACATAACGTCGCCTCCGATGTTGTCCACAGCCCTTGTAATGAGGTCACAATGGATGTAGATCCAGTCGACGCCTCTTGTTATATTTGGCACGCGGTCGCTCCTATTGTTCGCTCCGTCTATTGTTTTCTTGTCAAAACCCAGCAGCGCAGCGAATTCACCTCCACTTAGGTCAAGCTCGTAGCCGTCCTGCAACAGAATGACCGCCCGATACGTTGTGCTGTGAAAATACAGCTGGACAATAAACTCGGATTTTTCATCCTTGGGATCCACTCTTCCGATAAGCGACTGGATGGTGGTGTTGAGACCTTTGTAATCATACATTCCATCCGGAATTGTCACGGTTTTCCAGTTCTCTGTTTTTTTCCGCCATTTGAATTCGTTGTTGTTGTACCGTTTCGCGATGTTGTACCACGAATAAGACATAGATACCAGCTCATTTAACGCCGCCCTGTATGATTTGGAGGGTTCTAAAGAGATTGGCGGGTCAAAGTTAATTGTAAAGTCATGTGACTTGCTGTTGGCGTTGTTTTGTTTGGCCAGCTGCGAGTCGAGCAACAGGTTGAAATGAAAATGGGTTGACATGTTGCTTATATAATACTTCCCAAAATTTTGTGGGCTTCTTTTTGTGTTATTTCCTTTAGCTTTACCAGCAGCCCCAACATCTGCTTGACCTGTTTTTTCAGCTTCAGTGAAGTGTTGCCCGCCTGTATAGACGCCAAGCTTAAGTGTAGCCTTTCAACCAAAGCGTTTGGATCAACACTTCCGCTTCCTTCCATTTCATCGCCTGAGGGTTCCATCGAATCGGTAAAATAGCCTTGGGGCAGTTTAATCCCTTTTTTTCTCCTGTCAAGAATTTCATTTCTTGCCTTTTTTATGTCTGCCAATGTGTAGCCGTAGAATTTTGATTTTTTACTTTTTACAACATAGTCAGGATTGTCTTTATTTTTCGTTAACATGCTGCTCAGTGTCTGCAGGTCAACTGACTCTGATCCCTTGATAACCAGTTCTTGTGGTGGGCCCCATTTACTTGGTTGGGGTTTTACCCCACTTTTACTTGGTTGCTCTTCTTCCATTTCTTCCATTAATTCCGTTTCTTCCTCTTCAGCTAAAGGTGGTAATGGTGTTGATGATGGTGATGGTGGTGGTGATGGTGATGGTGATGGTGATGGTGATTTTGTTGGTGATGGTGTTGGTGATGGTGATGGTGGTGGTGTTTCCGCATCCGGATTAAAATCTCCGTCGAAGGGGTTGTTTAAATCAAACTCATCCATACCATAGTCTGGAACCTCTTCCTCTTCTTTTGAGTTGCTATCCCCTACTTGGAGTTTGTCAAGCCGCGATGTGATAGGTTTGAACAAATCCTCACCTGATAGCTGGCCAAACCCTTTATTGATTTTGTTATTTTTTATTACCGCGAGAATTCTGTCGTTCTGCTGCTCAACTTCAGCCTTTTCGCTGGCAAGTTTTTGCCACTTCTTCATGGACATATTTTTGCCGTATATATAACAGAAAAAAATGAAAATTCCCAATTACGACCCCAGTTTGACTACAAAAAGTAATTACAAGCAAGGCCACCCTTGTATGCCAGCAGATACCTTTCGGATGCTTATTTGCGGGCCAAGCAACTCTGGTAAGACAAATATTCTCATGCATATGCTTTACAGGCTGTTGGTCTACGACAAAATTTACCTTTGCGCTAAGAACCTGCATCAAGACAAGTACCAATATATGATTGATGATTTCGACACAAGAGTCAATCCTGTGGCTGAGTATAATGTTATTGAAGGCGCCAACGATGTTATTCCTTTGGAAACGCTGTCCACTGACAATCAAAAGATTGTAATTTTCGATGACATGGTTTGTGAAAGCAACCAAAACGACATTATCGATTATTTTATCAACGGTCGCCACCGCAATTGCAGCGTCATTTATCTTTCTCAAAGCTATTTTAAGGTCCCCAAAAACATCCGAGATAATTGTAGCCACTTTTGCATTTTCAACTTTCTTCCCAGAGAAAATAACCGTATTGCTGATGAATTGGGAATTGACAGAGAGCTGCTTGAAAGGGCTACCGATGCTAAATATTCTTTTTTATACCACGACAAACCAAAAAAAACCACACTTAAAAATTTTGACGAAAATATATAGAGATGGGGTTTATTAACGGTGCGACGGGTGCAACTCAAACACATGAAGAGTCTACTTCAATCCGAGGGGAAGCCGGCCCTCCTGGTCCTGCTGGTCCGACTGGTGCAACTGGAGCGCGTGGCCCTAAAGGTGAAAAAGGGGATAAGGGTGATAGTGCGGATTTATCAACCGCTAATATTTCAGGAGATATTCTCATGAAAGACCATGCGATCAAACAGCTTGCAAATCCTGTGGGTGATCAAGATGCTGTCAATCTCACTTCAATGAAAAAATATGTGGGCTCAAATTCTATTTCAGCAGGACACTCACATAAAAAAAATGCCTTAGCCTATTTGGAGCGAGGGTCGGGCGTTACAGATGTAAACAATGTTACTTCTGTTACATTTGAAGACTTTACCTCCAACCTTCACAGTGTGAATAAAAAAGCTTATACTTTCAATCTCGTAAGAACTGGTGTCAATTCTTTCAACTCACGTTTGGCGTTAAATAAAATACCTCTAAAAGAAGGTGAGTACACTATATGTGTCGAGTTCTTTATCCCGAAAGTTGATACTAATTGGTTTATAAGTGCTTCAACCCCTAACCCGGTTGATACTCTTAATTACCATACCAAGCACTTCAACAGTCACAGCCCGAAATATTCACGCACCATTATTCACACGCGCAAATACAAAGACAATGATAACACAATCTATCTTAATATTTCAAATTCGGGTTATGATGGCTCTTCGCCACTTGAAAAGGCTGCTTTGATTATTTATGGGGTAAAAGGTTATCAAACAGATGTAGACGGAACTGTTTACGATCAGGCTTTCGTTATCGATGATGGCGAAATCACGCTACAAACAGATTTAGATCTAAACGGCTTTTCGTTGAAAAATTATGATAGAGGGTACACAATAGACAACGATACAATCAGGTTACAAAAAGATTTAGATCTAAGTGGTTATGTTATAAGAAATTTTCAACCTAGAATAGTAATAACTGGAGAATGGGAATCCGATGGAGATAAAGGCAGTGGTAGAAATTATGTTAAATTCGGTAATAACATTCGTGTGATGGCACCATTTCCTTGTTTAATTGAGGGTGTCTCAGCTTTAATTATCGAACTAAAGGGTGCCTCTCGAACTTATGAAAGAATAGGTTTTGGTTTTAGAATACCCGGCAGTTTGTTATCTGACGTTCCATTTACAAGCGTACGTAATGCTGAGGGTTTACAATACCAATATGCTGCACCCCAAGATTCTAAAGGTAGAAGAATAAGATTAGATTCGGGAGATTATTTTGCACTTAGTTTATCTAAGCCTGGCCACCCAGAATCACAACTAGTTAATACAAAACGTGTATTAGTAAGTTTAATTTTAATGGACGATTTTTCTTTTAGGTAGTAAGTTTGCCGACGTGAACCATGCATGTAGTTTTCCTGTCTCTGGTCTTGCTGAGAAAAGGTCACGCAAAGACCCCTCTCCATTTCGAGGAGAAAGATCTCTTGAAGCACTCATCATAAACATTTTCATCAAAAATAGGATAACCGAGATAGTGTCTGAATCCATTCCTAATACACAGATTACAGAGACCATTTCGCGAACATCTGCTTCTGTCACATTTATAACAGAACAAGACCCTTACAATTTGTTCATTGCGATCGCAAAATGGAGCTTCATAGATTGCTGCATGAACTTCGTCCCAGCCAAGAGTTTTTCGCTGTTTGAGCTTCATTTTAATATATCCTTTAGAGATTTCTTTTCTGACATCGTCCCAGCCAAGCATTTTACGCTGCCAGAGTTTTATTACAATATACTCGTTGCAGATTTTTTCTCGAAGTTCTTGTGAAAGTGCTTGTATCAGTTCTAATGTATCCATGTTTATTTCCTTATGCCGCGTTTCTCTAATGCAGCGCGCCGTCTTCGAAAAAAACTTTATCTATGAAGTTTATCAGCTGCCTGTTTTTGTACCCCTTTCGTTTTTCCATTTCTTTTTCCCATTCTTCCCCCGTGTGTGGGATACATTGGTTTAGGGTCTTCTTTATTTTCTTTCCATTGACGTGCACATAGGGGTCTTCTTGATATTTTTTTATTTCTTCTTCGAGCTTTTTCGCTGCTCCCGCTATTACCTCTACCAGTTTTTTTATTAAAAAGCTTTTTTGCATGGGTGTGAGTTTTTGTATTGCTTCAGCTATGTCTGACATTTACAACCTGCTGCGTTCCTCTAATACTGAGGTGGGCCAAAAAAATATTTACAGTTTATAAAGAATGATTGTGTTGGTCCACATGCTCGTGTGCGCTTTCAAAGACCTTTCTTCCCCCTTTTGGGTGAATGATGTCAAACTTATTACGGCTCAAGCTGTGGAAGCTATTCTTGATGCTGCTGAACGGCCTATTAGTTGCTCACCTGTATAGTCTTAAAGGTGCAAACTTTTCTTTATTATGTACTCCACCTGGTCCTGGTTAAACTCGTTTGCCATCATTCTGCGGTACAGCTGCGGCGTCATGATTGGTGTTTCGTAAACCGGCTCTCCTGATCCCGTCAAATCGTACTCTTCCTTGTCTGTTAAGTCGACTTCTTCTTGTTCTTGTTCTTCTTGTTTTATAAGTGTGTTCTTTAAATCTTGCGGGCTCATTTTTTTCATTGCTGTGAGCAGCTCATCTGAAATGTGTATTGGTGGATCTGTAAATACATCCTTGGTTGCCAGTTTGATTTTGGGTTTTCTGATTTTTTTTTGACTTTGGGAAATAATTCCTTTTCTTCCACGTCCCATTGTTGTTTACATGACTGCTGCATCCCTCTAAATGGGTGTTACGCTGCGGCGCTTGTTTCATTTTGAATTTTCCAGGTTTTGCAGGCTTTGCAGAGCTTTTTCACAATATAGATCCAGTCCGGTTCGTACTCGTATATTTTCAATTCGTTTTCCAGATCTTCGCTTGTTGTGCATTTTTTGCAACTGTGGTTGTTGTGCTCAATTTCTTTGCAGCTTGGGCAGCTGCGGATTATCACCATTCTTCCTTCGTGAAAACATTTTGGTGCTAGTCTGATCTGCTTGTTTACTTCTTTCCACCCTTTTGATTCCCTCATTTTCATTTGAAGTCGCTGATAGTTTTCATCTTGAGCGATGATCTTATGGACCGCTTTATCCCACTCTTCACGGGTTATTACTTCCTGTTCTGAAATGCTGTCATAAAATGTTTTGATTTTGTCCCCGATTGACCTCTCAATTGGTGTTACGATTTCTTCTGTCAAGTGTGGTTTCAAAACTGCTCTTACGTAATTCAATTCAAATACGTTAAACCAAGTTGGTAGTAACCCTCTTACGATTTGGGAAGTTGGTAATGATGTTGCAAAGTTTGAAATAAATTGTTGTTTATTTGCCATTATTAATTGATGTTAACCTGGTGCTTTTTTTAATTTTTATTATTTAGAACGTTTGTACTTCACTGTTGTGTTCCTCTAAATAGACGTTCCGCGGCTCGTTTGTTTATTCGGTTTTGTTCTTTTCTTCCGAGTAGTAATATCGGAGTCTGACTAAAACTACCGAGCAGCACCCACCTTTTTCCTCTTTCCCTAGTACGAAGGGGTTTATCCCCGGAGCACTAGTCCCGGAAAGAGGAAAAATTAGGTGGGTGCGCCCGAGGTGGTTTTAGTCAGACTCCGATATTACTACTCAGGCTCAACTGCAATAGCAGCTATTAAATTTATTGGAGAGGCAGTGGTTGATAAACAAGCCAAAATTTCTTGGGAAAATGCTTCTTACAATTTCTGTTCTAGATTGACTCACCTCTCTTCTCAGAGGCCAATCCCATGTTACAGTTAGCCTCTGATTCCTTCCTTCTTCCATCTCCCCTTATCTTCAAACTAGTCTTTAAGCAAGAGCCATAAAAGTGATCTGAAAGCCAAAAGTCTCCAGTCTCCTCAAAGAACCGTGCAAGGGCCAGTAAGCTGTGGTAAACCTGTTCCATTTTACCTGCATACACAAAAATGAAAAGAAAGGGAGTTTTTTAACTTTTTGGTTGGTACTTGAAGCTAAGGGCTAGTAAAATGATCCTTCAAGAAATAGGTGTCTCGCATAGTTTTAGTAAAATTAATTTCATGGGTCTCACAGTCTTGATTTTTTCATGAAGTCATCTCTGAGTCTCAAACTCTTTTACAAAGAAACATGATGTAAGAGCGTCTTGTGCCCACAGAAAATATGTCAGTCTTGCCATCTTGAATTTACCATTCCCCACCCACCCACTAGATTTTTGGTAGGTGTACTTGGCCTAACGGTTAGTGTGCTGGACTCTGGATTGAATGGTCCAGGTTTGTGCCCTGGCCGGGGTCATTACAATGTATGTTCTGTTCTTGGGCAAGACACTTTACTGTCATAGTATCTCTCCACCCAGGTGTATAAATGGGTACCGGCAAAATAATGGGCTGGGGGGTAACCCTATGATGGAGTAGCATCCCATCCAGGGGGGAGTAGAAATACTCCTAGTTGCTTAACACTGCAGAAACCGGGATGAGCTCCGGCAAGTATGGTCCACTTTTCTTGAAGCTCTTTTACCCACTAGGTTGCAGAGAGAGAGGATTTCATTCCCACTGCCCAAAAGCATGCCACCTTTAGCTCACTTGATAAGCACCTCATATAACTTACTCACCCCTTCTTCTAGCAGCCTCCGCTGTTGTGAGATGATGCTTTAGTTGGTCAAGTTTCTCTGGCTGATCTTCCAGTAATGGCTGATCAGTCAGACCAGAATCTTCTCCTAAGCTCTGTATATCCTCCTTCTGTTTCTTCATCAAGTTAAACAGCTCCTGGAAGGACTGATGGAAGCCTTCTTTCAACATGTCCAGGCACAGATTGTGTTCATAAGTGTTGCGATACCTACCATGACAGAATAAAACAATGCTGGTCTAGTGTAATTGTTACAGTTTTAATTCTTCTTGAGTGACCACCTCTCATGACCACCCCTCTTTTGTTGTAATCGAGCAACCACACATGGAGCTAGCTTAAGATCCTGATTTCTCAGGAGGTCTGAAGTGCTCAGCCTGTTATCTGATCCAATACTTTCGATATGGAAAGAACATAATGAAGTTAGGAACTGTAACATACCCAATTTTGTTTGGTGGTTTTTAAAGACTTGAAAAATCGAGATTTCTATCAAATGGCAAAAATAGTAAGTTGATGGATGGCAAAACTTGCAAAAGATATTGCAAACAGTATTTTAAATTTGTCAGGATCTGTCTCACCTTCACTTTTTATAACAACGGAACATACATGTGAATGGATAATTTAATGCAGGCAAATGACCAACATGTACATGTATTTTGTGGTCAACATTATTCTTGGGTTGACTTTGTCTCATGTTCCTTGTCATAAACTTATATAAATATACACGTAGAACAAACGAGAAGCAAAAGGAAACAAAAATCAAAGCAGAAATGAAGATTAAACACCAACATGCAAGTTATTGTGTGCATGTATTCAATTTTATCCTTGGTTCAAATATTTCATTTTCCTTTGTTTTTGGTTATGGTAATATATGATAATGAGTTCAAAACAAAGGAAAATAAAATTTGAACCAAGGATAAAACTGAACCACAATAAATGTAACCTATACAATTTCCACTGAGAAATTCTAAGAGCTTATGCCTGTACCTTGAAGTGTCTATCTTGTCAGAACTAGCCTGTTTCTTCAGATCAGAAGGAGGGCTCCTGACAAATGAACCCTCTGTTCTTTGGATTCCTCTGCTGCTGCGTTGATACGGACTTCCTAATGAAGATCCTTTAGCTGGCGGAGACGGAACATGCCTGATGACCTGCTGAGTGACCTGGCCACCTACCTTGATCGGAGGCAGCTGAGTGGCCAGCGAGGTCATTTTAAATACCCAACTAGACTTGCTTAGTGCTTGCAAACTGAAAAAAAGAAATTGTTTTGGTTAAAAGTTATGATGTTATTTAATACCCAACACTCCAAGTTAAGACCATTTAAGTTGCCATGGGAACTAAATTGGAACCGAAGTCGCCAGCCTGGCGACTAAAATTGAGAAGAAGGATTGAAAGCGTGAGCTTAATTTAGTGACTAAAAGTTTTCCCTGGCGACCAAACTTGAGCAGTCGGTGGCCAAATGCCCACTAAGGAAAAAAATAAATTTGGTTGATACCATACGGGGTGAAACAGTTTTCATAAAACTTATGTACAATTATAATAATCATATGTGCAGTTTGCAGAAGTATTGCAACTTATTGTAAAACAATGCTCAACCAAGTTTGAGCATTGTAAGTTACCAAACACTACATGAACCACTGACAGTATCATACAGCAACAGTACTACAACCTGATTTGCACATATTAGTTTTTTGCATAGTTTCTGCTTAGTTTGCATGCAGTTCAACATGGGCCATCACAAAGTGCAAGGCAGCAAGGCAAGCAAACCATTCAGGTTAGCCTATATATATAGCACTTCTGCTGGCCTACATGGCACTCTGGTTAGCCTAAAATTAAATAGCAGTTTTGTTAGCCTACAGTTAGCTAAGGCAGCTTGTGGTAAGCCTTTTTATTGGAATTAGGGATTTCTGCCTTTGCATGCCTTGCTGCCTATTTGTACACTGTAAGACTTGTTCAACATTCACCAAAACAAACGCAAATGCAAATGCAAACAAATCAAGCTCAAAAGTGATATGATAAAATATTTATGGCTTAAGTCAGGTTAGGATGGAGAGGAAAACATATTGCTCTTGCCATGGACCATAGTGCATGGACTAAGGGCATGTAAAATGTTCCAATGTTTCCACTCAATGCATAAATGTACACAAACAGCCTGTGACTGTTAATAGATCTACACACTAAATGGTTAAAAAATGACGTACAAATTAATTTATCAATATGTGCTATTTAATTATTCTTTGAAGTGTTCTCTGATCCTATCTTCCAAGAAGAGATTTTCTTGATAAACTTAGCTCAAGTTTCACTTGTAAAACATGCAGTCGAATATTCTCATATTGACTTACAAGTTACAATTTGTGAAGACAAGCCACAAATAAGTATACACGAGCCCTATTTAGTCCCAAATTTGTTGCCACATGAATAAAATGTTACGATTTTAAGCTGAAAAAGCATGTTGCTCTCCAGACGGACGAGATTTTTGTCAATCTTGGTCAACAGGGCTGCTAGGTGTGAAGACTGACAAAAGTCTAATGTATCAAACATCTGCTCAAAATATACGAAAAATAACCCAAAAAATCTCTCTTTGAGAAAATGAAACTAAGTATAAAGCATCAGAGTTACCTTTCTTGGCTATACCTTGATTACTTCACCGCAAATAACACTTGTTTTGTCCAACTGAAAATACCTTGTTGAAACACTTTCGCCATGTTTTTCTCAGCTCGCCATCGCTCGTGACGTCACTACCATGGCTACCTCACAAAACAATCCCATGAAACTTTGCGCTGAAAGTGTCTGAAGCTCGAAAGGGTGTTTGGGATTCCATGTGGAAAAAAAAGTATGACGCAATATCGTACGAAGATCACCCGATCTAGACGCGCTCTGATTGGTCAAAAAAATAGCTCGGTGATGGAAGCCAAAATGGCGGACCCTTCAGGTGAAGGTTGGCCGTCGTTTTTGAGTGAAACAATGTCTGGTTTAGAGCCCAATTTTAACAATGATAGAAGTCTAAATGAGCCCATGATGGCGGACTTTGACGGTAGGTCACTTTCTGTTTTCAAATTGGGGTTGCACGTTTGTAAAATTCTTTATTTTCTACTCCTTGAACAATGGAGCCAACTCGTTGTTTACGCGCCAGTTTGCATTGATGTTTATAATTTAACAGAGTAGATGTTGGTCTCAGATTACTCGAGTTTGTTGGTGAACATAGTTTGAGACTGACGAATAGTTCTTCTTGCTGGTTATTTTATGTTAGTTAATGATTTCATGTTTGCATGAGTACAACAATTTATACGCTTCACGCACACAATTGCAACCGTAAGCACTATTTCACTTCCTTGTACACAACGTACATCTTAGTAAGTAGGTATATATGAAGGACAAAGTTTAATATCACAGCTAATTCTTCCTGTTCTTTTTCCCTATGCCGAAAAACCATTTGTGCTTTTTTTTTAACTAAAAGTCACGTTTTTGTTCACAGGAGTACAAAGTTCGTCCAAAAGGGAAATATTTGTTTTCAGTTGACTGGACTTCGTACACATTGCTAACGTTTTCTGATTAGCAGCAGTGGTGTGACATGATCTGTGCATGCTATGCATATGTTGGGTTCATCCTCGATGTAAGAACCTGTGAAACTCACCGGTGACGTAAAACAAAGAACGAACAATACAACAAAGAGCTGGCAAAACAAAGATAGAGAAGGAAAACAATAGCTCCAAAACAAAGAAAAATATCACAGTTCTTACACCGAGGTAAACCCATATGTTGCGGTTTAAATTTAAAATTTAGCCTGCGTAGCAAGCGTTCTGGGCGAACGAAGTGCAATGTGTCGCGCGAGTAAAGATTCTGGTCGCGCAAAAATTGGGGCGAGAGCAAAAAAGGAAAAGGGGCAGGGAGGGGGTGGGGCAGCGAGGGAACGCTTGCAGGCAAACCCCACAATTCTGAAAAATGCCCACCGATTTCTTCACGGGTGAGTTCATTCATAGATTGACAACTTGTCAATGGCGCTATTTTTCAGCGAGTCACACAACAGCATCATTTAGCTTCAAAATGCTTTTTAAAAGCCAAAATACTTCAAATTCTCGGGGAATAAAAGAAGCGCTTTCCATCTAGCAAAAGTGATGTTGTCAACACTTTAAGTAAGCTTAATTTAAATTCAAAACAGAACAATTTTTCGCGTGCTGAACAAGACCGCTCACATTTCAATCGGCCGGAAACTCGCAAAGGGAAATCACAAAAGCACATTCTACAGTTTGTCTGGAGCTTTTAAATAATTAGTTGAATGTTCGGCTGAAAGAGCAGGTTTTCGTGAGGTTGAACTTCTACAGTTTAGCAGTTTAACAGCTATTATATTGTCCTATGGGGGAAAAATTATTTAAAACCGTTTAGCGTCCGCACTGGAAGCGGTTGTTTTGTTGTTTTGAACGTGCATAGATTTTGTTCATTTTTTCACAAACGTAGATAATCGTTAACAAAAGTGAAAAAAGTTGGGGTCACCAACCATTTAAGCTAGCAAACTGCAAGCGAAGTTAACGCAACGGCTACTCACCCTATATGTGATTGGAAAGTTTCTGCAGTACGCACACTTGATGCATGATGTGGCGTAGCCTTGCGACAGGAATTACATACGCAGCAAGGATGGACATAAACAATTAGTGCAAACATCCTTAAACATGTCCAAAGGCAACCTTGAAGATCTATGAACCCCATTGTACCTACTATGCTTTTTGTTGTACCCTATTAATAATGCATATAGTCACATTTTAGAATTGAATGGTATGGCTTTTTCATTTTCAGCAAAAGAAGGTCTAACCAAGTCATTTTATTTAAGTTTTTACCTCAAATGCAAAATGCATTATTATAATCAGCACTTCAAGCTGCGACCATTTTGGTCGCCATGGCGAGTGGAAATAAAATTTGGCGACTAAATTTTCCACACAGGTCGCCAATTTGGCGACCAGTGTAATGCAGAGGGCTGGCTACGCATCAACGTTTTTTTTTTGCAGTTCAATCACTAAGCAAGGCTGCTGCCTAACGGGCGCCCGGTCGCCTGGGGCGCCTAAGTTAGGAGTGCGGGCGACTAAATTTTTGTTCAAGGAGCCCGGATGGGCGCCTAAGCATAGATTTTCCATTCTCATCTAATGACTTCAATTTCCTTGTAACTTTGTTCCACTGGCGTAAGATATATCCCGTTTAAAACCATAAGCGCTTCATTTCAAAACGGTAATACTAAAATTGTCCACAATAGAGATAATTTTAGCGTATAAATACGTGCAACTTCGAAAAGCAATTATTTTCGACTGTTTAGGACTGGGACTGACTCCCAAATATGGAATGAAGAATGAATAGTATTATGGGCTGCTTCACGTTTCGTTCTCTACGTTGATGTTTTGGAGGAGTTTATGGTGAATGTGAAGTAAACATTTTACGGATACAAAAGTGAAATCAATCTCCTGGCCATTCATGCATCAGGTCTGATCATGACAATTTTAATTTGCAAAAGCTTGATACTAAAACCTTTTCAACAAGCCTAAAATAATGTGCAGAATGTTTTGATGTTACACTTACGAATTACTGTACAGTATGTTGCCCAGTTTCCGGCCACTTTAGTTTGTAATCGCTATAACTTCTTGAATATGCACGGAAAACATTTCAGTTTTCTATCAAATAAAGTACATTTACTTACCTTTAAAATGTACAAAGGTTGGCTGCCTTCCTCGAGTATTAAAGGAATTCTGCCATTTTTAGCAAAGCTCGTAAGTTGCCCAGTTTCCGGCCAGCTAGTCCAGTTTCCGGCCATTGAGATAAAGAACATTTTCCTTGAAGCCGCTCGACTTTAGTCGACTCGAACCGACTTTTCAGTCCCTATATGAAACAGTTATGTCTGAATGTTGGTTTATTCGGCAATGATTTCTCGTCTGTTTTACGAAAATTGTGTACGACCTCAATGACCCGTTCGCGTTTCTGGATCTTCTGCTTATTCAGGCGTTACATTTTTGTTGACAACAAATATAAATATTTTCTGTATGCTTGCTCTAGCTGTACGTTTTTGTACTTATTGCTTACGTGTTATTAATTTTTCGAGCAGTAGATTATAAACTTAAGTTATTTCACTGACAAAAACTAAGTTTTGAATAATTTGTCGCTAGGTGGCCGGAAACTGGCACTGTAGCGCCAAATCTTTGTTAAGAGTTCGGCGGCTGAAATTCAGAAACAGCTAAATTCTAGCTTGTGATGACACTTCCCCTAATCAATTTCATCTTTAATCTAAAGTCTGTCAAAAAATTACGAAGCTCCTTGATATATTTCCTATGAAACGAGCTATTTGTTTTTATACGGTAGCTTTGGTGTGCAGTGAAAAGCGCAAAAATTAGCCGCTAAACGTTTACTCGCCTGAACAAAATTCATCGTTGCTCGGTCGTTTTTTGTCCAAAAAGCCCGCTAAAACCAACAATTTGTACCTGAAATGTTCGTATTTCCTTCAGTACGCTTCGGTGGACGAGAATTGAAAATCCCAACGAAAAAACCTGATTTAATTTTTTTTTGGCCGGAAACTGGTACCGGCCGGAAACTGGGCAACACACTGTAATTAAGCTTATTATTTAACTCAAACTTTTATTTTTTCACTTTAGAGAACGCTTAATTTCATAACAACAGAAAGTGTGTGCCTTTTCTGTGACATTCTTATCAGCTACCGCTTTTTGTGGATCAAGTTTGTTTGTTTGTTCATTCGAACTGTTTTGTGTTTTATCTCGGTTATTGAACCGTGCAAGGAGAACATTACTCTTGAAAATAATAATGTGCTAGAAACTTTGCTGAAAACAGTTTGAATAACATGAATTGTTTTTAAAACTACTAAAATCTATTGTATAAGCAACTCATTTGATAAGCCTAGAAACTGTTTTTATTTTCACAACTTAGTTTTTCTGGTCTATTTTTGACAACTGATTATGAAATGTAGATAAGATCAGAATTTAATTAAAGTGTTTACACAGGTGTTTTTACTTTTTATTACCTTTGCCTTAACCTTCAAATAGACCTGCTAAATTGTAATCTTGGTTCTGTTAAACCTTAATTACTAACAATAATTCAAGTTCTTTAGTGAGCTTGCTGTGCAAAAGTGAAATAATAATTTTGCTGCTTCATGCTTCACTGATTTTGCTTCAAAACTTTGGATGTTCAAAACTCCTTTTAAACATTGTTTTATTTGTTCTACACATTTTTAACTTACTTTATCCAACATTCATCACAGCACAATATACTGGTTGGATTTTCAAACTCATTTTAAGCCTACAGAAACTTTCTAATATACACACTCCTGTTCATGTCACCCAATCAGTGTAAAAAGGGTTTTATCGAAGGAGTGGCTCGGTTAAATAAACTTTCAAGTTAAGAAAGCTGGAGTTTCTCACACAACTATTTGAGGGAGGTTACCTTCAGAAGCTTTCAGAAAAAATCTTGTCCGGAGGAGTTTTCTGTTCACGTACAAAGGCTCTACTGACAAAATAAAATGTGTGTGCATGTGGAAGGGGATGGTAGGGGGGGGGGGGGGGGGTGGCTGCTCCCCAGACCCCTCCCCTAGATTTTTTTCTTCTACTTCACCCCCCTCCCCCGAGGATCGACCATGGCAACTTTTGCTCTGGGCTCCTAAAGTAATGGCTTGGGCTCCTAACTTTTGATGTTAGGAGCCCGAAGGGCTCCTTAGAAATTTCCTAGGCAGCAGCCTTGCTAAGCCAAACAAATTTGACCACAAAACTTTTCATTACAACTATTTCAATCGCCTATCTTACTTATCTGTTTGAATTAAGGATACCTCATTGCTCAGACTCGTGATTGTGTTTTGATGCCTTCGATCATGGAACCGCCTATAAAGTTTGCAAACCACATTTCCTTTCCACTGTTTTAGTTTACTGTACAAGAATTAAACTTTTTTTGCATGTTTATCTTCCTTACCTGTTTCTTTAATCTTTTATTTACTTTTCTGCATGATAATTGGAACAGTTCAACAAAAAAACTCTTCAACGCAAACGAAAATAACTACGTTGGAACGTTCTTCGAACGCTTTTAATTCGGCTCATAATGGTCAGCGGTGTTACTTCATGTAAGACAATATAAGGTGTCCTGCTTTAAGAACGCTTTGATTTTTGGCGACCAAAATTTTTCTAGCGGCGACCATTTTACAAAAGAAAGTCGCCAAAAGGCGACTTCGGAAAAACTTGAGCTTGAAGTCATTTTTTAACATTTTCAGAGGGATTTTTGGATTTCCTTTGTGGAGCACCCACAGCCATGAATGCAGAAAACACTAGCACAACAGTTGACGTCAACATAAAGACAGAGCCATCACAGATCATGCTCTCTCCACCGATCACACCTCCAGAGTCAATGACTACAGACGATGATTGTTCATCATCTTTCAACTTTGCGGACTACCTTGCAAAAGCAGCAAATCAACAATCTGACCAATCAGTTCTTTCAGTGTTCCAGCCTCAGCTACAAGTGAAACAAGAAGTGGAGGTTTTTAATCCGAGCCAGAATGTTACCACAACGGAAAGTCAGAACCCAGCAACTCAGTATCTCCTCAATTTACTGCAAGGACAGAAGACCCAACAGGCACCACCTGCCATGAATACCAAGACTTTAGAACAGCTTCTTCAGGAGCCGTCAATTCTTGCTCCATCTTCTCAGTCTCGCACTGTCACAGTCCAACAACCACCTCAAGTCCAGCAACCAGCACTTGTAACATCTCAGGTAAGTGACTTCAGGGCAGCAACAATAGATATCAGATTTAACTATAGATTGAGGTTTTTTTCTTGAGTTTTGAAAAACAGATTTGGTTCTTTTGAATTCTTATAAATCTGTTTGTTTTCTTTATGCAATCAAAGGTTCAACAGACTCCACAGATAACCCCTCAGCTGTTGCAGCTATTGCTGCAGCAGCAGCAGCAACAACAACAGCAACAGCAGTTACAACAACAACACCAGCTGCCACAACTCCAACCTAAACCTCAGCCTCAGCTGCCAACACCACAGCAACCGCAGTACACTGCCATCCAGCCCGCCTCAAATCAAAATGTTCTGCTTCAACAGCTTCTGCAACAGCTTGGTGTAATCCCTAAGCAGACTAATACTGCGGCAGCAGCACCACAGCAGCAGCAAGTGACTGTTCCTGAAGAGCAGTTGTCTCCTCAGCAACAGGTTCCTTCCCCTGGATCTGTGTCGTCGTTGTCGTCAACTCCTGGATCTCCTCTTCAGCCGACTTCTCCAGTGTCTCCTGTTCACTCACATTCACAGGCTGCCAGTCCACAGACACAACAAGTGAGTGACCTCATTAGAGGAGTTTTGTTTTGATCACAGCATTGCTGAAATCAGGGCACAGTTAGGGAAATAACAAACTGTTTTGGCTCAAATGTAAGTGAGCCTTCACTAAACAAGACATGTAAAACAGAAGACGGACTTGGACCATTTAAAACAAAAACTGGGCGTGGAAATTAAGTCCCCAACCTCCTCAAAAGACACTGCTATCATTATAAAGACAGAGGATTGCGTTGAAGGCATTAATTTTGTGCAAGTTACACAAAATCTTTGGTTTGTCTGAGCAGAGCCAGCAGCTGCAGCCTCCTGCTGTTTTCTTATAAACCCCACCCCCATTCTTGCCTGTACCTTTAATTCATCAGAGAAGAGTTGTCACTTTTTATTACTGAAACATCTTACCTTCTAGGCTCATCTCCAACCACAAATTGTCAAGTCGGATTCTGCTACTACTGTCATCGGAACAATCGATTTGAGCCAATCACAGATTCAGCCAACACTTTCCCAAGGGCCCAATGGTGTTCTTACAGCTACAATCCCCATTGTCTTGGACGCTAACAAGATTCCCATCAGTCGCCTGTCAAATTCTAAGGGACAAGGTGGAGTTAAAACGGAAAAGCGTTCAGCTCACAATTTGATTGAGAAACGTTACCGCACCAGTATCAATGACAAGATTGTGGAGCTTAAGGACCTAGTTTGTGGGCAAGATACCAAGGTATGGGATGTTCTTTGAAACAAGAAACCTGGTTTTTTCAATTGGTGAAAGAGGTCAAAGAGCAGGATAAAGAAATATTATAAATAACCTTGATAATTGCTGTTGACCCACTGAACACTGTCAGTGTAAATATTTGAGATGCATGAGTTCAAAATTTTAGGCTTAGTATGTACATGTATACCTTAATCAATGTCATCATGATTTGTTTTCTTGAAAAAAAACAAACAAACAAATATTATTGCAACTTAAGTATACTGGATAGTGTTCAAGTTGCTGTTCCATATTAATTCAATTAATACATGTCTTACACTGTTGCTTCAGATGAACAAGGCTGGTGTTTTGAGGAAGGCTATAGAGGTTATACTAAAGCTTCAGAATGAAAATGCACGCCTCAAACAAGAAAACATGTCATTGAAGATGGCACAGCAAAAGAGAGGTATGGATGTAAATGGATGTAAGAACTGTTTAATGTGTAGAAACCATAAGTTCAAGGTGCATGTAGCTCCATGATTAAGTCCCAATAGTGCTAAATCAGTAGCATTCAAGGAAGGTAAAGCCCTGATATACATGACCAAAATGAGTGGCTACTTTGTCAGGAATGATGATAAACTTGCCTGAATAGAACGGGTTCATATCGTGGAAAACCTGGAAAGTCGTGGAATTTTAGCATTATCCAGGCCTGGAAAGTTGTGGAATTTTAGTGTTGGTCATGGAGAGTCATGGAAAATTATGTTTATTAAAAAGTACAAAATAAATTAGGTTTTTTTTGCAAAGAAAATAGTAAAAACATACCCAAAATGAAAAATGATTTCCAAGAAAATGGTGAAATTTGGTCATGGAAAACTTGGAGGAGTCATGGAAAAGGTCCTGGAAAGTCATGGAATTTTAAAAGCTGAAAAGAGTACAAACCCTGTATGCACACAACAATAATTGTACATATGCAAAAAAAACTGTGTTGAAAGTGAAGGAATGTTTTCTTGTCCTCAACCAGAAACCATCACAGAACTTGTTCGAAAGCAAAAGGAACATCAAATAAAGAAGGAGAAAATAGAAGATAGTGATATCGCTGACCCTGTGGCTATGCAGACACAAGATGCCAGTGAGATTGAAGAAATCACCAAACCTGGTAATGTTATAGCAAGTCCTTTGACTCCACCGACACCAGATCCTCTGACGAAGGACAGGACTCACGTCAAATTGGAAGCCTTGCCTGTCAACAGCTGTGGAATGATGGATCGAACTCGTGTTGCTTTGTTTGCCTTCATGTTTACCTTTTTGTTTATCAACCCACTGAGCTATGTTGTTCCCCAGCTGGACAAAGGTAAAGTAGTGAGCTTTGTTTGATAAACTTAAGGAGTGTTGTCATGATATTTTAAGTTATTTTTCTGAGGTGCAAGATTATTTCCAAGTTAAAGTAAAACCTTGGAATAATTTTTTTTGAGGTGAAAGAAAAAAACGTCAATTAAGTAATAAACCAAAATTATACAAGGTTGGTTACTATTCAGTCAGGGACATTAATTAAAGATGGAATATGGAGGGGTCGTTGGAATTTTCAGTTTTGCAGATTTGGCCATTTTTCTAGTTCTGGTTTTTGCACTAAAAACTATGGTTTTTCGATTTCAGTGTCTTTGCGGTTTGTGGCTTTTCCATTTTTGAGCATTTGGTTTTCGGTTTTCAGCAAAAAAATACTTGTCTAGCGGGTTTTGGATTTGGTAACCAATATGGTTTTTAGTGTTTCCCATTTGGTTTCCAGTTTCTTTTCAGCAGTTATGACCCAACAATGTGCCAAGTTCTCAAAACTGTAATGTAAGATTATGGATTTCCAGTGGAGGTTTTCAGAGCTAAAGCTTTTTGCAATCGGAAGATTCCCCAAAAGTCCTCTATTGCGATTCAAGAGAGGATTATTTTGAATTTTTGTGACTAATTTAAACAGCCGGAGACTGAAAAGATATGCAGGATTCAGGACCATAGCATTTCATGAAGTATAGTTTGGTCAGTGTACTCTACGAGTCGCTGGCCAATGCATTTGTGGCATAGCTCCTTTAGTCCTTTGACATTTACACTGCGCATTATATAAGCATATACTGTACTACCCTACTGTACCGACAGCCTGGCATTGTACTTTGCTCAAACAGGTATGCTTTTCTCGAGCTCTGTGGAGAGCGACAGACCACATGCTGGTGGAAGAACCTTGAGTGCTTATGGTGATTCTAGTCCCGTGCAACAGGACAACTGGCTGCTGAGTATTGCCCTGTTTGCCGTCAAGTGGCTGCTTCATGCTGTCATAGCCATGGCAGTGCTGGTGCGCATCTTTGTGTTTGGTGAACCTGTGACACAACCACACTCTGATAATGCAGTCCTGTTTTGGAGACACAGAAATCAAGCTGATGACGATCTGGCCAAGGTAGATATAAGGTGTTTCAATGTATTTTCATCTGCCTGGTTAAAAATGACTGGTTCACTGAGAGGACTCGGGCTTGAGATGAGTCTCGGGAGAAGATCAATGTAATTCTCTCTTGCATATACCTTTGCTCTCTTTATCTTCCAGGGTGATATGATATCTGCATCACGGCACTTAGAGATCTGCTTGAGGGCTCTGAAACGTCCACTGCCTGTTTCCAAACTTGATGTAGCATGTGCCCTAACCTGGCAGCTAATGCGCCACGTCCTTCACAGGCTGTGGATTGGAACATGGCTCGCGTCTGCTGCTGGAGGAATAAAACTGCGAAATGGAAGCACTGACACCAAGGATCTTGCCAGAATATCTGCAAAGGATGCAGCAATGGCATACCATCAGTTACATCAGTTGAGCCTTACAGGTATGGTGGATTTTACATTTTTGGGAGAGAACTTTCCCTTTCATTAATTCGTCCTGCTGCTGCCTGCCAGGCATGAGATCTTTACTTGAGGCATGTCAAAACAAAAACAAGACGAAAAACAAAATGAAACCCTTTTTGATCCCACAGTCAAGCATTGAGGTTTTGTGGCTTAATCTTTCAATAAATCGCAATGTCTTGCATTAAACCCAGCCTGTGATCACTCAATTGAAACTGTTAGTAGTAGTGTGGTAGGAACTGTTCATTAGCTTCACAATGTGGTTCTTAGTCTACATGTAGATGAAACCTTAATGCATGGCCATGCAGATCAGTGAAAACATGGTGCAAAGAAATTCAATTTCCCAGCTTGTCTGTCTTTTCCAGCTTGTCGGGCTGTAGCCAGCCCGAGAAAATCCTTATAAGCACAATTAATTGCCGCAAAAATTTCCCTCGAAAGATAAAATCCACTAGCCCCTGGCTATGGGACAAGCTTAACCTTGCACTCTATTGTGTTTGTTTACATACCTTGCGAAATGAGTAACATATTGAAAGCCTACATGTAGATTCTGAAGAGATCCTTACCCATGCATGTGATGTGTTGTTTTGTTGTAGGCCATGTCTCTGTGAATGGTTGGCGTTCCTCCTTTCTTGGTCTGGCAGCAGTGAACCTTGCAGAGTCTGCTGGAAAGCTAATTAGCATAGATGTCTTAGCAGAGATCTATGTGTCAGCTGCGATTCAAATAAGGACTTCATTCCCTGAAGGGCTTCACTTTATCGCGGTAAGTTGGGATTGTTTTACACTGGTTTCATTTCAGGGGCTTTCATACCTGCAGCTATAAATGTACTTGAACTAGATGTATCAACATGATTCTAACAGTTTGAGACTGCTAAGAATAATTTGCTAAATCATTTTGGGTTACTCTATTTGATTTCAGCGATACTTTCTTGGCCGGGCACAGACGTCTTATGCATCTCACGGCACCACGGTTCCCGCTTCAATTCAGTGGCTCTTCCAACCACATGGACACCGTTTCTTTGTCAGCAGTCGATGGTCATGCAAAGGAGGCGATAGCTTGTGGGCCAGTGTCAGTAATAAAGGTGAGATTAACTTGACTACAGGTCAGACAATACCACGGCACATCTCTAAGCCTAATTTTGCCATGTTTGTCACTTGTAATCCCTATCAGTATTCCCCAAACTTTACAATCCTTGTTCCCATCTTTTCACTTTGTTTTACTTTACACTGTAGTTAACTTCTATTTTGGGGCTTCCTTGATTTAAAGACAACTTTGTTCGTCACTTAAAATTACAGTTCCAGGCTGTACTATGCCATAGCTCCACCAAGACGTGTAAGTACACTGACTGGTGATGAGTTAAATGTTCCAAAACTATTCATTCTTTGCTAAAAGCATCGAAGCTGAATTGCATTACTTTGTATTTAGCTGATCCAGTTGCCCATGTTAGTCAAGCCTTCCGTGAACATCTCCTTCGCTATGCACTGTCCTCCATCGTATTGCCGAGTGCAACTGATGAGGACACTTCCGGTGATGAAAGTGTCCGTGATGCCCTCAGCTACCTCCACATGCTGAATGAGTGTGCCTCCACCAGTGCGAAGCCTGCAAACATGTCTTCACCTGTCGGCGATGACCAGGTGGCCAAGTGGTGGGTGGCTGTGGGGATGGTGGCAGTTCATTGGCTGAGAGGTGAAGATGAGGCTGCGGAGAGGTTTTACAGTACCGTAGAAAGTGTCCCAAAAAGTCTGTGGAATGCAGAGTAAGTTGGCATGTTGTTGTTGAAGTAATTCGGTCCTAATGGCCAATTAAGATGGTTCAGTTTTGTCGTATGCGACAATCGTAGCACGCACTCACATCATGCAAAAACTGCATACATAATAGAACTTTTATTTTAAACGTTATCTGGTGCTACGCTTTTGAAACATTCTATGCTAGATCTTTTGTTGTAGATCGTCGATCTCAAGCAAATAAATAGGTTTGGGTTTGATATAGGGCCGATTTAGAAGGTACAATAAATTTGTCAAGTTGTACGACAAGTCTTTCACAAACTGTTTCGCTTCAATCCAGCTACAACTTGCTTACAGTTGTCGCGTAAGACACGAGAAATGTATGATTTTAAAACCTGTTTTAAATAAAACCCTACAACAATCGTACGTTGGGACGATGTTGCATGATAATAGCCTGCGAGCAGGCTCTCTGCGCGAAAAAAATGAAGAAAAGGCGAGAACGAAGGAAGCTCACCTTCTCTTCATTTTTTTGCGAGGAGAGCCTGCGAGCAGGCTAGCATGATAAAAGTCATACAGACTACCAAATTTCATGTGACAGTTGACCCCAAGCAGCATAGTAGACCACGCCTCTTCTTAAAACCAGACGAGTCATAAGACAACATTTGGAAATGTGGCTTGACCAAAACGCCAATTCTCCTGACGTGAATTGTAAAAATGTATTAACATCTATAATGAGATTTTTGATGTTGACCTATGAGTCATTTCTATTGCAGAGATCCTGTTGCAAACTCCAGGGATCCATTAGCCAAAGCCATTCTGAGAGCCTATCTAGCCAAGAAGCAAATCCTGAGAGGGAACACACTGCCCAGCTCACTTGAAGACTGCACCGAGCTGTGCAAGAAGTCAGGCCTTCACTTACAGGAAAGCATCAATCTCGCGTCCTCTCTGTACCAGTCCAGCGCAAATCGACTGCACCAGTTGGCCCAGCTGCTGTGCTGCGATTGGCTCTTGGGCACACGCAAAGACATCTGGGAATTGTCACAGAAGCCTCACATCGGCGCGACAGTCGCAACTGATCCAGTGGAGTTGCGGTCATTTCAGAATGATCTTGAGAGTTTGCAGAAACTCACTCACAACCTTCCTGCAGCTCTTCCACGGGTAAGGTTTTACTTTGAGCAGAGATGAACCACCACCGCTAACAAAAACCTCCCACAAGCACACATCGAATCCCAGTCACATGTGAACGCTACATTTTTAACCTCCCATAAGCGAAAACCTCCTAAGTGGACACTTGGGAGGTTATGCGAGGTTCAACTGTTACATGGTTCCTTCGTCTTTGCAAGATGTCGGTGCTGGTGATGGCCACAAAGAATCCTACGATTAATGTAGTGGTGTATTTTTGTTCTTTCCCAGCTTTATCTATACGAAGCTGTAGCTCGTCTGATGGCGGGGGCAAACCCCACAGAGACTCACCACCTATTACAGAGGAGTACCTTGAGGCAGCGAGTGCTTACTTCACGTCACCACAAAGGACACCAGCCTGAAAATGAAGGTACACTGATCGACGTCTAATTTCTCATTATAATTTCCGTACATCATCAATCCGACAAGTGATGAGAATATGGAAAACCATCAACAAGACGTATTGTCTTCACAATTAGCTAGAAATAAAAAATGTTTCGAGACACTTTGTACTATAGCAAAGTATAAAAGTATGGACTGATTCAACTTATTTGCCCCACTTCATTTAGGTGTATACGCTTATGTTAATGCAGATTAAGTAGCTTAGGACATTACGGTTGTTTAAATCTGTCTAAATCTCAACCATTCTTATCTCATCAATCTTAACTATTCTTATTTGTTGTTGGATTAATATCACCTCTTTGGTCTTTGGTGTTTTTCTTACCTTAGCAAACTAATATAAGCATATTTTTCTATCCAAAAGATTGCACACGGCAAAGTATGACTGAAGAAAGCACGCGTTTAATAGTTTCCATTTTGATTGAACAGGTGACGAGGAAGAGAGCACTTGTGTAACAGGTGAGCGGGAGAAGGCAGCAGCTCTGATGATGGCATGTCGGCATCTACCGCTACCATTCCTGTCGGGCCCATGTCAGCGAAAGAAGATGCTGGTGGAAGCTGCAAATTCTCTGGAGAAAATCGGCGACAAACGAGCCCTGCAAGAGTGTCAGCAGCTCCTGCTACAGCTAAACACAGTGTCGGCTGTTGAATGACACTGAACTACTTTATTTTTTTGATATTAAATTATGTTGTATCAGTGTCCATACGTTAAAATGTTTTGTAAGACCCAACATTCTGTAGCAGACAAAGTATAAAAGACTAGATGCATTAAGAGAGGTTGCGCGTTGCCTTGAAGTCCGTTTTCCGTGTTTTATGTCCTTGTGCAAGTTACTTTACTCTCACAGTGGTTCCCTTTTCGCCCAGGAGTATAATTGGCTACCGGCGAAGGTGACCGGACAAAATGCTAGAGGGTAACATGCGATTGACTAGCATTCCATACAGGAGTAGTGCTAATACTCCATTTCACTTCGTGCTAACGGCTACAGAACCCTAGCTGGGTAACTGCAAGTGCATCAATTTAAAATGTACCAATAAATAATCCTTAATTTGAATAAACATCGAAAATTACTAAGGTGAAGAAACGCCGAAAAAGTGACAGTCTGCAACGGCTGTGGAGGCGGGAACAAACTAAACACTTTATGGACTGGCTTAACAAAGACATAAAAAACGTTCTGTTTAGAAAAAAAAACTACGCTCGTGTTGTTTTAGTAACAAAAAGTTAAAGTATATTTATAATATGTAATTGCATGCGCAAGAAGTATTTTATTTTATAGTAGAAAAACAAGCTGGTGCCAGATATTTGTTAATTACTTGTTGGAATGACTCTATCCCCATCTAAAGATTTTGAACTAAAATGTGTGTCAAAAATCGATTTTTTTATATATTATTATTAGTGAAATAAGTAACTACTGATGCATATAATGATATCTGTTAAGATAGAAACGGACGAGTCACTGCCGGCCACCATGCCACCGGTAAGGTGGCTGCTGTGGGAGGTCTTTATAATTCAAGTGGCCAGTCTTCGCCTTGCAGATGTTCCATGTTCGTACAGACACAAAGTGTAGCTTGGTTTTGTATATTAAATTAATGGCGTACCAAGCGTCAAGTCATATACATTTGTAGTTAATTAATTGTTTAAAATTAACATCAATAAAAAACATTTTCTCAGTCTCGATCAAAGTGCGACAACTCCTTCCACCATCCCTTCCCTGACAAGCACTGCACAGGACTTGACTGAGGTTTCTAAGAAGTAGTTAATCTGAAAACCATACTTGTATGGGTTTCTAAGTATGCTAACTTCCCAGCGCCAAGATGACTTTTGCTATGGCATCCCCCGTTCCCCATTGGTGTGTCTCAAGGGCCCAAAGCTTGGAACGGAACGGAACGGTTGGAACGGAAAATGCGAGTTTCCGCATCCCTTTTACATTGGCCAAGCACGAAGTTCACGTAAGGGACTGGGAACGGGTGCTTGTCAGTGATGTATCGTACCCCTAACCCTAAAAATGTCTTGGTGACGTCATGAAGTTTCGCGCCAAATCGCGTAAGCAAGAAGGGACGCATGGATACCGTGTTGCGTAGTATATAGTTCGCGCGCTGTGATTGGTTAATTTTCGAGCCGTATTGTACGGTACAACGAGCTTGCTTGCCTTTCTCCAGGGCCAGACAAATAAAAACACCTTGTTAACCTCGATTCCTTGGTTCGTCGATTCATGGACCGTGCGGTTCTATTCATACTTGTCACATCAATCGTAGGGGAAAAACGCAGCACATATCTTATAGCACGGACATCGAACGCGGTCAATATAAGATTCATGAGTTTAAAGTAGCAGGAACCAATTTTGCGTGATTAAATATCCGCATTTTCTTTGAGTCAACTACAATAAAACAGCTGGAGCGATACAGAAATATCAGTGATTGTTTCTGCATGCAAAATAAAATCAAATTTAGAAAACTTGATAAAATTTGCACGTGATAAAATTCCATGTACTTTTAAAGACTACATATTTTCATAAGCAGCCCAAAGTCAATTGGTCAAGAGAAAGAACCCAATACCTCGGACAACAACGCATAGTAGTAGCGAATGGAAATGAAATTTTGCTCATAATTCGATAGAAAATCGGAAATAAAATTACATAAACTAAACTGCTTTGTGATCGCATATGCAATTCATTGCCTTTTGATGATTTTTGATAATAAAGCAAATTTTTCTTCATTGAATTTATGGATATAAGATGTTTATACAAATTTACTTGTCTTGTGCTGCTCGGGTCTTTTTCTACACACTCTCTTGTTGCAGATATAATCACAATAATTATAAATAAATATTTATAATCACAATAATTGTTTCTTTTTAGTATCCTATACTAGAAGCAGTTGAAAATTGATGACATACCCTCGTTTTTTAGCCAGGAGTTTAATTTATGTAGTGAAATACAAAATGAAGAAGAAATGATTCGAAGGGCGTGATGTAATCCGATCCAGGCAAATCGAGTCCTTAGGAAAGTCGTATGTACATTAGTGCAATATACAATTTTTTATTCATATGTAAAAATGTAACAATAATGAAGTGTGCAGGTGCGAAGCTGGCAACTGATCAAATGTGACGAAAAAAAAAACGAATTAATTAAAAAAATTCTATACAAAGTTGTAAGCTGATTATGTTTTGATGTCTAGTTCAATAACAGGAAAAGTAAACACAATGCCATTTCATTAAAATGGAAAGAAGAGCAAAATGAAAATATATCGAAGGACGTGATGCACTAGTCTAGGCAAATGTCATGAAATCCTTACGAAAATAACATGCATTGAATACAATATACAACTTTTCTTTTATATGTGAAAATCTAGCAATTAACAGGGTCAGCAAGCTAGGCAACTGAGCAAATGTGGTTAAAACCGACTAAAAGCATTTTTTCAATTTTCTATACAAAGTTGTTAGAATATTGTGCAATGGCTTCACAGGGTACAATTTAATAACAGTGAAAGCAAACAAAATGCTATTTCATTTGACAAATGAGCTAAAAACACGAATAAAGCTAAGTAAACAAAATTGCATTTTGAAAAGAACTTTGTCATGTACGTCCGAAAATAGCAGTGAAAAGCTGTCTTTATAAAAATCGATTAATGGGAAACAAGTTCAGTTTGTGGTGAACTCAAGTTTGCCAGATCTAAAATACTTTCCACCTCAGTTTGATTCCTTTTAAAAAGCCGCTGATTTTTGCTAAATAATTAAAAGCTACTTTGCAGACTATGCATATTGACTTTGAATAAACCCACAAATCGATCAATATAAGACGTTTCTTTTATTCAAAACAAACACCTTAACACGGTTCTTCATATCAACAGTACTGGCACCAGAACATTCACATCGTGATCCCGGGGGAGGTTCGGGGGGTACTCCTTAAAGCGGACTTCACGGGGAGGCTCCGCCAAAAACGGTTACCTTCTCAGGCTGGAGGTTGATTCACAAGTCGAAGCCGTTTAGCGGAATAGGGAAGGGAAACTGCCTTTAAGGCGTTTTAAAATGCTTTTCATTAAGTTTATTTCAGAGGTAAAGAACAGAAATGCAGTGTTTAATTTAGGTATGTAAAGGGGAACCCATTTTTTTATAAACAATACGAGGTGCTGAGCGGAGTCTTTCTGTATTAAATATTTGTTGAGTACCAGCTTCCCCCCCTCCCCCGTATTTGATAACTTACAACTTTTACAATGAAAAATAATCTCTGTTTACCAAAAGAAGAAAGTGTTGCCATTTGTTTACCTACTGATTCTTTTCTGATTCACTTTAATCAAGGATTGGTTTAATTTATTCTATTAATAAGAGTGGCCGGTTCGACCACACAATCTCAGGTGCTCTCCCGCCCACGACCGCAGTGGAATTATCAATCGATCGCCGGAGTTGAATATCCCCAATATTTGCGCGGTATTCCTAACTGAGAGAGCTGTAACCTTTGCGGCGCAGGTAGGTACCGCAGCTAAGTTGTATTAATACGGTTTCTTTTTCAACACCACTCACTAGGAGTTTATTTTTGATCAGCTATATAACAAACCAGGCATTTCATTCAGTTTTCGTGTAATATCAGAAATCAGATTCATGAGCCTAGTAGCTTGGACTCAAACTGTGAAGCTACCGAAACAATCAAGATTTAGAAATGTTGATTGACAAAGCATCTTTTTTGAAGGCGGTTAAGCTGTGAATCTCGAATTTGCGCTAAACTCACTACGTTGAAGTCGCTGCGAGTTGTATGTGATAAAATTCGCAGGCAATGAAATCACAACTAAACAATGAACAAACGAGGAAAATTTGGAGTCAAATTATAAGGCCCAATTTGACAAAAACGGACAAATTTATACAGGTGATCTTTACTTTTTGTTCAAATCTTGTTCATGTTTCGCGACATCCCTCTACGGCTAGCTAGCTCTCATCATTCGCATTAGGCCATCTTCGCTCCTAAAGGGGAGAATAGGGCGTCAACCATGGATCTTCACCTAACTCTATTACCGGCAGTTCGCCTTGCCTCTATACACGTGATCTTATTCTTGGTGAGCTCATTTTGTTACTTAAAAATGCAGAGGACCACTCAACGCTTTAATAAATTTCGTAGTAACTTTCTTTCCGGATCTCCTGAAGAAAGAAATGCGTGTACTAGACGTCACTCGAAGTGTACAACAACAACTTAAAATTGCAAGGCTAGTACGACGGAAATGAACGAAAATAGGCAAGCTTTTTAAAGGCCAATATCTCGACTAGCAGTACTAGTCTTCTACATAGTAGGAGTGATAATAATATAACGGCTCTAAGTCAGTATGAATACAAACTCTGAGTAACTATCGGAGAAAAATGGAACCCGGTTCCAGGTAAGAGTCAACGCGTCTGCGTTATTTGAAAAGAAACTGAGCCCGAGACTCGTTCGCGTATGAGAAGTTTTTTTTCAGCCCCAGCTTGCTCTCCGCAACAGGCTACAAGTGAGGTTGTAAAATCATTGACTTTAAATACGTCTGTACGTACAGAATCGTCGAAATTGGCCATGACCTAACCTGTTTGGCTAAGCACTTCAAATACAATATGTGACTTGCCACACATTTCATTTCTTGTTACGAACTGAAGCAGGAAATCACGCGAGCGTTCGTCAATTTCCCCTTAGGTAAACCCCTTCCGACGATCTTACCCCCGGTTCAGTTCCTGAGCAAGCTGATGAAAACGTGACTCGCCGACCGGCCAACCAGGAATAGTGAACTCACGAACGTCGTAAAGGGATGCAAAAAAATGTTGCCCCTTCGATCCACTTTCTGGAAAAAGGTGTACGAACCTAACTACGGCGGCGTGGAAGGGACACCGATTTATTTTCCTTCCTACGCGACCTCTTCCAACCTTCCTCTCGCAACTTCCGTTTTACTCTGTGTCATCTGTTTTTCCTTGTCTCTCGACTATTCTATCTTTCTCGTCCCGCGATTTCTGTTTTGTTTTGCGATCGACGTTTTTTTCTATCGCACAACTCTATTTCGATAATTCCTTTTCTCGACATGCTTTTTTTTGTGTCGGCTTTTTAAACGTGCGAATACAGCCGCCTCTCATCGCTCCAGAAATGCCAAACCGGCCGGGAGCGATGAGAGGCGGCTGTATTCGCAGGTTACGACTTTTTGTGGTGGTGTTTTTAAACAACAACAACAACACTTGCGCTTTATTTGCATGACCATAAAACATTACAGTACAGTATTGCAAAAGCATAAGGTAGTATAATTCTGTTTATAATAACAATAATTACAATAAAAAGTTGCGGTGTCAAGGGGAGGTGCTAGGAGAGCTGCATCAAAATAAGTACATTGATGATACGAAAGTATGGCTATACTTAACACCAACTCCATCGCGAATTCCGATATGTTTTCGCCCTCATTAGAATACATACAGAAGCCAACACCGGTTGACAGACCTATAATGTTGGGTCGTGACGGACCAACAGAGAGATACAACATGTCTTCTTGTATTGACAGGCTACAGCCAATAGCTCAAAGACAGGATCATATCTCAAAGACTCTAATAACTTTACCAATTCAGTCATAGAAAACACTAGAGTGCTAGAATATGCTATTACCAATTCAATGGACGTAATGAGCTTTGTACAAACATACTGCAGGAAGACTGGGAAGAGGGCATCAACATAATATACAAAACAACTGACTGTGCTTCGAGGAAAACTCTCCCCCTATCCCAATACGATTCGTCAAGAGAACGCTTTTAACTAATTCTAGAAGAAAACTCATTTCAATTTACTGGAAAGAGATGTCTCCAAATGCACGGCACACAGCCATCGACACAAAGACGGCAGTGTGGTTTTGCTAACATTTTGTGCGGAAGTTGTCTCTAACTGAGGGGTGGCATGATGAAAAATATGTAAACTGCAATGTTTCAGTAGCCCTTCGCCCAGACTGCATGATGTTCTTTTAAATCGATCGTCTACAATTTTGTCTAAAAGATAGTTCCGCTGTTTCAGTTTTTTTTAGAGATCTCGGCTGAAAATTTGATTGTAAAACTTTTCCAAATACTTCAACTTCCGCAGAAAACAAATTAAAACACAAAGTTTTCAAAAGTCATCCTTTAGAAAAACGTCATCACACACTCAAGTACGTTAAACCCTCCCCGACTATCACTTTGCTAAAATCATGCAACAAGCCTTTCGCAAAATGCCATCAAAAGAAAAACAGATCTTGCCCTTTGTCATACAATTATAACAAACATCAGCGCCTTGCCTGAAAAAGGTTTTTATGATAAATGGGCACCAAATTCCCTAATAGAGAAATTAGCTCACCTGAAACAAATCTACATACAAGCGAGAGAAATCTTTTAAAGAAATACTCTTTAAGGCAAAAAGAAACCATTAATTTAAACACAAATACAAATGAACTCGCTCGCGGATGTAAAAAAATACAATTCGTGATATAAAAAAGTCGCGGATGTAACGAGAAAAGAGCCGTGGAGACCAAATATATTAAAATAAAGGCACAAATTAGAGAATAGAAGTCGCGAAGACTAAAAGGAGTCGCAATCCAAAATAAAAAAAGGTGGATGTCCCTTCCTGGCCACCTAAATTGGCAAAGGAAGATCAGTTATAGGACCATAGTAAAAAAAAGCCAAATATTCATTGCGAAGCCACTTTCTAATTGTTCGCTGGATGCGGTCCCGGCCCGACGACAAATCTGAGTCGAAACAATAATGAAAAAAAATAGAAATGATGGGCCTGCCGTTCGTGTCTTATATCTCTAAACCTAATCTACTCCTGCCTCACCTCCGCTCTAGGCTTACATGCACTATCTGGATACTTGGCGAGGGGGAGGTTGGGAAGAGAGGGGTGTGTGTGTGTGTGGGGGGGGGGGGGGGGGGGGGAGCTGGACGGTTTTGGCAGCTAGCTACTAAAATATTTTATACCAAAAACATTTAAAAGCAATTGTCACACAATATACCATTTTCAGGAAAGGTCAGTTACCCTTTCATTTTCGGTCAATATAAATTTCCTAATTTAAACAGTAGGGATATTGTATCTCTTCTAAACACTTCCCTTAATACCTTAATAACCCCATAAAATACTTAGATGAATCAACCATTCGGCGCGTGTGTTCGAGATATAGCGCCCTATTAAAAGCCTTAAAGACAGCCTTCTTTCCCTTTCTATTAAAATTCGAACTCGTGAAAATCTCAAAACCCTACCCTTTTATATACCTTGAGCCTGAGATTACCTTAGTTACTAATTTTCGGGCGAAATTAAGGACCTAGGAAAACGTTTTTCGAATATTTTTAACGTCAGGTATTTTGAGAGTTTTTCACGGTTTTTTTTGGGCCAAATTGCGAAAATTAAGTCCCGCCAAAAATTCCCGTTACATTTTCGCGAAATTAAGTTCCGGCCAAAAAAAAGGAACAATAAGTTACCTTCCGGATTCTAGATAGCATAGGGCATGAGGCTGGAATGTGTTTGGGTTCGAGTTGCAGGTCACGCATTTTGTTTTCAGATATTCGATACAACTTGATACCCTTTAATATTACGTGAAACGTTTTAACAAGGTCGAGGACAAAAATCCTAAAGAAGGGCGGGAATTTAGGTGGGTGCTAATCAGTAGACGGACAAGATACTAGAAATGTAAAAAATCTCGCATCGCATCGTAAGAGACGCTAAAACGCGACTGAAAGATATCTCCTGTGTAGTTTTCAATTTCAGCTCATATCCCTGAAGTAGCTATGAAGGGCCAGGGTCATGTAGGCTCGAGCGGACCCGAGGAAGCGGCGGAAATCGAGCCAAAAAGCTATGTTGATCGAGTTTCACCTTGGGAGCCAGTTCTAAGTGCTGAAATTATACTTAGCTGTTGGAATTATATGGGATACGATCTTCGCGCAAACGCTGCTAGACTTTTGAAGATTGTATCCACATCATAACATATCAATATTGGAGATGATTTTAATTAGCACTTCTATTTTACATTCATTTAAAGGTCATGAATGGGAGTTTAAACGTATTAACATTCCACAACATTTCCGGTTACAGAGATCTACCGGAAATAGTTACGCACGTGCTAAATCTTTTCACTACCCAAATCGACGTGAAAGTTCAACTTGATTCTTTCTTCAACGAGATCCAACTGCTGACGCTGCTGGTAGATCAAGGCAACGAGAGGATCGCGTGCCGTTAACCGCCGTGTGGGTGAAGACGGGCGTCGCAACCTTCTCAACTGACGCCGCGTTGAGAGAGTGCCGAATTTTGTAGGCCAGTGGGCGCGTTATTATTCCGAAAATGTCAGGCAGTTTTCTTATCTCCTTTATCAGCGTTTTTTAAATGCTTAAATGATAGTAGGCAAAATGATGAGTTGTCATTGAACAGTGAGTAATGGTCAAATATTGATGCGACTGTGAAGAATTCGATAAAAAGCCGATTAATTCCCTTTGTTTATGTCTGCTGTACTGTTTGTGACACGAATTATTCAAATCGGATAAAAGAACCTTATACAAATTAGAAGCTTTCCAGAACTTCTAGGCGCATTTTTCAGTTTTCATTTCAAAGAACATATCACGGTATGCTTAACTTAAGGAATCGAGCCCACCTTTTAGCTTACCGGCTGCGTGTTTCCGTCAATAGATCTGAGTTTTCAAGATCAGACAGCGTGTTTGCTTTGTAAGGAGGAAACATTTATCGATCAATCTTATGGAAGTAAAGATCGCACGCATCGACTGTTACTGCAGCAGCTGCAGTGTTTATAAGCGGAAATGCCCTAAATAAACATTTAGATCATCGATGCGCTGTCGATTTTAGAAGCCGGTCGCGCCGTTTATTAACTTGCCTTGATTTCTCTGTACATGACGTTGACTTATCAATATTTGAGGTTTTAAAAGCAGCTTTGTAATGAAACACTGTAAGTCAGAGAAATTTCTCAAACTTTCTGTGGTGGTGGTGTAGAGTGTCGTATAACATGTAGAAAGGGCGGGGTCGTGGGATGGTTCGCTTATTGGCAGAATTATCCGGTGATGACATTTCCTGTTGCAAGTGATGACAAACTATTTATATAAAGAACTCACATTTCAAACAGAGCAGAAAATCTCTTAGGGGACGAAGTGCGTAGCGTGTAAAGAGACTAGAGCATCAGTATTTATTTTTTTAAGAAACATTGAGAGTTACAGGTAAGTGTTTTATTTGCCATCACTAAATACTTTAGAATTTTAAACTTTTATTTTCTCAACGCAGCTAATTATATGATTTTGCCGCGGGCTGGTGCCAGTTGCGTATAAACGAAAACAAGTCACAGACTAACATGCTTTCTGGATTCAAAACTATACTAAATCTTTTTTGCTTTTAACAGAGGAACGAAACGAATTCGTATGTCGATGTCTTACATCTTTCATATCCAATACGAGCTATCTTTTGACCAAGAGATTGATTCACATATCATGCTTGTATTGAACTTGTCACTAGATATATTAAAACATGACATTCCAAGCTTATATAAATAGAATAGGCAACATCCCCGCAACCTAAATGTTTGAGCTCAACCGGGCGACACAAGGTCTCGCAATTTTCACCGATCTGCAATTTGCAGATCCATATTTTCGCACATCTAACACACAATTATCTCCCGTCGAGCTTTCATTTATTGTTTTCGCGATGGTAATAAAAAGCGAAGAAAACAAATTACTGAACCACTGGAACGTAACTAATTATCCGTCAATATTCTATAACAATTTTCTGCTCAGCTGAATTTTCTTGACAAACGTAGGTAGTTCGCTCGCTTCAACAATGGGTGTTGGGTTTGAATAAAGCTTTCTCGTTCAGTATAGTAAGAAATTTTCCGGATTAATGTGACTGATTAGGTGATGACTAGCCAAACATATTTCTTCAAGGATTTCACGTACTATAATTTAAGTCCGTAAATATTCCAGTACATATTCTTTGCTTTGTTTATGTTTTGAACGTGAAGCGTTCAAATCACATTGCATTCTGGGTAGCAATATCAGCCCATGAAGTGTTTACTGAGGTCTTGTCGACGAAAGGGCGGTTGATTTGAATTGTATTAGCACTTGTGGCCTTTCAAATAGGCGTTGTTTACTTGTCGCCAAAGCCACGCCAAATTAGGATGGCACTGCATCATCTAAAACACTCGAGGTCGGCGTCTGAAGCCGTTATAAAAGCGACGCGATCAAAACTCCGTGGTCAGATAAGCCTTTCACAACATGGCGACGCGAGCTCGGTTTACATGTGCGTTTTCCAAGCCCAATTGGTAAATGACAGAAGCGTTGTTCACTTGTAGCTTGTTGTTATAGCTTATCTACATCATATAACAAGGTGCTTTTCTCTTTGAACAGTTTATTTGCTTTGCAACTGGATGTGAAGCTTTTTATTTTCGACTATATATTTTTTCAGGTTTACAACAAGACCCAATTTCAACGAAAGAAAGATGGCTTTCGTATTCTCGGTGGTGCTGCTTGTTTTAGCTGGTAAGAATGACGTTATATTCCTCTTTATTCTTTCTTGTCATCAGATGTTCAAAAGCTTGTTCGAACACAAGCGACCAATAGATGCGAGGCTTTATACATTTGTACATCGTATTTAAAGAACAAGAAAGAATCATGGGCGACTTGCACACACGACCATGTAGCTGAGGGCTTTTTCAGCAAAGAAGGGGCAAGGGGCAAGGCAGGGGTACAATATCACAGATATCTCACAGATATTGTAAAGATATTTCCACAGAATCTTATTTAAATGGATGATATTTAAATTTCCCTGTGAAAAAATAGTACAGTATTTTACACTCTGCCCCGGGCTAAAAATAATTATTGGTGGCGTAAATGCATGGCCTGGTGTAGAAGGACTTTCATAACATTGCTTTCTTTCCTGATAAACCTATTGAGTTTAGTTTGCATTCTTTCTTTCGGAAACAGATGTGAAATTTTCCCAACACCATGCTAGCTTGACCATATACATGACTAAAATTCTTGGGCTATGTGTTGATTTTTTTTAAAAAAATTGTTTGCTTAACAGAAATAAAAAAGCTTTCATTTTTGACCAACAAGTGTTTCTTCTGCGTACATCTACATACACTGCTAGAATTCAGATCTGAACATCAAGAAAAAAACTTTGAAATACCTTTTTCAGCCATTTGTTATATCCCCTATCTATTTTATCTTCATAAATGCTGTTATCTGCCCACCAAGCCTCGTCAGTATGTGCAAAATGCCAAAGAATTTGAAACTCCAAAATGAGTTCTGGCAGTTCTCCAAAATGAGGTCTGTGGTTCAGAAATTATCCATACCTCCCCCATAGAAGGGATTTTTCCTAAGACCCCCACCCCTCTGGAAATTCCAATTTTAGGGCGCGTTCATTTGGGATCAATCCGGAATAAGAATAATTGGAATAGTACAAGTTAGCGTTCGTTTGGCTGCTCTTCCTATTCCGGAATACTTGGATTTCCATTCCGGCTATTCTGCTCCCAGTAGCAGAATAGCCGGAATATATTCCAGAATATATTCTTATTCCAGAATATTCCCAAACGAACGCGCCCTTAATGATTTAATGCTACTTCAAAATCCAATGAAGGTATTGGCATTATTGTAAATCCACCAATAGTTGCCTAACCTTGTTAAAACGCACTGTACTGGTCATATAAGTTGTTTAAAACTGGAGTGGCTACGGATGGGTAGAAAAGAAGTGGTCTGAAACTTGAAAACATCGGTCTGACATTTTCAAGTTTGACAGTTTTATACTGTACTTGGAGGAAAATCACTAAAATACCATTGACTATGGTTTGTTCACATCTTAGAGAGTGAATTTATGCCTTTTGTCATTGAATTGTTATTTTGTTGATCAGGAAGTGCACCTTAATACATGTAGTTCTAACATTGTTTTCACAAAAACTTAGAAGGCCTCTCGTGATAATGCCCCTTTAAGCTTTCATTCATCTCCTTAAAGTTTTTGACCTTTGAGATCCCCCCACCCACCCCCAGGAATTTCCAATACCTTCTGTGGGGGGAAATCTGACACATATCCTTTAACGTTACCTTGGACTCTTTGCAGCAGTGAAATGTTGTTTAATCGCAGTGTTGCTTTCTTTCCTTTTAAAGGTGGTATTCACAGCTCTCCAGTACCAGCAAAGTTTTCCTTTGAAGTGTCCTTGAAGTTGGAAGTGATTGATGTGCACTTTGGCGAGGATGCAGATTTTAACTGCAAAACCAATGATCCCAGTGCAAGCGTTACATTCAAAGCTAGTCATCCAAGCAGTCCTCCCAAACCGCCAGGAAAAATAACCAAGAATGGCACAACATTTACTGTTCATAAAATAATAGTGCATGATGGAGGAATGTACCAATGTGTTGCTAAAAGGAAGGATGGGCAGACTATTACCAGAGATATCTTCCTGCGGATAGTAGATACAAGTAAGCACTATCAATATTAAAGCTTGAATACATATGCGTTATTGACCAAGCGTGAGGTCAAGATGGCGGGATATTGGCCGAGTTCTTTTTTTTGCGTGTTTATGGACCGAGACGAAGTCGAGGTCCATAAACACGCAGAAAAAGAACGAGGCCAATATCCTGCCATCTTGACCGAACAAGCTTGGTCAATAAAGGATTTATTATATGACTTTTTTCGAGCACTGAAAAGAAAGCCAGTTGCATGCACAATCAATGGTGCACGCTAAATCATTTCATTGGTTTAAAAGTTTAATGACTGACTGTCAAATTCTTGAATGAATCGAGACGAAGTAAAACGATGCGACAACAGCGAAATTCACCTCACTTTAGCCCTAAAAAGGATATTGAAATGGCTTAAATTTGCGAATCAACGTTGAGTTTGAAGCCTTGAAAGAAGACTGACCATTTCATCCGGCCGCCAGCTTTTGATTATTGGACGTTTTGCAGAGTATTTGCTCGCTTCTGGCGCTTTAGTGGTGCAAACCTGCCGTGACATACGAGCTGAATATTGAAATTGTGACTGTTGAAAGCGTTTGGGACCTACCACTTCACGGAGAAAGCTTGAACTTTTCTACATCATTCTACATGCTCGACCAACCCTTACTCGACGTGAACGTTAGAGGTTTTGGTGAAAAGATGTTAGGTTCGCCGTGCCGTCCGCTTTCTTCCATTTTTGAAGATGTTACACAAACGACAAGTTTGCAGAGTACTTTATTCTTCAGGTATGTCACTGACTTTAGTCTCTCCCTTTTCCGCCAAACAAAGCTAATACCATGTCTTCAAGTCGCTTTGCGTTTTAATTTTTGTATTAGCCGGTTTTTGCGGCGAATAAAATTCACGAAACTCGTTATTTAACATTTGTAATTTAATTTGTTTGCTCTCATTCGCTTCAAGACCTATTTCCTTGTTGTCGGACTTCCTTTCGCTATAAATAGACAGGAAGTCTTTGTGTTATTTCGGAAAATAGTTTCATTGCGAAAATTTACGACGAAAAGCTTTTTCATGATCAACTAGCGACGGTTTAAAAAGTTGTTTCGCTTGCAGGAACACAGCGGGCGATCCCGAGAGGTCAAGATGGCTCCATCTTGACCGCTCCGGTAGCCAATCAGAGCACGAGATTCGCTTCATCTTGACCGCTCACGGAGCTAGTCATATAATAAAGAACTTTACAAACCTGCAGGGAAGTGCCGAGAGCTCAAAGGGTGTCTGTGTATGTGTGAAAGTATGTTTCTGTACTTTTGGAATGCAACAAAAACTTCAAATCCAAATTTTTGAGCATGTTGAATGCACAACATAATCTATGATTACTCCCATTATTAAATGTTATATCTCCCTTGTTCAGTAAATTCAGTAAAATTTGTAATTTAGGCATTATTTCCTTGAAAGCCAAGGTTCCCTTTAAAAAGTGTCAAGGTCAAGCCCTGAATTATGGTGATTTCTCAAAACCTGATACCTGATAACTAGAACAAAAAATCATTTCCCTTGGATCTGATTTCTTCAAGCAGTTTTTGTTTCACCTTGAGGGATCAGGGAAAAGATGTAACCTGTAACACAACATCGGGCAAATTTTTAGAAAACTTAAAATTGCATGTTGCCCCTTTAATTTTCCAAAACCAGAATCCTTGGACAGCAAGTTGTGCAATGTCAACTGGAACATTTGGGGTGAAATTTTCCATACATATGATGGATTCAAGTGAAAAACTGCTATCTTATGAGTTGTCATATACACATGCTTGACTTTGCACTGATTTGCTGTCAGTCAAGTAAATTCTCATTGTTATTCGAATGTATTAAACAAATGACCACATTTTGTCATGGACATTTACAAATCTTCTATTTATATAGAGGACATACAGGAAAGGAACCACAACTGCATGGTACCTATACAGTTATTTTGAGAAAGGTTGTTAGAAAAAAAGCACACAAGCTACTGCACATGCTGAATACTAATGAGATATAACGACAAGACAAACGCAAATTTGCATGTTTTCTTTCTCTTCAGACATGTGGAAACGAGGTGCGTTTAGCCACAATGAATTTAAGAAGATTTTCCTAGCTCAAAGACATGTGACAGTAAAAGCAAAGCTACAGATAATGGCCTGCTGAGAGGATAAAAAAATTCTTCACATGAAAAAACCACGAACTTGTTATTTACTTTAGGTCAATCTGCAAAGTTCAGTGAATATCCAGACCTCATTTTGGTCTTGTCGCATGCACTTTCAATTGGTGCTTTTTCTGACAACCTTTCTCGAAATAGCTGTACAGTCAAACCTTGATTATCTGGACTTGTGGGAACCGGACTTAATAGTCCGGATAATTGAGAGTCTGGATAATCAAAAATGTGAATATTAATGAGCCAGATGATCTAATGCCTGGTTACTAAGCTACAAGTGTTCCACGAACACGCGTTGTTGTCATCATGCAAAAATCTGTGGAAAAACTGTGTTTATTGAAGAAATACATGACAAAAAACACCAAAAAAGATCAATCATACATGTATGTCAAACTTGGTGGAAACGATGTTCATCATAATAGAGTGCTAAAAATGTGGGCAAGACTTTGATGTTCTGTTTCAATGTCAATATTCATGAAAAAAATGGGACCAGAGAAGCAAGTCCGGATAATTGAGAAATCCGGATAATCGAGGTCCGGATAATCAAGGTAAACTGTATATAGACCACTTTGCAGTGAAACCTCTTGCCCAATGCCTGTGGTTCCATTTGAGTTTTGAACCTTTTATGACGCCATTTCTACAAGTCTATAGCGAATGCAGAACATGAAAAAATTCGGTTGATTTGTCAAACAGTTACTGAATTGTGTTTTTCTTCATTTTTAGGCAATTTAGATGTTGAAATTATTCCTTTCAAATCAAAGCGGATATTAACTGGATCTGATCTCACCTACTCTTGTGTGGCTACAAAGAAACTGGGCAGTGTATCTTGGTTCAAAGTTATCAAAGGATCCCCAGTACAACTTCCAATGCACAGTTTGCCTGGAGTGAGTGTTATAAACTATGATGGTGAAGTGAGAAAAGACCTGGTCTTCTCAAATGTGGATTCTTCACACAGTGGCGTGTATGAGTGTGCACTGACTTATCATAAGAAATCATATGTGAAGGCTGTACAAGTAGATGTCAGAGGTAAATGTTGTGAATATTAGTCATTATGTTTATGCTAATCATTAGCCGGACTAGTCGGGGCACTGTTACAACAAGTGATGTGTGTGCCAGCTTTTAATCTCATACTTGAAAGAGGCAATGCGACTTTTGTGCGGGGTTGCAACAGACCAGGGAATGGCCAGGGAAAAACAGAATGTGTGAAGGTCAGGGAAAAGATGGAATGTTATTTTGAGTCAGGGAAAAATTGACATTTTGAGGAAAAGTCAGGGAAAATTGAAATTATAACACTGCTGATTCAATATCAATGATGGCTGGAAGAAACAATTTTCAGGTCAGTGTGATCTCAGTGCTGTTGTTTTTTTTTTGGAGGCAGAGGCTGGACGACACTACTGTAGTTGACATTTTGAATTTATTTGGGCAGGGAAATTTTATTTTTATCAGGGAAATGTCCATTCCCTAGAGTCCACGATCCTTCTTGTCTGTGCCAGGAATCAAGACCTGATTTACTTGCTGGCGTCAATTTGTGAGCATGTGCAGAGTACTCATTCTGTATTGTCAGCCAATCAGATTTGTCAGATTTGACAATGAGTCCGTGTATCATGGACTTCCACTTTTGGAGGCAGCCAGAGGTATCGATCCCAGGCGCAGACCAGAAGGACTTGAATGGGAAATGTCAGGCAAAAGTCTGGGAATTTTGAAAACTGATGTCTGTGGCAGCCATGTTTTGAATGTTGATCTGGTGTTTGTGTTTGTCTGTGTGACCAAAAATAGCATGTGAAGTGTGATCGTCACACACAGCTGTATTAGTTGAAGCAGGCCCGTAGGGTGGGGGGGTGCTAGAGCAGTCGGCAGTCGGCAGTCGGCAGTCGGCAGTGGGCAGTTTTTGAAATAAATTATTTTCCGAAGGGCTAATATTGAAGGAAAATGCATTGCACCTCAGAAATTATGTCAAAATACAGGAAATGGCACTCGTGTTGATGAACATGTATTAATATTTTGTAATTTTTTTCTCTTTGTTTGATTTTTTTAATTGAATGTTTCCATAGGTCCAGATCCTGCAAAGATCATAGCAAGCTCAATTCACGACATTTGGGTTGACAATGACACAGAAATAGTAGAGCTGATTTGCCAAACCATAGGATTTCCTCCACCCAAAGTAACATGGAAGAAAGGCGACCAATTAATACCAAAGTGCCACGAATATGAGCCATGTGCAAACACTGAACGATACATTCAAACACACGATAGCTTGAAAATAGTGAAACCACGCTATCCAGATGACGATGCTGAATTCATCTGTATAGCCAAAAATGAGGCTGGACAAGATCGGAGAAGGATGATGGTTATTGTACCAAGTGAGTTCAAATTTCTCAAATTGCTAATTCTTCTTCTTGGTTTTTTTAAATTCATGTTTCTTTAAAAATACAGTAAGTTGTACCCTGCTATCTCGAACCGTCAGCGAAAACGAAAAATAGTTGCTGTTTGAAATGACCGATAGTAAATGACTGGGCCTAGTTGTTCAAAAGGTGGATAATGCTATCTACCGGATAAATCACTATCCAGCGAATAGCATGGTTTGTTTTGTCAACACTTGTCCACTGGATAAGGGAAATGGGGTTTAGTTCAAAATAACAGGGAATTCGAAATAACCAAGTTCGAATTAGCGGGTTCTTACTGTATTCATTAGTTCGTTAGTTTTATAACTATTAAGTGTTGCCCTTATTAAATGCAGCTTGATTGACTGACTGATTGATTGATTGATTGCCACTACTCATTCCTTGTAAACACTGAGCTGGTGACAGAACCAAAAGTGGTGTCATGCATACCATACTTTCTGAATAGAACGCCCCTGGACTTTTTCAAACTTGGCCTGGTGGACCCCCTAAAATCGCGGCCTGGCATTCATTGTAGAAGTACAGGTCTCTGTTAAATTTTCACAGAAACAAAAGAGGGGTGGGGGTGAATTCGCCATGGAATGTAGTGGATCTATTGTTGTTTGTAATAAAGTTAACATCACAGTACATGTTAATGGCTTGTTTGTTTGCAGGTGCTCCTGTTCTGGACAAATCCTACGCAAAGATGTACTCCTTCTCACGCAAAGAGAGCAACCCAAAGGACATCTCTTGTGTTCTTGCCCAAGGTAGTCCACCACCTACTTTTTCGTGGTCGTACAAAGTTTGTTGGTCTTATACTCCTTTGGCTCATTTGGATGATTGTGTAGATTGGACGCCCGTTGATAAGATGTCCAATTTTTTTCAAGTTAAAAATGAAGTTTCGAAAAGTACCTTGGTAGTGAAGTCTACTCGATATTTGCCGCAGTATCTGTACTTCAAATGCACCGCGAAAAATATGAAAGGCGTCGACGAAATCATCGCTGGGCTTTTTGAGAGGGCATAGGGGCAAAAGATAAGGCATCTTTTTTCGTGACTTGTACGTTTATCTTAATACCGTAGATGGCAATCTCGTCCTCTGAGCCCGCTTTTCTTTTTGGTCAGCACCGAGAACGCGAACTCTGGCTAGAGTGCTCATTTTCAATTATCAGCCAATCAGATTTGAGCATAAACGACCGGAAGTCCATGAATCGCTGACTTTCTCATCGGACCTGGCGAGAGTCCGTGTTCTTGTTACTGACCAAAAGAAAAGCGGGCTCTCTAGATAATTAATTGTGCTGTATATTTTCACTAGTCATGTGTTTTTTTTTTATTTTCGGCAAGTCTATGACAAGCAAGAAAACGTGTACAATTCGTGAAATGACAAGTTAAAATGTACAGCAGGGCTAGAGATCTATTAGCAACTGGAAAATAAGAATTCTTAACTCACTGAAAGACTCCTTATCATCTTGAAGGTTATTATAAGCTATCTCAGTTGTTGACATTCACTCAATACAGCAACATGTATTATAACTAGAAAAGGTCACGGAAACAAAAGAAGGGGAAAAAAGGGAGCAGTTTTCTGTTGGGGTTTCTACCTTATTGATGATGATTACAAGGGAGAAAATAAAACAAAGCACTACCACGTCGGTAAAACGAAGGTTTTTTGAACCGTACAGTGCGTAGTTCCGCGCGTGCGTTACTCTTACTGGATTGCGGGCCCCAGTTTCTCGGAGAACGCTCCCCAAGACGGTGAATTTTTATTCCTTTTTTTGGACAAGTAACACGTGGCCATAATTCGACAGACGAATAGAATTGATTGAACTCGAGAGCTGGATTCATCTTCAGAACTAAATTCACTTATCTAATGTAGTGTTCGTGTTATACACTGTAAATACCCGGAATTGGTGTTCCCTGTGGGAGCTTACCTACTGTTGTAGTACTAGCAGCAAATGATTCAGTCGGCAGATACATGATATTAAATAGTCCTCATATTGAGCCAAGCATTGTAAGGCGGTAAATGCTCTTCTATCAGCTTTTTCAAACATAAATTTGCTTGCATTTCATATACACATACTTCTTATCATAACTGTATTAAGTAATTAGCGCCGAGTACCAGTTTATTATAGTACATCATTTAAAGGGAAATGATTTGTTTTATTGTAATTTTAAGATAACTAAGTAAGTTTTGTTGAACAAATAACTGAACATATTAAAAGGTTTACTACGTGGAGCCATGTTCATTGTGATTGTAACGTTCCTATTATCGCTCAATAAAGCGAGTATTTACTCAAGTACCTTACCCTGAGTCTTAACCCCTCCTCACCCCCCCCCCCCCGACCCCATTGTCTCTACCTTCTTCTAGGTGATTTTGCCTTATTCCAGAGTTAAACATTGATATTGATCAAGGTGAAATATGAATTTGTCACGAGGGTGGGTCAAAGAAAAAAAAAGTGAGTACCCGACGGGAATGGAACCCATGGTCTCCCTGTTCCTCTTTATACGGCGGGAAGGCCTTAGCACGAGAAACATCGCTCTCTTCCCCAAAGCCCTATTCGCTTCTCTTAGCTGGCGGGGCCTTGACACAAGAAACGAAGGGCTCCAGAGACAAAGGAGTTCCAGTCCTAGATTCTGACACTTCCGGTCTTCATGAATGCAGTCGTGATGTTCCTATATACTGTATGAGAGAGTCATGGCGTGTTTTACTTACGCTCAAAATTTCCTTGTTGCAAGCAGCCAATCGACAAATTTCGAATTAATTCTAAAATGCCACGTCCCCAGAGCCCTTCCATTCTCGTGACAAGGCTGCGCCAGCTAAAGGGCAATGGGGACGAGAATGGAGAAACACCTGTTTCTCATGCTAATGACAATGTTAAAGGATTAAGTCAGAATGAATCGGCAGTTTTACTTCACCGCCTTCTGCGAACGTGCGGCTTGACACTGCCAGGTCACTTTTATTGTAAAAAGGAAGTTCAATATGGCAGCAACTGTATGCAAAAGACAATTTGTACAATTAAATATCATTGATCTAATCAAACAATTATAACGTTTTAATAGTTTCTACACAAAATTATTTACAATCCCTTTCACTCTGGGTTCAACATTATTCATCCTTCTCTGTGTAAAGTTGCCGTCTTAATTATTTTTATAATTATCACGTCAGTTCCGTCAATTTCAAGGAGTATGACTTACGTACGTGGTACAGCATCGATAGAATAATTCCGCGTTTCTCTCTGATTAAATAATTCCACGCCTTCTTAAAACTTCCTGCTCTTGTCTTGATTTGAAACAACTGATGCCAAGATCCGCCATTCGGTTATAAGCCCTCCCCCCACTTATAGCCCCCTCGGGCTAAAGGCCCATCTACCTGGAGCAAAAAAAAAAACGATATAAACCCCCCCCCCCCCCCCCCCCCCCCCCTCTACTGGATCACAGTACTGAACAGAGCTAAATGTTGCTTTATTATGACATTTTAACTTAAACGTTTTTGGATCAACACTGCCGTGGCCCAGTGTTGAGCGTACAAGCCCCCACCCCCACCCCCCCCCCCCCCCGCCCGATGTTAGCCCTTCCGCTAATAAGCCCACCCAAAACCCCTTACGAAGCTGTATAAGCCCTGGACTTATAACCGGAATTTTACGCTATACGTTAAGTCTGGAGTCATTACATTTAATTATCATTTCATGTTGAAATAAACCCTAAAGAGACTAATCTGGGATGACTCAAGATTTAATTTTGACCCTAAAAAGATAACATTTTCATGTCTGATCAGTCTAGGTCTCCAGCACAGTATGACAATGTTTTTATTTCTTCAACCGCACAACCTTGCACGAGATCTCGACAGCTAAAAGCAAAAGTCATGTGTTCAGCCCTGAACACTCTAAGGTGAGATCAAAACCCGTCATTTTTTACACCCCTAAGCGGCCCCCTAAGCGAGACGACGAGCGGCTAGCATCCCAGTTCTTTTTATGTGGAAGACGACTACCCATCCCCCATCCTTCGGCCGGGGGGGCGTCGATTTGCGGTTTAACCAAGAAAAATCCCTTTTCTCGAGGAAAATAAAACGGGTGCAGAGAAGGTAGCTGGAAACCGCCACATTTCTCTATCCTTCTGGCACCTTCTCTCTCGTCGTTTTTCTCTTTTCGTTCAACAATGCCACGACGAATCCGAACATTCAGCTTATTACATGTCCAGTTTTTAAGTCAGGGGAATTTTTTACACTATAGCTACTTGATCTGATGTTGATCTTGGTTGCAAACGAAAAGTGGAATGACTGCTTTCTGAAGTTACAAAATGGTGTAACGCGTTTCTGCGGTTAAGTCGTCGATTGCAGGTCATTCTACTACTGCGCATGAGTAACTAATATCGAAGAATTGTCCGATAAGCAGAGGGATTTTAAGCTTGTAACACTATATGGAACAACAACTCGAACTATGTCGCAACGTTTGCATTTCATTAAATCTTTCTTGTTGCAAACTACTCATTTATATAGTAGAACGTCCCCCTCTCCTTACAGCGATCTGGTTATTACGGTCACTGTTCCCCCTCCCCATCTCCCCCACCCCCCCCCCCCCCCCAAGAAAGTCCTTTAGGATTGGCAAGACATCAAGTCTCCTCTTTTTTTTCCACGTTATTACTCGTTTTAAATACTCCTTCTCTGTGTTAATACATTTGTTTAATATGTCTATAAACATTATTTCAGACTTTATTTACGTACGTATTACTTAGAAACGTCAAATGGACTGGCAGTTAGATGCACTAAATTCACTTTTTTCTAAGCATTTTACCGTTATGGCTTCTTTAACACGATGATCGTTTTCTCATCTTATTACATTTTCTTTTAAGTCTACACTCGTTTAAAAAGGTACATTTCGATTGCAAACTACTCCTAGGACTTCTGTACAATACAGTTGTAAAATATCAAAGCATATGTTACAATGTATGGCTTCATGCTGAAATAGGTACAAGGTATGAATATTTTCTACACAACGATTTTGTGCTCCTGTTAGTCGAGAGAACGCGAGGGACTGAGAACAAGGCTGCCCTCGTTTCCCTACTCTGAGTAACAACCTGTAGTGTATGATAGTTCAAATGAAAGAGAGAGAGAGCACTTTTTTTTCACGCTGTTTGTTTTCAAATATTTTACAAAATCTTGGGAGTAATTAGTAAAAGAGTATTAGATATCAAAACTGTATTCCTTATCGATAGAAGATTAGAGACACTGAATAAAAAGTGAAATAGAGAGCGTCACTATAATATAAGTCCGACATTTTTAAATGCCGTCGTAGGAAGCATTATTTATACGGAAAAACTGTACGTTATTGAAAGCCAAAATCTCTTCGGGTCCTTTTACGGAGATTTACCAAAGATGGTGTTAGTTTCCTTTCGGAGATATGTCGACATAACAACATTATCTTCTTCAACGTGAGATGATGCAATCCGTCTAGAGGTGTATATTAAACGACATTTGAAAAAGTGGCAAAGCCGGAGACTTAAGTTCTTCAACGCTTGACGATAATTTGTACTGAACAGGAAAAGAATGAATGGATTAATTGCGGTGCTGAAAGATGGAAAAAGATAGAAAAACAGAGCTAACATTACTAGGCATTTATCTTTAGGAAAGAACTCCGGATGGAACATTTTCAGAGACAGATACAAGCAAAGTGGAGTCCAGCAAATAAAAAAGGCGACAACGATTGATATCAAGATTTTGGTTATCTTCTGGTTCTGTTTTTGCCTCTTGTTGGCAAGTTCTTCTTGGGTTTTTTCTGCAGTATTTGGCCGATTCCTCACAGTTTTCACAATGCGAGTGTAGAGGATGCTCATTGCAATAAGCGGAGCGCAGTAGAACACCAGAAAGCCTATGGCGTTGAATATAGTGTTTACCAAGTTACCCCACATCATTCTGCAAAAAGTTATATCATCCACTTTGACAACTTGTGTGTACAGGAAATACGGAAAGCCACAAACCACTGGTATGATCCAGGTAAACACTAACAAAGTCAGGCGCATTTTTCCTCGGCCAAGCATCGTCATCTTCAAAGGGTACACAATGGCAACGTATCTGTCCACAGCGATCAGAACCAAGCTTAGGACGGAAACAACTTGTGATATCCCTCTAAAGTACATTCCTAGTTTGCATACAACTGAAGCCACAGGCTCGGTGATGAATACTCTACTTGTTAACATCCCTTCAGTTGCATATAGCGGCCAGTTGAAACAGACGCAAAGCAGATCGGACACTGCCATGTTTACTATGTAGTAGTTTGTACTCGTTCTGAGGTTTTGCGTTGTTACAAATGATACAATTACAAGGAAGTTGCCAATAAACGCTGTTAGGCCAACTGTAGATAGCAGCACTGTAAACAGTGTGGAAACCACGTCAGAACAAGGTGGTTCATGATTAGAGACGTCGAGTGGTTGAACAGTAGAATTGTTCATTTTTCCGCCACGTGGAAATAAAATTGTATTGTTCGTTGTTCTTCGCTTTGGGAAGAAAAGTCCCTGTACAGCGGCAAACCTATTAACTGAAAGGCCCTTTGTTACGGGCAGGAAGGAAAGAAAATAGTGGTTTATTATTAATCACCTGTATTGTATTAAATTATTAAAAACAAACGTGTAATTCACTGCAGTTAAGACCATACCGTTTTCTGTAAACTAGCTATTATCAGTATAATTAGAGACAGATACAAATGAGGTTCATTTAAAATTCGTTGCCGTGGCAAGATAAAAAGAGCTGAGGTTAAAAATACCCAATTTTTTACCATTTAAGGTTAACAACTTTAAAACCTCTCGGTGGCAGTTTTTGATATACATTTCTGTCGAATCGGCGAAAGAAACATTTGTAAAAATCTTAGAACGACTCTGTCGGTAGAGTACAGAGCTGCCTTAATTTTATGTGAAAGATAACATATCTGTAAACCCTAATGATGCCTTCCTTTTCAAAATTTGTAGTATTTTCTATGCTGAAAAGACAAATAGATATCAAAAAAACAAAAAAAATTTTCACCCAGTAGTATTTGTTTATAACCTTAAAAGGTTAAAAAGGGTAAGCAAGAGGTACTTATTTTGTGCCAATTTAAAAATCCATGTTATCAATCTTGATTTATCCAAATTCCCTAGGAATGAATTAAGAAAGAAAATAAAAGAAAATCTGTCACATGAAACAAATATCTTATGCTAATTATACCTTTGACCACCTATTAAATAAACACCCCGCTTCAGCCGTGATAAGCACGCATTAAGTATTTCCTATTGCGTGATCATGATGTAGCAGTTTCCCTGTATTCTTGAGGTGACTGACATCATTTAAAAAACACAAGAAACTCAGCAACGAGGAAAAATGTAAAAATTTTGTGATCTGCCGCACGCACACAAACCAAACGATTTTATGACCCAAAAGATCATTTCTTGTGTTAGACCCTAATCGACTTTGCATCGCTTGTAATTTCTACTTGACAGGCGAAACTCCTGGACCAAGAATGATTCATGATCAAGTATCATTGCTGTATGTTGTCGTGTTCACATCCCAACCAATTTCGTTCGTTTAAAAGTTCACGGGAGCTCAAATGGAGCTCACAGTAATGTTTAATAATCAATTATTTACAAGCAAACCTTTCTCGAGGCACTGTAATCAAATAATGCTTAATATTTCACAGTAGCTAAAGATTTTCGACGAAAATTGTATCGAAATATAGTCGAGTGGAAATTTAGCCATAAATATTAAAATAAATCATTTTAATTAGTAAACTTGGTGCCTTTCATTAAAGAAGGACAAGAAGCTATTCCTATCTTCAACTTAAGCAAAACATGTATAGTTACAAACCCAAACTCTGCTAACTATCCTGATGCCAAGAAATTACGAAAATGTTATCAAAGTTTTGCGCTGAGTAACTTTGTTTCATCATTCGATTAAACTTACTCTGCGAGCGAACGCCAAACAGACAAACAACCAATACAATACTTCTCTGTTAAAGCGGACTCAAACAAGTCGTTCTCGAGTTCATCAACTGAAACTATTTTGTGTGAAAAAACGAAGTTTTCGTTCGTGATAGAGTAAATAAGCTTTTAAGAGTATTCTTACCTTCTGAAACTCTCATGTACGAATGTTGCAAGCGTTGTTCTACGAGTTTGTCGACCCACGACTCTAGTTTATCCACTTTGGACTGAATTCAATAATTTAACAAAACTCAGTGTGTTTGTCACCCCCTGATGTGTGCGGCAGGAATAAAATAATCGCTGTGACGCTTAGAAACAGGTGAGGCTTATTGGAATCAGGAAAGCTCTTGATACAAAGACTTCTTTCATGACGCATTGTGATTTGTAAGTATTCGCAATATTGTTATTATTCAAAAACGCGTTCACTGACCCAAAACACTGCTCCCTATGGGATTCTGCGCATAAAAACAATAACGTTCCCAATAACGAAGCGTAATGGAGCCCCTCGAGCAGCTAAAATGTAAACATTGCGCAAAGTATTGTTCTCGTGTGGCTATAAAGTATATGGGTTGAATTAAAAAACATACTTAAAATCCCGCAATATCGAATAGATTCTGAAAGGTTCCTTAATTAATTGTCCAACAGGGAAATAAAAACCGCAAATTCAAAAATAAACAGTTTTTTCCTTTGCACGAGTATGGGTGCGATTAACAATTAGATTATGATTTAACACATGAAAGATTATTGCATGTAGAAAGCCTGAAAACGGGATTCGAACCCATGCCCTTAGCAACGGAGCTACCAGCCCGATTGTATTCTGTCGACGAGTTCTGTTGGAAATTCCGAATCTGATTGGTTCTCCCACTGTTGACTATTTAACAATTAGATTATGAACTCGAGCTCATAATCTAATTGTTCTAGTAGAATTCTAACTGAAATAAACGCAAATAACGGTTTCTTATTATTTTTCTACGCATTATTGAACTTTACGCTTTAACAAAATCCCACGCATGGAATTGTCCTTGGTAAATTTGCAGTTGTTTCCGCGCGCTCATCCGTTTTTCAATAATCTCAAGCTTTTAAAGTCAAGAAACTGCATATGTCCTGCTTTTAGTGTTCTCGGGAATTTAATTATCCATTTACATCTAAACTTTCTTCCAAACCTTCGGAAAAACGATAAAAACGTCGCATTTTGAGGACGACCGACAACCACTGCACTCTTATGGCTGATAGTATACGAGTAGCTCAGCCAATCAGATTGCAGCATTTGCATTAGTATACTAGTAGAATTCTACTGATCGTGACAGAACACAAACGCGTGCGCGTTGCTCTTTGAAGGCAGAATAAAAGTCGTTTTTCGGCTTAAAAGTACATAAAATTGCAGGTTTTCGACTGCAATCCTTCAGAGATTCTACTAAAACAATTAGACTACTTGCCATAGCTCTATGAGCAATATTTAACTCGGCTGCGCCTTTCAAATACAAGCAGAGCGTTTACTAATATTACACATTATTATTCCACTATTGCGCCATTTTACCATATTAAGGCAAAAGAACGCGCAAAATATGCCACGTTATTACACTTTAAAACAGGGCAAAAATATGGACTGAAAGCGAAGCGACAAAATGGCTGAACCAAACTTTAATTTTCAGTGGAATAATAAATCCCTTATTCGACGATTTAACATATAATACGAGGGGACATTTTGCTCATTGCTCGTATTTTTCCTCGCCCTTCGGGGCTCGGAAAAATACTACGCAACTCGCAAAATATCCGCGCGTATTATATGTTAAACCATCGAATAAGGTGTATTTACATTACATTAGGCCATCTTCGCTCCTTAAGGGGAGCATAGGGCGTCACCATGGATCTCCACCTAACCCTACAATATATTACACAACGTGCCTACAAATATTTTGCACACAAAAAGGCCATCGTTTGGGTTCATTATTCTATACATTTATTTAATGGGCGATCGAATGGTCGTTTTCTTTTCTTTTCGTTTATAAAAGAGAAATCATAGCCGTTTTGAAAACTGGTGAATCATTTTGTGTTGAAATGGCACACTGTATTACGTCTTGCTTGTAATAGAGTTCTAGTACACCTAAGCACTAAATTTATCCAGAAATCTCGGCTCCTACTTGGTGTAGAAGACACAGGACACGTCACAATAGAACACTGCCTCGCAAACCTATTGTTTTTATTGAATTCCTTTTGTTCTTTTGTTTGCTATTGTTATAGGTGAACTGTGTCTTCTACACCAAGTAAGAGCCGAAATCTCTATTTGTAATCCACAATGAACTAAACACATCAACAGATCTCAACTAAACTAGGAATATATATTCAATATGTGAAGCCTGAAGTAAAATACTGATAAATAATGGGTTCATTGGATAGTTCAAAACTATGGTTACTGTTCCTAAATCGATCTAACAGTGTGGTCTTTCGCGAACAACATTAACGTAAAAAAAAATGTAAATACAATTTTAATGTCCATACGTGGGACGAGGTTACACTCAATGTCCGAGCCAGAGGCTCATGTATAAGACGTAGGACAATTCCAGATCGAATTGGAATTTAGCAGTGTTGATTTTTGCGGAGGGAGGAAAACCGGTGAACCCGGAGAAAAACCCTCGGAGCAAGGACGAGAACCAACAGCAAACTCAACCCACATGTGGTGGGAGGCGAGTGCTCTCACCACTGCGCCATTGCATTTTGAAACATTCTTACTTCTTGAAATCTGGTATCTACGGAATTGCCCCGTTCAGACTTAATTTTAGTCACACGTAAGCCACTAACAAAAAACTACTATTTTTTGGTCAATTTTGAAGCTGTTTTAAAAAAACGAATAGTTCTAAAAACATTTGACAAAATCATTTTTGCTTCCTGTAAGTTTTACACGTTAAACTGTGCACGAAATTTTATCTTTTCACTAATTCCTACATGACGTCTGTCAATTTAATCGTTTCTGCAAAAACATTGCCTTCAGTATTTGATTAAGAAACATAATTTAATCGTTAAAAACAAATAAATGAATGTGTCAAGATAGCTAAGTTGACAAAATGATTTTTGACTTGCCATAGAATACACACTTCCTCTACTTAAAATTCATTCTGGCGGCAACATTTAACGAAAAAATTCAAAGCTGCTCATGACAATTGACAACAAAGTTCAGTTATTATTTGAAATGAAAGAAGAAAAATGAATATGACTGATCGAGTGTATGACTGAATTTACCGATGTTCAATCTCCTTACTGCGATGGCAAAAATTCAAGCGTTTTGAACAAATAACTATATCAGTCTCTATCTTGAGCTCAGAATATCATTCTCCTTCCTGTTAGACATATGTTTCTTTCAATCCTTCTGTCTGCCTGATAATGCATGTATTGATATCATAATAGGAAATCATATACTGATCGGCACTTTTTGGATTTCAAAGGCTCGGTAAATAAAATAGAAGGAATATATTGTTTCTAACCTCATAACCAATTTGTCATTTTCTAATGTCTAACGACGTGGACAAAAGAACACGTTGCTAGGATTGCCTCCAAGCGCAACGATTTGAAAATCCCTGAAAATTAATGCTGATCTCAAGTGAATCTCGTCACCATTTCTCTTTCAATCTATATTTTTGCGCGAAGAAAGGGCTTCGGTATCCCGTTTTTATCCTCAAAAAAAAATTATTTTCAGGCACTTCTTAGTGAAGTCTCGTACGTGGCGTAAGTGGGCTGCAACAGCTGTCGATAGCAGGGCGTTTGTGCCTTTTTATGTGATCCAACAGGGTATTACTTTACGAATTTTAGTTCATATTTCTCACAATACGGGCAGTGAAAGACTTAGCCAGTCGCGCAGTAAATAGCTTGATCAAACGCAACTTACACTAAATATGTTTTTACAGTTTAAGATACTTATCTACACAAAGCTTTACCTTGATTCGCCTTGCTAGTCACGGGATGGCTAGTGTTAGTCGTTAAGAAGAAAAGGCAATTCTCCAGTTTCTTAAATAGGATGTCGACGTGCGTGGTTAAGCTAAAGCAAATATTACATTTTGCCAGCCAATAAAGACAGACTGGCAAAATTAATTAGTTTTTAATTTAAAGCCGTTCAAATGGACACAATTGTATATATTTCTTCGGTCAAGTTTTCAGTGTTGACAATATCTGGTTGCTTTGTTATCATTAATTTGTTTTGATAGAAAAAGTGTCTCACCAAAGATCAGAAACAACGGTCCCTCAAACATTACAGATGCTATGCCCTTTCAGATGTAAATTATTCAATATCTCGTGTGTTTTAAAAAATTTCGTCAAGGACGTAACTTTTATTATTTATTATTTTTCTTTTTTGCGTATTTTTCGTCTGTATTTTAATAGAGTATAGAATAAAAAGGACATTTCGTTAGCAATCTCCTCGCGGCACTGCATCGTATACACATTTGGTTTTATACTTCAGTCTGAGATTGGAAAATGAATAAGATATTTTAAAACCTTATTCGTTTAAAAACCAAGAATGTACTAAAAGATTTCAATCTTCCTTTCCAATTGTGAAAGAAGGATTCATGTATGTAAAGTCCAAGCTTTCGTGTCTGTCGTATTTTAATGTATTCTTACATTACGCGGTGGCCTAATGGTCAGTGCGCTGGACTCCGGATCGGGCGGTCCGGGTTCGAGCCCTGACCGGGGCACTGCGTTGTGTTCTTGGACAAGATACTTTACTCTCATAGTGCCTCTCTCCACCCAGGTGTATAAATGGGTACCGGCGAATTTACTGCTGGGGGTAACCCTGCGATGGACCAGCATCCCATCCAGGGGGCAGTAGCAATACTCCTAGTCGCTTCATGCTACGGAAACCGGGATAAGCTCCGGCCTGATGGGCCCCTAGGCTCGTATACAGACTTTACCTACCCTTACTGAACAAGGAACTGATGAAGAATTTGATTTTTCTGATTTCATTTTCACTACCACTGTACAATTGCTCTAAAAGCTATCATACATTTCATGTAAATACAGAAACTATAGCATAGATAGAAATAAAGAAATTGAATAGTAACATTATCGAGAAAATGATTTTCCGTAACTTACTGAGTTTTTTAGTAGTTCATAAGAAGGAAATACTTCTGATGATTTGGCAATACTTTTGGCAATTGATAAATCACTGAGACCAATTTTTTTGACTGCCTTTCTTCAATTTTAGAATGCGTTTTTGGAATTTTAAATCTGAATCACAAGATGCACGGTGATTCGGGATGGGATAAATTTTTCAACGAGTTTAAAATGCTTCATCTCAAAAGGAAATCTCTGACATTTTGAAATGACAATTCTCGCAAAGGTAAACATCATTTTTTTTTAATCGATGGATGTTAAAATTGTGTTGAAGTCAATGCAAAACCCTAGCAATTCCTTTTTTAATGTTAAGTTTAATTAAAAAAACTTGATTTAGATATTTCTAATTATTTCTTTGCGCAAATCGTATGTTTATTCCATTAATAACATATCTCAACTATAAAAGTTAAAAAACTGCGTTTCGCTAACAAATGCAGGCAAACTCAAACGGGAACTTTAGACACAGATATGCTTTGATTAAATCTTTAGGATTGTTAGAACTATGCAAATTGTCGTATCTCAATATGTCGCTCGATATACAAGTAATCCTTATTCCATTTTCACCATTACCTGAACAATCAAACCACAAATAGAGGGCACTTCTGGCAAGAGAAAGCAAACGCAAACAGGAAGTCTTAAGTCACGTATATCTTTTGAAGAGATTTGTTAGTCTCACAAATACACACAAAAACGCTTAGAAATATGTCGATGTTCTCGCCCTTTTAGTCCATGGGCCCGAGCAGATTTCAGTACCATTCAGATTAAAGTTCATCTGAAGGAGTTTTAAAATTGAGCTGATAGCAATCACGAAAGAGTAGCTTGGTAGGATTTTTTAAGGGTATAAAATTCTTCTTCTGCATGAAAACGAGGCTAAAATTGAGATAGAATTTACAACTCCTATTATGGTCTATTTTTGCTCAATTTCATCTTGCAGTATTGGAAACATGATTATTAACTAGTTCACTCAATAAAATGGTAAAAGTTTGAATTAATGACTAAAACAAAACAAAATACTGTTTGAAGGTCCTGAATTGCATTCTGGGTAAATCCAAGATGGCGGCCGTACTAAGGTGTACGGTTATTTCGGTCTTAATTTATCGATTTAAATCCCCAGTAAAGGACAAAGAAATCTCTAAAAAAGATTAAGATTGTATTAAAAACTTTAGAAAATTATTTTTGGCAATTTCGAAGGAATCTAAAAGAGAATTATTTATATAATTAACTTACAATATCAGCCCAGAAATATCTTCTCGAGGCGTGAAAGGTTATCAATATTGTTCTGATTTTTGAAATAAGCATTTGTTTTGTAGACGTTATTTAGCTCTGTACTGGGGTCCTGATTGTGCACTGCTGCCTTTTTTCGGAAAAGCTAACAACTATGTTGGAAAACACTGTTTGTTCTCTACAGTCGTACGCGAATAACTCAAAAAGGTTTGCGCGCGCCAAGATGGCACGTGCGCGTGTTGAACAGAAAGATGACAGAAAAAAGGAATCGTGGTTGTTGCCAAGAGAAACAAGTGTTCTACATTAAAAGATATTGCATTGCGCTGTCCGGAAATACTTCATTACTAAACCAGATTGCACCATTGAACAAGGACGTCTTGAATTGAATGGGCTGAGGCATTCATTATCATCGAAATGTTGCATCAGATGTACATGGAGTCTGTTGTGCTATCGCACCTCGAGGCGATGTTTCCTAAAGGATTCAGTCAATATGTCTCCTGCATTACTCATGAAAACTTCTTTGGGGCATTTACGGCAGAAGATGTAATATATAAATGATATTTCCTGTAATCAAGTTTGAGATTGGCTAATGCGAGGACAGGTGCGCAAAACAGGGAAAGGAACCCGGTTGGTGGGGTGGGACAACTCGTGGCGAGCTAAAAGAATGTCAAAATAACCATGAAAGAGTCGTCACGGACCAAAATGATAAAAATGCGTCGTAAAATATGGCAGGCAGATGCGTTCTTTGTAGGCGGTAATCACCGCATCTCAACTTTTACCTTAAAATCCTCTGTACATCGGAGAAACACCATTCAGCTTCAGTTGGGTGAAAAATCAACCCCTTTCATGTCATTTATTGCAGTGATGACAACAGTGATGATTTAAAAGCACCACAATAGATGGAGAATTGAAATCAGTCCTCAACATTGCTGGAGAAAGGGAAATTCCGTCTATGTTTTATCACCGCAAATGTTGCCGTTAAAGCGGGAATTAGATAAACTCCGAAATAGACGCGAGGTGGTTAAAACCCCGCCAAAAAAGATCTTCAAATGCAAAAACACAATCTACGATTTGAAAAACAATTGTAATTAGAAAAGCATATATATGAAACGTTCCAAAAAATATAGAGCCATTCAAATTTTCGAGCAGACGAAAAAATCGGCATTATTACAACATTATCTGTCCTTTTCGCTCTTGGCGACGCAAAAGGCCTCAAACTCTCCTCGAACTGTTAACTTTGTAATTGACTACAGCTGGCCAGAAATACAACATATTCTTTAACATCAATTATCACAATAAGGGAGCAGCACGTAACAGTATCGATGAAATTAAGGAAGCTAGTTAAAACATTTGATACTCAATTAAGCCGTTCAAATTAGATGGCCACACAGCCTATTCACTAGCATTCTCAGCTTATTAGCAGTGACACCTTTAAAGAACGCCCGGGGACAAGGTTGGTGGTCACCCTAGCCGTGAGAGCTGTGCAAAAATGCAGTAAATGTTTAAGAAGAATTTGATTTACATTGTGGTAATTAGAAGTGTGAACTGCCCAGGAGTTCTAGAAGTCCTTCTCGCAATTAGGAAATTAAAACGGCACTCTGTCTCTACAAATCCTGCCCTGTTCGACCCATGAAAATGTAAAACCACTACCTCAGAGTAACACCTCCCTTGCCTTTCTGAAATGTCCCACAGGGTCAACGGTATCGCTGTCCAAGCCTGACACTTTGAAACCCAACTCCCCCCAATGACAGTGGCTAAATTAGCAAGAACAAAACAGAGCCTCGTTAACACTTTAACAATGCTGGTTAAGTGCTGTAATCCTCGAGCAAGAAAATTAAGGAATAATATTTGAACAGACGAAAGAGCACGCATAGAAGAAAAAGTTGCTTTGAATTTAACTGCACCTTCGTGCAAAGTGAAAAAAGCAGAACGTAAGTAGTTGGACTGGGTTGACTGATATATCAGTCCGCGAGGAGGAAGTATCCAAAAACAGTGTTGTCAATGTGCCGCCGCTGATAGTTCCTGTTCTTCACAAGCTCTTCGGAAGATTTCTTTTAAAAGACGTCAATTTATTTATTTTAAGAACAGAATGAAGTTGAGTACGAACAGACTAGACAGCTTTAAGTTCTATGATGTTCTAATCTTTCAGAAAGGGAACAATGACTATTTCTCAGTCAGAACCGTTAATTAGCATCCAAGCCTAAATGCCGTCTCGTTCTGAATGTTTTGTGGGTTACACTACACATTTCACAGGTTTCGAAAGTTTGACAAACACGCTGTAAGTTGCTCGTGTCGACTTGTGGTGTTTTCTTCTGAGTTGAGTTGTTCTCTTCTGTCTAAAGCACTTCGGAATTTATGTAATAATGATCTCGCGTTGTATCCAGTTTCCTTGCTTTCACTAAAAACAACTTTTATCATTTCTCGTAGAGCTAATAGACCCGTTATAACATGGTCATAACATTTGCTCGTATGAAAAACGTCCTTGAAAACTATGGGTTTATGGTAAGTAGGAAAAGTTGGTGTTTGAGCCAAGTGATCCATTATCCATCAGGCCGGAGCTTATCCCGGTATCTGTAGCATTAAGCGACTAGCACTACTGCTAATCCCCCCTGGATGGGATGCTAATCCATCGCAGGGCTCCTCCCCCCCCCCCCCTTCACTTCACCAGTACCATTTATACACCTGGGTGTAGAAAGGAATTGGTTAATAGAGCAGGCCAAATTAAAGCTCTGTGGCATTCTTTACAACCAAGTTCTTAAGAAAATAATTGTGAGACAAAACAGTGTTGAGTATGCAGCCACAATGTTAGTTTCCCTCTTTAATTTGGGGCACAAATAGGGCGGCCAAAGAAATGTATAATCAGTCGAGAAAACTCTCCCATTAATATCATTCATCTTCACTTAACATTATTTTAGATGTTACTTTGTGATTGATGCCGCGTCTGTAATTTAACAACACAATGAAGCCGGAAGACAAGTTTTTGTGACAATTAAGAAACACGTTCATCCGGGACTTCGCAGATGTCAAAATGCTTTATCCTTTAAACAAAGCACTGAATCGATATCAAATTTACAAGATTTTTATGTTCTTTATGGCAAGAATAGGTAAAAAGAAAAAGTTTATAAGATACATTGGCAAGATTTGTAATTTCAATGACGTTAGATAAAAACCTCCACGCGCTTTAGTCAAATGAGGCCTCCTCCCGCGCACATCTGTTGGCTCGAAATGCTTTCATTTTTATAAGAAAGACATCAGTATAACTCTTATTAACCTCAAATAATCGGTCCGTACTGTAAAATACAAATCCTTGTTTTTTTCTACCTGATTCATTTAAAAGCTCGGTCCATATTTTGAAATTCTAACATCAGTCTCGATATATAAGAGGTCTGTACAGCAATCCGGCTTTGTTGCCATGGAAACCATAAAGAGAAAAACCCTTAAGTGCGGAAAAAGCCCTTGGCTAGCATCAGCTGCCTTTCCTGTACTTTGTCAGGCTTCTCTCACGACATTCATGAGTTTGAAGTTTCTATAAAGTGATTTTTCATTACCCTTCGAGCATTAAAATGCAACATTGATTTTGGAAAGATGACGTCAGAAATCACGTGATTTAAGCAAGAAAGCTACTCTTTTGGAATTGCTATCCATACCAAAATGAACTAGAGTGTTCAAGGATTCGAAAAATATATGATAGCATTTGTCCCTCTGAATGGTACCAAATGCCTAATTTTGGGGTCTGGGCCCATGGACTATTTATTTCGCTATAAAAATAACTGAAGAAGTCATTGTAGACAAGAAACATCTCTGTCCTAAGGTGCGAAGTTTAATTGCATTAAAAGTAATTATAATTTTTGAGTTATTTATTCAGAGCATAATAAGTCCTATTCACAAAGACAAAAAGACCAAAAAATAAATAAATAAAAATCACGGTTTTACAACAACTTTGAACGTAAACGTCTTTTTTGTAAACCGCAATGTTTATCAGCTGCGGGGCACCATTTTAATTTCGTTTTTGTTATCATAATTTTCCTTGAATTTTCATTTTTTTGTATCTAGGCAAATATACTTTTTTCCTCGCTGCTGAGACACCTAGTCTCAGTTGTTAGAAGGATGGGTAAAGCTATCCACCGGATAAATTGAAGTTGACGCATATATATAAGTTGTCGTAGGTCTTTAACTCCTGCCGGCCAAACATCTCCTTTCCGTTGTGAAACGTGTTCTTTTGCCTTACCAAGATATTAAAACAGCGACGGAGATTTAATGGTGATCCCTCACAAATCAATTTTCTTTCAATATTCCAAACGTATCTTTTCTTTTCCATTATAGCTATGATTTATAAAAGCCAAAGTCGATAAAAAAGCAAATTAATTTGAGCCACTGACTGCAGATGTTCTTTCCTCACATGAGGTGTTTTAACTTGTCATGCGCGTGAGTAAGAGTAATTTTCATAAGATGAAGATCAGTTTTGGGGTGTTGTCTATAATCCCTCACCTCCAACATGTCTGGAAGCGAAGAAAGGTTACAAAAAGCTTGAAAACTTATCTAAAAACTTATCTTTTTAAAGAAGCCTATGACACTTAACTTATATTTTTTATACACATATTTATATTTTGAGCTCTGTTAAATTATCATGATATTTTTAGTTTTTAGATTTTTAACTTTTATAACTTCATTTTGTGCATTTATTGATTTTTTTTATTAATTTAGTTAGGTATTTTTAGATTTTATTTGGTATTCTGAGCGTAGTGATTGTAAAGCGCTATGAAAGATTAGCTAAATAGCGCTATATAAATTGTTAGTATATACACACTCAGTGATCTTGGCTATTCCAGCAATCTGATTGGTTCGCTATCTCGGGCTAATGCCGCATTATTCACTCGCTACCGAGTGGATAATGCATTATCCCATAAAACATAAAACAAAATGGCCGGCGTAAACTCGCGTTTCGCTAGCGTTTCAGAATAAAAAATTGTGAAAATAAAAGACGACAGCGTGCCAGAAAAAACCAAGAAGGCAACGAACTTTGGCCTAAAACTTTTTAAAGATAAGTGAAGAAGTCATGTTTTGCAAACAAGTGTTTTTCAGTTTGTTTATCGAGATAATTACCGTGAATTCGACCTATCGCTAAATAGGGAGCAATTAATCTTCACGACTAAAATTTGTCTCATTACAAGTATTTTTGTAGACTGGTTTGCCAGACAGAACGAACTTCTCACCGAAATCGAAAAAATTGAAAAAGAAGAATTGAAGGTTTATATGTCCGCAAGAAAACAAGACAGGTCATATTACAACCAGAGAACACTCACCTCAATTCGAGCCGCCATTGACAGGCACCTTCGCAACGAGCCAAACAACAAGCCTTTCTCGATAACTTCGAAAACTTTGATTGATCAGTTATCGATTTCCAAGCAGACTTTCAATTACAGTTGCTGATTTGAACTGTGTAAAAGGACCATTTTGACGAAGATTTTATCGAAGATTGTGTATTTGCCATGTTAAAAGAATCTGTAAATAGTTTTGTACTGTTTTGTACGTGTTTCACGCACGAATTGAGACGTCAAATTAGACGTCAATAAAATTGCCTTTCACTGGTTTCCTTTTGAAAATGTCTAGATTGTCTGTTTTGAGATCACTTCGTGTGTATATACTAAAACAATTATTCTTTTCAATCTCGGTGAATAGCGGCAGAATATTTACCTCGCCGCTACGCGGCTCGGTAAATATTCTCCAACTATTCACCTCGATTTCAAAGAATAATTGTTAATTAGTATAATTTCCAGAGGTGAATTCAATTCTGATTGGTCGAGAAGCTCGCACTATGACGCTTTATTAAAAACTAGCAATGGTATATTGCAATTCCTGAGATTTGATTGGCTAACAGGCAATGGTATATGAGCTCATATACCATTCACCACAAATTTCGTAGCCGATGCGCGTCAACGAAAACAGCTGGGGAGCTCAAATATTGCAATTCTTTTGGGCGTTTTTAATAAAACAATTATTCCACTCGCGCTTGTTGGATATGAGATCGTTATAGCCAACTCGGCGCTACGCGCCTCGTTGGCTATCTACCATCTCATATCCAACGCGCGCTCGTGGAATAATTGTTAAATATTCACCGCGCAAGGCGGTGAATATAGCATCTCAAGGCTTGGCTACTAAGCCATGCCATGTTTGCCATCCAGGCCAGTGAACATGGCGGCATTTGCTGAATGAAAATTTCTCTCATTTAAAAGAAATCACTCCAAGTCCTGGATATTTAAAATATTGGGAATTTTTCAAATTAACTACCAAGGCTTTTGGACCGAAAATATTTTCAAGAGATGGTTTTCAAGGCATTCGAATTGTTCGTAAACATGGTGGTTTTGGAGATTGCACGCGGCCGTGTACTCAGTCAGATCGACTGGCAAAACATTATTTAGTTCTCTTCTCACTGGAGCTAGTAATTTCGAGAGGATTCACACAATTGTTCAGAAGTCACCAACGATTAAACAAAGGTACCAGATGTATCTATCTTTTTCGTAGTGTTTGTTTTGTTCCGTTTTATTGCTAAAACCTGAGTGAAAATTACGATTTCAATCGAAGAATTAAACTGGTTTACACGTATGCAAGCGAGCACTTGTGTTTGTTGTTTTCGTGTTTTCTATTATTATTTTTCAGTTTTTGATATTCACCTCTGAAAATTATACTAAAACAATTATTCGCCTCAGGCTCAGTGATTATTGTTGAATAATCCCCTCGACTTCGTCTCGGGGATTATTCAACAATAATCACTTCGCCTGAGGCGAATAATTGTTAACTATTACTATTACTATTATTATTATTATTTTTATTGTTATTATTATTATTATTATAAAACCTTGGAGTAAACGTAAAGGAAGCTTGAGTAAGGGTTGAGGAAACTTGATGAAATCTTAAAGACATATAGAAGGAAGCTATCTTGAACAAGAAAAAGGACATCTTGAAGAACGGTTGAGTAAAGCTTGAAGAAAACTGAAAAAACCTTGAAGGAAAGTGAATTTCCTCTTACGTTTATAGTTGCAAGATACGTTTTAAAGGTTAAGGAAGTGATAAAAACAGCTGTCAATTTGTTGGTCAAGACTCTTTACAACAGGGCGCAGTTGTTTAAAACGTGGATAGCGCTATTCACCGGATAAATCACTATCCAGTGGATAAGTGTTAGCAAAACAAACTATGCTATCCGCCGGGTTATCATAGTGATTTTACGGTTTGTAACTCGACTCCGAGATTCTTTCAAATGTATATGTCAACACCTGACGACTTTGGTGTATTCACAGAACTTTATCTGAATTGCTTTGTGAGGATGGCTGCTGAGTCACTCATCAAATCATTCAAAGACCTCAGCTTGGGTCACCTTGCTTCTTCAAAACCGAAAACTCTGTCTATGTTGGACAATCCTGAAGTGTATGACAATAGACCGTTTTCGTATTCCCGGTATTGCATTTGAACTAGACTGCAATGGAGGCTAATGCGGGTAAATCTTTTCTAATGCAAATCAAATGACGCTCTTTTTAATGATATTCCACCGCATTAACCTCCATTGCAAACTAGTTCCAGTCCAATACCGATAATACCAAAATGGTCTATTAAGGCGGGGGTACACCTGAAGCCTGTTTTTCCACCGCTAAACTTGGTTTAATGCGAATATCTCGTCCGCGTTTCAAGTAATCCATAAGCTCTATGCTCATTTCACAAAGCTATGTTTAGCGGTGTTTTGTAATCTTTTTTGGTGATTTTTGGGGATGTTTGGAAAGAGATAGTTCTTCTCAAAGGATTATTAAAATTTTGAGAAATAGGAAATAATGTGATTTTAAAATTAGAATTTGAAGTTAAAAATTAGTATATGGACACCCAAACAGTCCGCCTGACAACCTGGGCTGCTCTTGCGTGGGGGTGAACTGTCTGCTAGTGTTTCAAAAATAATTTTCTTTCTTCTATCCCTTCCTTAAATCTCTTAAGATTTCACTCAAAATCGGGTGTACCCCCACCTTAAGTCCACAGCAAATTGGTTTTACGGTTAACATCTTTATAAACGGGTGAGTCTTGTGGTTATTAACTTAGTTCACAGCTAATTTAAAGACATGCTACTCAAACAAGCGAAAACAAATTCCCAGTAAAGGTGTTTTATTGAGCTAAGAGCTCTCAAAACCTATTCGGGTACAAGTTATTCTGTGTTACGTGTGGCAACTTTGACAATCTTCAACCGCTATCACGCATGCTATGTTTTAAAAAAAGGGGAAGTTACAAAAGGTCTTGAAGTGCATAATATCGATAATTGCCTTGTGATAAGTTTTACATATGTTGGCATAAGAGTGAGTAAATGAAACTAATGTCGACCGATTGTGCTCTAATCATATATATTCAGAAGAGACAAGGCAGGCCTATTATTTTTATTATTACTATTTTTGTCATTTATTATTATTATTATTATTATTATTATTATTATTATTATTATTATTATTATTATTATTATAAATATTGCTATTGCTATTGTTGTTGTTAGAAAGGAAATTGAATAATATCTGGCAACTATTCACCGAAGTGGAGATAGCTTAGCCACCGACACTTGTGAATGATTGTTTTAGTATATGCCTTGCCGATAGTATCTGGGGTGATAAAGGTAATACTACCCTTATTGGTGAGCTGCAGTTACTGCAAAACAAGGCTGCCAAGACCAATCTTAGTTTGCCAAGTTTTTCCTCGTCTGAGGGAAGCATTAAATACACTTGGTCAACTCTTTTGAAACGCAGGTTATTTCACCGCTGCGTTTTCGTTTTCAAATATGTAAATGACCTCGTAGATTTTAATTTTGATACAAAGAGAAACTATGACGTTCATTCTTATAATACCTGTGGCAAAACCAATTTTTATTTACCCAGATATTATACGTAATTATAGCAAGCAGCGCCTGTTATACCAAGGACTTGCAGATTGGAATAAGCTTAACAAATCGATACGAGACATTTAGTCAGTTATATTTTTTAAGCCAGCCCTGAAGAATTTAGTTTTTAACTAAATTTTTTATCTTGTGCCTTTTATTGTGAACTTGAATACTACAATCAACTCTCTCTTGACGGGCACCTTTATAAGACGGACACCTCTTTAAAACGGACACCTGGTTTTGGTTCCGTCTCTGCCGTTTTTCAGTCATTTTACTGTAACTAAACTCCCTATAAGACGGACACCTCTCAAAGAGGGACAGTTGGATCCGGTGCCGACGGTGTCCGTCTTCTATCTTGTAACTTTTTATAATTTTAAACTATTTTTTTTCTTAATTTTGAATTTGAGCTAGTATTTTACAGGGCCTCTTACTGAATGACACCTGATGGGAGCTCCTCTGTTTTCGTACGAAAGCTGCTCGGAGATGAACAGAAAAAGATATCCGGAGATTGAGAAGCCAATCAGCGCGCGTCAATTACGCAATCAACTGTTTTAGTATATACTAACTAAAATTAACCCACTGACGTAAGAAGGGGTTAGGGAGAATGCCAATACTAACGATGATTTTCTGCAATAGCAAAAAGACGATTTCATCCGCAGTTCTAAACCTTCCACTGGCTGAACACTCATCCCTCACTAAAAAGTTGGATATGTCAACTTAGTACTCATGATTTTTGACATAACCATGGCAACATTATTTTCACATGAGGGTATACGCAAATTTTTCTAGTTTTCAGTTTTCTAGATAGCAGTCATGGTCGTACCGAGACTTGATAACTTGATTAAAATTTTCGGACTGCACATTTTCCTGAGATTCTTCAAGCATTGATTTGGTGCGTAAGGTTTCTGAACAGATAACCTCAAGTTTTTTAGGAAGCATGCTTTTTGAGTCTTATTTTACTCCTAGCTAATAGTTTGTTTTAATTTTAATATTATCCTGTGGTCTTTTTATAAGTCACCAGTTGCGGTACGGAAACATTTTCTTGGTAATTTGAAACTCGACAACATGAACAACATTTACCGTGTAAATCGGGAATAAGGTTTTTAAGGGCACCGCGAAAATTGGTACTGCATGAAAATAAAATAATCGGATTGACTGCTGTGCTAAGAAAGGGGAAGATGTAATAACAAAAACCTTCAATGACCTGGCACTTGTCTGTAATAGTAATAGTTCTGACTAAAATGGTATATACACCGAAAGGGAAAAGACAAATAAAATACGTCGCAACAATAGATTTGAATATTTTCATTACGTTTTGGTTCTGCTCTGTTCTTTTTCGTTGTAAGTTAGTTCCTTTTGCAGCATAATCTGGCCTTGTTCTTCTTCTTCTTAAAACTTGCATAATTCGAGAATAAATAGCGATTATTGCAATCAATGGGACAAAGTCATATAACACCACCACAGATAGGGAGTAAATCATCTTCGCCAAACCATGCCACGCAGTTTTGCAGAATTTTTTCTGTCCGATTGTGAAAAACTGGAATATGGGAACACAATGCGCCATTGGTATCAACCACGTCGCCAACAGCAAAACTGCTCTTACTTTTCGTGTAATGAATGTGGCTTTGAAGGGAAATACAATAGCGATGAATCTGTCAACAGCGATCAACACCAGGCTAAGAACGGACACTACGTGCGAGACTATTCTAACCGGTACGCTCCTACTTTGCAAGAAAAAGTTCCCAGAGCACCTTGGAGTAAACTTTCTCCCGTGTTTGTCATGGCCGTACGTGTGAGATACAACGGACAGGTGGTGAGACTAACGAGGAAATCAGACACCGCCATGTTGACGTAGTAGTAGTTGGTGCTTGTTTTAAGGCTTGATGTTTTGTACACTGCAGCAATCACCAGAATATTGCCAAAGAAAGCGGCTATGCTAATTATAGCCATGGCTGTTGTGAAGAATATTGAAACGGCGTGCGGACATGAAGCGAGGTCACCGTAATTAATGTGTGTGGAATTGTTCATGGCGACTGGTCGTGATCACCTCCTCCCAGCAAAAATCACTGAAGTAACTACCATGTTTCGAAAAATGTTGGACCTGAAAATAAAGTTATCAAAGTTGTAATAAGATGAAGACCACTCGTCAAGTTTTGTAGTTCCAGTCAGTATATATAATTCATATTTTGAGTACAGTAGGCATCACGAAAAAATACATCAAGGCGTAAAACTTTACAGCAATTGGTAGCAAAGAATATTACTTAAAAGCTAACCATGCCCTCGCAGATAATGGAGAAACGAAAAAGCCGAGTTGTTTGTTATGATTATCTGTCGATAGTGATAATAAAGGATGCGGGAAAGTTTTGATGAGAACAGAAAGATATCATTAAAATGATAGTATGGACACATTTGGCCTTAAAAATAATCCTCACCGAACCGTCACCAGTCTGTTAATGGAACGCCAGTGCAGTTTCCTTTATATTTCACAAGAGAAGAAGGTATTCACACATTGGCTCAGTGGGTCCAAGTCAATGCTTTCTAAATTATTTCCCAGAAATCGTTTCGGCGTGTTTATATAAAGTCTAAAATATCGCAGTAGGTGGCATTTCATATAGCTCTTGAAACTAGCTTTGAACTGAACCCAGTCGACGGACTTTGTTTAAGGAGAGAAGTCAATTTACAGCTCCAACGTATAATAAACCAAAAAAAATTGCGATTCTTTTAAATGGTGTAGTTTATTATCTTCGCGTCATAAGGAAACATTTGTTTAATGTGGTTTTTCACGCATATACACATTACACATTCTGGTTTCACCACCAAGCTTAAAATTTAACTGACATCTTCATTTAACATGACCCACTTTTAGGGCCAAATTTAAATATAAAATTTTAAATAACAAGATAGAAACTGTTCAAAAAGCGCTACACGCGAAGATTTTTCGCAATAATTCCGCTTGCTTTTAATATGCCATCAGGTATAAATTTTAAGAATATTCTTAGATTGTATTTTTCAATACAAGCCACTGTGAATGTCCAATCAGTCAAAACGCCTTTGGGGTGCAGTGAATTGACAGACCACATATAAGATATGTGGAGCCGAACATGGCATTTCTGATGAAGTAACATTATGCGTTGGTGTAGAGATTTCATTGTTTGGAGGAAAGAAGTCATCTCAAAAAGGGACACATGAATTTACGAACCATGGCGAAACGGGCAATGAAAAACGCTGATTTCGAAATACAACTATGCACAAAAAGATAATGAAATACAGCGGTGCTTTATTTAATATGATTTAATTTTTCTTTCAAGTATAACAAACTTATTTCGGTCACCATATGTTCTCACGTAATTTCGAATTATCTTCTATCTTGAAAGCAACTCTTGCTGAACATTATCAAGTCTATATTTGGAAATAATGAGATCTGGTTGTATGAATCGCGTTAGGGTGGTTTTTATAACATTTGCTAAAAGCTGATGCACTAATTGACCTAGGTCACCGATTTCTATCGTGTTGGTTTAGTTGTGAGTGCTACATTATGGCTGGATATTAACCAGAATGACAAAAACTGTGGCATTTTAAGTATCTCAAACAAAACTCATACTAAGAGTAGCTATTTACAGTTTGTCAGTTTTATCAATTCAATTTCTCTCATAGTTATTTCAAATAGCCAACAGCTGGGCAGCTTGAGAAAAACACCGTTTAACTAAAGTAAGGGAACTTTCAAAGGACATTTATTTTAATGAAGCTCGTGTCGTATTCATCTCCCAGCTTCTGTTTCTTCTTCTGTAGTCAATTCCTGGTTTTGTCCTTGGTCTACTGGCTAGCACTCCCCATGCATCCCTTGTTACCTTAAGGAGGTCAGGTCTTATGGTTTGCAAGGGCCGTCATATATCCTTCTCTCTTGCAACTTAACTTTGGTGAGGTCTTGTAGTTAGTGAGGGGAGCCATGTATGCTCATCTGTCTCGAGTTGTGAGTTACGTAGGTCTTGGGTGGGTGGCAATAAATCCTCATCACATGTCAGTTGCATGACTTTTCTGAACTTGGGAAGCTGTTGTAGCAGGGACAGGTGGCCATATCTCTGCTTCTTGGTCTCTGTTGTTGGCAGGACCAGAGGGACTTTGTTATCGGGGTCATGCAATACTAGGGCCATGGTTTCTATTTGGTCACATTTGATAATTTTTTAGACACTAAGGAAGGACGACTGTTTTTATCCAATTGTCGTTTCTTAATATTGTAGGCGTTTTGAAAATTGCAGCCATTTTAAATCCCCATTTTCTGTTGGTTTGCCTGGCAATCGGACCGAAAGCTGATAATTTGATAAAAAGGTTTCGATTGTAAACCTTTCTGAAATTCATGCTTCAATTTGATGCTTAACATGTATGAACACGTGACCTTTCGGTCAATTTGGATATATTTTTTCGAGTCTAATGTTTCTTTCTTGTCATTTCTAACTTGTGTTCTCCTTTTGATATTATCCTGTTGTCTTCTTGTAAGTCACTAGTTGCGGTAAGGAAACATTTTCTTGGTAATTTGAGGCATGACTACATGAACGACATTCACCGTGTAAATCGGGACACAGCTTTTTAAGAGCACCGCGAAAATTGGTACTACATGAAAATAAAATAATCGGATTGATTGCTGTGCTAAAAAAGGGGAAGATGTAATCACAAAAACCTTCAATGACCCTGCACTTGTCTGCGATAGTTATAGTATTTTCTAACATGTGATATACACCGAAAGGGAAAAGACAAATAAAATACGTCGCAACAATACATTTGAATATCTTCATGACGTTTTGGTTCTGCTCTGTTCTTTTTCGTTGTAAGTTAGTTCCTTTTGCCGCATAATCTGGCCTTGTTCTTCTTCTTAAAACTTGCATAATTCGAGAATAAATAGCGGTTATTGCAACCAGTGGGACAAAGTTGTATATAACAATCGCAGATACGGCGAAGGCCATATTCGCGAGACCGTTCCACACAGCTCTGCAGCGGGTTTCCTGACCAAGTCTAGCATTGTAAAATATAGGAAAACAGTACGCCATTGGTATCAACCACGTCGCCAACAGCAAAACGGCTCTTACTTTTCGGGTAATGAACGTGGCTTTCAAGGGAAATGCAATAGCGATGAATCTGTCGACAGCGATCAACACCAGGTTAAGAATGGACACTATGTGCGAGACTATTCTAAAATATGCTCCTACTTTGCAAGAAAAAGTTCCCAGAGCACCTTGGAGTAAACTTTCTCCCGTGTTTGTCATGGTCGTACGTGTGAGATACAACGGACAGGTGGTGAGACTAACGAGGAAATCAGACACCGCCATGTTGACGTAGTAGTAGTTGGTGCTTGTTTTAAGGCTTGATGTTTTGTACACTGCAGCAATCACCAGAATATTGCCAAAGAAAGCGGCTATGCTAATTATAGCCATGACTGTTGTGAAGAATATTGAAACGGCGTGCGGACATGAAGCGAGGTCACCGTAATTAATGTGTGTGGAATTGTTCATGGCGACTGGTCGTGATCACCTTCTCCCAGTAAAAACCTTGTGAAGCATTTCGCTGCATTGAGTGGTTGCCTTGCTTCGACAAGTGTTGGACCTGAAAACAAAGTTATCAAAGCTATAATTAGATGAAAACCACTTCGATAAATTTTGTAGTTCGAGTACCTCACATTTTGAGTAAATTAGGCGTAACGAAAAATACATCAAAGCGTAAAACTTTACAGCAATTGGTAGGTAACCACGTGCTCGAAGATAACGGAGAAACGAAATAGCCGAGTTGCTTGTTATGATTATCTGTAGATGGTGATAATAAAGGATACGGGAAAGTTTTGAGGAGACCAGAAAAAATATCCGATTAAAATGACAAGATGGGCAGTGTCACATCATTTGCCCTTAAAATTAACCCTTATTGAACCTTCAGCGGTCTGTAAATGGAACGCTATTTCGGTTTCCTTTATATTCCCCAAAAGAAGAAGATGCACTCATTGGCTCACTGGTTCCAAGCCAATGCTTTCTCAATTAAAATTATTTCCCAGAAATTGTTTCGGCGTAGTTATATAAAAGTTTTTAATATAGCAGTAGGTGGCATTTCTTTTAGGGTTTGAAATTAGCTTTGAACTGAACCCACTCGACGGACTTTGTTTGAGGAGAGAAGTCAATTTTCAGCTTCAATGCTTAATTAACAAAAAAATCACGATTCTTTTAAATTGCGTGGTTAAGGCGGGGGTACACCTGAAGCCTGTGTTTCCACCGCTAAACTTGGTTTAATGCGAATATTACGCATTTCACAAAGCTATGTTTAGTGGTGTTTTGTAAATCTTTTAGGGATTTTTGGGGATGTTTGGAAAGAGATAATTTTTTTCAAAGGATTAGTAAAATTTGGATAAATAAGAAATATTAAAGATTTAATGTGATTTTAAAATTAGAATTTGAAGTTAAAAATTAGTATATGGACACCCAAACAGTCCCCTGACAACCTTGGGTGCTCTTGGAGTCAACTGTCTGTTAGTGTTTCAAAAATAATTTTCTTTGTTCTATCCCTTCCTTAAATCTCTTAAAATTTCACTCAAAATCGGGTGTACCCCCACCTTAATTACGTTCGCGCCATAAGGAAGGATTTGTAGAAAGTGGTCATTACTTAAGTTATTTTTCACACTAACACGTTTACACATTCTGGTTTCACTACCAAGCTTAAAATTTACCTGAAATCTTTATTCATTTATCATGACTCACTTTTAGTGCAAAAAAACAAATAAAAAAAATTAATAAAAAGATGGAAACTGCTAACAGAGCGGGACACGCGAAGGTTTTTCGTGATAATTTCGCTTGCTTTTGGTATGCCATCAGGTATAAATTTTAAGAATATTAAAGAAAAACACTTAAAAACTAACCATGCGCTCGAAGATAATGGAGAAACGAAACAGCCGAGTTGTTTGTTATGATTATCTGTAGATAGCGATAATAAAGGAGACGGGAAAGTTTTGAGGAGATCAGAAAAAATATCCGAGTTAAATGACAAGATGGGCAGTGTCACATCATTTTCCCTTAAAATTAACCCTTATTGAACCTTCACCGGTCTGTAAATGGAACGCTATTTCGGTTTCCTTTATATTCCCCAAAAGAAGAAGATGCACTCATTGGCTCACTGGTTCCAAGTCAATGCTGTCTCAATTATTTCCCAGAAATTGTTTCTGAGTGTTTATAGTAGTTTTTAACATAGCAGTAGGTGGCATTTCCTTTAGGGTTTGAAATTAGCTTTGAACTGAACCCATTCGACGGACTTTGTTTAAGGAGAGAAGTCAATTTTCAGCTTCAACGCTTAATTAACAAAAAAATCACGATTCTTTTAAATGGCGAGGTTTATTACGTTCGCACCATAAGGAAGGATTTGTATATGTGGTCATTATTTAAGTTATTTTTCACACTTTCACATTTACACATTCTGGTTTCACTACCGAGCTTAACATTTACCTGACATCTTTATTCATTTAATATGACACACTTTTAGTGCCAAATTTAAATATAAAATTTGAAGTAAGAACATGGAAACTGCTGAAAAAGCTATACACGCGAAGATTTTTCGCAATAATTTCGCTTGTTTTTAATATGCCATCAGGTATGAATTTTAAGAATATTTTTTGTTTGTATTTTTCAATACAAGCCACAGTGAATGTCCAACCAAACTCAAAACGCCTTGGGGTCCAGTGAATTGATAGACCACATGTTAGATATGTAGAGCCGAGCGTGGCATTTCTGATGAAGTTACATTATGCGTTGGTCTAGAGATTTCATTGTTTGGAGGAAAGAAGTCATCTCAAAAAGGAACACATGAATTTAAGAACCGTGTCAATGGGACAAAGTCGTATATCACCACCACAGATAGGGAGTAAATCATCTTCGCCAAACCATGCCACGCAGTTTTGCAGAATGTTTTCTGTCCGCTTGTGAAAAACTGGAATATGGGAACACCATGCGCCATTGGTATCAACCAAGTCGCCAACAACAAAACTGCTCTTACTTTTCGTGTAATGAACGTGGCTTTCAAGGGAAATACAATAGCGATGAATCTGTCGACAGCGATCAACATCAGGCTAAGAACGGAAACTACGTGCGAGACTATTCTAACCGGTACGCTCCTACTTTGCAAGAAAAAGTTCCCAGAGCACCTTGGAGTAAACTTTCTCCCGTGTTTGTCATGGCCGTACGTGTGAGATACAACGGACAGGTGGTGAGACTAACGAGGAAATCAGACACCGCCATGTTGACGTAGTAGTAGTTGGTGCTTGTTTTAAGGCTTGATGTTTTGTACACTACAGCAATCACCAGAATATTGCCAAAGAAAGCGGCTATGCTAATTATAGTCATGGCTGTTGTGAAGAATATTGAAACGGCGTACGGGCATGAAGCGAGGTCACCATAATTAACGTGTGTGGAGTTGTTCATGGCGACTGTTCGTGTTCACCTTCTCCCAGCGAAAACCTCGTGAAGAATTTCACTGTATTGAGTGATTGTCTTGCTTCGACAAATTTCGGACCTGCAAATAGAGTTATCAAAGTTATAGTTAGATGAAAACCAGTTAGATAAATTTTGTAGTTCGAGTTAGTCTACATAACTCGTATTTTGAGTAGAGTAGGCATCATGAAAAATACATCAAGGCGTTAAACTTTACAGCAGCTGGTAGCAAAGAAAAACTAACCATGCGCTCGAAGATAACGGAGAAACGAAACAGCCGAGTTGTTTGTTATGATAATGATATGGCCGTGTCTCAGAAAGACTTAGAACTACCAAATTCGCGAATTTGATTTGTTAAAATCGATATTGACCGTCTAGATGTTCCCATCTAGACCGGCATCTAGAGTGGTTGCACTTACGTTGAGAAATTTGCAAACAAAAAATGCAAAAAACGTTGACTTGTTTTTGCTAAAAAATAATAAATGAAAGAACCCAAAAGCTTGACGCGATAAAAGGTAAAAAGAACGAGCAAACTTTGGCAAATTTTCGTTCAGTTAACAGGCACGAAATCGTACATCGGCTAGAGACGAATTTGCGAAGAAATTGCAAGGCCAGAAGTTTAAAGCCCTTAACACGATTAAAAAGCGCCTAAAATACCTGTAAGAATATTCTGTCATTCGATAAAAAAGGCTAGAGAAATTGAAAACGTAACTTACCTGCTATTGACCTTCTCTTGTTCAAATTTTTCTGTGATCGCCGTTCAGACCTTCCAGACCTTTCAGGCTGTCACACCGAAGCGAATTTTTATTCTGAAATGTTTTCTACTTTAATTTGGTCATAAAATAGACATCTTATAAACCGAGCTTAGTCGGTCTGTATGGGAGAATCTTGACCTCGGTCGTGAGTACAGACCTCACTGCGTTCGCTCTGTACTCAAGACATCGGTCATGATTCTCCCATACAGACCTCTTGCTGGGCTAATAGGAGCCAATTATCTGTAGACAGCGATAATAAAGGATACGGGAACGTTTTGAGGGGATCAGGAGAATATTATTAAAATTACAAGATGGTCAGTGGTGACATCATTTGCCCTTAAAAGTAACCCTTATTGAATCTTCACCTGGTCTGTAAATGGAACGCTAGTGCGGTTTCCTTTATATTCCCTTAAATAAGAAGAGGCACTCAATGGCTCAATGCGGTCCAATTCTGCTTTTCGAATTATTTCCTAGACATTGTTTTGGCGTGTTTATATAAACGTTTTTAATATCTTAGTAGGTGGCATTTCCTTTAGCGTTGAAATTAGCTTTGAACTGAACCCATTCGACGGACTTTGTTTAAGGAGAGAAGTCAATTTTTAGCTTCAACGCCTAATTAACAACAATAATCACGGTTCTTTTAAATGGCGAGGTTAATTACCTTCGCGCCATAAGGAAGGATTTGTATGATGTGGTCATTACGTAAGTTATTTTTAACACTAACACATTTACACATTCTGGTTTCACTACCGAGCTCAAAATGTACCTAGCATCTTTATTCATTTATCATGACACACGTTTAGTGCCAAAATCAAACATCAAATTTAAAAAAAAAACAAGATGGAAACTGCTAACAGAACGGGACACGCGAAGGTTTTTCCCAATAACTTCGCTTGCTTTTAATATGCCATCAGGTATAAATTTTAATTATTAGTTTGTATTTTTCAATACAAGCCACTGTGAATGTCCAATCAGTATAAACGCCTTTGGGGTGCAGTGAATTGACCGACCACATATTAGATTTGTGGAGCCGAGTGTGGCATTTCTGATGAAGACACATTATGCGTTGGCCTAGAGATTTCACTGTTTGGAGGAAAGAAGTCATCTTAAAAAGGGGCACATGAATTTAAGAACCGTGGCAAAACGGGCAACAAAAAACGCTGACTTAGAAATACAACTATGCACCAAAAGATAATGAAATACAGCCGTGCTTTATTTAGTTTAATTTTTCTTTCCAGTATAACAAACTTATTTCGGTCACAATATGATCTCCCGTAATTTCGAATTATCTTTTGTCTTTAAAGCAACTCTCACTGAACATTATCAAGTCTATTTTTGGAAATAATGAGATCTGGTTGTATGAAACGCGTCAGGGTGGTTTTAATAACATTAGCTAAAAGCTGATGCACTAATTGACCTAGGTCACCGATTTCTATCGTGTTTCGTGAAACTGTGTTGGTTTAGCACTGAGTGCTACATTATGGCTGGCAATGAACCAGAATGACAAAAACTTTGGCATTTTAAGTAGCTCAAAAAAGACTCACACTAAGAGTAGCTATTCACATTTTGGCAGTTTTATCAATTCAATATCTCTCATAGTTATTTCAAATAGTCAACAGCTGGGCAGCTTGAGAAAAACACGGTTTAACTAAAGTAAGGGAACTTTCAAAGAACGTTGATTTTAATGAAACTCGTGTCGTCATCATCTCCCACTCTCCGGTTCTTCTTCTGAAGTTAAATCCAGGTCTACTGGCTTGCACTTCCCATGTATCTCTTGTTACTTTAAGGAGGTCAGGTCTTATGGTTTGCAAGGGCCATTATGTATCCTTCTCTCTTGCAACTTAACTTTTGTGAGGTCTTGTGGTTAGTGAGGGGAGCCATGTATGCTCATCTGCCTCGAGTTGTGAGTTACGTAGGACTTGGCTTGGTGGCAATAAATCCTCATCACATGTCAGTTGCATGACTTTTCTGAACTTAAGTAGGGACGGGTGGCCATACATAAGCAATAGGCCATACATAGTTTCCATTCACTAAGGAAGGACGACTGATCCAATGTCGTTTCTTAACATTGTACAAGCCACAGCGAATGTCCAATCAAAGTCAAACTACCTTGGGGTGCAGTGAATTGACAGACCACATATTAGATATGTGGAGCCGGCTTATTGGCGATATATCCTCATCACATGTCAGTTACATGACTTTTCTGAACTTGCGTAGCTGTTATGGCAGGGACGGGTGGCCATACATATGCTTTGTAAGCAATTCTAGCTTTTCTTAGTCTCTGTTGCTGGCAGGACCAGAGGGACTTTGTTATCAGGGTTATGTCGTAACGTGGGCCATAGTTTCCATTTGGCCACATTTGATATTTTTTAGACACTAGGGAAGGACGACTGATCCAATGTCGTTTCTCAACATTGTAGGCGTATTGACAATTGCAGCCTTTTTAAATACCCATTTCTGCTTTTTTGCCTGGCAATCGGACCGAAAGCTGATAATTTAATAAAAAGAGTTTTTTTTAACATGTATGAACACGTGACCTTTCGGTCTTATCTTGGGCTTCTGTGTGAATTTGGATATATTTTTCCGAGTCTAAGTTTTCTTTCTTGTCATTTCTAACTTGTGTTCTCCATTTGATATTATCACGTTGTCTTCTTGTAAGTCACCAGTTGCGGTAAGGAAACATTTTCTTGGTAATTTGAGGCATGACAACATGAATGACATTTACCGTGTAAATCGGGACACAGCTTTTTAAGGGCACCGCGAAAATTGGTACTACATGAAAATAAAATAATCGGATTGATTGCTGTGCTAAGAAAGGGGAAGATGATATCACAAAATCCGTCAATGAACTTGCACTTGTCTGCAATAGTAGTCATACTGCCTAACATGTTATATACACCGAAAGGGAAAATGCAAATAAAATACATTGCAACAATAGATTTGAATATCTTCATTACGTTTTGGTTCTGCTCTTGTCTTTTTCGTTGTAAGTTAGTTCCTTTTGCAGCATAGTCTGGCCTTGTTCTTCTTCTTAAAACTTGCATTATTCGAGAATAAATAGCGATTATTGCAATCAATGGGACAAAGTCGTATATCACCACCGCAGATACGATGTAAACCATCTTCGCCAAATCATTCCATGCAGTTTTGCAGAATGTTTTCTGTCCGACTGTGGCAACCTGGAATATGGGAACACAATGGGCCGTTGGTATCAGCCACGTCGCCAACAACAAAACTGCTCTTACTTTTCCTGTAATGAACGTGGCTTTCAAGGGAAATACAATAGCGATGAATCTATCGACAGCGATCAACACCAGGTTAAGAACGGACACTAGGTGCGAGACGGTTCTAAAATACGCTCCTACTTTGCAACAAAAAGTTCCCAGAGCACCTTGGAGTATACTTTCTCCCGTGTTTGTCATGGCCCTACTTGTGAGATACATCGGCCAGGTAGTGAGACTAGCAAGGAAATCAGACACCGCCATGTTGACGTAGTAGTAGTTGGTGCTTGTTTTAAGGCTTGATGTTTTGTACACTGCAGCAATCACCAGAATATTCCCAAAGAAAGCGGCTATGTTAATTGAAGCCATGGCTGTTGTGAAGAATATTGAAACAGCGTGCGGACATGAAGCGAAGTCACCGTAATTAATGTGTGTGGAGTTGTTCATGGCAACTGTTCGTGATCACCTTCTCCCTGCAAAAATCGCAAGAGATTGCCTTGCTTCGACATAAATGTTGGACCTGAAAATAAAGTTATTGAAGTTAAAATTAGATGAAATCCACTCGATAAGGTTTGCAGTTCGAGTTAGTCTATATAACTCGTATGTTGAGTATTTACAGTGGGCATAACGAAAAATACATCAAGACGTAAAACTGGTGTATGAAGTTAATATATTTTGCTTAAAAAAGTCACGCTTCTAAGGCAACATGCTTTTCAGTTCGCAAGCTTTTTGCTCTTGCTTGTGACCTTTTAGTTTTTGCGTTTGCATTTCTATCCCTTTCGAGCGCTATATCGAGAACGTCTGTCTATATGTCTCAAGTTCTGGTAGGGAAATAGTTTCTTGGAGCGGTGAAACATTACAGCGGCATTTGGCGAGTGAAAAAGGATGTATAGCTTCTGTAAAGCTTGACGAAAATTAGTACTAAATGAAAAATGAAAAGACTGGATTAATAGCTGTGCTACGCAATGGAAAGAGAAACCTAAAAGGAACTTGAATTAAGTTGCTTTTGTCTATGCTGTAAAGTTCAGGTAATGACATTAATAGAACGAAATCTATATCAGGAAGACAAAAGGAGAGAAAATACGCTACAACAACTGCGAATAAGGAGAGTTGGTGGGCAGGCCCTTAAAATCGAAAACCCTGATCACTTTTGGAGAAGATCACTTTTGGAGAACTATCTTCGAAAATGTTATTGCAAGTTTCCAAAGATTTGCAGTTTTCGACAAATTCGCAGTACTAAGCCTTGGATTTTTTGTACACGAGGCAATCACGAGAATGTTGGCAATAAAAGCCGCTAAGCTGGTAACAACCACGTCCGTCGTGAACAAAATAGAAACGGCGTACGGGCAGGAAGGATATTCGTTGGGATCGATGTGAGTAGAGTTGTTCATTGTGATTGCTCTTGTTTACGTTTCGTCTGTAATTTTATCTTGAAAACATATATTTTCGTTGTTTCTTTTGTAACGTTTCTTTGATAACTCCAAACTAAAAAAAATGGCTAAATTTCTGTTGATGAAAACACCAGCTATCAATTAAGTTTGTTTCTGTGTCTATCCTATATGTTAGTTCTGAGAAGTTGGCAGTATGTAAAACAGATATTCACCGGTCATTGATATTCCATGTTATTGTGAGTGATGCAGTCGTTGTGCCACATATTGACCCATAATTTACCTTGCCTTACCACTAAAGTTCTCAGAAGCTCAGTGGTTAGAGCATCCGGCTAACGTACGGAAGGTCGTGGGTTCAATTCCCACCTGTGTTAAGCACCTAACGAATGTTAGTACTAAATGTCAATAATATGACCGGATTGTTTGCTGTATTATGCAAAATTCTCTTTTCGCTGATTGTTTTCTTTAATTTCTTTGATGATAACTGCAAACTAAAATGTGCTACTTTGTTTCCGTTTTAGTTTTTAACCTAAAGTAGTAGGCCATCATGTTTGCTGACGAACCTCCTGTGAACTCAGAATTTTTTTCTGAGTTCTTCTCTGCACATAATCATCCATTATCACTTATTACCTGTCTTTCTCGGAAACTTTATAAGAAAAGTTATCAGGTCTCGGAAAGATCATATTCACCTGTCCAAATATAAATGCTCTATATCATTGGGTTATTTTACACCCTTACTATCTTGAGCCGACAATTAAGGCATCAAACTTAGCTCATAGCAGGAGGTTTGTCATCAAGCGTTCAGAAGTGTTTTCGAAATTATCACGATTCGTTTTTATTTGTAACCAATTCTGGTATTGAAACAACTTCTCTGTGCATTGTAGCATGAGAACATGAACAAAATTAACCATGTAAAAGGGAAACAGTTTTAAGCGCTTAATGAATGTTAGTACTAAATGTCAATAATATGACCGGATTGTTTGCTGTATTATGCAAAATTCTCTTTTCGCTGATTGTTTTCTTTAATTTGTTTTGATGATGACTGCAAACTAAAATGTGCTTTTTTGTTTCCGTTTTAGTTTTTAATCTGAATTAGTAGGCCATCTTGTTTGCTGATTGCAACACACGAGTGACACGAAAAACTGACATAAGGAAACAAATCATGCCTCCTGCTTTTACTGAAAAGGAAATTAAATTCTCGACAGCTGCGGCAACTCAGCTCACCTTTAACAAGATGGAACGAATAAATTTTAATGTGTTGGTGTTAAGTTTGAAAGGAAATTTCTTAATGTTGTCAAATAACACAATCAGTGCTTATAGAGCCTTGGCGTTGTAACCCCAAATGCCACGATGCTGCGTAGGAAAGACATGAATGATGTTCGACCAGCACAGTTAATTATAACTATTTTTTGTTTCGGATAAGAGAGTTTTAGAAGATTAAAAAAGTAATTAACTCGAAAAGTTTTGAATAGGTTGTAATAATATCCATCTGATGGAAAGCGTTACTTCAAATGTTGTGAAATTTGAAAATTATATTATTTCATCTCACCATCAATGTTTTCTTTCTTCCCTTTTAAATTCCTTCTCAAAAAAACTAACGATAACGGCGAAAGGATGATGCAAGCTGTATTATTAGTCACTCAGTGAACATTTAGCAAAGCAGTTACAGGAAGAGATCGGTGTGCTTAAAAGCATCTTCTTTAAAATGCAAAAGAAAGAAATCGGCAAACTGGCCAAAATATTAGGGTTTAAAAGGATATACAACGTTAACTGCAATATGGTAGTAGCTTAATATAATTATATTAGTTTTATTAAATCCATCTATTTTGTTCTTTTCATCTACAATAGTGGACGAAAATGTCCTGAAAACACTTGCTGAGATACGTTTTCATTGCTTGAGGTAAATTACTGCCAATTAGGTCCTAAAGACGTTTAAATCAAGACTGAGGCATCTAAAAAAACAAAAGCTGTGTCCTTTGAAACTTAAATCGATTTTTCACTCTTTTAAAACCTTGGAACCGAGAAACATGTTTAATATATCGGAGAAGCTAAAGATTTGGATATTACTTTTTCTTTAAACAAACATAACCTAAAAAACAATGATCATATTTCACATTTTATTTTTGAATAATTTAAGTTCTTTGCTCACATGACGTGATTCTATTAAATGTTATTTCTGACGAATGAGCTTGCGAAGAAGGCCGAAATAACTATTTTGCCGGCACGGGACTCAACACGGCCTGGGTCCCAGGCCGGTGCATTATGGGTGGTTAACCAGGGGTATATAAGGGGGAGTTTAGCACGTGATAGTCATCTAGGCCTCTGAACCAACCCAGTTCAGGGCTCCGTTTATTTTTTATTTTTAGTTTTTCAGATTATTCTTCGCCTTGTTTTCGGCTAGCCTTGAATTTGTTTGTAAAGCCTCAGTAGGATGGGCTACCAATTGTTGGAGCTTGAGCCATGGTTCCTACCCAGATTTCCTGCTTCTTTTTTGCCCACGGGGTTTTTTGTGGCAGGTTTTTTCTGGCCTCCGTGCTAATCGCGTTTTCATTGTATGCGGTTGCTCAGCTCCGTTAGTTTGTTTATTCCAACTGATTTGTATTTATGTTCTTGACTCGGGCTTTTGCAGCCGGGATGTTAAAGTTTCCGTTTTTCTATTAGTGGCACAGTGTATATCATTGTATTTCAGTATGAATTCTGTAGCCCTGTCGGCTGTTGGTAAGGAAGTTTGAAGCTTCTGCAGTTCGTTAGCCTAACTGGCACCATAGTGTATTTCGGGGTTTTGGTCCAAAGTTGTGGACCTCCCAGTCGCATTTCGCAATTTATAGCCTTACTGGCACAATATATTTGTATGGTATTCAATGAACTGATGTACAGCAGAGAATATAGCCTAAAGTGCTATTGTACAAGACGTTTGTTTGTCTTGCAAGTTTGCTGGCCTAACTGGCACAATATATTTGTATATACAGGGGATTTTAGTCCACAGAAAGTTCGTTGCATTCAAGTCCAAAGTAGTGGGCTCCTCAGACTTATGGCAGTTGTACAAGACGTTTGTTTGTCTTGCAAGTTTGCTGGCCTAACTGGCACGATATATTTGTATATACAGGGGATTTTAGTCCACAGAAAGTTCGTTGCATTCAAGTCCAAAGTAGTGGGCTCCTCAGACTTATGGCAGTTGTACACGAAGTTTGTTTGTCTTGCAAGTTTGCTGGCCTAACTGGCACGATATATTTGTATATACAGGGGATTTTAGTCCTCAGAAAGTTCGTTGCATTCAAGAGATTTTAGTCCAAAGTAGTGGGCTCCTTAGACTTATGGCAGGTGTACACGAAGTTTGTTTGCCTTGCTAGTTTGTTAGCCTGGCTCACATAGTGATTTTGTCTTAGGGGTTTTTGGTCCTAAGTAGTGGACTCCCCTGCCTTACTGGCAGTCAGTGATGTAAAGCTTGTTAAGGTCGGGTACTTACGCACAATGATCGAGAAATAGTTATGCATTGCTATATTCATTGACGTGAGATGGTTCGCAGGAATCCACAAGGACGCTACGCTAGTGGCCAGCGGTGACGGTTTTCTCCTATCAAGAAGCAAGTTATTGAGTGCGTGATATAACGTAGTGTATATTAGTTCTTGCAGTTGCTGTATCGTGGTTCGGGTTGGTTCTTGCCAGGCCGCCTTCCTAAATAAACTTATTTGTCCTTAAGCTGTGTGCTTATTTGTTGTGAAGTGGAGGTAAAATGGGAACATGTTTTCGCGAACGAGATTATCCACTTTTGTTGTTCAATGAGCTGTTCATTCTCGCCATTTATCTTTCTTTCCTCCATAATGTTCAATTTATCTCGATAAGGTCCGCCTATACATTACCAGTTCTGGTAGGGAAATATTTTCTTGGTGCGGCGAAACATTGCAACACGAGCGGCATTCCACGAGTGAAAAAGGACATAGCTTCTGCAAAGCTTGACGAAAATTAGTACTAAATGAAAATAAAATGACTGGATTAATAGCTGTGCTAAGCAATGGGAAGAGAAAAGTAACAAGAACTCGAATGAAGTTGCACTTGTCCCTTATTCTATCCTGAAACTCAGGTAATGTCATTAGTAGAACGTAATATATGCCAAAAGGAAAAGTGCAAACAAAATACGCTACAACAACTGATTTAAAGATCTTCATTACGTTTTGTGTCTGTTTGCTTCTTTTTTCTTGAGAGTTAATATCGCAGGTATGGCTTACTTCTGGTTGCTGTCTTTTCTTCAAAACGTTCACAATACGAGAATAAATGATGATAATTGCAATCAGTGGTACAAAGTTATAAATGGCCGCAGAAGTTAGATAGTAGATCAAAAGCGCGAAACCAATCCACCCAAGTCTGCACAAGATATGAGAACCGACATTTTCAAGCCTGGAATAATAGAAGACGGGGATAAAATATGCTATTGGTGTCAACCACGTTGCAAACAATAAAGTTGCTCGTACTTTTGACGTTATCAGCGTCGCTTTCAAGGGAAATACAGTAGCGATAAATCTTTCGACAGCGATCAACACCAGGCTTAAAATCGATACTGTGAAAGACACCATTCTAAAATACTGCCCTACTTTGCAACCAACAGTTGCCAAAGGACCTTGGAGAAAACTTCCACTGCTTGTTATGGTCTTATCGGTGAGGTACAGTGGCCAGGTGGTAAGGCAACCAAGAAAATCAGAAACCGCCATGTTGACATAGTAGTAGTTGGTGCTAGTTCTAAGGCCTGGAGTTTTGCAGACTGATTTAATAACCAGAATGTTGCCAATAAAAGCTGCTGAGCTGATAACAGCCATGGCCGTCGTGAAGGAAATAGAAATGGCGAACGGGCAGGACGAAAATTCATTGGGATCGATGTGAGTGGAGTTGTTCATGGCGTCTCTGTGTTTGATCCCACCTTGTTCAACTGTGCCTTGATAAACAATAATATTATATTAGGCGCAAAATGCTGCAATGTTGCTTCTTCTGTTTAGAGAATTCAAATCTGAAATCTGAAAAATGTGTTCCTGTGTTTTCTGCGTGATGTAAACAAAAAAAATCGATAAATTTTGTTTTCTGATTGACATCGATCCATATATAGTGATGATAGTTATGAAGACTTGATGTAAATGAAAAAGATATTCGCGTACGTTTTTTTGTTATTTGTCAGCTTGGTGGTGTCTTTTTTAATATTGTGAAGAAAATTGATATGATTTCTAGATTAATGACTGTTTTGCAGTTTGACTGGTAGTAATAATTTTATACGCCATATTGTCGTTGCCACCTATGGGATGAGGTAATAAGAGATGTCTCGACTTCACACGAGGAACGCTCAAAAGAAAAGAAATCATACCGTCAAGCTTTCAACTCTCGTTTGTAGCATTTGTTGTAAGCTTAGGTTAGCGGTCTACACCGTGTGCATGCTAATTGCAATAAAACGTGTTCTGTACATCCGCCATCTTGTGCATGTTATTTTCCTCACACATCAGATGGCCTTTTCATTTGCTAATGTTTGGACATGTACTTAGGCGAAAGGAATTGCTCTTCGGTACTTGAAGAACTGTATTTTGCAAAATCGATGAAAAATATGACCGCATTGATTGCTGCACTATTCAAAATTGCGTAGTGTCGTTTCTTTATTTTTTTTTATTACAACTGCAAACTAAAATGCGCTCAGTCTGTGTTTTTTAGTACCTTAAACCGTTAATAGTGGTAGGCCATTTATATTAATGGTAGTTATGGCGACCACGAATGAATGACACGAATAACAAACAAAGCGAAACATATCATGCTTCTTGTTTTTAGTGACTAGGAACATTTGCATTGAAAAGCTGCCTCAACTCAGCTAACCTTTAACAAGATGGAAGCGTTGGCGTTGTAAACCGAAATGCTACGATGTTGCGTAGGGAAGACATGGATGATGTTCGACCGGCACTGTTAATTATTACTATTCTTTGTTTCGAATAACAAAGTTTTAGAAGTTCAAAAAAGTAATTAACTCGCAATCTTTTGAATAAGTTATAATGACATCCATTTGATGGAAAGCTATTTTTTTAAGACCGAGGCAAACAAATAAGGATGTCAAAAGTTGTGTCATTCGAAACTTAAATCAATTTTCCAGGTTTTGAAAATCTTGGTGCCGGGGAGCATGTATGCCGCAGAATCGGCTAGAGATTTGGATATTACCTTTTTAATAAACATAACCTAAGAAACAATGATCATATTTCGCATTCTTTAACAATTACACTTTTTGCTCTCGTGACGTGATCCTATCAAGGGAAAATGGTTTCACGAGATTTCCCGCTTTTGTTGTTCAATGAGCTGTTCGTTCTCGCCATCTATCTTTCTTTAAAATTATCTTCGTAAGGTACGCCTATATGTCACTAGTTCTGGTAGTGAAATATTTTCTTGGCGCGGTGAAACGTTGCAGCACGAGCGGCATTCCACGAGTGAAAAAGGACATAGTTTTTCCAAAGCTTGACGAAAATTAGTACTAAATGAAAATAAAATGACTGGATTAATAGCTGCGCTAAGCAATGGAAAGAGAAAAGTAACAAGAACTCGAATGAAGTTGCAATTGTCTCTTATTCTATCCTGAAACTCAGGTAATGTCATTAGTAGAACGTAATATATTCCAAAAGGAAAAGTGCAAACAAAATACGCTACGACAACTGATTTAAAGATCTTCATTACGTTTTGTGTCTGTTTGCTTCTTTTTTCTTGAGAGTTAATATCGCAGGTATGGCTTAATTCTGGTTGCTGTCTTTTCTTCAACACGTTCACAATACGAGAATAAATGATGATAATTGCAATCAGTGGTACAAAGTTATAAATGGTCGCAGAAGTTAGATAGTAGATCAAAAGCGCAAATCTATTCCACCCAAGTCTGCACAATATATCCGAACCGACATTTTCCAGCCTGGAATAATAGAAGACGGGGATAAAATATGTTATTGGTATCAACCACGTTGCAAACAATAAAGTTGCTCGTACTTTTGGCGTTATCAGCGTCGCTTTCAAGGGAAATACAGTAGCGATGAATCTTTCGACAGCGATTAACACCAGGCTTAAAATCGATACTGTGTAAGACAAAGTTCGAAAATAATTTCCTACTTTGCAACCAAGAGTTGTCAGAGGACCTTGGAGAAGACTTTCAGTGATTGTTAGGATCTGTTCAGTCAGGTAGAGTGGCCAGGTGGTAAGGCAACCAAGAAAATCAGAAACCGCCATGTTGACATAGTAGTAGTTGGTGCTTGTTCTAAGGCCTGGAGTTTTGCAGACTGATGTAATAACCAGAATGTTGCCAACGAAAGCTGCTGTGCTGATAACAGCCATGGCCGTGGTAAAGGAAATAGAGATGGCGTACGGGCAGGACGAAATTTCATTGGGATCGATGTGAGTGGAGTTGTTCATGGCGTCTCTGTGTTTGATCCCACCTTGTTCAACTGTGCCTTAATTAACAATGATATTATATTAGACGCAAAATGCCGCAATGTTGCGTCTTCTGTTTAGGGAATCCAAATCCCAACTCTGCAAAATTTGTTCCTGTGTTTTCTGTGCGATGTGATGTAAACATAAAATATGATCATTCAATTTTGTTTACTGATTGCCATGGATCCATATATGGTGATGATAGTTAGGAAGACTTGATGTAAATGAATAAGATAGTCAGCTTGGTGTGGTCTTTTTTTAATATTGTGGAGAAAATTGATATGATTTCTAAATTAATGACTGTTTCGCAGTTTGACTGTAGTAATAGCTTTATACGCCACATGGTTGCCACCTATGAGATGAGGTAATAAAAAGGATATTTCACCATTTGAAAGCGACCTCACACGAGGAACACTCAAAGGAAAATTAATCATGCGGACATGCTTTCAACTCTCGTTTATAGCATTATTTGTTGTAAGCTTAGGTCAGCGGTCTCCACCGTGCGCATGCTAATTGTAATAAAACGTGTCCGTACATCCGCTTTCTTGTGCATGTTATTTTCCTCACACATCAGATGGCCTTTTCATTTGCTTATTTTTCGACATGTACATAGGCGGAAGGAATTGCTCTTCGGTACTTGAAGAACTGTATTTTGCAAAATCGATGAATAATATGACCGCATTGATTGCTGCACTATCCAAAATTTCGCAGTTTCGTTTCTTTATTTTATAATAACTGTAAGCTTAAATGTACCTCTGCGTTGTTTAGTAGCTTAAACCTTTAATAATGGTAGGTCATTTATATTGATGTTAGTTATGGCGACCACGCATGAATGACACGAATAACAAACAAAGCGAAACAAATCATGCCTCTTGATTATATTGAGAAGGACAATTTATATTGATAAGCTGCGGCAACTAAGCTAACCTTGAACAAGATGAAAGAAATAGCTTTTTACCCTCTTTGAATAATGTGTTGGTTTTAGTTTTGATAGGAAGTTTATAAATAATGTCAAATAAGTTCTTAAGTTGTCAAATAACACAATACTCATAGATTCTTGGCGCCCAGATGTCACATGACGTTGCGTAGGAAGAGTTCAATAAAAATCGACCAGCCCTGTTAATAAGTATTCTTTGTTTCGAATGAGAAAGTTTTATCAAATAAGTTTTTAAGTTGTCAAATAAAACAATCCTCATAGATTCTTGGCGGTGTAAGCCCAAATGTCACATGATGTTGCGTAGGATAGAGTTCAATAAAATTCGACCAGCCCTGTTAATTATAAGTATTCTTTGTTTCAAATGAGAAAGTTTTAGAAGATCAAAAAAGTCATGAACTCGCAATCTTTTAACTGGTTATAATAACATCTACCTGATGGAAACCTTTTTTTAAGACTAAGGCAACCAAATAAGATGTTAAATTATTAAATAGTGCTACAAAAGTTGTGTCATGCGAAGAGTTAAATCGATTTTCCAGGCTCTGAAAACCTTGGTGCCGGGAAAAATGTTATGCCAGAGAATCTAGAGATTTGGATATTACTGTTTTTTTTTTTAAATAAACATAACCTCAAAAACAATGGTCATATTTCGAATCATTTTTAATAAATACACTTTTTCCTCTCACGTCGTGATCCTATCAAGGGAACATTTTTTCACGAGATTGTCCGCTTTTGTTTTTCAATGATTTACTTACATGTATTACAAATGTTATTATATATTAGTGATAATTACAAATAATAACTAATAACTAATAGTTAATTTATTTCACAATTTAAATATTTAACAATTTAACTAAATGAAATTTTAGTAAACAAAAGAAAAAACAAAGGAAAATGATAACAATAACAATAGAACAAAGACGGCATTTCCACAAACAGATGTTGCATTAACAATTATTGAGATCATTTATTAGCTTCTCCCACTTGTGAAAATGAAAAAGTAGTTTATTTTTTTCCCTGGCAATATGGAGCTCGATATTAGAGACACGTTTTGTCCTAGCAATAAAACCCCTAAATGTAGGTAAGCTGTTTTGACATTTCCTAGAGTAGATATAACATTTACCTAATCGACAAAATATGATTAATTAAAATGTAGTCCTCTGCAAGTAGTAGTCTTTTCTAAAGATGACATCCGGCTTGTTAAAAATCCCAACATGAACATCATTATCTCTTAGCCAGGACAGGACGTGTTTCCAAAAATTAGAGGTTATCTACAGGAGAAAAGTAAATGGTCGACGGATTCTGATTCTGATTTCTCGTTTGTAAACATTATACAATTTAGAATTTTATGTTGGAATTCCCTGATCTTAGTGTCCTCAAATCTTTATTCAAGGTTGGAAATTCCTTTAAGTTATCTAGAAAAGATGACGATAGACGATTGCTCTCTTTGTAAAGATTGGAGTAAAACGATTCTAATTCACTCATAATTGATTTGGGGTTAACTGTTATTATTCCATCGCTTTTTAAAATCTTACGTTAACAATTTTTTTCCTTATTTGATTTTTCCAACTTATAATATTTGATATTTTTTCACCTTCTTCATACCAGGTTGCACAGGCGAACAATATATTACCTTGCGTAATATAATCATATAGTTGATCGTATTCCGCCTGTACACATTCCAAATCTTTGTTGTGCTGCTGTCTGGGGAAATAGCTAACTGTATCGCTTGGCGAACAAGAGGCACCAGGACTCTATAACCGCTTCAACTTCTTTTAATGTTCTTCTTCCGCATCAACTGCACAACTGACTAAAAAAGCGAACTAGTAAGCCTTCTAGTAAAGACATGTTTGGGTTTGCCGAGCGTGGAAACGTTTGTTGGATATCCCACAGCGTGACTAAACTCGTTACGCTTGTTAGATGACCAATTAAATTCTAATGATAAAACTTCAGAGTTGGACTAAGAACCCAAACGAGAACCCCATGTAGGTGGGACACACGGACAGTTTTGATTCCCAAACCTTCAGAGTGAACCTTTACGGATTGCAATCTGAAATCTAGGCGATCTTTTACAAGAATGGGAACGCCCCTACTATGATTCGTTCCATGGGAAAATAATATTTTACCTTTCCATTGTTTTTCCCCCATGTTTTCCACTTTTTGGCGTGCTGTATGTTTCCTAGATGAGGAGGAAACACATATCGGCGGAAGATTTTAAGAGCCAATTAAAAAAGACTTCCTTCAATCAAAAGAGCGAACTCCACAAGCATTTAATGACAAAAGTTAAAGCAAATGTTTTGACGCCCCATATTCGGAGAGATGAGTTGTCAACTTCAAGTGAGAAAAAGTAATGTTCACGGTTTTTATAGACAACAGGCACACAGTTTCCTTAGCTGAGCATATGCAAATAACTAAACACATCAACAGAAAAACAAGATAACAAACAAAAAATAAAGCGCCGACACTTACATATATTAAGTTAAACAAATACATATTTCTTAAAAGGCCGTGAAACAAAATTATGGCAAGTACGACCTTTGGAAATTGGGAGAACAGCAAGGAGAAAATGGAATTTGAATAAGCTCTTCTTGCTCCCCCCCCTCCCCCCCCCCCCCCAAAAAAAAAAAACATTACAAGAAAAAAAGAAGAAATAATAACTAATGCGGATTATTTAAGTTTAAGTTGACCTCCAAAACGATAGCACAAAGACTATTTTTTTTTGTAAGCGAGATAGAACTAGACTGCTAAATATATTTCCATCGTGACGCCGCCTTTCATGATCAAATACATCGTGTCCTCAGTAATAATGTACACAGTCATTTTCATCGCTTATCGTCGTCGCTTATCGTCAGCGATGGTGTTTTCGTTACAAATTTTCTTCCGTCTGGCGACTTCGCTTCGCTATCAGAGTCACTAGCTCGTGATTTTCTTTTAAAACCGTAAAGGAGGTCTTCCATGTAATGATAAACCCGCAATAAAACAAAGTTATTCGGGAGCTAGAAGAAACTCGTCCTCACATGTCGAGTGCTCGACCTAATCCAGCTGTTCGTTCTCGCCAATTATCTTTCTTTCCTCCTCTCTGTAAGGTGCGCCTATACGTTACCAGTTCTGGTAGGGAAATATTTTCTTGGTGCGGCGAAACATTGCAACAAGAGCGGCATTCCACGAGTGAAAAAGGACATAGCTTTTGCAAAGCTTGACGAAAATTAGTACTAAATGAAAATAAAATGACTGGATTAATAGCTGTGCTTAGCAATGGAAAGAGAAAATGAAAAACACCTCGAATGAAGTTGCAATTGTCTTTAGTAGAACGTGGTATATTCCAAAAGGAAATATGCAAACAAAATACGCTACAACAACTGATTTAAAGATCTTCATTACGTTTCTTGTCTGTTTGTTTCTTTTTTCGTGAGAGTTAATATCGCAGCTATCGCTTAATCCAGGTTGTTGTCTCTTCTTCAAAACGTTCACAATACGAGAATGAAAAAAGATAATTGCAATCAGTGGAGCAAAATTATAAATGGCCGCAGAAGTAACGAAGTAAATAAATAGCGCCCAACTATTCCACCCAAAACTGCACAATGTTTCAGGACCGACGTCTACAAGCTTGGAATAATAGGAGAGAGGGATACAATGCGCTATTGGTATCAACCACGTCGTAAATAATAAAGTAGCTCGTACATTTGGCGTTATTAGCGTCGCTTTCAAGGGAAATACAGTAGCGATAAACCTTTCGACAGCGATCAACACCAGGTTTAAAATCGATACTGTAAAAGACACCATTCTAAAATACTTTCGTACTTTGCAGCCAACGGTTGCTAAAGGACCTTGGAGAAGACCTCCACCGCTTGTTATGGTCTTTTCGCTGAGGTACAGCGGCCAGATGGTAAGACTGGCAAGAAAATCAGAAACCGGCATAGTAGTAGTTGGTGCTTGTTTTCAGGCCAGAAGTTTTGCAGACTGATGTAATAACCAGAATGTTGCCAATAAAAGCTGCTGAGCTGATAACAGCCATGGCCGTCGTAAAGGAAATAGAGATGGCATATATATATGGGCAGGACGGAAATTCATTGAGATCGATGTGAGTGGAGTTGTTCATGGTGTCTCTGTGTTTGATCCCACCTTGTTTAACTGTGCTGTAATAAACAATAATATTTTTCAGGCGCAAAATGCCTTAATGCTGCTTCTTTATCTGTTAAGAGAATTCAAATCCCAACTCTGCAAAATGTGTTCCTGTGTTTTCTGTGTGATGTAAACATAAAATATCAATCAATTTGGCTTGCTCATTGCCATCGATCCTTATATGGTGATGATAGTTATGAAGACTTGATCTAAATGAAAACGATATCGCGTTTTTGCTTTTGTTATTTGTCTGGTTGGTGGTATCTTTTGAAATATTGTGAAGTGAATTGATATGATTTCTAGATTACCTATACTAATGACTGTTTCGCAGTTTGACTGGTAGTAATAGCTTAATACGCCACATTGTCGTTGTCACCTATGAGATGAGGTAATAAGAAGTTTCGCCATTTGAAAGCGACCTCACACAAGGAACACTCAAAAGAAAAGAAATCATGTCGACATGCTTTTACCTCTCGACGACCTTTTTTATTTGCTTATTGTTTGACATGTACTCAGGCGGAAGGAATTGCTCTCCGGTACTTGACATGCTTAGAAGCATCTTAAAAATGCAAAAGAAGGAAATCGGCAAACTGACCAAAATATTACAACTACAATATGGCAAAAGCTTAATATGAATTTAATTTCCTCTGTCATAAGATTTGTTTTTAAGCGTTTTATCCCAAAGCGTTTTATCCCAAAAATATAAATATGTCCTTGCATTCGAAAATTGTACAAATTCTTGTTCATTGGTATAAGGCAGAGTTATCCAGAATTAGGCAGATCCATCGATTTTCTAGCTATCAGGATTATATAGGAGAAAAGTAAGGGTTTAAAACAACGGAATGATATGGAAGACTTATATTAGGATAAGTACACGTGATCTTTCCGAGAACTAATGACTTTACCTTTTAAGAATCTGACAAGAATTTGGTGGGTCAAGTTTTTGAAGACATGGGATTAAGTTTTGTAACGCTACATGCTATCCCCGGCCTTCTTGTGGAGTTTTTTGGAGTCTTTACTTTTCGGCCTTCACTGCTATTTTAATATTTAAGCGAACAGTAAGTCCTTTCGATATCAAGCCAATTTATTTTTTATTTGTTACCAATTCTCAGTAGAGACACATCTTCTTGGTGCATTGCAGCATGATAACAGGAACGACATATAACGTGTAAAAAGAGACAGTTTTTGAAAAGCTTGACAAAAAATTGTGCTAAATGCTATGTTTGGATTAATTGCTGCACTGAGCGGCAAAAGCACATGATAATAAAACCCTCGGATGAATGTGCAATTGTCTATGATATTAAAAGTATTCAACAAGCATTTTAGAATAGTATACATTATATACAACGATAAATTTGAATATCCTCATTAGGTTATGGTGCTGCCAGACTCTTTTTTCTCTGTTTGTTTTCTTTAGCTTCTTTTGTGATGCAAACTAAAATCAGGAAACATTATGACCTACTACTTACTTACTATAATGCTCCCTGAGTGGAACACGTTTATATTGATGTTAGTTTAGGCGACCACACACGAATAACAGGCACAAAGAAACAAATCAGGCCCCTTGATTTAGTGAATGGCACAATTTATATTTAAAGTGCCTATAACCCCAAAAAATTTTTTTCGCCTAATCAAATCTCTGTATGGAATTGGGAAAAATGTCGCAAAAATTTTTGAATTCGGTTAAAACCCGAATTTTTTACGAATTTTTAAAGTTGGCGCTGTTAACAGCACGACCGAGCATTCGGGAGAATGGGACTAGTGACGTCATTCCAGGCCATTGCCAGCGTCGCTCCAGTAACTCTCACGTTGTTTTGTGTGTGGGATAGATCAGAGTACTGAGAGTTAGTTTTTCGTCAAAAGAACTTTTATTTGACTCAACAAAAGTTCGAATATTCAAACGCACTTATAATGCCGTCCAGCGATTCTAGCTATGACGCTAGCTCGGACTCTGAGGCCGCAGAGGTCGAGGTCGAGTACGACTTAGAAGTCGAGGGTTCATCAAACAACAACAACACAACATGAATTCTTGACCTTCGCACAGCATGCACAGTTTAGTTAAATAAATTGAATTGCCTCGGAGTTTTAAAAAGGTATAAGATTTATTGACTTATCAGTATTTACTGTAAATTCTACAACGAAAGTCTGTACTTGCGTATGAATAATTTGCAGTCAACTATTCGTTTGCAGGAGCGGCCGGTACGCCGACTTTATTCGCTATTCATCACATTCATACGATCGATAATCTTCTTAAATTTTCTGCTCGAGGTTAGGATTCAACTGAAAATATCTTGTCCTGCTTTTAAACCCTTAAGCTTAACACTTGTGCTAACTAAAGTAAAGCCCGAAGACGCCGCATCTTTGTGGTAAGAATCAGTGAAGAACTTGTTTTCCTTCGCTGCTAGTAATGTAAACAAAGTGTCGCGGAATGAGTCGATTGTTAATTTTGCATCGTGTGCATGCAGGGGAGCGAATAAGTCTGAATAAAATCAGCAGCGCTCACTAGAATCGCTTAATGCTTCAAATAAATAGTGGTAATATTTTGGATCGGGAATAGAATATAATTACATGTACCTTGAATTCTACGAAAACTGTGGAGTCCATACGCAGAAAATTGAAGTTTGTGTGCGAAGATCGAAAGTCTGATTTTCATTTTCGCTGCTAGCACTCGCCGATCAAACCAAGATAGGTGACCAAGAAATCTTAAACTCTGATGTGCTTCGATTACATTGCCGAGAACTTGATGGTCTCGCGGTTTTTTTCGCATTTTGGAGCTCCGACCCGAGTCACTACCTACATACAACGCAGATCATATCGCGAGCGATATCACGTTCGACTGATGTACTGGGTTGACGTCACGAATTTTATTGGACCCAGACCCTTTTGACCGGATCTTCGGCTCGGTCGTGTTTCTGATTATTGCGATTTTTTTCGACTTTGACGATTCACAGAAAATCGAGGTTTCAACCAAAATCAAAAATTTTTTCGGCATTCTGCTCAGAGAAATGTAAATATTCTTTTCCTTGAAAAAATTTTTTTGGGGTTATAGGCACTTTAACAGCTGCGGAAACTTAAGGTTATCTTTGACAAGATGGAAGAACTAGTCTTTTTATGTCCCTTGAATAATGTGTGGTATTAGTTTTGATGGGAAATTTCTTAATGTTGTAAAATAACACATTAGGCATAGATTCTTGGTGGTGTAAGCCCAAATGTCATATTATGTTGCATAGGAAAGACTTCAATAAAATTCGACCAGCACTGTTAATTATAACTATTCTTTGTTCCGAATAAGAACGTTTTAGAAGATCAAAAAAGGAATTAACTTGCAATCTGTTGAATAGGTTATAATGACAATAATTTATCGTTCTTTCCTCCATAATGCTAAATTCATCTCGGTAAGCTCCGCCTAGTATGTGATACCAGTTCTGGTAGGGAAATATTTTCTTGGTGCCGTGAAACACTGCAACATGAGCAGCATTCCACGAGTGAAAAAGGACATAGCTTCTGCAAAGCTTGACGAAAATTAGTACTAAATGAGAATACAATGACTGGATTAATAGCTGTGCTAAGCAGTGGAAGAGAAAATTGAAAACACCTCGAATGAAGTTGCACTTGTCTCTTTCTTGAAACTCAGGTGATGCCATAAGTAGAACGTAATATATGCCCACAGGCAAAATGCAAACAAAATACGCATGTTCCCTTGATAGGATCAGGTCACAAGAGCAAAAAAGTGAAATGGTGAAATGAAAATAATACAATTTTCCAAAGAAAAGCTTTCCATCAGATGGATGTCATTAAAACCTATTCAAAAGATTGCAAGTTAATTACTTTTTTGATCTTCTAAAACTTTCTTATTCGAAACAAAGAATAGTTATGATTAACAGTGCTGGTCGAATTTTATTGAAGTCTTTCCTATGAAAAATCATGTGACTTTTGGGTTTACACCGCCAAGACTCTACGAGTATTGTGTTATTTAACAACATTAAGAAAGGGACATAAAAAAAAAAAAAAAAAAAAAAAAAAAAAAAACTATTTCTTCCTTCTTGTTAAACAGAAGCTTAAGTTACCGCAGCTGTTAAATATAAATTGTGCTATTCACTAAACCAAGGGGCCTGATTTGTTTCATTGTGCCTTATATTCGTGTGTGGTCGCCTAAACTAACATCAATATAAATAAATTCTGTATTATTTTAATTTCACCATCGACGTGTTATTTCTTAACTTTAAAATTCCTTCTCAAAACCTTAAACGAATAGCGTCGAGAGGCTAATGCAAGCTTTATTATTATTATTACATACTCAGTGAACATTAAGGGACATAACAGTTACACAAAGAGATCGGTGTGCTTAAAAGCATCTTCCTTGAAATGCAAAAGAAGGGATCGGCAAACTGACCAAAATATTAAGGGTTAAAGGATATATAACTGCAATATGATAGTAGCTTAATAGAAACCTTTATTAGGGAGTATAATTTTTGTTTTATTAAATCCATCTATTTTGTTCTATCCACCTACATTGGTGGTCTAAAATGTTACAAACATTTGTTGACTTAAGTTTTCGTTGCTTCAGGTAAATTGCTGCTGATTTGGTCCCAGAGACATTTAAACATTCAAATAAGGATGTCAAGTTAATAAACAGTGATACAAAAGTTGTGTCATCGGAAACTCAAATCGATTTCCCAGGCTTTGAAAGCCTTGGTGCCGGGGAACATGTTATGCCGAAGAATCTAGTGATCTGGATATTACTAAAAAATTTTGAAAGGACATAACCTTAAAAAAAACTGATCATATTTCGCATTATTTAATGATTACAGTTTTTTCCTCTCGTGACGTGATCCTATCAAAGGAACATGTTTTCACGAGATTTCCGTTTTTGTTGTTCAATGAACTGTTCGTTCTCGCCATTTATCTTTCTTTCCTCCATAATGTTAAATTCATTTCGGTAAGGTCCGCCTATATGTTATTAGTTCTGGTAGTGAAATATTTTCTTGGTGCGGTGCAACATTACAACACGAGCGGCATTCCACGAGTGAAAAAGGACATAGCTTCTGCAAAGCCTGACGAAAATTAGTACTAAATGAAAATAAAATGACTGGATTAATAGCTGTGCTAAGCAATGGAAAGAGAAAATTGGAAACACCTCGAATGAAGTTGCACTTGTCTCTTACTTTTTCTTGAAACTCGGGTGATGCCATAAGTAGAACGTAATATAATTATGCCTACAGGCAAAATGCAAACAAAATACGCTACAACAACTGATTTAAAGATCTTCATTACGTTTTGTGCCTGTTTGCGTCTTTTTTCTTGAGAGTTGATATCGCAGGTATGGCTTAATTCTGGTTGCTTTCTTTTCTTCAAAACGTTCACAATAGGAGAATAAATGATGATAATTGCAATCAGTGGTGCCAAGTCATAAATGACCGCAGAAGTAAAGTGGTAGATCAACAGCGCCAAACTATTCCTCTCAAGTCCGCACAATATATCAGAACCGACAACTTCAAGCCTGGAATAATAGAAGAAAGGGATAAAATATGCTATCGGTATCAACCACGTTGCAAACAATAAAGTTGCTCGTACTTTTGGCGTTATCAGCGTCGCTTTCAAGGGAAATACAGTAGCGATGAATCTTTCGACAGCGATCAACACCAGGCTTAAAATCGATACTGTATAAGACAAAATTCGAAAATACTTCCCTACTTTGCAACCAAGAGTTGCCAGAGGAGCTTGGAGAAGACTTTCAGTGCTTTTTATCATCTCTTCACTCAGGTAGAGTGGCCAGGTGGTAAGGCAAGCAAGAAAATCAGAAACCGCCATGTTGACATAGTAGTAGTTGGTGCTTGTTCTAAGGCCTGGAGTTTTGCAGACTGATGTAATAACCAGAATGTTGCCAACAAAAGCTGCTGAGCTGATAACAGCCATGGCCGTCGTAAAGGAAATAGAAATGGCGTACGGGCAGGACGGAAATTCATTGGGATCGATGTAAGTGGAGTTATTCATGGTGATGATTCTTGTTAGCGTCACGGTTCTCTTTAGGTTTGATCCCACTTTGTTCAACTGTGCTTAATAAACAATGATCTTTTTGGCGCAAAAAATGCCTTTTCGTTGTTTCTTCTGTCTAGAGATAAAATAAGTCTTAACTCTGCAAACTCAAGATGGGTAAAAATCTGTTCCTGTGTTTTCTGTGTATTTGTAAACATAAAGTATCAATCAATTTTGTTCTCCGATTGTTGTCCGTATATGGTGATGAAAGTGCTGAAGTTTTGATGTAAATCAAAACGATATTCGCATGGCGATTATTTTTTGTGTTTGTTATTTATCTATTTTGTGGTACCTTTTTAAATATTGTGAAGTGAATTGATATGATTTCTAGATTAATGACTGTTTCGCAGTTTGACTGGTAGTATAATAGCTTTATACGCCACATGGTCGTTGTCACCTATGAGATGAGGTCAGGGGCACCCAACGAGAAAATTTTACTATAGGTGTCGGAACACTGTTTTTACGTTATTAGTGTCTTTTTTGTGCGATTGAAAGCCTTATTTTTAAACGGTAAGAAATGTGTATCTTTTCGGATACGCTAGCTGGACATTCAAACTTCAGAAAATTTTAGGGAACGAAATATTTTAACCTAATTTACGAACCGCTGTTGCCTTTTCGAAAATCGTAGCTGGCCTTTTTTCGTACCAAAAACGACACTTTTCTCTCTCCGAAAACAACAGGCATTGCTTTCCCCATGTCACGAAAGTTTGAGCTAAAGGAATCTCCTGTTTTTCATCACTCTTTAATCCGAAAATCGTAGGCGATTATAGGTCTTCCTAACAGATATTCACCGAAACGGTCTGTTGGGTGCCCCTGTGAGGTAAAAGGATGTTTCACAATTTGAAAGCGACCTCACACGGGGAACACTCAAAAGAAAAGAAATCATGCGGACATGCTTTCAACTCTCGATGGCCTTTTTTATTTGGTATTGTTTGACATGTACTCAGGCGTAAGAAATTGCTCTCCGGTGCTTGATTGCAAGATTTTTTCCGCACCAGTTTAAAAAGAAAATTGCCATTGTGAAAATAAACATGTCCAAGGTTTCCTCTACAATCGCGGTTTCTATTTGACAGCGTGGAATGAGAAATTCAATTAGTCGCGGTGTTTTTGTACGATATATTATTGGCAACTAAAATGAAATACCCCAGGTAATTTTATTAGCAAGCAACTTAGTCAACATTCCTTAAATAAATTAAATGGCTTTCTTGAATAAGAAAATAGCAAAGAACTGCATTTTGTAAAATCGATGTTATAACATTTCTCTGCCCCTGTAATTCATCCATGCTCGATTTCTTAATTAGGTTCCTTAAAATTCATCGCAACGTTTCACCACCGAAAATGAAATGACATGAAGATAGAGAAAGGATGGAGAAAGAAGAAACCAGATGGAAAAGATGGGAAAAGAAAACACAGGTACAAAACGCTTTTTAGCCAAGGAAGTTTGAGCTGTAAGCAACGTAGAATATTTCCTCACATTATTCGACAATGATATCTTCTTACGCCACATTAGGTGTATGGACAAGAGAAGAAATGAAAAAAACAAAACAAAACAAAACAAAACAAAAACCAACATCGTTCAAGCTACCACGTTCGAAGATCCTTAGTAATGAAACAAATCATGTCAACTTAGCAGAACTTATCTACTTATGGTAGCTACCATATGGCAGTTGCTACTGTTTTATTCACGTGGTCTTCCTAAACGACATTACATGAGCCGTCCTCCGTTTTAATCGAATGCCTTTTTCAGAAAGAAGTTAAAAACACGAGGGTCAACCAAGTTAGCAATTTTTAGGGTAATCATCACTTTTTTACGGTAACTATAAATTGGTCTTCTAGTGTGACTGCTTTTGTCCTTTTGTTCGTTTTACAAATTGGCCCTCCTTTTCTTTATACGATTGCCAAATTTACAAAAAAGGAAAATCTTAACCCCCGAAATTTGCATCTTTGACTGCAAAATTTTGTAATCAATCCGACCTTGGTCTTGCTTTGCAAGTGATGTCATCAGCCTGTTGGTAAATTTTGGACTATATTTGGCTTGTCGTAATGTTCTGCCAACAAGGCTGCTAAGTTTTGATCATATAAATTGCTTAGGATTGGTTCGTACTTAATTACAAGTAAGGGGGAAGACGAAAGAGGAAGGAAGTTAAGTGCATTTGAATGATAAGCCTAAATGTGTGGCTAAAATGACCTACAAGTTTCGATTGTGGCGTCAACTTATTGTTTGCGTGTTTGGTTAAAAACAGCCTTTAAAATTATAAGTTAATCGATGGTATCACTAAAGCATTTATCTAACTATCTTTTTTTCAATGCTCGTTACACTGTTTTGCTGTAATATTCTCAGCGAATCATTGTCATGGAAAATTGTTGGTAGTGGATTCAAGCACTTGCACCCCGCCGTGTACAGTGGCTTTGAACTGGGACCACCAGATGACTGATCCTTTTCTGATACGACATAGGTTGTGTTGGGCTACAACAACACCATGTGGAACAACTCTGTCCCATACATTAACTTCTGTCAGCTCACCAACAAAAGCTTCACGTGGCTCGAAGTCACCTGCAAGCCTGTTTTGATTTTGTCCGAGTACCACGGAGCCTCCTTGTTGAATCGTGTACCCCGTACCATCCTTAAAGGGACAGCTTAACGGTTCGGCGCATGCGCAAGCTATTACCTGGCCTACTCAATTCCATTGTCAATGAACCAATTGAATGCGAGGAAATAACTCGTGCTTGTGTCCAGAATAAATTGTACGGGCCAACAATAAATTCGATGTTCAACACTAAGTTTGACATTTCTTGTGTGAGTCCCTGGACACTTTTCGTGAAATTTGTGCTTCACTGTTTCAGGTATTATAATGATAGCCTGTACATGCTTACACAAGTTAAGTGCTCGAGCTCGAGTTTTCTGTGATACATGTGGTTGAAGCAAAGTGAACTAGGTACTTAAAGCATCAGAGACGGAGCAAACAAAAGGAATTCTAATGAGAAATAACACCTCTATTACACGTTTTCGCGAATGACCGCGAAATTTTCAAAGGCAAGTTTCCCGCAAGAGTCATCTGCACGCTTCCGATTGTTTCTTAAACAATGTAATCGAATGGGCGAACGTTATAGCCTGTACATGCGCCGAGCCGTGAAACAGTCCCTTTAAAGAGTTGATATTCTCCATTGGAACTTTCCCAGGTGAAACACATATGTTGAAAATTACCATCCTCTATGCTAACTTCCGTATCCCTACACAGCGAAAAAATGGCAATAATTCAAAAGACTTGGCTGAAAAACAAGATGTTCAAGTAAAAAGGGATATCATAACACGCCCATTCTCACGACCAGTTGTCAGCTTCAACATCTGACAACCCTCGCATTTTCTACGACATTAAGTTGTAAAACGCGTTCCTTTTTCGCTCAGAATATTGTTAAAACATTAGAAAATTATACTGCGTTTTCGTCAGTCATATTTTGTAGATGATACATGTACTTTGAAGTGCATGTGTACAGCTTGCAAGGACAGCTGTCTCCTCATACCTGCAAAAAGAAAATATGCAATTTGCACCGGAAAGGTGTGAAAAACGAGAGTTAGCACAACGCCTCGTTAACATCGGTTATCGTATTTGTGCACAAGTCCAAAGATTAAAACCTGAAAACTTATGTCTCAGTAGAAAACTGCTTCAGTGGGCCATTTCCGAGTTGCCTCTTGAGCTTCAGTTTCAAAACGAGTCTTCGTGCGAACCCATTCAAACGAAAATTACTTTGATTTGCATGAAAATGGATGTGAAGGTGGAGCACATTTTCATATGAATGGTTTCGCACGTAGACTCGTTTTCAAACAGAGGCAAAGGGTAACTCAGAAATGGCCTATCCTATTTAAATTAATGAAATAATAAAGAATGTTAAAATATGCGCAAAATGCAGGGTCAGCGTCATTTACTAATTCAATATTTTGAGTTTTCCAAAACGATTTATTTTTTATTTTTGTTCTTCAATTAAGTTTGTTTTTTGGCTTATTGTTACAAACTGTAACTTAAAAGTGGCAGTGAAAATTACTTTAAAGCAAAGGAAGAAAACTTGGAATGCCATTTTGTGCTAGATTAGCCTTTATCACCTTTCGAATAACAAAGCTTTTATCTGAACTTATTATTTCTGTATTCTTGCTGTATACTGTAAATCAAGTTTATAACAACCTTATTTCCCCATTGACCAACACTCGTAGCGTAGGAGAAGTGCAAAAAGTCAACTCATTATGTGATCCGGGAACACCATAACTGAATGGGCATTGAAACTCGTCACTGGACTCGTTTGGATCTTCGTTTGCAAAGAAACACAACGTTACCGCCTCGAGACCTTTCGCAAAGGCCTTTTCCTTCAGCGCGTAATTCTTGCTAGTGCGTTTTGTAAAAACCATTCCTGTATTCTGAAACTGAGAATAAAAATACTTAGCAACTTACTAACTCTACCGATACAAAAGGTCATTAAAGGCTATCCTTCTCTACATTCACTACGCATTTCTATTCCCAAGGGTAAGTGCTTTTGTTAAAAGAGCTGTGTCACGGACTTTAGCCAAATTTAGGCATAGGAAATGCCCATAAAAGTCGGTGAAATATAAAAAATAACTGCTTAAAACAGTGAAGGAACATTTCAATAGCACAGCAAATACAAAAGAAGGTACGGATGGCCAAAAGCGAGGGAAAAAAACGGATTGCGATATGGGTTTTTGAAATAGTGTTAGGGTAAACAGTTTTCAAAGTTAATCTCGTTTGCTTGTAAGTTAAAATAATAAAGAATGGGAGACACATTTGGTTGTAATGAAGCTATGGTTTTGTCATTTAGATCCATGGAAGGAATTTCTTTTCAAACATAAAGTTCCATAGCGAGTATTTGGCAAAACTTAATTAAATAAACTTAACTCAGTCGTGACACCGTCCCCTCAAAGGTCAAATGAACCGAAATTTATTTTTGGTCATGTGCTTATTAAGAACCAAATAAACATATCCCGAAGTTTCAAAGCAATTGGAAATTGCGACAAAATAATTGGACATTGCGTCCCAGAGATATATCGTTGAGTGCTCGGAAAAATTGTTGGAAATAAAATCCTGTGACGTCGTAATTGGTGTTTTTGAAGACGAGCGCAGACCGATTCCAGTAACCGCACCTTAGAATTTAAATAAATGTGTTTAGTGACATTTCAAGCAGTTATTTCGTTCTTTTCGGCCGTTTTTCAGTTGATTGTTTGTTGGTTGTTGTTCAGAGACGCGCATTTTTCTTTTAAATAAAATAGCTAAAGCATAAAAGTAGCTCAAGCAAGTTTTGTTCGCTGTCGATTTGCATGTCATGTGAGACATAGTCAGTATGTACGCTGGTATGAAAGCAAATCAGAAATCTCTATTGTTCTTTCTCATTAGCATCTAAAGTGATTTTCATTAGCATGTAAGAATCGAGGTTTGTGAAATCGCTCTATTGTCTCAAACTTTGACAACCATTGCGGTCTGCGGTCGTCTTCAAAAACACCAATTATAACGTCACAAACTCGTTCCAATCCTTCCATTTCAGTGCGCGGGCATTCAATAAACGTTTTCGTAAGACCTTCGGAAATCTTCGTATTTTTTGCTGTAATTCGCGTTTTAAGGCTCCAAAGGCAAAATTTTTCTTTAAAATTACTAAATAATGGTTGGTTTTTGTGTTTGGTTGGTTAAACTGACATTTTGAAATTTCGGTTCATTTGACCTTTAATAGAGTCTGACTATAACATTGTTAACTAGCCAAATTTCAAAAGAGAACTGTACCCGAACTAAAAAATTGTCGAAAACAATTGGAAAATGAAATTCATGACAAGAAGAACAGATCACAGTTAACTTCTTTACCTGGCGTTGCGATGTTTCACCTGCATTATACTCTGACAAATGCACAGCACTCATGTCTATTTAACGAATCCCCCCCTATATTTTAAAGATACTACTTGCTACTGCTCCTGGTTATCTTAAAATCGTTGCAAAGCTGAACACTGTTCCATTTCTTTTGCGTTTGGATTAAAGGGGCACTGTCACGGAGATTTTTGCGTTTTGGGATGAAAATGTGCTAAAGATGACATGAAATGCTTTTTCATGTGCACAGAATTCTCCCAGAAAGTCGAGAGAAGGAAATCTATTGATTTACTCAAAGAAGGAACAAACTATAATCAGTTACGGGCAATTTTTCCACAAAACAAAGGAAAACAATTGAAATAATCAGCCTGATGTTTTCAAGTTGCAGCCATTCGCATCCTGGCGATCCGCAGTCGAACACACTTAATTATAGTCTCAGAGAACTGGTTGGGTAGTTTTAAGCGAAACTGAACCAGTATTTTTGGGTCTTCTGTGATTAGAATGTCTTTTGGCTTTTCAAAGTTATCCTAAAAATTGGTGACATTGTCCCTTTAAGAGCTATAGATTTATCTTAATTTAACTATCTTTGGCTACCGACTAGCACCTCTCTACACACTCAGAATGACAATTAAAATTATTCGAATTACATTACGATTCCTTAGAAACCTACATTGATTAGGAGTGCACAGTCTTTTCAACGGCCTTCGTGGCTTCCCTCCTCTCATTATGGCACAAGGAGCAGCGTGAGTAACAACACAGCAACCCAATGGAGCTTCATACTTTCCAATCCTAGTAAATTCAAAACCATAAACAAAGTGAATGTTGAAAACGAAAGACTGTAAGAAGGCATAATGAAGCAAAGCGTTGATTACTGATTAATTTTCCAAATTATAAAACAAATTATTTTAACTCAACAGGGCTTGAAGGGTGGAACTGGTTAGAACAATTTAATTTCTTAAGTTGAAACTCTAAGGAAATGAAAAACTAGCTGATATAACTATCTGATCTACAAACGATTGATGAACGGTGAGATAAAAAACCGTTAAATATATAGCTGCCAAAACTACTGAAAGGGGTAATAAATTATTTTCGTGTATTCTACAATATTTCCCGAGAGATCGTCTAGTTAGCACTTCGGTTTGAGGGGGTTTGAGTAACAACAATGGCATTGGATCCAAGATGAATAATTACGTCCGATAAGTTTACGATGATGTAACATTTCAAAAACTATTGTGAGTGTATTACAAGGGTTGATGCACAAAAAGTGTGAAAACAGGTGAAAGTAAAAGCAGCAGTCATTAAAATAACATCGGTACGTTGATTGACAGGGCTTCTTTTTGACAATTAAAATAACCCTTTTTTTCGTCGATCTTTTAATTTTCATGGCACTTTGCCATTGAGACTTAAGCCCGCTACGGTCCTCTTTTGACGGTTGAGAAGGAACATTACCGGTCCCCCAGTTCATGTTTGATGGTTTAACTTTCATTCGTTAAAACCTTGGCGGGTAAGCCCACTGCGATGTCCAATTCTTAGAACGTTGGAGAAAAAAGAAAAACATGGTTACACTTATTTGACGGTTGAAGTTATCGGTATCTTGACACATTATACCAATAGTAAAGTCCTTTGACTATTGCAGATAAAAATGACACTGACTTATTTCTCTGTTATTAGTTGGACCATCGGAACCTTGTTTTGACGATTGAGAGTAAAAACTACACCCACCACATATCTCTGGCTATAGATAAAAAGCAACTAAAACTAAAAATCATCTTCATCGTTGGCAATCCTTCGACACTGAGGAAGATGTTTACTCCTGGCACATCCTCGGTGTAAGAACTTGTGACGTAAAACAAAGAACGACCAAGATAACAAAGAACCTCGAAACCATAAAGAGCAGAAAGACAATAGCACGAAAAAAACGCGTTACAGACGTTACAGGCTCTTACATCGTGTGTTTTAATTAGTTTAATTTATCAATTCGTGATGACTTCGCTTGTTTTACGGCAGATTGCTTCAAGAAAAGTAGAGCCTGTTCTCATGCTAAATGCAGAATTTGGCATAAAATCATTATAATATAAAAGATAAAAAATACTCTCGGGTGGGTTTATTGTTTCTATATCATACTGATTTTATTTACAACGATGTATTTGGGAAAATTTCTATAAAACCGTCAAAAAAAGGAAAATATACATTCCTGACGAAAACTGAGATATCGCGAGCAATTACACAGTTAATTATGTTGCTCACAGATAAATGTTTTCCAAGTATAGCGACAACTTGCTCAGTACGGCCTGTTGATTTTGTCTGTCAATGTGTTGATTTGCCAACCACAGATCTATAAGCTGTTAAAACAAAGGGTTAATTTTGTTAAACAGGGGACTAATTTGAATAAAAACGCCAAGAACTTGAAGTATTTTTTTAATACTAAATACTGCTATTTCACTGAAACTTCTAGTCAAAGTAAAGACAGAGTAATAGCTGCGATTGGTGAAAAGACGTTTTTGCTTTAATTGAATAAATAAAACAACTGTTTAAGTAGAAGAAGCCGGATTGAATTTTGCAGCATGAATGTCAAAATAGAACCCAACTGATTATATTTGAAATTCATTTCTTAGTTAATTTCAGTTTTAACACCTGAATTAAAAAGCATGCGCAATCTTACATGTAAATCTCACACTAAACAAATATCAAGTTCACTCGAGCTACAGACGTGTAAGCCCTATCTTCTAAAGAAAGTATTTCGTCCGCTTTCGGATAGGACTGCGAGAAAGGCAACCCTTCCGATTGAGCTGAAACAATCTAGTAAGTGACTGGAAATTTATTTCAATTTATTTATCAACTGCAGTAACCAGAAGGTATTGTTAAATGCATATACGTTTTCTCAACATATCTTTATACTCAGTAAGAAAATATGGTGCAGGTTTTGAATGGTAATCAATCCTGTTTAATAAATAGTGCACGTCAAGATTGTTTTAGAACAGCTACAATTGAGCGAAAAATAGCAAAAACGTGCTGGATCCGCTGGAAGATTTTTAAAAGCCAAGAATAATTGAGAATTTAAATAAGCGGCATCACCGACAGCAATGTTTGCAATTGCGATGTTCACGTTCTCAAGTCACACTCAAGTCACACTCAAGTGGCAGTTTACAGTAGTAATGCTTATTATTCTTCCCTTGCTCGGAACATCTGAACAATCAATTTCCTTGCTTTCAATGTACACTAAGTACAAGCTGTTGCAATTCTTCGACAACTGGGAACGACAGCGATGATAATTTCTTCAAGCCACACTTTCCACAGATTATATTTGTTTTCCGTTTTCTATATTTCTAGATACATGTGTTTGCTGGCTTTGCTGACCGCTTTCTTATGTTCAATGTTAACTAAAAAAGTAGCAATAGAAAAATGCTTTTTGCAGAAACAAAGTGACGGTGAAGAATGACAAAAGACGTGACAGTTGGAAGTGACAAATAGGTGAAATAGGCCTGTGCGTACTATCGTAAATGGCCACTAAAAACCAAATTTTGTTGTTTTTAAACAGAAAATAGAAAAAGCACGAAAAATTTAATACCTCAGAAAAATATAATTTAATTTAAATTTATAAGTATACATCTTTCAACTGCAAAACTCAAATCCTCCCGAAGAAGCAGGTGTTTACATGTTTCTTTGAAATCATGTTTCACGCACTTATCGTCGTTTTCTATGGAGGTTACAAAATACTCGTGAAATTTCACAATGCCTTGGCATTTGAAATTTTGGCAATGATTAAATTTAGAACCATTCACTGACAGAGTGTGATGAGAAGTTTACGAAACAAGTCATCAAATGCTCTGGTTAAAGGCTTTGTGTCTCATTAAACTACAGCAATTAAGTTAACAAAATTTATGTATCGCAAAGAAAATACTGTTTAAATTTAGACCTGCTTTTTTTCGGATTTCAAATATCTCAGTTGTTTAAGAAGAAACCCAAACTGTTCAAATCATTACTATTCTTTTCTGCCAGCTTAAAAAAGCATATTTTTTATTTTTGTTGTTGTGTTTTTATCAAATTGGCCATTTTCTGCTCGTTTAGAATATGGACAATTAACGAAAAACTTAATCTTCATTCACCCTAGTGAATAATTAAAGAGCGTTAGAAAATTAACAGAATAAAATGTTGAAAAATGGCGGAGTCAACCTGGTGCCGTACCGAGGCTAACAGTCAAACCCATTCTATTCATTCATGGTTTGAACGCGACTTAACCCAACGCTATTTGTTGCACATTTATTTCCAAATAATTTCACGAATCATAAGGAATTGGGTGGAAACCATCAATATACATTTTGTCTGGTTGACTTTACTTTCTTGTAGGAACTAAAAGACAAAACTTTGCAAATTGTAATTTTCACCTGACAGCTTCCGGGCTATGTTAGAACACTGATATATCGAACATGGCCATTATGAGGTTTCGCCGGTCATAAACGATTTTTCATTTTTATTGAAACTGACTAGCTCTATACGCATCCCGCTGGAATTAGAAGTCTGAATTATATAATCGGAGTGGAAACGAGTAAAACGTTTTGGAGTCGTGGCTAATTTGTTTCCGTGTTTTAAAGGGCAAGTAATACGGGCAACATTTTCGTTCAATTCAACTTAACAAAAAGCAAGTTAAACAAGTTGTTACCCGTATTACTTCTTGTGTGATTTACTTGCCACGTCTGTTATCGCACGGAGTAATTATCATTTAATTTCTCAACAGGTGAACAACTAGAAACTATAACACGTTTTGTACCAAATCCTGCAATACTGGAAAGTAAATCATGAATAATTCTACGGCGCCAACACCGGATAACTTCAATCAAGAATCATCTTGTTCTCAAATGGTTTCTACGCTATTTATAGTGGTGCTATCCATAATCAGCCTAGCAGGTTTCATTGGAAATGTTCTTGCAATAGTAGTCTTTCTGAAAACCCCAAGCCTTAGAACCAGCACCAACTACTTCATAGTCAACATGGCAGTGTCCGATCTGCTTTGCGTCTGTTTCAACTGGCCGCTGTATGCAACTGAAGGGATGCTAACAAGTAGAGTATTCATTACGGGGCCTGTGGCTTCAGTTGTATGCAAACTAGGGATGTACTTTAGAGGAATATCACAAGTTGTTTCCGTCTTGAGCTTGGTCCTGATAGCTGTGGACAGATACGTGGCTATTGTGTACCCTATGAAAATAACAATTCTACGCCAGAAAAGAGCTCGGCTGATCTTGTCATTGTTTACCTGGATCATACCAGTTGTTTCGGGATTTCCGTTCTTCATTTACACAAAAATTGTCAAACTAGACGAACAGACATTTTGCAGAACTATGTGGAGTAAATCAGTGAACGCCATTTATAACGGTGTTGGATTCGTAATATTCTACTGCGCCCCCTTTATTGCAATGGTGGTCCTTTACACTCGGAGTGTAAAAGCAATAAGGAGGAGGCCTAATAATGCCACACTGAAATTACAAAACCAGTTAAGTAACAAGAGGCAAAAGAACAACCAGAGGATTGTGAAAATACTGATATTGATTATTGCCGCGTTTTTTATTTGCTGGACTCCACTCTGCGTTTATCTGGCTTTAAAAATGTTCAATCCAGTGCTCGTTGCTGAAGATAAGTGCATGATATTTATAGCGTTATTTTTCTATGTTTTCCCTTCTCTCAGCACTGCAATTAATCCTTTCATTCTGTTCTTGTTCAGTACAAATTATCGTCAAGCTTTGAAGAGCTGCTGCCTTCATCTTTGTAGCGGAGCTCCAGCGCGCGAAGCGCGCCAGCGGAGCACCATGGGTAAGAAAATTTGGTAAACCACCAAGCCGAGAAAATTTGGTAATCACGTGACCGTACGTCCGTCCGTCCGTCCGTCCGTACAGACTCTGGGGGAGGGGGAGGGGAGTCACAGAACAATTACCGCTTTGGTTACTGTTAAATCTTTGATATTGAACTTCCATGTCATGGTCAATTGACAGCTGTCAAAACAAGGTATCCGCTGACCAGTATCACATGACCATATCGCGGGCTCAGGCGTAGAGCTAATCGAGGGGACGTCTTTTTTGGACCGCTGACCAGGTAATGGTTTTCCAATTGATCGCGGGCTCAAGTTCTCAGTTTTTACTTAGCCTGATAATTTTATCATCGCGTAAATTCAGATTTAAATAAAGGGCAAGGTAAATAACCCACAAGCTCTGCTTTTAGGCTTAGCTAAATCTATTTTAGAAATACAGTATTTAGTTTAGTTTTTTTCACATGTTAAATAAATGATCTGGACATTTCATTTCAACTTAAACGAAGCGATTGTTCGAAAAGGCGGTAAATCTTTGGTACGCTGTTCACCTTTAAAGCTGAATGAAAGATGCGAAGAAAGCTGCTGGCGAACATCAATTTTCGCGAGTATTTCTCGCTTTATTTACTCATGCACATCATGGAAACTTATGCCAAATGATTTAGGACAACCTCTTAACGGGAAGATCCGAAATAATTGCCGATTTGAACATGATATACTGGATAACAAGTCAAAAAGAGCGCGATGTCCAGGGTTCGACCTGCGGCTGAGCAAGGCTGAATATGACTGAATTGAGCTCAAACAAAAGTGAATTCAGAGCCGATCAAGTTCACTGAAGTGAAGGATAAAAGACTGTTAAAGGCTACACCGATGGAAAGGAAGAAATTGTTGTTCGGTGATAATTCATATAATGAATATGTCGCTGGTGTTGGACTAAGCTTGCAACGAGACTGCCGTGTTCGTGTCCGATATTATTGGGCTGGTTTGAAAGCTTTGCCCTACAGAATTTATAAGCCTTCTTCAATAATGAGGTAACAAACGTAAATGTATGCACTAAGCATAAGCCTAATTTTATATTGAGAGAATTTATATATTTCATTAATGAATGAATTTGAAGTTGTGTAGGTTTTCAGATCTTCACGTAAATATTTATCAAGCCTGTTCATGTTTGTACATTTTACACATTTATTTTGTTTAGTAAATATTTTGTTTAGACTAATTATTTTCAGTTTTAGTTAGTGGAGTTAAGTGTGATGTTCATTATTGGATTTTGAAAACAAATTATTTAGCTTCACAGATCAAAATCACGATTTCGGCTCGCTTGCATTTGTTTTGTTTCTCTTATCTCTGCTTATTAGTGAGTGTGTTGAATTTGCCGGTTTTGTTTCGAGTTACCTGTGCTAGGCTGAGTGGGTTCAGACTTAACCTACCGCATATTTACTTACCAGAAATGAAGAAAATTCATTCAGTTCTCTACATAAAATTCTCTTAGGCATTTTAATAGCAACGCGTACGATGAAACAGAATTAGTAAATCATGCAACCAAACCGCAACGAAAAGGAAGACAGTTCAAAACAGTCAAAACAACATTGTAAGCTTATTCTAAGTTAGCGTGCACCAGTTTCCAAATCACAAACTGCCACAATTCTTACACAAAAACTGCTTTAAAATGACTTACATAACCGGCACCATCAATTTGCAGAGTTTGTTTTGCCGCCGTGATTTTCTCAGTTTGCCGTGCCGTGAGTTCATTTTGTTTATTGTGTTAAGCAGCGAGTTCACTTTGTTTTCTGTTTTTGCCTTGAGTTGATTTTCTTGCTCTGATGGTTTTGTAGTAATAAAAACAAGGTCAAGGTTCTTTTTACATTGAATAACTCATAGAGGTCCTAGAGGTGTATTACGAATTAGTGTACAGTAAACGTTGTAAAAAGTTTGACTAAGATTTGTTTTGCACCTACGTGCATACGTGAGGAACCCAATAAAGTGCACTCGTCAATTTCAATTTTAGAACCTAACACTAAAGGCAGGAAAATTTATACGGGTTAACCACGAAATATATTGACGTCGCTTTCGTCAACAAAATCATGAGAGGTTTTTTGTACCTATATGGGCCACCGTATAAGCTAAGAAATATAGTGTGGTTTCTTATTTGGTAACACTGTAATTTACTCGAGCAAAAAAAAGATAAATGCATGGGAGCTCCGCTTTTAGGCCTGCCTAAATATATATATTAACCTTGGTCATTTATATATTACCCATATGACGGCATCATCCCAAATCGGCAATCCTGACACAACTAGCTACGCCAGATAACGGAAGGGCCCTTTGCAAGAATTTCGGAGTAATTTAAGTTTCTTTTGGATACGTTTTATTTATCAAACAGAAAAAGGACGTGAGTATAAATGTCCTGCCAGGTCGAGAATGGGAGCCGCCGCTCTACTCACTCTACTAAAATTTCAAAAAGTCATTGACCGACTATTTTGTGATGTTATTTGGAGGGGTCCTATACGCGTGCACGCCGCCCACGCTGCACGCGTTTGGTACTTCATTAGGTTCGCTTAGTGGCCGTTCTAAACAATCTCACATCTTTAAAGAATGGAATTAAATAAATCTACGAAAGAAACAAGACAAACTTTCTTGCTGGAGAGTTTGTCGGGCATCGGGCAAATACCCGAAAAGTATTTTTTTTTGTTTCCTGAATAAGGTTCAAGGTTATTTTGATTAAACACAAATATTTGATTAAAACAAGTGAATTTTTATCTTCTGTACTTTTCGATCACTCATAAACAAACGAGTAAACGTGGCAATAATATTGATAATATTGATTTCTATGTTTGCCCCCGTGCGCAACATTTGTTGAGGACACAAAATTGCTCGTCCAAGAAAATAACCACAGGAGCAACAACAGTTTCGCTCCGCAATGGTTAGGCCATTTATACGCGAAATTTCAAGACGTACACGGCTTAACAAAGTCGCTGCTTGAGGAAGCCACGAACTAACCCATTTATACGAGCACGGCTTGCCGGCATAAGGCGCGAAGTGCTCGTATAAATCGTCCGCGTCCAATAAAAGACAACCTCGTGACGTGTAAAGTTTCCGGTCCGGGAAAAAGGCGCGGGTAGGGAAGTAAAGCGTTTGGTTTTGACGAAGAAAAAACGACTCTAGTATTAGTGTATGTTGAAATTTGATTTGTCATTTCCATTGAAGATGCATCTGGCGAAGAAATTTATCGATCATTCAAAGAGTAGCGAAAGATTCAACTGAAAACCCCATCGGATATCTCGCGTACGATCAAAAGAGTGGTGTGAGAAAGATATCACATTTCACGAAGTCAAGCCTTCCAAACTTTCCCCGGCTATAAAACTCTTAATGTCGAAATGAAAATTCTGTGATGCCGAAAGTTGAAAACAAAGATTTATGTCCACCGAATTTTTCGAAAGCAAGCCTTATATTAAACGTCACGCAATGCAGATAAATAAAAATAAACATATTGCGATTGTTTTCTCATTGTTGACACTTACACTGCTAGGCATCTGTATCTGTGGAAGTTGTCAAATAAACAGGACATCCTTAAAAGAGCATTGATCAAGATGTCATTAGATGATGTGCGAGCAATTTTGGATTCGGTAAAATGTAAGCTTTTAGACGTGGAAGAGCTCGACGTTGATAATATTATTAAAACGTTGAGGACATGGCACTGATGATTTGAAAAATGCGTATAAATCGTGACAGACAGGATACTATATAACTTTATCGACAGAAATTGTATTATTTTATTGATACTGTTATTTCTCACTGGCAAACGAAAGTGACAACCTCACATATGACACCTGCCTTCAAATGCAAAGAAGTTAGTTTTGAAACGGTCACCTTTAGTAATTCAAAAGCCCTATGTGCAACGACTGTTTTTTTTGGAAGTGGCAATGAGCTACTGAACTCGGAAAATGAATTATTAATAAATGAGGATTTATCAAATCGCAACGCGGTCTAGCGTGCATCGCTTTAAACAAATCATACGTCACACCTGACAACGTTGGAGTTCGGGGTCCAGATTAGAGAAAATAACTCTAGTGAAAACTTCTACACCGATAATAATAATAATAATAATCAACTTTATTTATAGAGGGTAAACACATAACAGTAAAAAACTGACAAACCAGTGGCCCTCTAATATAAAATACAATCGAGAACTAAAAATAATGCTAAAAATCTAACAATCTAAAATTACAAAATTTAGTTTAAAATACGCTATAATATAAAAACTAGGTAAAAATTACTCTAAAATGGCGAGATTGATATAAAAGAGTTAACTAAAAGGTAAAGTGATCTAAATGTTTGTATGTATCTTTAAAAAATTTAAACGTAGCCTTCTTAAAACTTACTAAACTAGGCTTGTTCCTTATGGTGCTGGGCATAGTATTCCAGAGGCGTGTAGTCGATACTGTGAAAGACCTTCCGCCTTCTGACTCCCGTTTGAATCGGGGGCAGACAAGGTTTAGTAGTCCATGTCTGCTCGATCTTTCATTGATGTCGGCGTTTCTTATCAGCATCTGTGACAAATAATATGGACAGTCCCCAGACAGTCGTTTGTATACCATTGATAACCTATTTACATTTGCCTCATGATAAAATGGAACCCAATCCAATTCTCTAAACAGTTGTACGCTATTCGCTTTAGTATCCGCATTTAGTATTACACGTGCTGCGCGTTTCTGAAGTTTAAATACTCTTTGATCCATTAGTAGCAAGCACAATAATATCAACCTATTTGGTAAATAAAATAAAGACACGGCAACTGGTTGTCCTTTGTGGTTCGTTGCGCAACAAATGAGTGGCCTGTAATCTCCAGCAAAGTGAACATTATGGGTGTCAAATACTGTATGCTACAAACGATAACAAAGGTCAAACAAAATGAGCAGAATTAAAAATAAATTTTATTAAACGCTAATTTTGTACTTGGACGGTTTGATAAAAGCGATTGCGCTATACAAACGTCTACATTCGCACCCTAGACTGTTACAAGCCGGAACACGAAATTGTCATGCCAAAAGACCCGAAACTACAGGAGTTGCGTTACGTCTGTCAACCATCTGTCAAACCCTTTTGTATTCTCGATTAAAATAGATCTTTCGCAATGCGTTGATTACAGTCAGTACAGTAAACTCTGCAGTCACAGCGAGAATCTTAGCTTTTTGAGCGCAGCTCCCAGTGGCTTTGCTGAGTTGTACAACGTTTGTACGCCGCCGATGATTGTAAATTTGAGCCGCGAAGTCTGATTTTGTGATGGAGTCGGTGACACGTGGAACGAGTTTTTGGTTGAATTCGATTGCGTGGACATCTGCATAACTTTGGAGGCAAGTTGTTTTCTTCTCTGTATTTTTATGCGTGCTTGGAAATATATGATCGCTTGTATCGATCCGCGCATCTGTCGTTCTGCAACTTTGAGCTTTGATCGCTCGAGTAGCTAGTAGCGGCTGCCGGCCGTTATACATGCATGACTTGTAAAGATCTATACGGATTTACGTTGTTTTTACTCGTTTGACTCTCTTTTCGGTGGAATCTCTAGGATTGTAAAGGTTGAAATATTTAGTGTGATTTCTAGAACGCGAAATCGATTGTACACCCACACTGAAACATGTCGATGACTACTTCGGAGCTAGCCTCCCACAGTCGTTTTTAGGGGAGATTGCAATCCGATCTCCCCTAAAAACGACTGCTTGGGAGGCTACTTCGGGGCGGGTAGGTGCATGAACTTTAATACGAGAGAACTTTACGAGCGAACTCTTCCGAGTAAAACCTTTATCAGAAGCCTAGATTTTATAGTGAGCTATCTATATAATGGAGTTTGAAACGCTAAGAGAATCATCAATACTTACGGGAACTGACGCTGTTGAGCACTCAAGCATTGCGAAAAACTGGACTACAGACATGCAACAGAGTTTTCCTTATCAACACAAGAATCTTCTCGAAGATGCAATGGACACCATATTTAAGCTTAGTTGCGCTCTAAAAGAAGAAACGAAAAACGAAATGAGTACTTCAAGCAGCTTTTGGGTAACTACATTCTTTCTTTCAATTTTTGCTTTTATAGTATTGGTTTCATTGGGTTTATCTTGCTTTGTTTTTATCGTTTCAATTATTGTAACAGCATATGCTCTTGTCCAGCACTTCATGTCGTATGTAGATGGCTATGTAGAGAATGTTGTTGTTTCGGCATTTGATGATTGTGATATCTTAGACAAAGCTATTTACTCAACCGGAAATGTAAACAATTATTCAATGGTGACAATAAAAGCGAGAAAAGACATGAGATCTCGCAATGCGAAGTATGTTTACTATAATTATTGTCGTGTAAGGTTATGTAAACAGCGTGATCCAAGTTAATTTTTTAAAGAGAAGCCCGAGTACACACGTACGCAGTTAAGCGTCTAGTTCATTTTGATTTGCATTGGGAGTAAAAGAAGCAAGTTCCAAGCAGACAAATTCAAGTTTGCGTGTTGTTTGCGTGTTTTCATGCTAGCGTGTGTACACTCTTTTCTCTGTACAGCGTTTACGATTGACGTTCAATTTCCGGAATGTGTTTTGATAGTGCCATGAGCAGGTTTGATTGCTGTGAAGATTAAGCGTCGCATAAAATTTATTTTGAAATCGGCTAGGTTGACCTTTGTCGCGTGACACTGATAATCTTCCGTCAGCTAGCGATTACACAAACTTCGCTTTCAATTTCGCTTTCACCGTCACATGCAAACTTAAGAAAATTCTGTTGATTTTTCTATAGGGCAGAAACAACATACACCTGATTTAAGGTAAAATAAAAATAAAATATGTTCACAATCGATTTTCAAATTATCATCACATACCCATCAAAACAAAACCATCAGCGCGTAAAGTACAGTGGTCTGTCATCGGTCTTAATAAACCGCAACGTCAAAGTGAGAGTGGCATTACATGTAGGTCTGCCAACCATCTGTCAACGGCCTTTTCTTTACATCTGATCGACTGAAGGAGTGAAGGAAAGAAGGAAGGAAGGAAGGAAGGAAGGAAGGAAGGAAGGAAGGAAGGAAGGAAGGAAGGAAGGAAGGAAGGAAGGAAGGAAGGAAGGAAGGAAGGAAGGAAGGAAGGAAGGATGGCTTCAAATCGCCCCTCAATCCGTAACTCCCGTTTTGCATACGCAAAAACAGTCGTAGGGTTGAATACGCTGATGGATTTTAAAATTGACAAATGTTTGTACACAGGCAATGATTTTCGACTGAAGAAAACCTCCATAACGAGTATTTCATTTTTTACGAAGGAAGACCTGCTTATGAATGAATAAAGATATAACTTTCGAATACGTACTTTTGAATTTATTTTATTGATTTCTAGAGCCAATTCCTTTAAAATTCCTTTATTAAGAATTAAACCAACGTATGCGATGGTCAGTTAATATATGAGATAAATTTTTTGTTCGAACTCGTTTGCGACACCTAAATTGGTTAACTGGTTTAAAATGTTATAAGTAAGTTTATCTCTTTGAATGTAACAACTGATATTCGTCAATTTCCTTTCATTAAAATTTTCTGGACAACTCGAAAGTGGTCATGATGGGTAAAATTTCTGATTCGTTATGATATTATTGTGGAAACCGGGGCGTGCTGACCATTGAGTCTGTTGAGTCAATGGCTGCATGTTGCAATGTTGCAGCAGTCGTCTGAACCTGAATTACGCTGCAACGGAAACTACATCTTTCGGCACGGTAATTTAGAATAATTGTAATACAATGACAGACGGCAAAAATAAAAATAAACCGATCATGCTATTATCATAATTGTGTATCGTGATTCTTTTGCGCTGTTTTATGCTGTCTCTTGCTTATCACTCTGAAGTAAAAGACCAGGGACGAAAAGGTACAAGTTACTTAACTTTGTCTACAGTTAGATGCTCTGAACCAAAGTGTTTAAAAATCTGAAGTATATGTAAGCATTAGGAACACAGAGTAAAATGTGGTAACAAAGGCTTTGATCCTACTTCGTTTTATTCACTCAAGATGAAGCCAAACACTGGAGAGGTTTCTGCTAACTCCGAGTCACTCATGCTTTCTCTGCGTGTGGCAATACTTAGACACGAGAGTTTTACATTTTTACTTCTTGAAAATTTGTTTTTCTTTAAATATAGCCACTCTGAGATGGAAATTGCAAGTTATATTTCTCTGAAAAAGGAAATAACAGGTTGTACTGGCCAATTGAAAAATAATTTTATCCAAGCAATCACAAGTAAAGATAATAAGAATTCAGCTAAGTATATTCGCTGATTACAAGACGTGCTTTTCAGCATGTCATCCAAGCGGGTTCTTAATATTACGTCAAATTTTTTTAATAGTTTTACAAGAGACTATTTTTAATAACGAATTTTATTCCGTTCCGACACGAGATAGTTTTGTTTGTTTGCTGAAGAAGGGTTTAAGACTGTTTTGATTAAATGTAAATATTTGGTTAAAACAAGCGAATTTTATCTTCTATACTTTTGATATAGGTAATTAATAACGAATTTTATTCCGCTCCGACACGAGATAGCTTTGTTTGTCAGTTGCTAAAGAAGGATTTAAGACTATTTTGATTATATGTAAATATTTGGTTAAAACAAGCGAATTTTACCTTCTATACTTTTGATATAGGCAATGCATATACGGGAGAACATGGCATATATTATACATATTGATAAGGCGGTGACAAACGAGGATACATTCTTGTGGACACAAAATGTTTCCGTGTTTTTCCTCGCGGGCAACATTTGTTAAGGATACAAAATTGTGAACAAAGCGAACAAAGTACTGCCGACGCAACATATCGCATGTTCCTTGAGATAATTGTTTAAATGTGAATTTGGAAGAGAAAAAAGTATGCTTGAGATAACGGCTTTGTTCTTATTGTAACAATATTATAAAGTAAGAATTCTACCTAAACATTTTTCGCGGTTGAGATTAGAAACGGTGTTAAACAATAGGGGTTTGGTAGTCAATGTGACAAACTTGGCAAAAACGAACTTTCGTTTTTGTCATTTGACGCACTACGCACTTCACACAATAGAAAAAATATGCTGACTGATTTTGTGAGAACAAAATCAACCCAGTGTTAAAATTGGACTCTATGAAGACTGAAAATTTACAAATTTACTCTCCCTAATACATATTCTTTTAGCCTGTTCCACGCTCTCGGTAAAAAAGCCTGGAACAGGCTTATATTTTTTCTGCCAGGTATGTCATTCACTTTCTAAACATGAGCTTCTTTGCAGACCACAAGGAACATCCTTCCGATACGAATTTAGTGTACGCGAAAGATTATGGCTAAGATAGTGGTGAATCTAAACCAATTCGTAGGTTTGATTTGTTCAAAAGCATTCGCGTTGTAAGCAAACATCGTGTCATGTAAGCAGCCTCTTTAAAGTCCAGTTCGTAGCTAAGGTGAGTGATGGACAAGAAGATGCTTTCAAATCTAAAATTACACGGCATAGCTTCTAACGCATCATTGTTTCAGCCACAGGCGATTTAACGAACGTGACCATCTTTTTTTCGAAAGACCAAGTTTAAAAAGCGTTTAACAAAATCTTGAAGACTATATATATTTATGTATATATTTTCGTGATGTTTCTCTATGCTGACACAGGAATCAATAACAATTATACAAGAAACGCTGTCTCACGATGTTTAGTTAGTCACGAAGAAACGTTTTTCTTAAATTGTCACATTGCCGAAGGATGGACTAAACTTAAAGCCGAAAATTGTAAAGGAATTATTTGGTTTGTATTTGACGATAGGCGTTCCCATACAAACGCATTTTCCATGTTTATTTAGTACAAGTAAACTGAGTCAGAGCCAACATTCGTAATGTAACGAGTTCTATAAATTCAAGCATTCAATATAACCAGTCTTTGTAACAAAACAAATGCAATCCTCTGCTAAAGACTCGTGCGTCGTTAACATATATCAGGAAATATTGATTCAAGTGGATTTTATCCTTAGTAATCTAATTTTACAATCCACGGAAAAATTGAGAGAAATCACCCTCCCAGACTCACTCATGCTTTCTCAACGTGTGGTGGTACTTTTTCTAGACACAAGGGTTTTACATTTTTACTTCCTTAAAGTTATAAATGTATTTCTTTAAATATAACCACTCCGAGATGGAATTTGCAAGTTATATCTCTCTAAAATCAAAAGGCCCTATTGGGCCACGACTGTTTTTTTTAAGCGATGACTTCATCATTTAATGTGTTCGTGCGAGTTCTTGTCGCTTTTATTTAACAAGTGACGAATTAAATCGTCAAAGTCGAACGTGCATCATTTGTAAAGCGTGAGTTCTATACGGATTTATGTTGTTTTTCATTTTGTTTTGCATTGGTTGTAAAAGAAGCAAGCTCCAAGCAGACAAATTCAAGTTTGCGTGTTGTCGTGCTAGCATGTGTACACTCTTTTTCCTGTACAGCGTGTACGATTGACGTTCAATTTCCGGAATGTGTTTTGATAGTGCCATGAGCATGATCTTGCATTCTTTGATTGCTGTGAAGATTAACGTCGCATAAAATTTATTTTGAAATCGGCTGCGTAAACCTTTGTCGCGTGACACTGATAATTCTGATTTTTGTGGTGAACTCAATGGTACGTGGAACGACTTTTTGGTGGAATTCGATTGCGTGTATATCTGGATAACTTTGGGGGCAAGTTGTTTTCTTCTATGTATTTTTCCATTCGTGTTTGAAAACATATGATCACTTTTAACGATCCGCGCATCATCTTTTATTTTAATATGCTTTTAAAACATGATTTTGCCTGTCTTCTGCGACCGCTATTTTGGTTGCTTATACTGTGAGTTCTGTTGTTCCTCTTTTACTTGCGGTGGGGTCCTCTGGCTTTTGGGATAGGTAGTCTTCTGCTAGGAATAAATCTCGCTCCAGATTTTATTTCGTCGTTGAAACTCGAGTGTTCTCCGCTGCGACCTGTGCTGATGATTTTGCTTGCATGCGATGAACATTTATCTGTTGTGGGTTATAAAACTCAGCAAGGGTACTTCTTAACTCCGAGGCCTATAAAACGTGTTTGAAATGCGTTGATTTAGGTTGTCGCTGTGAAGCACACGATGTAATTGTTCCTTCTTGTCGCTTCTATTTAACAAGTGACGAATTAAATCGTCGAAGCCGAACGTGCATCACTTGTAAAGATCTATACGGATTTACGTTGTTTTTCATTTTGTTTTGCATTGGGAGTAAAAGAAGCAAGCTCCAAGCAGACAAATTCAACTTTGCGTGTTTTCGTGCTAGCGTCTGTACACTCTTTTCTCTGTACAGCGTTTACGATTAACGTTAAATTTCCGGAATGTGTTTTGATGGTGCCATGAGCATAAGAGGGTTCATCTTGCATTCTTTGATTGCTGTGAAGATTAAGCGTCGAATAAAATTTATTTTGAAATCGGCTAGGTTGACCTTTGTCGCGTGACACTGATAATCTTCTGTCAGCTAGCGATTACACAAACTTCGCTTTCAATTTCGCTTTCACCGTCACATGCAAACTTAAGAAAATTCTGTTAATTTTTCTATAGGGCAGAAACAACATACACCTGATTTAAAGTAAAATAAAAATAAAATATGTTCACAATCGATTTTCAAATTATCATCACATACCCATCAAAACAAAACCATCAGCGCGTAAAGTACAGTGGTCTGTCATCGGTCTTAATAAACCGCAACGTCAAAGTGAGAGTGGCGTTACATGTAGGTCTGCCAACCATCTGTCAACGGCCTTTAGTTTACATCTGACCGAGTGAAGGAGTGAAAGAAGGATGGCTTCAAATCGCCCCTCAATCCGTAACTCCCGTTTTGCATACGCAAAAACAGTCGTAAAAAGGAAATAGCAGGTTGTACTGGTAAATTAAAATATAATTTTATCCAAGCAATCGCAAGTGAAGATAGTTAGAGTTCAGCAAAGTATATTCTCCGCTTACAAGATGAGCTTTTCAGCATGTCATCTAAGCGGGTTCTTAATATGACGTCATATATTGTCTCATTCTCAAATATCTCTCGCATTTTTTAATAACTTTTGTCCCTCTTTGTAAGCGCAGTTTGTACGAACCTCTGTCGCACGTTTTGATTGCAAATTATACCAAGTGCGATGACTATTACAATGTGTGAGCGACTTTTCAAACCTACTCTTTCAAAAGAGATTTACAGGCTTCGTTATCGCCGCTTTTGCTGCAACGTTGATGCGCTACAAGCTATGTCGTGTCGGAACGGAATAAAATTAATTATTGCAAAAATTGCTTTTAAAAATAGTCTCCGAGACTATTTTTAATAAATATTAACTATTAAAATTATTTCATGATTGACACATTTTCTTTTGTTATTCAACAACCTTTATTTAACTTACAACCCTGTTGAATATTAACTAACTGAAAGTCCGGGGAGGGCTTGATAATGTAGCAGGGAAGAGCGGGGCTGATGAATGAATTTATGAATATTAATGAGGGATTTATCTGTATAAATCCCTTGTTTCAGGGATTTATCTGTATAAATCCCTCGTTTCAGGGATTTATACAGATAAATGCGAGGGCCTTTATCTGCATAATTTATTAAACCTCTCATTAGTATTCTAATATTCTAGGTTCTGATTGATCTATTCCTGACAAAATTAAACTGTCTGGACAAATTAAACACTGCAATTCCAACAATTAAATTTTTACTGCAACCTGATACGAAATACTTTAAGCTATATAGCAGTGGCAACCCAAAAATGTCTTAGGTTTACTTTCCTTAAAAAGTTTAAGTCTTTTGAAATTACAAAGCCTTCTTTAGTTTCTAAATTCGTTTTGAAAATATAAAATTCATGTTAAAATGGAATCATAAAAGATTAGCTAAGTTCGATCGAATTTCCGTCATGCCGTTCTCAAATTTGTCGCTGCACACTGCCTCAGTTAAAAATTCCTTCCTCTTGAGTTCAACAACAGTTTGAGTTCAACAACGCGCGTCTCATTCTTGAAAACATGACATTCATTAAGGTTTCCTTACAACTTATCTTGTATTCGGATCCGCTGAGCAGTCCATGTTCCTGTCTTTGGTTCAACTCTCCATAAATTTTTCTAGCCGTTTCTTTCGAGGTTTCAATTTCTTCGTACGTTTACTACTACCACTAAGACGCTGCACAAAACACACTAAACCGCACCTTGCGAACAACATACAGAGCAAAACAAACCATCAAAACAGGCTTGTGTTATTCAAATAAGGCTGCCAATCACAATGAATCGCGAAATCCGTGGAAATGTGTGATCGGGCTATTCTGAGAAAACCACACAGTGGCAACAATAAAAATAAACAATGGCTACATTGTGTACGCTCGGAGTCGTTGTACTACTCATTAGACGGCTTTTGTCCTCTTGGAAACGGGCTTTATATAATGATCCCTCATGAATAATATCATAAAATAAGTCAGATAAATACCGCGAACGTCGGTATTTATCTCTTACTTAAAATTAACTATTGCAAAAATCACTTTTAAAAAATAGTCTCCGACACGACATAGCTTGTAGTGCATCAACGTTGCAGCAAAAGCGGAGATAACGAAGCCTGTAAATCTCTTTTGAAAGAGCAGGTTTGAAAAGTCGCTCACACATTGTAATAGTCGTCGCACTTAGTATAATTTGCAATCAAAACGTGCAACAGACGTTCGTACAAACTGCTCTAAAAAAGAGGAACAAAAGTTATTAAAAAATGCGAGAGATGTTTGAGAATGACACAATATATTACAAAGTGCGACAGATATTACATACCGTGGCAATTATTACAGAGTATGACAGGCGGAACGCATTTAACAGCGGGAAGCTAAAATAATTTCGATATTCTCGCGAGTAGGTATTGTTTTGGGAACGCCTGGCAATTGCAATGTAACCACACTAGCAAGTAGAATTTTTTGTTCATGTAATTTTTGTTTCTTGCACGACCTCGCCACGAACTGACGCACTAGCACTTACTTATACTATTCATTTCAAAGCATTTTTCTCTCGCCCTTTTTTGTCAGTAATTGAAGAAGGCATTTGTTCTGCTTTTCTGCTTTGACCAGCCGTCAGACGTTTCTAGGAAAAGTCAGAATTGAAAAGAAGGCACAGAGGAATAGTTTTAATTCAGATATATCAGTGAACCGTTTATCAGTTCCAGTTTTTCTTGAAGGATATAAGGCTATCTGGCCGTTCTATACAGTTACATTGCAAAACGCTCTACTTTGTTTAACAGAAACAAGGGCTCAAGCGAGTAGAAGTAGTTACCTTTCAGAACTGTTTTTCGTCATGTTATTGAACTTCAGACAGCCGGCGTGTTTGTTTGTTTGCTGAAGAAGTGTTTACACACTATAAGACTATTTTGATTAAATAGAAATGTTTGGTTAAAAGAAGCGAATGTTATCTTTTATACTTTTGATAGCTAATATATAAACGGGAAAATGTGGCATATATATTGAAAAGGCGGTGACACTTTGTGAACAAAGCGAACAAAGTACTGCCGACCCTAACATCTCGCATATTTTGTGAGATAATTTTTAAATGTGAATTAAGTAGAGAAAAAAATGCATGCTAGAGATAACGGCTTTTCTCTAATCGTAACCATATTATCAAATAGGAATTAATTCTAACTTGGCATTTTTCGACTCAACGTGCTCATGCTTTCTCTGAAATGGCTGTGCTTTTGTTTAGACACGCAGCTCTTGCATATTTACTTCTTTAAAATTATAAATGCATTTCTTTAAATATAACCACTCCGAGATGGAAATTACAAGTTACATAGCTCTGAAAAAAGAAATAGCAAGTTGTACTGGTTGACTGAAATAGAATTTTAACCAAACAATCTCAAGTAAAGATAACAAGAGTTCAGCCAAGTATATCCTACGCTTACAAGACGTAAGTTTCTTTGCATGTACGACAGCAGGTCGTCGAAGTGGGTTCTCGGTATTACGCTAAGTGTTTGAAATGGTATGAGAAGAGAACGATATTTTTGATTGCGAATTTTATTCCACTCTACACGAGAGAGCTTGTTGTGCATCATCGTTGCAGCAACGGAGCTACAACAAAGCTACTTAATCGTATTCCAAATTTAAGGCGTTTACACATTGCAATAATCGTCACACTTTGTAATAAAAAAGTGCGACAAAGTTTCGTTTATTTTTACAAAGTGTGGCAGTTTTTTAATTAAAAAATGGGACAAGTGCTGTTACAAAATGCGACTTATATTAGAAAGATATTGTGGCGATTATTACTGTGTTTGACAGAACGCATTTTAGAGGGTCTGAATGGGGGTACCTCGATAACACTAAACACTTAATTTTTAGGCTCTGTAACATGAAACAGTAAAGTTTTAGGCATTTTAACACTAACAGTAAAAAATTCACTGAAACAGTAAATTTTATCCAGAAAGAAACAAAAACGGCTTGACAAAAGCCAACATTGTTTTCTTAGTATATCAAGACGTTTTCCGCCATATCCGACGACTCCCGATCATTTCGGAAGATTTCCGAGGACTAACGATGATCACGGGGGACTACCGAAGGCTCTCGAAGATATCCGAACAATATTGAAGGTTTCCGAGGAGAAATCCGAACTTTTTTCACAACCTTTTCGTCGTTATATTCACATATGAAAAAGATATATTTCGACAGCGTAAAGATACGATTTTTTTAGTTAAAGAAATTCTTGCAGCTGGTGGCATACATGTATTTTGCCCGATTCGTTCTTGATTTTCAATCACTGATTGAATCGTCTTTTGCATCTTTGTGGAATGCCACTTTCGTACAAGAGGGTTAAATGGTTTAATCAGACACCAGATCCGCCTCAAATTCCAGCTTTCCACACTCTTACAAAAATTCACAAGCCGACTTTGGTCGGCCGTCCTATCATATCGGGCTGTGAAATGGCCCAACAGAACGCCTATCATCCTTTGTAGACAAACTACTTCAGCCTATAGCGCAAATACAGACTCGTATCTGAAAGATACGACAGATTTCATTACCTTAATTGAAAACACTAAGGTTCCAAGTAACGCAATCCTAGTCTCCATGGATGTCACTAGCCTTTACACAAACATCCCGCAGGAGGAATTACTTTAGTATGTCAAGCATACGAAACCTTTCATGACAAAAACCCTCCTATAGCTACACATTATCTTAGAAAAATGCTGAGCCTAATCCTAAAAGAAAATTCCTTCCATTTTAATGGGAAAATCTATCTCCAAACACACGGAACAAGCCATGGGCACTAAAATAGCCTTTGCCAATATTTTTATGGCAAAAATAGAAAAGGAGATCTTCAGGCAAAGCACTAAGCAACAACTAGTGTGGGAAAGGTTTATTGAAGATATCTTCTGTTTGTGGGACACAAACAAATAATACATTCAGCTTTTCATTGAGAAATCAAATTCTTATCACCCTACAATCAAGTTCACCGATGAAGTCTCCGAAAATGAAACAACATTCTTGGACACAACAGTCTATAACGGAGAGCGATTCGAGAATGAAAGCATTCTTAATGTGCGTTCACATTTCAAACCAACTGAAACCTTTCAGTGCACTCACTTCAACAGCTGTCACCCACCAAGCGTTAAAAAAGGCTTTTTCAAAGGAGAAGCTCTCACATTTCTAAGAACAAACTCTTCAAGAGTTACTTTTACAGACATCATTGAAACCTTCAAAACGTGCCTTATTTCTTGGAGTTATCCTAAGAAATTGGTGGAAAAGATCCTCTCAGAAGGTAACTATGCAGACAGAAAAACAGCTCTAACAAAGAAACAGAACGCACAAAAAGGTTCTACCCTTTGTGACGCAATTTTAACCATCATTACAATGTTTGGAAAGCATACTAATGGACAAATGGCATTTAATACAAGAACAACCATTACTCAGAGAGATATTCAAGGAGCCTCCCTTGATTTCTTATAGAAAAGGAAAATCGCTGAAAGGCATGCTTGTAGAAGCAAAACTTTAAAGGTTGTGGAACAACGCAATGGACACACAGCAGGAGTTGCGTAGCTCTGTCAATCCCCATTTTAGTCATGATTTTTGAAAAGCAGCTAAAAATTTACAATGTTATGACGGAAAAAACACTCCAAACACTTAACAGTATTTTTTCCGGAAACAGTAAACATTAAAAAAATGGCCATTATAACAGCAAACACTAAAAAATGTGGGCAAATAACACTAAACACTAAACCCCATTCATACCCTCATTTTACAGCGGGAAGCTAAAATAATTATGACTGATATTATCTCCAGTAGATATTGTTTTGGGAACGCCTGGCAGCCGGACGATAATGGCTTGGTAATCAATGTAACCACATTAGCAATTAGGAATTTTTGTTAATGTAATTTTTGTTTCATGTACAAGGTTGTCAGGAGGTTACGCAGTAGCGCCTACTTATACTTTGCATTTCAAAGCAATTCTTGCCATTTTCTGCCAGTACTTGAAGAACGCATTTGCTCTGCTTATCTGCTCTAACCTGACGTCAAAAGGTAAGAATTGAAAAGAAGACACAGAGGTATGTTTTCAATTCAGATATATCAATGAATCAAGTTCAGTTGGATGTTTTTTGTTGAACGATGTAAGATTTCTTGGCTCTCTATTCGTTTACGTTGTAAAACGCTTTTCTTTGTTTAACAGAAACAAGGGCTCAAGCGAGTAGAAGTAGTTACCTTTCAGAATTGTGTTTCGTCAGTTCAGGTTTTTTCCGCTCTACAAGGAGGCTATTTAAAAGTAAAAAAAAAAGACTTACAAGTTTACCGTGGATGATTAAGTTAGTGCTTAGAAAGAACCGAATGAGACTGTTTTTGTGCGTTAAAGAAAGTGCCACAATTACCTGCATATTAGAGAAAAATTTTCATTTTTTCGACTATTTTGCTTGTTTCAAGTAAACTAAAAGATTAGTGGGGATCGTTGGCACTCTCTTACCACATTTTTGCAAACTCTCAAGGCACTGTTTTAATTTGTCAAGGGAATACTTTCGCTGTGGACGATAAAAACGTCACTGGATGGGAATGCGTCAGTACTTCTCGATCCCGAAGTGTTATTTTCACGCGTCGCTCGTAGCCTGTCTAGCCTTTTGTAAACTACAGGTAGGTATTCTTCAAAGATCTCTGCCATTCATCGATTGAATCACTTAGCATATTGGCCAATGCGATTTTTTATTGTTACAAGTCGTCCATGTCGTGTGTTTGTCGTCTTCATTGTGAAAGAAGTATTTTTAGGTCGTCACGCAATCTTTCTCGGTAACCAAAAGTGCTAAAACCTTTCCGGTGAGAAATGTATTGGTATGTAGCGTGATATTATTTTAGAACTGAGTAATTTTACTTCATGACTAGTTAAGGTGTAAGTCTTGTGATTTGAGCGCCCACCAGCTCGCCTAGGGTCTTAATGTTGTTTATTTTAGTTTTTCAAGAGCCCTTGGCTCGGTTAGATATTCTTCATCAGTGGACATGTACGTGTTTGGGTTAGTACTTTGGAAATGTAGTCCTTCTTTGTTGCTCAAGTTTATAGTTTAAGGTTATTCAAGGTTTAGCTCACACGGGAGATGTCTAAGGTTAGGTTGTGTTGGTTATTCAGTCAAGTGTTTGTATTTGAGGGATACTTTCCCACGGTAAATGCACTTGGTGATTCTTGCTCACCTTGGTTTGGACCACCATTTAGGTTCCTGTTTTAGTTTCAAGTTTGTTATAGTTTACGTTCTTCCAAATTTGTCATTGGTCGTTTTCTCCTGGTGTTGGTTCTTCTTGTAGGTCTGTTTGTATTCGCTTTCTTTAGTACGTCTCGAGTTTTCCAAGGTCACCGAAATTTGTACCCAAACATGTCTACATATTGGCTATATAATTGGCGCACCTTTAAGGCAGAGTCCCGGTAGCTGATTCCCCGTCTTAACAGAGTTGGTGGAGAACCGATTTCTACGAATATAAGTTGGTGGCGGAAGAAGTCTTCAGTTCTGCAAGTCGTAAGTGATCAATCATGACTTTTACTGTGTTCTTGGTTTCCCTCTGTTAGAAGCTCAGTTAGGAAATGTGAGAACAGTTCTTGTAGTTCGCAATCCTTTTTTGTGTGTGCTAGAGTACACTGTAGTTACGTTGAGCTTAAGGTAGGCGAAATTTCTAAGGTTTTAATCGATTCACAACTTTTTTTTTATCGTTTCGATGTTCGTTTGCGAAATCTGGTTCTGTGTCGGTTAGAGTTTCCACCCTGATTACTGTACGGAGGAATCGAGCCCTGGCCGACCGAATAGAGGCTCAGGAGGCTTCTGCTTCAGTTGGGTTGCCCGAACAGCCAAATTCGCTTAGTGCGGCACCTCCTCAGAGAGAGAGGGGTTCCTTCTTTAGGTCTTTAAGAGCGTTGCGGCGATCGGTTGATAATCCTGAGTTAGTGGCGCAACCGCCCGTTTTGACACCAGCAAGTTTAATTCCGACGCCATCAGAAGGCTCTGAATTTTCGTTTTGTTTGGGAGATCATTCCTCCGATTCTGAAGGTAACGAAGACGATTACGGAGAGGTCCAATCTCGTTTAGTAAACGTCGCCGATCGTAGTTATCAAAACGTTGAGCCGAATTTGGAAAACACCGAGCCTGGTTTTGAAGAGGAGAATTGCAGTTTAGAAACTATAGATCGGGTTTCGTTGGTTCCTTCTGAAGAAATGAACGATCAGGTTTCTCAGCTATGTGACGCAGTTAAAACTGCGCTTAATTCTCAGTCAGCTGCCTATGCAAAAAAACTGTCAGTTGTCATTCCAGTGTTTATAGGCGAAGAATGTGAGGATGTCCAAGAGTTTATAAGTAACTATAAGCGCGCTGCTCGTTTGAACGGTTGGAGCGAAAGTAATCTGGCATTAGGTCTGCCGCTTTATTTGAAAGGGCATGCGAGCGTTTGGTTCAAAACCTTAGAAAATCCTGATGAAATGTCTTTTGAGGAAATATCGGCCGCACTTATTCGTCATTTTGCATCGGGAGCTAGCGAGTGGCGCGTGAGACAAGCACTAGGTCAGAGGCGTCAGCTCGAAAGCGAGTCTGTGGCGGATTATTCTTACAGTTTACGAACACATTGCGCTAGGCTTAATTTGCCTAGGACCGAGTGGACGCATTATTTTGTCCAAGGTCTTCGTCCTGGAATTCGTGAATACGTTGTTTTACAACAGCCTGATACTTTGGAAGCCGCCGAAAATTTTGCTAAGCTGAAAGAGTCTGTTTTGTTGACGTCCGATAAAACACCAACAATTGACGTTAAGCAAGTCTCAGCTAAAATTGTGGAGGAGATAAGTAAATCCGTTGTGCCCAAGGAAAAAGCAGTTAGTGAGGTGAATCAACAAGGTTCAGATGTTAACAAATCGGACATCAGGCGAATGATTAGAGCCGAAATTCAGCAGGCGATGAACACCAGTTCACCTAGTCAAAATGCATATCGGCAGCGTACTAATCCAAATGCGCCAGTAAGAGGATTTCGTACTCGTTCAGGAAATCCTGTTTGCTTTAATTGTGGCAGGCAAGGCCACACATATTACGATTGTCGTGCGAGCCCGGACCCCAGGATCCCACGCTACAATCGAGGGAGACAAAATCATTTCTCAGGTCAGAGACGAAATGAAAACAATTTTAACTGGAACGCCAAGCAGGGAAACTGAATAGTGCCCCTGTCTCGTCTCAAAGTAAACCCGTGATGGGGGCTTCGAAATGTTTAGAAAATAAGCAGGAATCTTTAGTCAGTTCTCGCCGAGCTGATAAATGTGCCTTTAGTGAAGCGAGTTCTGACAAAGTTCTTTTAAATCGTGAAGGTCGTTCTGGCCCTCCTCTTGCTGTTGATAGTTTAGATTTTGTTGATACTGTTTCGCCAAAACAATCCTCTGATAAGTTGTCGTTTCATGAAGTGGATAAGGTTGTTGAGCCAAAACAATTCGAGTGTTTACATTCTAACATTATTACTATGTTTACCATTCTTATTAGCTGTTGTTATTAAACTACTTTTGTTAATGAACGTTTTTATATGCGGAGTTTTAAAGGCCGTTGACGAAAAGTCTACGAGTTGCCAAGATAAAAGTGCACGTTTTCATTCTGACACGGGTTCGTCAGAACTGAATTCTTCTTCAAAAGTCAAATTACCGGTATATTGTTATGAACTTTCAAAAGAAAAAGATCCTCAAGTTTTTCAAGTTGTCGATGTGGGAGAGCAACTCAGAATTTATTGTTGATATTTTGGAAAACGGAGATGTTGCCGTTACGGAAGCTATTTTGAATAATACTGTTTCGAGTGGGGAAGATGACCCCGATATTTCGCCTTTTTCTGTGTCTTTATGCGAACATAATGATAAACAAATTGATGGCCAAGTGGAGTTCAAGCCTCCAATGTTGGTAATGTTTCATGTCAAACTAAATTAGCGGAAGCTGGAGCTAGTACTTGCCTCCCTGAAGTTTGTCTTGGCGGCGAAGCAGTTGAATTTCGTGATAGTAACGCAATCCCAGTGGTCATGTCGGACTCGATTGATAGCATTCACTTTCCTTTTGTAGCTGATGGGTCAACAATTTTGGTTTGTATTGAGGGCCATGAATTTCAATGTCTGGTTGACACAGGAGCGGCTATTACAGATGTATGGAACGAGCATTTGTGTCACGTGTGTCCTGATTTAAATGATTCTAAATTGGAAAGCATTACATCAGTCGATGGGAATCGTTTGAACGCTTTGGGAAAAACCACGATTAAATTTGTTATTCAAGCTGATGTTTTTCCTTTCGAGACATACGTAATTAAAGATTTGTCGTACAATGTGATTCTAGGTAGAAATTTTCTTCGTAAGTATAGTTCTAAGATTGATTTTGAAAACCCATTACCCTTTTGTGATGAGGAACCCCCTGTTTTTGTCAAAAGTGAAACTGAAGGTAACAATCTTAAGTGTTCAGGACAAGCTGATTTTTCTTTCGTAATTCCACCACAGTCAGAAGTTATAGTACCTGCTAAATTAGATTCCATTCCCAAGTCGACGTTTGCTACTGGTGTTGTTGCACCTAGGTCTAGTTTACCTGAAAAGTATTCTGTTTTTGATGCGTCAGAACTCGTTTGTGTTTCTGAGGATGGAACGATTCCAATCAGGATGATTAATCCTTCGTTTCAGCCAGTTAAGATTTATCTGAGAACTAAGCTTGGTGATTTTGAAGAGGTGAGTTCATCCATTGACACATTTGAGTTCAATTCAATGGAGCATTGTAATTCTTCTCATTTACCAACTGTTGTTGATTCGCACCATGACTATTCAGATTTACCTGATTTGTCTGATTCTGTTTTGTCTGATGGTGATAAAATTAAGTTTAAAGATTTGTTTCAGAAATATCGTGATGTCTTCGCGTTTCCGATGATCAGCTTGGTAGAACTTCTTTAGTACAGCACACCATTGACACAGGTGATGCTGCGCCTGTTAAACAAAGGCCTTATCGAGGAACCCCTGAGAATAAGCAAGAGATCGATCGCCAAGTAAGTGATATGCTTGAGAGAGGAATTATTCAGAAATCGGTGAGTCCTTGGTCCTCTCCTGTTGTATTAGTTAGAAAGAAAAATGGCGAAATGAGATTTTGCATTGATTTTGGAAGGATTAACAAAATTACGAAGAAGGATAGTTTTCCAATGCCATTAGTTGCTGATACATTAGATGCTTTACCAGGAACACAGTTTTTCACTACTCTCGATTTGAAGTCTGGGTACTGGCAGATTCAGCTTCATCCCTCTGCCCGCGAAAAAACAGCGTTTGTTACGCATAATGGCCTGTATGAATTCTTAGTTATGCCGTTCGCTTTAACAAATTCTGGAGCAAGTTTCCAGCGATTAATGGGTCATATTCTAAGAGGTTTGGAGTATCGATTCTCTTTGATTTATATAGATGACATTATAATCTTTTCCAAATCAGTTGAAGAGAATTTGGCCCATCTTGAAGAAGTTTTTAGGAGGTTGAGAGAAGCTAATGTAAAACTCAATCCGAAGAAGTGCTCCTTTGTGAAGCAAAAAGTGGAATATTTAGGTCACGTGGTGACACCCGATGGTGTTATACCCAACCAGAAAAGGTTCGTGTTGTTCGCGATTTTCCAGTCCCCAAAAACCTTAAAGAGTTAAGAGCTTTTATGGGGCTTGCGAATTACTATAGGCGTTTTATGAAAGGCTTTGCTCACATTGCCAATCCTTTGAATGCTCTCACTAAAAAAAGGAGTTAAATTCGAGTGGACACAGTCGTGTGCAGACGCGTTTGACAAGTTGAAGCGAGCTTTAATTTCTGCTCCAATTCTTGCATATCCCGATTTCAAGAGAGAGTTTTTATTGTTTATTGATGCAAGCTCAACAGGGATTGGTTTCACACTTGCGCAGAACCAGAATGAGAAAGAGGTCGTTATCGCTTATAATGGTCGTGGCTTGAACATTGCTGAGCAAAATTATAGTACTACGGAACGTGAAGCACTTGCTTTAGTAGAAGGAATTAAGAAGTTTCAACCATATTTGTTTGGACGCAAATTTACCGTCCTTACTGATCATAGTTCGCTTAGGTGGCTTATGAATATGAAAGATGCAACAGGTCGTTTAGCTAGATGGTCATTGTTGCTTCAGCAATATGACTTTGAAATTGTCCATCGTCCTGGTAAAGAGCATAGTAACGCTGATAATTTGTCTCGTCGCCCTTATGAAATAGACTCTGGTTTAAATACACTTCAGAAAGAAGATCCTCAGTTGGCTAGAACAAGGGATTTTCAGAGACGAGATTGTTCGATGAGGAAATCACCCAGGAATTCTAAGAGAGCACCACTACTTCCTATTCCTGTCGGAAGTGCATTTGAAAGGGTAGCCGTTGATGTTTTAGGCCCATTTCCACCGTCCAGGAAGGGTAATAGGTACATTGTTGTTTTTAGCGATTACCTAACTCGTTGGTGTGAGGCATTTGCAGTTCCCAATGCTGAAGCTACTGTAATTGCTCGCCTTTTGGTCGATGAAATCATTGCTAGGCATGGTGCACCAAAAGTGCTGCTTTTCTTTCTCACGATTTAATGCAGCTTCTCAAGACTCAGTAAAGGAAAATGGTAATATACAATAATGCGTCGATCATTAATGGAATATTTCGAAGGATCGAATTTAAGGACTTGATCACGACTTAATGCAGCTTCTTAATACTTCAGAAAGGAAAATGGTAACGTACAATATTGCTTCGAACTTGAATGGAAATTTGTAGAAGGATCAGTAAAGCCGCTGAAAAAAATTGACTGCAAAAAGCCGTCGGGCTAAAATTAACTTACGCCGAAGTTAGCGTGAATAATGCAGGATCTCACGGCTTCAAAAATGTGCAGCTCATCTTAAAAATTAAATGAGAATTAATCTAAACAAAACTTGTTTCAAGTTTCTTTCATTTGTCCAGTTAACGTTTGGATTTTGTAGGCTTTTGAAGCGAATTGATTTGAAAAGCACATGGTGACATCTGATACGTATCAGACTTACCGTCGCGTTGTTTATATCATATGTAAAGATTTGCTACCGGCAGTACTTCAGAAAATCACCAGCAAGTATTTTTATTAGTGATGGAAAGCATAAAAAGCAATGTGAGTGTTAATTTTGTGGAAGGAATTCAGTCGTTTTGCAGAGCGGTTTTGCGGTATCTCACGGCACCATGATTTGCAAATAATTTTATTATCCCAAATTACCGCTTTTCTGCACCAAGATAATACCACTGGTGGTTAAATTAATGCCAGTGACAGTTGTACAGAATGAAAACCTACTTTTCACAAGATTGTTTTGAGCTAGTGTTATATTTTGTACAAAGGGTTCGTATTTTTGCGAGTTGTTCAATGACGCGCGGAGGTGAAGAATTTTTTTTCCCACCGTCTTCAAGTTTGGTTTGGGATCAATTTATCAAAGTTGATAAGCATTTTAAATCATAAATTTTCCTTTCAGCGTGTCTAGTTGTCATAAGAGTTTACTTCAGAAACCAATTATTTGTCTGAATTTAGTACGCATATGGTTTATTTTTTTCACTCGCACGTTTGTGTTAAATGCCGTAAAAGAGCCGGGGATTTTTGGGGGTGGGGTGCGCGCTAATAAAAGCCTTCGGGACTGGGAGTCATTGGGTTAATGCATCGCAAATCGCTTTCAATATTATCATTTCCCTTAGCCATGCACTACTCCATGCAATATAGTTGAATCTCGAAGAGATCTTTGATTAATTTACGTGTCCGTTATGATAACTGTCCGAATGAAACGCTGACGCAGTGGAAAGAAGGAGGAACCTCAAGTGAGCGAAGGTGAACAAGCAACGCACACAAAAAAAAAAAAATAAATAAGCGACACGCAATGCTTGCAGAAGCGATGACTTTTCATAATGGAGCAGTTAATAACTTTCAGGAAATTTGTCACAAAATTAACGTAAATGAAAGTAGCTTACAAATTGTGTGTTGAATGATTGTTATCCAACTGAGACCAGTGAAAAGAATTGGCACAAATAATGTTCGGTTCAATAGGGAGTTTTGTAAAAGAACGTCAGACATTGGAAGAGCAGGGGTGGTAGTAGGGGCGAGCGAAACACAAGCAAGTTACATTTGTTGAGAAGAAGCAATGTTCGTGATTGAACAAATTAGTATTGAGAGAATCTATTAAAATTCAAATTTGTTATATGATATGATATGATAGATATGGAGTCACAAAGATGCAAATATGATTCCAAAGCTTTGCTGTTATTGAACATCAGTAATGGTTTGTTTTATTCTACACTGTATTTCTAGACTTTCCATTGTTGTTGTTCAAGAAACGCTGCGTTATATTGTAGCGTGACATTCGATATACGCTATATGATTCTTGTGAGTAAGGTCAAACGCTGTCTTGTTTACACCGGCACGGTCGGGCCGTCGGTAATAAAATGCAGAGATTTCTGTTAACTGTATCTGATAGAACTCATGAAATATAATTTGTCTCGTGTATTAGTCCTTCCTAACTACACGGAAAAATTTTGCTTTGTGTTCTACGCAGTGATTTCTTGTTGAAAATTCCACACTCGAGAAATAAAAAACTACTCAAAATAATTCAGTTTATGCATGTGTTTGTAAGTGAGCACGAAATATAACAACTACAAATCTCTACAAATCAAGACTTCATGAGCTGCAAAATCACCACAACCAAGAAGACCTCACGGGCTACAAGACTTCAAGCTTCGTTGTGGATCGTAAAGAATCTTAGAGGCTTCTTCACGTATTCTTACCCATTTGTTTCGTTCCTAGTGCTCTTCAAGAGCTACAAAATCGCCATAACCAAGATGGTATACCTCACAAGCTACAAGACTTCAAGCTTGCTAGCTGCAAAATCGTCACAACCAAAATGGCGGATCGTAAACACGGCTTTCCCATTTACCTCGTTCCCAGTGCTCTTCGGTTCGATTCGCTGGATAATCGCAACTCACAAACCCCATCGGATGCCAACATCAAGCGAGACATCATACCATGACGTCATCGCTTAAAAATCAGGCATGGAAGTTTTGGTTAGGAACTGAACGTAGTAAGAGATGTGTAGAAGTTTCCAGCTAAGTTTGGGAGAAAAAAGAAAGCTGTGAAAATATCCTTGTCGTGAAGACTCCAGTAAGCTTGTTACCGAGTCCCCAGAGAGGAAATGCAATTAATAGTAGATGCAGTTAATAATATTTCTTACTTTCCTTGGTGATTTAGCATTAAAACTGAGCAAGCTACATTTGGTGCGAGCTGTATTAAAGTCGGTTTTCTTTAAACATGTAAAATTTGTTATGTTGCTAACTCCCAATTCTCAATTTTCAGCTCCTGAAATATCTAAGAGAAATGAAATTCGCCTGGACCACGTTTCTGCTCGTGCTTTTGTTCGTTTCTGTGATAGATGCTGGAAAAACGAAGAAAGGGGGATCAAAAGCAGCACAGCATTGGTGCACTCCTTGTAATGGTAAGATAACAAGATAAAAGGCATAATCCGGTACTAACAAGAAAAGAAACATATAAACAAAACAGACAAAACAGCAACAAAGACAGACGTTGATTCTAGCAACAATAGCTACAGTATTGATGCCACTTGTTCGAATAAAACGATGAATTAAAATCTTGCTACCATTGATCATTAGATAAATAATAATAATAATAATAATAATAATAATAATAATAATAATAATAATAATAATAATAATAATAATAATAATAATAATAATAAAAGCTTTATTTATCCTGGAGTAAAATCTATCAGCATTTATAAAAATGCTGGTCTTAACAAGATGTCCATATTTATTAAATTGTCAACCTCGTATTTTGCATTTCTAGCTTTGTGATTGCTTTACTGAATCCAGGCTATCAGCCAATATATATTTGACCTTATGTGGGAAACGGGTGCGGCAAGTGCCGCTCAGCTTAAAATTTTCTTGCTGGAAGCGAAAGTCCCATGAGAAAAATGGAAACTTTTGGTGAGCTTTATACAGGAATTAATCGACAGTGCCTTTCCTAAAACCACACAAATACCTCAAAAATGCCATAGTTGACTCAACTACGTAAAACGGAAAGGATTGATGCAAAAATGTTTAATTAAAAATACTCGTAAATGTACAGCGACTGAACGAAGAAGAAAAGCAGCAAATAATTTACGGGAAGACCAGAAAACTGACACAATTTCATTCAGTGTTGGACGTAAGATAAGGTTCAGCACTTCAGTTAAGTTTGTTACCTTTCAATCTTGATATTGTCTTTTTATACTTCAATGAACTTCATCTACTCTGAGTGCAATTTCGTTTCAGCATAATGTAGTACACTCACTCTTTTTTTCTATAAGAATATATTTTATGAGAAGATCGAGGCTGAAATTTGCGAAATTTTAAGAAATTCACTATTTTAAGAATAAACCCGAGGCTGAGATTTTGCAAAGGATATAATTTTGTGTTGAAAAGATGTAATTGCAGTTCAACTTTCTTTCTCAAAATGGAAAAAATTAGGCAATAAAATGATAAAGCCCCATACTAGCCCCCAGTGTTCGATGCTAATACAATAAACGATACATGTAATACATATGCAACGTACACAGCACAAAAGACATGAACTAAACTGTAAAGGTATCATGGTAGGTAAAGTTTTAATCTAAGAATATTCTAAGAATATTTTCAGCCTGAAATTGGCAGAAAACAGCCTGGCCTGGCTAAATGGAAAAATAGCCTGGCCCGGAAAAAGGGTGTAGTCTAGATTACAGCCGTGGAGCCGTAAACAAGTACAACACTTGCTTCGCTCGTCTTGCACAAGGCGTATAATTTCCAGGAAAGCTATTGCTTCGGATCTTCCCGTAAACCTTAATTGTTGTCACAATTTTCCAGGATGAAAAGACGATTTACGAGAAGATTGTCCGAAGAAAAAATTCTCTCGCTCGCTTTCCTCGCGCGTTTCATTCAATTCAAGAGTTTAACACCGCGCCGCAAATTTTCCCTCCTCCTCATACTATCACTTCGTTTACATCAAAATTAAATGTCCAGTTGATTTATACGAAAGACGAATATAATAAAACAATTATTCCAGTCGCCCTTGTTGGATACGAGTGGTTATAGCCAACTCGGCGCTTCGCGCTCTCGTTGGCTCTTTACCACCTCGTATCCAACGCGGGCTCATGGAATAATTGTTAAATAGATATATATCAAGCGAATAGAATTGATTAACGTTAATTACAGTCTATGGAGAGGCCCGCTCGCTCGTTGGCTTGTTAGCTCCCAAGCTGCTCTCGCTTTCGCGTACACCCACTATATTTGTGTTACATGGTATATGAGCTCATATACAAAGTCCTGTGAACCAATCAAAACTCAGTACTGATTTGTGGTAAAGCTTTTAATAACAACATTTATTTATGAGCAAATTTAACGTTGATCTCTCGTATTTTCTTCTACCAACATTAAAATGTTCTTTTTCAGAGTACCGAATGATGTTTCTAAAACACACTATCACAGATTACGCGATAAAAAATAACTCTATCGTGTACAATCTGAATGCAGCTACAGTGTGCTTTTTTGCGAGAGACACTGATGCCAACAAACCCAGCGGTAAATACCAGTGCCTGTACAGCTACGCTGCAGAGTCTTCAATCTGGGGGAATGGGTTAGTGCTTTGCACAACTCCCGTATTTTCAGTCTGGATTGATAAAAGTCAAAGGTACTCATTTTTCACCACTTTGTTGCTCACATAACAGCTAGAAAAATTTCGAAAGAAATGCTTTACCAGTTCCTCAGCTGTTCCTTACTAAAGGCATTTTAAAGAGGCACTGTCGGTAAGAATCAGTCATATTCTAAATTTCGCGGCAAGAGTAGAATATTCGATTTTCTTCATATTTTATTTTTGAAACTTTTGGGCACTCGCCTCCTTACCGCATGTCCGTCATTTTTAACGCACGAGGTAGTTTCAATCATGATCAGAATAATCATGTTTCAATCATGTTTCACCCAGTGCACTGCCTGATGTGAACACTTTTCATAGTGAAACATGTTTCATTCGTGATCAGAGTAATCATGTTTCGGCCTAGTGTGAACACAGCTTCCGTCGATCATGGCTGAAAAGGTCAGCTTTAAAGTAGTCAAAAGGTGGATCCCTAATCTTTCCGGATACAGGTACAACATCGCACGGCACCATATCTTACTCCATGGCAGAGGCTCTGCTGTTCCTTTGGCTGAAAACACAACAATGAAAGTCTCACCAGTTAAACTTGACCACTTCTTGACATTTTTAACCAGTCCATACGTAATGCAGGATTTGCCATTCGGTGAGAAAACCTTGAAGTTGTTCTCAAAGACCGAGATAAAAATTCCGAACGTCATGAGAAGCATGATACCCGAGCAGATTGTCCAGCAGTATCAGTGCTATTGCCATGAGACTGGCTTTGACCCCATGAGCCGCACTACACTCTGTAGAATACTTGAAGTTTGCTCCGCATCAATGCGCAAGTCTTTGCAAGGATTTGACTATGTATCAGAAGAGGGCACAAAAGCCTTTGACGATGATTAGAGACTACAAAAAAAGATTTCATTGTTTTTAAAGCGATAGAATGATTTGTTTTCACACGCGAGTCTCTCAAACCCGTGTAATAATTTTACGCGTCAAATGACGATTTTAACTGATTTCCTTTGAAATATAAGGTTATTTGACCGAAAAAAAAAAAAAAAAACATGCAGTGATTTAAGTTCTATCCTGGCCTATCAAGCATTAAAATATGAAAGAAATCTTATTTTCGACCCTTGCCGCTAAATATGTGATTCTTAGGGACAGGCGCTCTTAACTGCTTTATTTTTCGCTAATTAATCGGGACACTGCAATCGGACACCTGTAATTGGACAGTTACATGAGCCAATTAGATGCACTTAGCAAAGTCCACCAATCACAGAATTGATTACAATAACCATAGCAATAACCAGGTACCCTAAAAAACTGGAGAAGTTCCAAAATGGAGGAATTTTTAATGCTTGTAATGCATAGATATGTTTTGGATAATTGGTATTAAAAACCCTTTTTCTTAAAAATAAATGTACTTTTTTTTTTCTCGGAAATTGTAATGGCTATGATTAATTGGTAACGGGACTTTGCGTCGCCCAATTCGGGCTGTAATCATACTCGCGATTGATAAATCAAACTCCCGCTTCGCGGATTTTGTAATAACTCGTATGATAACAGACCGAATTGGACTCCACTCGATCCTATTACCATTATAAATCAGCGTATGAAATAATGAATTAACGAAAAAAAATTAGTGAAAAGCTGCAAGTTTGCAAGTAAAACCGTAACGTGAACGATTAATATTACTTTCCTGTGGAATTTACCATTCAATTTCTTTGAGTTTATTATCGGGTTATCATTCCTCCAATTTCTCTTTTTCTTTTTGAAAGGGATGCTGATGTCGGGCTCAGTGACCATGGGAAATGGAACCATGTCTGCTTCACATGGAGCAACACTAACGGAAACTATCAGTGGTACAAAGATGGTGTGGTCGTAAACAGTGGTACAGGCTTCAATACCGGCGGCACGATCAGTTCCGGAGGTACCACCGTTATCGGACAGGACCAAGACAAACTTGGAGGAGGCTTCCATGCAGACCAATCCTTTGTTGGCGACGTGACTGCGGTGAATGTATGGAGCACTGTCCTCTCTGAGAGTGATATTGCCGCCCAGTACGCCAACTGTCACATCACCCAGGGATCAGTAACCTGGTGGTCCCAGTTTAGAGATGGTGTCCGTGGCGGTGTCATTGTGGTGGATCCATGAACCACTTCGTCAACAAGAGGATCCAGTAACTTTAGTGTAAGGTGTTGGGAGATAAATTGGCATAAATAGATTCAATAATTTCTTTGGACTGTTGTTTTGTATTACTTTCGAAACTTTTGTTTTGATGTAATATTTGGTGTAAAAAGATTAGTGTGAGGTAGACTCATGCTATGTGGATGATTACGAAAGAAGATAATTGTATTGAAACAAGTTAAAAGAATATTAATTAAAGGATCCTTATGCAGCTGATGATGTCTATATGATACTCTGTTTACTCAATTTACTCACATTTATGGACTAACTGAGATACTACGTGCACTCTGATGGGTCAAATTGGTAAAAAAAGAACAATGTTATATTGTAACGGTGAAGTTGTAAAATTCATTAACCATTCATGAGCGTGCAAACCAGTCCCAGCACAGTAGTTATTGCGGTAAACCCCTACAAAGTGTGGACTATTGCTTAAATAATATCGGCTATTTTTCCTGCACTTAAGAAAACGTCTGCTTTTAAATATCTTCAAACTTTTGCTCTATCATTAGTTATCAGTAACAACTGACAGATCAATTATTTTGGATGGTCTTATGTTATTATATAAATTTCCCCGCGCCTTTCTCGTTCATACGTGCAAAGCAATTCCCTCAGTTAAAATTAATGCTTGTCCGTAGTAGCACAAAAAAGTATGAATTTAATAACCGTAATTTATTGAACTAAATTTTTCATCCCAGAGTCGGTAAACAGCGGAGGATATTTTCCTCGACCTTGTATTAACAAGTATGTATATTTTCAACATGCATTTTCCCGATATCCCCTCTCTCCTCCACACCGTTTAATAGCAATTGAACAAGGGGTTACGACTTTGGTACAGCTCTCACCATTTTCATGCAGTAAGCCCAGGAAAAACGTGTTGATCATATTGTAGAAGAACCGAAAATTAAAGAAAGTTCAGGGCCAAAAGTTGGCCAGTTTAAAACCGTCGGCGAATATATAAGAACTTCAACATCTTTAAAACCATATTAATGGGCTTTTCACTTTCACCTCATGTTGAGAACATAAATCAAGGTGCAAAGTTTTATATTGCTAATAAAATACAGCAACTTGCACAGACTTGTTAATAAAGAAATACATTTATTGTAACTGAAAAAATGGCTAGAATCTGACAGCGTCGCTTTAGCCTCCGGTACCACATTAACAAAATCTGCCCACTAATTACCCCATGTGCGAATAATTACCTCTTAGTCTATAATTTCCGGAAGTGAATATAAGCATGGAACATTTTGATTGGTGGAAAAGCTCTAGTTTATGACACTATATTCACCCTCGCTGGGAGGTGAATATAACATTTCAGGGCTTGGTTACTCAGCCACGCCACCTTTGCCATCCAGGCAAGTAAACATGGCAGCCTTCGCTGAATGAAATTTTCGTTCACTCTGAAACAATCACTCCAAATCCGGAGTATTCAGCACAGTTGGAATTTTGAAAATTGTCTGCCAAGGCTTTTAGTCCGAAAATATTTTCAAGGGATGATTCCCAAGGCATTAGTATTGATGGTAAACACGGTGGTTTTGTAGATCGCACGCAGTCATGAGAAACTCAATGCGATCGATTGACCCAAAATTATTCAGTTCTCTTCAGACCAGAGCTGCTCGACTCATTTCAAGAGGATTTAGACAATTGTTCAGAAGTCGCCAACGACTAATCAAAGGTACTAGATATCTGTCTTTTTCTTAGTGTTTGTTTTGTTCCGTTTTATTGCCCAAACTTAAGTGTAAATTCTGATTTACGATGAATTCAACTTGTTTGCACGTATGCAAGCGAGCATTTGTGTTTGTTGTTTCCGTGTTTTAGTTCTTTATTTTGTAGCTCTTGATATTCACCTCTGAAAATTAGACTAAAACATCTACTCGCCTCAGGCTCAGTGAATCTCGGCGAATATTCTCCTCGACTTCGTCTCGGGGAATATTCGCCGAGATTCACTTCGCCTTCGGCGAATAATTGTCATATGTGCGTACAATTACCTCATGTGCAAATAATTACACCATGTGCGAATAATTTCCTCACGTGCGTCTAGTCACATGAGACAACGTTGATTCAAAAACGCTTACATCCAGCCCTTTGTTAAATATAGATCCTACGAAGAAAGGTGTACAGAATTGACACTTCCTAAATTAAACTATCTTTGCTTTTGGCTCTAGTTTGTGGTACTCGTTTCTCCAGACGAGTTTTGCATTCTCATTTGCTTAAACTTATTACAGCTATTTCGAGAAATGTTGTCGAAAACGAGAACACAAGTGCACGCGACAAGACCAAAAGGTAGTATGTTTAGAAGTATTAATAAGATATAACGACATAATAAACGCAAATTTTTCTCTTCAGCATGGGCATGTGGAAACAAGGTGAGCTCAGCCACGCTGAATTTTGGAAGAATTTTCCTAACTGAAAGACATGTGACAGTCAAGGGAAAGCTACAGATACAGGCCTTCTAAGAAGAAAAACAAATTCCCCACGTGCAAAAATTCAAACTTGTACATTTACTATATTTCCTCTAGGCCAATGTGCAAAATTCTAGTGAATGCCCAAACCACCTTTCGGTCTTGTTGCATGCACTTTCATTGGTGCTTTTTTTCCGACAACCTTTCTCAAAATAGCCGTATGTATTTTTTAAGAATATCCCATTTGTCAATAGAACGCGTTCTTCCCATAGCCCGCACGGCATTTTACAGATTTTGCTCCTAATCGTTGTTAAAAGCCTCCGCAGCTCTCTCACCAGGTTCAGTTCCGGGGAAAACTGTAGATTAATTCACCTGCAAGCGCGATTTCTTTTTTTTTGCGTTCATACCAGTTGATTTTTATTTCCTTTTGTGACGGTCATCTTATTTACTTTTTAGTTACTTGTTATTTCGGACTTGCTCCTTCTTTCAATTGTGTTTACGTTCAATTTCGACAGTTACCATAGCGGTCTGTATTGGCCTAATATCTTTTGCTTGTAAGTCGACTAAAATCACGTTGGAAGGATTTTCCATACGATTGACGTACTCAATTATCATAAAGCCTAGGTACAGCCCTAATGTTAACCTTATCCAGACCGTGGGGGTGGAAGGGGTGGGGGGCGGGGAGGATATGCTTACAACTTTTACAAGATTCAACCAAACACTGCCAAACCTTGCGAGTTTATCCAAACTTTATCAGTTCGGGGGATATCCATTTCTGGATATACGATTTCCTGTAATCTGATTGGCTCACACAAAACGAAAACATTGCTTAGATTGCAGAAGGACTAAGCTCCAGTATAGAGCGGTGAGCAAAAATAAATGTCGTCGGCCCTCGAGTCTGATAGAAGTAAGAGTATAACAAGCTGCTTTGTTGTTGTTTTTTTCACTCATTTGAACGCTTCAATTATTTCCGCGCTTTCTCAAATCAATTTTCGTTTCCTCGGTTCGATAAATCGGGATTCCACCGCACTGTACTTAGCAATATTAACGATTATTTTCCACAATGTCCCGTTCTGAAGGCTAAGACAGCTGAAGCATCATGACCGTTCGCTTATAGCCGATATGCATGCCATCAGGAAAGATACTTCGGCTGAAAATGAGTTTAGAGTGTGGCTGTTTGCGGTTGCAATATGAAGAACTCTATTACATTTAACTATAATAACTCTTTCATCGGGCTATAATATTACTTGACAGTTGAAGTATTGCAAATTTTCGTTTCCGAGCAGTTTTGAATCTTCTCCTCTCAGTGTTTTATCGTGTACTGAGGGAACGAACTCAAACTCAACTCTTTGTTATAATTATAGAATTTGGCACAGGTTAGAATTGTTTTAATATGGGAAGTTTATTCTATCGTTCCCACGTGTCGCATGCAATGCTTTCGATGATTAAAAAAATCATGATATTTAGTCTCTGAAAATGTTCCAGGTATGCTTATGGAAAAGTTGTAATATTTTGTTCAGGATTACCCTGATTATATATATAAATTCTCTTGCATATTGGGAAAAATTCAGGCAATAAAGTAAATTTTAAGTATTATTCAGTCCCAAAAGTTTTCTGCCACTACAGCTTTTAGTCCCCAAAAATCTTTCAACTACCCAATTTCAGGTACCATTCTTACCTGTTGCCTCAGACACTGCAATCCCTTTTCTGTTTACAATAAAAATTTTGCAGTGTGTGTATTTTGTGTGCAAGATGGGATGAAACTAACATTTGTGGTAACTTGTCTAAAGCATTCAACAACACACTCATTCAAAAGCAATTTTATTATGTCCTTCTAATCATTCCATAACTTCCTTTTCCTCTTCTCTATAGCTTTCTTGCTATAACCTGCAAGAAAAAAAATATTAATTAGCAAATTGTATTACTAAGGCAGTAAGATGACCTTAACTAATATAATTATTCCTTTCCTTTAACAAATATTATCCATCACTGTGTATTGATATTGATTCTGTGAGCATTTCCATACTGTCAAGTCTGTGGGTTTCTGCTGGACCAAGTCTCCCAAATAGTAAATAGATATATGCTACCCTACTAAAATTTCAGGATATGATGCTTAAAGGTCTGAATTGAAAAGCTATAGCTGCATTTGTTGAACTAAGCTTTCACACTACTACATAATACTTTACAATGTGAACTACAAATAGTAAAACTTGGTGAAAAAGGTTTATTGGCATACCATGGAAGAAGATAGCAGAAAAATCCATTTTTCAAAGTAGTACATGTACTAGCCCAGCCCAGATCCTCCCCATACCCTAATTATGGTTGATAGCTTGGTAGTAAAATTTAGGAGGGAACAGCATAAACAGAAGCTCTGGATATAAGGTTATTACTGGTCATATCATAGAGGCTCCGGAAACAAGGGAGGTACGAGTTTGTACAATATGTGAGCCAGTGAGCCATGCAAGCCAGAAATCCCTTATCCCAATAAAAAGGCCAACCACAAGCTACTAAACTAATTGTAGGCTAACTGGAGTGCTATTTAGGCTAACCGAGTTCTTTTTAGGTTAACCAGTTTGGCTAACCGGAATGGCTTACATGACTTGTGAGCCATGCGAGCCCTGCGAGCAAGAAATCCCTTATCCCAATATCAAAGCTAGCCGGAAGCTACTGAAGCTAACTGTAGGCTAACAGGAGTGCTATTCAGGCTAACGGATGTGTTGTTTGGGCTAACCGTAATGACTCGCATGACTCGCTGACTCTCACTTTGCCAAGACCCACGAGGTGCAGGGGGGAGGGAGGGAGTTTGAAATTCTTATTTACAAATGACAGAGGTTTCAGTCACCCTCAAGTAACCAAGCAAGATAATTATCCATAAGCAATTAAGGAAATCATACAAAAATACTAGAAGTGAGATCAAAGTTTCTGCAGGTCGAATGAGTCAATGAGTCACGAGTCTATGATTCAAAATATGTTAAATTTTTATGTACAGTTATTAATTTGAAAATAGTGCAGCCATTGCTAACAAGTAAAAGCTACCTGCAATCAAAACAGAGTGGAACTAAACCCAAACAAACCAGAGTGAAACTAACCAAAAGCAAACTGGAGTAGAATTAACACAAGCAAAATTAGCCACAACAAAAGTGGAGTGCTTCTAATTTGTACACAGGCAAACTGTGGCTCGAGAGATAATAACCTTCTCTGTGTGAAAATCACTTTGAGTCATTGACTCATTTGACTCATAGAACAGGGGACAGTATGCTGCAGTCTGACCAGAATGTGAAGACCCATTAAACACAGGCAAAATTGCAGCCCGATTGACCAAACAAGTTTTATTTGTGCCTGTGCTTTTGAAGAAGAAGATGAATAGGTAATTTTTTTAATTTTCTGGACAAGTATTGTTGTATCTAGGTCCTAAAAAACTGAATTTACTTACCCTTATTCTCATGCCAGCTGTTATGTTGACCAGGTTAACCTGACGCTTTTCGCAGAGAACCTTCGTTAATTGATACTGCCTTCCAACAGATATTTCAACGATTCGTTTCGAGACTTTTCCAACATAATCTTACAAAATCAAGGTGATTTTTCATTGCCTGTTAAGAAACAACAAATATATACACAACTTGAAATCGGGTCTACAAGAAAATTCAGAGATGCAAACCAAGGATAAACAAAAAGCTCGCACAGTGAGCAAGTAATGGTGCCGAAATTACACCGTGACACATTTTCAAAGGCCGTGCATATGAACTAAAGTATCGTGCATATGCATTTTGTTTGAATAAACAACAAGCAAATTTACTCTAGTTTTTAAAAGTAATTTTTTCGAAAACCAAAAAAATTAATACAAACCTGAAATTTGCAAGAAATCAAAGACAACTCCACTCGGAACGCATCCAAAACACAACCGTTGACTTCACTTTCGTCACATTTTTCTCGGCGATGCAGAGAAGGTAGCCATCTTGTCGCACATTCACGAGTTCCTGTGATGGTCCTTTAGCAATCACGCTTGGTCTCATGGGATAGAAAATGGGACTAAAACAATAGGGGCGAAAAAGTAATGCGAATGCTGATTTTCCCACTGAGGTCCAAGACGCCATTTTTAGTGACGTCATCATATATCCAGAAATGGATATCCCCCGAACTGTTTATCTAAAAATAATTTGGTAGGATAGGTTGTTGTGTGGGGAACATGATGTCACCATGGCTACGGCATTTTGATAGACATGTTTCCCCAAATTTGTATTTTTTGTGTCCGATTACAGTCAAGAACCCCGAACCGTAGCCACCCGGCAAAGTTTTTGACATCTTTTTGACAAGTTTTTCATAACTTTGATGAGTTTTATGGCTTTCGGTTGCTTTATACTACCAATCTTTTGCATATCTCGCGTTTCTAATCCAGCTAGGTGTTGATGTGTGTAGTATGAGTCAATGAGAATCAACACGATTTCCAATACGAAACGATCGATAGATTTTTACTACAGTGGAACCCGCTTTACGGACGCCCGCTTAATACGGACACCCCGGAATTACGGAAAGTTTCGTTTGTCCCTACGAAAACCTCATACATTTTCTCTTAAATTAACCCACTTAACACCCGTTAATACGGACAACAGACACTTTTCCGTGTCTCGAGTGACAAACTCTTATACATTGTCAACCCCACTTTACGGACACTATTTATCTGTGCACTGTGAATTTTCCTAGTCGCGATTATTTGCTAACTTGAAGGCATTGGACCCTGGTTAAATAATGACAGAATTCGAAGAGTTAAAACCATTTTATTGCAAAGAGAATGACGCTTTCACTTTCTTGGCATTTTGCTGCAGCTATCGCTTGTTTCGCAAGCTAAAAGCTTCCGTGCAAAGTAAAGTTACCGACTTTTTCAAATGGGTTGGTAGAGTTTAATAACGGTTACGAGTTTCAGTTACAAAGGAAACTTTATAGAAAACGTTCTGTTGCTGTTGAAATGCGCTTTATTTTTTGTATATAGTAAAGTTGCGACATTGTCGAATAATTCCACTGTTGAGTTATTAAACTGTGTTTAAGTTTAGTTCCAGTGTATGACTAGGTCGTAAGGTTTTCGTAAAAACTATTAATTTTAGTCAGAGAATTCACAGTTGGCATTTATTACAGTTACAGTACAATTAAACAACGTTTTGTTGACTTTTTTCTGAGACCCCGCTTAATACGGACACCCCGTTAATACGGACAATTTAGCCTGTCCCCTCGGTGTCCGTATTAACCGGGTTCCATTGTACTAATTTTAGTTTAAAACAGCGATGTTTACTTGGGTGTCGAATTGGCCATTTTACAGTTGTCTACTCAGTAGCCTTGCCTTTGTGTGGTAGCAAGGCTGGAGGTGACCTTACATTGATACAAACCTCTCTGCTTTTGTCATGTAACGCAAAACTAAAGCAGTGAGGTCTGTCAAAGCAAGCTCAACTCTAGCCTCGCTACCATTCAAAGCCTGGCTACTGAGCAGACAACTGTAAAATGGTCTATTACGTAAGTTGAATTTACTTTGGTTTTGCATTACATGATTGCTTTAAGAGTCTCGCGCCACTTTTCAGCCACCATTGGAAGAATCAGCCAATCGTGATTGACTCGCACACGTTTCCCACATTTCCACATTTTTTACATGTTTGGTCGATTTTTGATTAGCATGCCGCATTGTTTGTTTGCTTTAGGACTGTAGCAGCAGCGCTGTAAACAACTGCTACGATTTCTATGACATTGGCAGTACATGGGAGGAGGCGCGTGACGTGTGTCATGACATTGGAGCTCAGCTAGTTACCTTGGAAACAGCCGAAGAGCGGAAAAACCTGAAGAGATTTTTTTTTAGAAAAAGTAAAAAAAAAAAAAAAAAGAAGAGGAGCAGCTGGTACATTAGACTCCGTATAGAAAGAGGAACGTGGCGGTGGACCGAGGCGTGGCAGCACTGCGAGGCTTCTGGTCGCGGTCCTGCCGACGATTGCCAGGAAATCAATTCCTAGATTCGAAAGGTGCACGGGCTTTTAAAAAACATGGAATGCAAATTTAATATCAGGCAGAAGAGTTGTGGTTTCTCATGGGCTTCTTTGCCACCTTTATTACTGTGTATCAATTTATTAGTGTTGCAAAATAAACGAAAATAAACGGATAAAGTAATCACAGCATACGGCTATCCGACAGAACACCGAGGATACATCTGTGAAAAATTTTAAAGCCAACTTTCGAACCAAATTTAAGTTAACCTGATAAATTGAAAATGTTCGAAATATTGTGAAAAGTTGCAGAGGGAAAGCAAAATAAAACTATCAACTTAAGAAATATCAAAGTTGATCTTGTATCTCAAGTACTATTCACACTGCATACATTAAAGCAACGCATATAAGATAAGTGTACATGAATAAATTATCACTTTGGCTCAACTGCCGTACGGTGCGGGGATCGTGCAGGTACGGGACGATTGGTGCTTGCGGGGAGGCCCCGGGGATTCGATGCTAGATTTTGTCTTCCCCACCCACCCACCCTCTAGTCTCACACTGTGACCGTTGTCGGATCGCCAAATTTATCCCCAATCTTATTGCGGTGTGACAATGGATGCCGTGTGGAATAGTTTACTGTCCAATTATTGATTTTTCTGAAATGTGAGTCATCAATTATTTATGCAAAATATAATCAGTTGTTTGGCGAAAAGTTTTAGCGTCGATTTGAGATAAAAATTGCAAACTTTCGTTAGAAGGGAACGAGGGAAGCTACTAAAGAAAGCGTTTTGCACATAAACAAATGTATAGGATGCAATTTCCGCGTGCTATATGTCAGTGATTGACTTCTGTCTGTTACTTTTGTTTCCCCATAATTCAAACTAATGTACCCGGGCAATGAAGCGCAGAGTCGCCTCTGGTATAAACGTCTCACAGTGACTGTGCTTCTTCCCGTTTTCACTCCGTTCGTCCTTCTTTTACCATGGCGTTTTTTGTACACCAAAAGGCTCCGTATTTAAAAATCAAAATATAATTTATGGAAACACAAGGCAAGGTGTATCAGTCAAACGAAAAGCATAGAAAAACTATTGTGCAGAAAGAGCAATCAACAGTTTAAGGGGCTTTACAAATAACGCTTTTAAAGTCCGTAAAATATTCCACAGAATTGGTTACGTAATGAATAACAGGTTACAATCTTAAATAATAAAAGTTACGTAATCGCGTCTTACAGAAAAAACAATGTTCCAACAAAAAAATCCTTTGAAAGAATAACTGTTAATTAGAGGACATATTTTAAGCAGTCGTTCAGCGGTCCATGCACGAATCTACCGCATGCCTGACGCTATATAGTTGTATATTTCAGGGCAACTTTCGTCGTTTTCAGTCATTTTTGGGAAGAAGACATTTGCCTACTTATTCTGACCCGTGTTCACAAGTCCCAAGGAAAATGTAGGAATATAATTATAAGGGACAGAGCAATACTCTTTTTTAGATGCATCAATGAACGGAATTCATTTAAGCGCGATTTCTTAAAGTTTTCCATGCAGATTCAGGCAAACCTAAACGCTCCCAAGTCAATTTCTGATTTGACGTGAGAGAGATGCCAACAAACGTAACCTTTCCGAAATTATTTGTCGTAATCTGTTTATTGGAAAGGATTTTGCAATTGACATCGATTGCGAACGTGTCAAAATTCGAAACTCTTTGAGTCTTCGAAATTCAAAAACTTTAATCTAGGTTTTGACAGTTTTGACAGTTCTACTAACGGTTATTTTGTGCAACATTCACCTCTACAAGAGGGCTGATGAAAAGGGAGATGGATGTAATTAAGTCAGTTTAGATTAAATTTTAGTATTTGCATAGAACTTCTTTATTTGCAGTATGTAATTTACTAAATGTGCTGCTCGCTATAACGGCGCATCCTGTTTTGAAGAATTTTGGTTCGGCTGATTGCGGATGATGTAATGAAGCGATTATATCTTGAGCAGAGCATGAATATACGTATGATTAATTTTTTGGGGGTCCAACTATCGTTGTTTCTCAATATTTTATGTTGATAGCATAGTGAATTTCGATCCTTTGCTTCTGATAAGCAATATGCGCAAGAAAAAGTTTCAACGCGAGTAAAAACTCGAAACTAAACCGAAAATTTTTTCAGTGGCGTAAATATTCTTTCACCGTCGACTCCAATAATATCTTCTCTCTAGAGAAGTTCAAGCTATTTGTATTGACTTGTCTGCGGACTTGTTTTGTAGATGTTTTAGTACGAAGCGGCTATACGTCAAGGCACAGTGGCCATATTGGTGTACCAAGCCATTCCTCCGCGAGTTAGTCTCTATTCTTAATGTGCAAAGACGGTCTTTTATTTAAGTAAACCAATTTGATAGATCAAGCTACCTTTGGCTCGCTATTGAGGTATTTTTCCCTAAGCATGTTTATAATAAAATGTCTGTAGCTCTCAATACTGTTACTTTTCAGCTTCTTCACTTTCGCCAAGAAATGAAGTTCATCTGGACCACCTTTCTGCTCCTGCTTTTGCTCGTTTCTGTGATGGATGCCGGAAGATTAAAAAAAACGAAGAGGCCATCAACAGCAACTTCAACAAGGCATGAGTGCAACCCAACTGATGTAAGCGAACAAGACGCACGGTACACTTTAGCTGGACGAAGCTAATTCTGTTCTCTGTCTGACTTTTCAAATTAAAATAATTCGCGAGAGCCCAAAAGTTGAAGCCTTATAAATTGCCTTTCTGAACTGTCTTGCCTGTTACATTATCAAACCGTTTTTGTCCATTAAATAAAACAAGAAAAAACTAACCTATTTTGCTGAGCGATAACGTAGATACTTATTCAGCGTTTTAGCAAAACACCGAACTAAATTAGGTCATGTATAGAGTTCACCGACAAGGCAGTTAAAAAAATTTAAAAATTGGATTTAAGTTTGTCAGTTTCGTTAATCACAATATTTACCTGTTATCATAATTAAAAATTAAATCTTTTAAAAAATATATTCATCGCCCCATTTTTCGGGCAAAGCGGCAAATTGTCTAATGGTCATTAAAAATTCATAGCCAGCCAATCAGAAATCGGAGCAATTCAATTGTTCACACTCCTTTCTTGCTCGCTGGCTGGCAGCTCTTCAATCCCCGTTTCAATCTAGGTGCTGGCACTCTGTACTATCTTTTACGTTATCTTGCAATATTTTACTATTTCTGTCTTACTACTGACAGAGCTAATAATGATACTAAAAATTATTACAACACTTACAACAGTTACCAAATGATTGTTACAATACTTGGTCTTGTTTGTAAAAAAAAAAAAAAAAAAAATAGTAACATAAAACTGTTGGAGCGATCTGTGTTCATAGTTAGATATTTTAAAAAACGATTAAAACAGATCTAAAAAAGTAAAATTGTCTATACATTTTCTACCGCCTTCCGCGGTCTTCAGAAAATGATGATTTCGCGCGATTCACAGAATTCTTTTTCTAGGGAGGCAACCAGTGATGCGTAAACCCTTGGGAAGGGTGCCCTTTCATTTACGGAGCCCGAAACCAATGGAAATATTACCTCCGCGATCAAACCGCGTGCAGAAACCGGCCACGATATTCATCCCAGTTGCGCCAGCATTCTTGAAACACGTGTGAGCAGTAAGAACAAAAGACTGTTTCTGGAATCCTTGCACTCTTTCTTAGATAAAAACTCCGTAAATGAAAGGGCACCCTTTCCAAGGGTTCACGCATCACTGGTGAATTACCTTTTGCTAACATCCAAACATAACGTTCTCTTTCAGAGTACCGAATGATTTTTTCAAAGCACACCATCACAGATTACGCGAAAAAAGAAAACTCCATCGTGTATGATCTGAATGCAGCTACAGTGTGCTTTTTTGTGAAAGACACTGATGATAACAAACCCACCGGTGACAATCAGTGCCTTTTCAGCTACGCTGTTCCTGGACAACATAATGAGTTGACGTTTAATACATCTCCCGTTCTTAGAGTTTTGATCGATGGCAATCGTAGGTACTTGACTTACTTTGTTGTTTAGAAAACAAAACGTAGGGTTTGTTTTAAAAAAAAACTTGACTAATCTTCCTTTATAAACGTCAAGTTAGTTAACTTGATGGCCCACTATATAATCAATAGAAGATATTTCTTTACGTCGAAGCAATGCTTTCAACTTTTATACTTTTGGGCTCGAGCATCCAATAGATGAATATCGCTTCAGCATTCAGATGGTGGTAAAGAATTTTACATCGGGCTAGCAGAATTACAAAAATCAGGATGTGAAACAAAAAAAATAAATATCAAAAAGCTGTAAACAAACAATGGAATCCTAGATTAACATAACTTTTGTGTAGTATTTAGTATTGAACTAGTAACCAGAATTCTTTTTTAGAACTATTATAACTGCAATTTTGTCTAAAGGGATGCTGATGCCAGTCTTGACTATGGGAAATGGAACCACATCTGCTTCACATGGAGCAATGCCAAAGGAGATTATCAGTTCTACAAAGATGGTGTGGTTGTAGGCAGTGGCACAGACTTCAATATAGATGGCAAAATCAGCTTTGGAGGTACCACCGTGATCGGACAGGACCAAGACACACCTGGAGGAGCCTTCGTCGCAGACCAATCTTTTGTTGGCGAAGTAACAGAGGTGAATGTATGGGGCACTGCTCTCTCCGAGAGTGATATCACTGCCCAGTACGCCAACTGTCGTATCACCCAAGGATCAGTAAACTGGTGGTCCCAGTTTAAGGATGGCGTTCATGGCAAAGTTCAGATTGTGGAACCATGAACCACCATGATAAGAAGAGGATTCTTTAACTACAGTTTAAGGTGTTGGGAAATAAGCATAAACGGATTCAACAATGACTTTTGTTTTGTGATACTATTGAGACTTGCATCAGTTGATGTAATATTTGCTGTAGCAATATTAGCATGAGGTGCACAAGTGTTATGGAGATGATGGCGAAAGAAGATCATTGTAATGAATACGATATATGAATGTTAAATTAAAGGATCCTCGTGCAAATGGTGATGTTTATGTGGTGCTTTGTTTACTCGATTTGCCCCCAGCCATTTGGATACTGTAAAGTTCAGAGAAACGAATAGATGTCTTTTTGTTGTAGCCTGCCTTAAAGGGGCAGTAACACGAGAGTTCTAAGTTTTTGCGAAAACTTTGCTAGAATTACAAACGTGTATTTGCTGATTAACAAAATAGCCATTAAACGACAAAAAGGCTTAAATTCACTCTCTAAGATGTAAACAAACTTTAATCAATAATTTTTTAGTGATTTTCCTCCAAGTAACACTCTATGCGCCAACTTGGCGCCAGGGGACAGGAACTAGGAACACTCTGAAACTTTTTAGACCACTTCATACCGATCCATAGTCAAACTAGTTTTGAACAACTTTCGTGACTAGTGCAGTGTATTTTAGCAAGGTTAGGCAACTGTTAGATTTCCAAGCAATTACTAACAACTTCATTGGAGTTTCAAATAGCACTAACTCGAATTTGATGAATTAAGAACTATTTTAAAAGAATAGAATATTGTCGGGAAAATAAAAAAATAAAATAGTTTTTCTTAATTCATCAAATTCTTTTTATTGCCACGTTATTATGCATTTTTATTCTGTAATTTTTCACACATTTTTTAGCCTATATATTTATTCATTCGCGCCATTTTTATCATTCGTTAAAGGCTGTAGTTTGGCAGCCGAAAGCTCATTTTTACCAAATTTTTAACCAGAGAGACCAGAGAACGTCTTAATTTTTAATCATCATGAACCCTGGTTACTCTTCTATTTTTAATCGAACCCATTATCACTTTCATATACATCTGCAGTCCATATATGAATCATTTCATATACATAACGTCATTTCACTCCTCTCGTGGGAAAATAATGTGTGGCTTCATGGCTCAGTTGGTAGAGCATTGCACCGGTATCGCGGAGGTCACGGGTTCGAATCCCGTTGAAGCCCTGAGTTTTTTTCAGGCTTCTTTGTTCCAATTTTTTAAATTGGAAATTCATTGCGATGATCATTATCACTTTCCTACTTCTTATTTACGGAAAATATATGTTTCAGCTTCCTGTCTTCGTGTTTTGCCTATCTCGACCGGCAGAACCGTGCTGTTTACTCCGATAACGGGAATCGAATAAGGAACTATCAGAAGAGGTATCGCCATCTGTTGTCAGACCGGAGCTCTCCTGATGTCTAAAATAAAGCACTTGCGGGAGATTTGCTGGAGGCCTGGTAGTCTCTCGATCAATCAATAGAAAGGAAAAATATACGTTGTGAAGATAAAGATTATTTGCCTATTTACAAAGGAAGTTGTTTAGCATTTATTTTTTGGGGGCTTGCAACTTAAAACACTTCCACCTCTAAAACTTCCTGTTTAAGTTGAACTGTTCTTCTGAGGAAAACTCGCCTTCACTGTGACGAATTAAGAAGATCGGGGAGTTTATAACTTTCTTACGCTGTAAGTTTTGAAGCTCTAGATCGTCGTAGATCGTTATTGATTCTTCCATACTTACCAATTTATTGCACTTCACATATTACAGAGCAAGGCAGTATACATGTATTATGATGTACAGACATATAAGAATTAGTGAATGCCCCAATAATAAGCGAGCAGGATTCCGTGATCCAATTCCATCGCTGCCTGGGGCCGCTATGTTGTGTTCTTGGGCCCTCTGTTCTCTCAGCGCTCATATCTACCCAGGAGCTAAGTAGGTCCAGCAAACTCAGTTGTGGCAGCCTGACAAAACATTGGGTCGACCTATAATAAACTTGCATCCCTTCCATGGAGGGGTAGCAAGACGTCTTGTCGCTTCAGGCTACGGAGCCTGCTCCGGCGATGTGGAAGGCGCTTCGGTGAAATGAGCTCATGCAATTTAGATCGGATTGATGTTTAAGCTAACTGAATTCGATTATCAACTGATGCACTTTTGCTTGTTTCCCATTGAATCTTCAACCTTAATGTTCGTATTAAATTCAAGCGAAAGTCATATTTGTCCAACACATGAAAAACTTAATTAAGAGAATCAACATGCCCGCGGTTACGACTCGTCATGGAAATGATAAGAAATTAATACATGCTCAGATCGAGATGCGATAGCTTTTGTGTCGGTGACAAATCTTTTCCTAATAGTCAAATAGACTGTAACTCATTTCAATATTTCATAGTTTTAGCGGCTTCCGGTTTAGCAATCCTTTCATTTTCGATCAACGTTCACTAACTGAGAATTACTTTAATTTTGGAAGGTCATTGTCTATTTTTTTTTAAAAGTTGGATAATGAATTGCAGATGTGCTTTTATTAAGAAATGGTTCAACGTGTGTCTTAATTTCGCCTGTTATTTGTATTCTAGTTTTTTAATACTTTCGGGTGGTATACTATAGAATATCCCACGTGTGACTTGTATTATCTCTGTCCGAGAAAACGCACGTGATAAGTAGGATACCCATGGTACACCACGAGAAAGTGTTGCATAACTATTATATACCATACCATAGAAATACGCTTGCTAAATTTCGCCGGGAATAAGATCGCAACGTACGATTAATAGTGTCGAATAAACAACGGCTTTCCAGTATTCTGTATTTTCTATGGTATTGTCTAAAACACAATTTCAGTACAGAGTGTTTATATTCAGCAATATTTCTTTTGTCCGATGCAAAAAAAAAAAAAAAAAAAAAAAATCAATGCGTCTTGATTAAAAGATAAATAAATATTTCCGTTGTTTGGGTCTAATGTCACAGTTGATTAAAATTTTCACTCAGGTAAAATGTTTTATTTAAAAGCATCTTATATTTAAACGTATTAAAAACATCTGCAAAATTGATTTTTTTTTATGAACCGCAGAGAAAAATCGCGTGTTCGGGAGAGAAACATTTGGTTTCTGATGTTAACAGCTTTCAAAGATAACTGGAGACCGTCCGCAGAAACTTATTGCCTGAGCTAGACCCTCGAGGAACGGTATGTACGTCGTTCAGACATTTTACCTCAATTGCAATATAGCACGGCGCGTGCCTCATCATTTATACTGAATCTCTTATTAATTGTCATTTCTGTTGTCTTCAGCTAAGCAAGTATAACTTATAAGTTTTGGTAACTGACTGAACAACCATGAACAACTCCACACTTCAACCGATTGGTATCTACAATCATCGACCGCCTTGTTCTGACGTGGTTTCTAAGCTGATCACTGTGCTTCTGTCTACAGTAAGCCTGACAGCGGTTATTGGCAACTTCCTTGTCATAATATCCTTTGTAAAAACCCCAAGCCTCAGAACGAGTACCAACTACTACATAGTCAACATGGCGGTGTCCGATCTGCTTTGCGCCTGTTTCAACTGGCCGCTATATGCAACTGAAGGGATGTTGACGAGAAGAGTATTCATCACCGAGCCTGTGGCTTCAGTTGTATGCAAACTAGGAATGTACTTTTGAGGAATATCACAAGTTGTTTCCGTCCTGAGCTTGGTCCTGATCGCTGCAGACAGATACGTCGCTATTTTGTTTCCTTTGAAGATGAGAATTTTAGGTCAAGGAAAACTTCGTTTGATTTTATTACTGTCCACATGGATCATACCACTTATTTATGGTCTTCCGTATTTCCTTTATACTAACGTTGTCGAAGTGGAAAATCAAAAATTCTGCAGAGTAGTTTGGAGTAAGTCAGCACACGCAATTTTCAACGCCGGTGGCTTTGTTATTTTTTACTCTGCTCCACTTATTGCAATGGTCATTCTTTACTCCCGCATTGTGAAATCACTAAGAAACAGGCCTAATTTTGATGACAAAATGCAAGTTCAAAGGATTAACAACCGAAGGCAAAAACAGCACCAGAAAATCACGAAAATCTTGATATCTATCGCTGCCGCCTTTTTTGTCTGCTGGACTCCCCTTTGCATTTATTTGTCTTTGAAAATGTTTCATCCCACATTGTTTGTGAAAGATAGATACATTTTACTCGTAGGTTTGTTTTTCTATGTTTTTCCATCTTTTAGTACAGCTATTAACCCAGTCATTTTATTTTTGTTCAGTTCAAATTATCGTCAGGCTTTGAAAAGCTTACGTCTTCATTTCTGTGTCAATTTCAAATGCAGTTTATTACATATGTCTACAAATAGGATTGCTTCTTTGAAAACTGAATGTGCTGACGTGATGGAATTACGCTAGATGTTAAAAAGCTTAAGATTAAGCATGACGTTTGTTTTTTCCCGCGAATGGCAAAAATTCCACTTCTGCCGTTTACTGTTTGGTGTTTGTATTAGCCTGTTCCAGGCTCTCGATAGTTGGGGATAAGCGAAAAAAGCGGGCGGGCGAGTAAGTAGAAAACGAGGGGGGCGAGACTAAGGCTAGCGAAGGCGGGAGAGGTTCGCCTTAGTCTCTCCTTCATTTTTTCCTCGCTCGACCGCTTTTTTCGCCCGCCCCCAACTACCGAGAGCCTGGAACAGGCTACGTTTGTATGTCAAAAAGAGTAGGTTTGTGTTTGTCGTGAATGTGAGATTTTTTCCCTATTTTTCTGAGGGATGTATTTCAGAATTCAATAAAAGGTAACAAAATGAAAGGCAAGCTCGCGTTTGCCGTTTGGCGTATAAGTACGTCATGCTTAATCTCTGTATTAATAAGATTCGAGCGTTACTGCGTGTCCTCTCCTGTATTAGTTTATAGATATTCCACAAGTTAAAACCTAAAATCTAAGTTGATTAAAATATAAAATATAAAAATGCTAACTACTATAAAAATAATATTATTACTGTGATTAAAAATATAAGAGGTGGCTCATGGAAAAAAGAAAGAGGGGATTGCGATCACCTTGCTGATACAACGAGTTTTACAAATAAAAGAAAAAATACGTTTCTTTCTTTATCTGTTAAAGACGTTCTTTTGTAGAATAAGGAAGTAATATATATTACTGGAAAAGCCGCGAGCGACTCCGAAAAGTCGAAAGTAAAGAAATCATAACCATAAATAAATACAAACATAAATGTGACGTACGTTCTTGTTGAAAGAACTTTAAAACTAGATCGGCAAAAGGCTAAGAATGTATAATTATACTCAAAATTATTACATATACAGAGGTAAGTATAAACAAATGATGAAAATGTACAAGTGTAAATGAAAATACTTACTTACTACGTAAATAAATAAGTAATTAAAGAGTAAATGTCATTTCTTTAATTTTTGCTCATTTTGCTAAAAGAGACTAAGTAGGAAGTTTCAAATGAATATCAGTAATTTTCCGACAGTAATAGTAACTTTTCTTGATATATATTCCCCCATCCATGTCCAATACTGTCGACTAGCTTCCATTCGAAAAAGTGACATTCAGAATCGTTTAATTCTTCAAATGGATATTTTTATTCCCGATTCGGCAAGTGGAGTTGTCCATCGGAAAATCTGCATCTCATAAGTGGTAGGGCCTCCATGGAAGTTTGTCGATTCAAGCAATTTGTCCGATTCCTGCGAATAAATAATTTTGCTGACGAAACGACAGTAGAACAGGTTGTCGATCCGATTTTTCAAAAGCAGGCTACATGAAAGATGTCAGAGATACATATATATTCTTCGTCCTAAAAACACCAAAGGTAGTATGAGTATCCACGATCCGACAAAAACAGTTTGTTGATCCAAAGGCATAACGCAAGCATACCACGTGAAAGTAGCAGCACTGAGCAGGCTACGAAAAAGATGACATAAACAGTAGAGGTTCACCGGCACCGAGAGCCAACTCCAGTCCGAGTTCGAGTCCAATCCGAGTCTGAGCCAGCCGAGTTGGATTTGGTGCTGACGGACAATAAACCAAATTTTTGTTTCTTTTCCTCAGAAACGAAACGGTACTATTTTGGACTCGATGTGAACTATTTGCACAGTGGGGGCTACTATCCAATCAGGAAAACACTTTTAACCACAATGTCAACACGTTGTACCAAAGGCAAACAATCTTGTAAAAACATGTTCTTGAAATATCGAAGAGAAAATCTTTAGCAACATCAAAAATTATTGAGATCCCTTACAAATAGAAATATTTGACTATTGCAATGCTTTTCAGTTCGATATCTTCGCGTGTGTCGTGTTTGCTTGCACGGAAGCCATGAAAAAGGGCAAGAGAAGGATAAATTAGGAAGTTTTTGTCATCATTATCCTTCCGTGATCTGGAAACGAAACACTATTTCTTTTTGAAATAGCTCCTTGTTAAAATTTATATGCTGTAGGCGTGTCTCCCCCTAACCCACAAATGATAGTTCCACTCCTGTTCCACTTGCGGTTAACTGTCAGTTGTGCCCCAGAATTTTCCAGATGAAAATATTTAGGCTCTTCTATGAGGGATTTGGTTACCAAAAGTAACGGAAATATTTTACTCCAAGTTTCCATTTCTGTTGATCGTGCGATTTTGCCATTATGTGACGTTTCCCGCTATGTTTTACTCCGCAAGTGGCAAACATCACTCTATGACATACACTCCTGTCGAACTGGAAAAACTTTAATGTTTGGGCAGGCAGTTCAACTGGCTTGGTAATAATAATATATAGATTTAGGCAGGCCTAAAAGCGGAGCTCCCATCTATTAAATTTTCGCTCGAGTTACTTACAGTGTTACCAAGTAAGAAGCCACACTATATTTCTAAGTTTATACGGTGGCCCATATAGGTACAAAAAACCTCTCATGATTTGGTCGACGAAGGCGACGTCAATATATTTCGTGGTTAACCCGTCCGAATTTACCTGCCTGTAGTGACAGGTTCTAAAATTGAAATTGACGACTGCACTTTAATGGGTTCCTCACGTACGCACGTGGGCGCAAAACAAATCTTATAGTAAAACTTTTTACAACGTTTACTGTACACTAATTCGTAATACACCTCCAGGACCTCTATGAGTTATTCAATGTAAAAAGAACCTTGACCTTGTTTTGATTACTACAAAACCGTCAGGGCAAGAAAATCAACTCAAGGCAAAAACAAAGTACGTACAGAAAAACAAAGTGAACTCGCTGCTAAACACAGTAAACTAAATGAACTCACTCCACGGCAAACTGAGAAAATCACGGCGGCAAAACAAACTCTGCAAATTGATGGTGCCGGTTATGTAAGTCATTTTAAAGCAGTTTTTGTGTAAGAATTGCGGCAGTTTTTGATTTGGAAAGGGGAGCACGCTAACTTAGAATATAAAGCTTACAATGTTGTTTTGACTGTTTTGAACCGTCTTCTTTTCGTTGCGGTTTGGTTGCATGATTTATTAATTACGCGTTGCTAAATACCTAAGAGAATTTTATGTAGAGAACTGAATGAATTTTCTTTATTTCTGGTAAGTAAATATGCGGTAGGCTTAGTCTGAACCCACTCAGCCTAGCACAGGTAACTCGCAACGAAGCCGGCGAATTCAACACACTAACTGATAAGCAGTGATAAGAGAAACAAAACAAATGCAAGCGAGCCGAAATCGTGATTTTTATCCGTGAAGCTAAATAATTTGTTTTCAAAATCCAATAATGAACATCACAGTTAACTCCACTAACTAAAACAGAAAATAATTAGACTAAACGAAATATTTACTAAACAAATGTGTCTGGCATGTATAAAATGTAAAAACACGAACAGGCTTAATAAATATTTACGGGAAGATCTGAAAACCGACACAACTTCAAATTCATTCATAAATGAAGTATAATTCTCTCAATATAAAATTAGGCTTATGCTTAGTGCATACATTTGCGTTTGTTACCTCATTATTGAAGAAGGCTTGTATATTCTGCAGGGAAAAGCTTTCAAACCAGCCCAATATTAATATCGGAGACGAACATGGCAGTTTCGTTGCAAGCTTAGTCCATTCAGCACCACCGACATATACATTATATTATCAGCGAACATCAATTTTTTTTCTTTTCATCGGTGTAGCCTTTAACAGCTTTTATCCTTCACTTCAGTGAACTTGATCGGCTCTGAATTCACTTTTGTTTGAGCTCAATTCAGTGATATTCAACCTTGCTCAGCCGCAGGTCGAACCCTGGACATCGCGGTCTTTTTGACTTGTTATCCAATATACATATTCAAATCGGCAATTATTTCGGATCTTCCCGTTAAGAAGTTGTCCTAAATCATTTTGCATAAGTTTCCATGATGTAGATGAGTAAATAGAGCGAGAAATATTCACGAAGATCGATGTTCGCCAGCAGCTTTCTTCGCGTCTTTCATTCAGCTTTAAAGGTGAACGGCGTACCAAAGATTTGCCGCCTTTTCATACAGTCGCTTCGTTTAAGTTGAAATGAAATGTCCATATCATTTATTTACATGAGCAAAAAACTAAATTAATTATTTCTAAAATAGATTTAGCCAAGCCTAAAAGCAGAGCTTGTCGGTTATTTACCTTGCCCTTTATTTAAATCTGAATTTACGCGATGATAGAATTATCAGCCCGCGATCAATTGGAAAAACATTACCTGGTCGGCGGCCAACTTTAAAAAAATACGTCACCTCGATTAGCTCTACGCCTGAGCCCGCGATATGGTCATGTGATACTGGTCAGCGGATACCTTGTTTTGACAGCTGTCAATTGACCATTACATGGAAGTTCAATATCAAAGATTTAACATTAACCAAGGCGGTAATTGTCCTGTGACTCCCCTCCCCCTCCCCTAGAGTCTGTACGGACGGACGCTCGGACGGACGCTCGTACGGTCACGTGACTACCAAATTTTCTTGGCTTGATGGTTTACCAAAATTTCTTACCCATGGTGCTCCGCTAGCGCGCTTCGCGCGCTGGAGCTCCGCTAAAAACAACTATTGATTTCTGTATAAGGGATATGGTAGCGGAAGCTATATAAGCAAGTAAGAAATTGTATATTTTGAGGAGCCATAATGGGAGGAGACCGTAAGCACGAGATCCACACACCCTATGATACGAGACAATTCTTATATTTTTAGAACAGGTAGACACGCGCGGATACACGGGAATTGCGTGGGTTCTCGCGCCGATGTTGCCGGATTTGCGTGATTAGTGCCATGTGAGTCGCGAGTCAATCTGCCGCAAAAGACTCTGTGCTAAAACTTGAGAACGAAAAAGAAATCAGTCGTTCTGTGAACCATAAATTTTGTACGGACGCTATCTGTACAGTAGGCTGTGCAGCTTCCGTAACGTGCTAAATTCATCTCCTGGATCAAGACTAATCTAGAGAAGTTCTCTTAGTAAGGTGGAATTCACGATGAAATGTTTACATTTGGATTTTACTTTGGTTAAGATGGCCCGCGGCAATTTTTGGGGGAACTGAGGTGCTCTTTTCTAAATCGAGTTTTGGGCATGTAAACCTCAACCGATTTTTCTGATTTTTGGCAATCGAAACAACAAATGTTCAAATTTTATAAAGCTTTAAATTATAAGGCAAACAAGGCAAACGATCACGAGATATTGGTGCTTTTGAAAAAATATATTTATGAAAAAACGCGACTATTTTCCAAACGCGACGATAGATTTTTTCTTATCAATGTAACAAGTTCAAATTATTTAATTTTTAATATGAGCAAGTTTCAACGAAATCGGATGTGTAGAAATTGCTGCACAGTTGACTGTTGAATTTTGATTCAAAATATTATGCTTGTGTATAATTGGGAGCTGTTACAACAATGTTTGAGCAGTGCTAAGATCCCATAGATTATTTGAAAGCTTTATGCCAACTAAAACGTTACTGAAAAGTATGGAAAGATCGGAAACTCTTAGCAAAAGTTGTAAACAAATGAGGAGGAAGAGGTTTACGGTGCGTAAATTCAAATTAAAAAAATCTACCGATTTTTTTCTTATATTTTTAAGTATGAGAAAATACAGCATATATGCAAACGGCTTTGTCTACTTTCGTGAATCTAGTCTCGATGAAACGCGTCGAATTTTGCTTGCCAAGATAGCTACTTCGCGTCTTCCATTCGGAAACACTCGGGTAACAGTATATTATTCAAACTTGCCGCATTGTCAAGATTATTTAACACCTAGAATTGAACATGCCACGCCACATGCCACATTCATTGCTAAATAAAATGCATAAATACAAAGCTCAGCCGCAATTTTATCCGTGGCATGTTTATTTCCAGGTGCTAAATAATCTTGAGAATGCGGCTCGTTTGAATAATTTACTGTAACAAAAGCGTTTTCAAAGCGAACCAAAATTAAAGACGAGAGGTAGCTATCTTGGCGAGCCAAATTCGAATGGGTTTTATCGAGACTAGACACACGAAACTAGATAAAGCCGTTTGCACATATGCTGTATTTTCTCATACTTGAAAATTAACGAAAAAAAATCGGTAGATTTAATTTTTTTTAATTCGAAAAAAAATGAATCCTCTTCTGCTTCATTTGTTTACAACTTTTGCTGGGAGTTTCCGATCTTTCCATACTTTTCAGCAACCTTTTAGCTGCACTAAAAATTATAATACAGGATACTAAAAAAAAATATTTTGGAGCAGCATTAGTCGGATAAGTGACTTCAATGAAAATATTTTCATTATGCAGTATATATGTAATTTTATATGATATGAAAGTCACATGTAACTTACAACAAAGCCAAAATCAACCAAAGGTCGAAATGGCGTATACAATCGTATTTCGGCAAAAATATGGTTTCTCCTTTTTTGCTGTCATTCTTTATTCTTTGGTTGCCCATATCGCTGCGCTGTGAAACGTTTCGTAAATTGTCTTGACCACTGCGTGATTCCTCGTACGACATATCTAACGAGTCTTCGCGACTGGATTTGTCCGAAAAAACACTACTGCAGACATCCGAATCACTTGAATCATCCTCACTTTCATGGCTACATTCAAAGAAGTGCTCAAGCAGACCTTGACGTAAATTAGAAATAGAAACTGATGAAAGAAAGCCAGTGTTTACTTCACTTGTAGAGGTAATTTTGGACGCCATTTTGTTTATATTTCTCCGCGCGACGTCCTTGCGAAAATCCTAGCAAGATCGAAATTCTGTCCCACATCATAGAGACAAGGCCAGATCTCGCGCTTACGGTCTCCTCCCATTATGGCTCCTGGTCCTGTTACCTATTAATTATATAGCTAGTCAGTCAATCCAGCGTAAACACTTATGTCCAGAACAGAAAAAGCCTACAGTAATAGCTAGAATAGCGTAGCATCTGCAACTCAGTGAAAGCATTGTCTTCACAAGTAAAACTTAATAAAACAGTGCAATTTTATTCACCTGAGTTTGTGAAGCTTGCTACAGGGTGAAAATACTGCATCGATCGATGAAAATCGTAAACAAGTGACACTCTGTAATTGTCCGAACGAGCTTTATAACCTGAATATGTCATCCTCCTTTCCACTATCTGGTTCGTATTCGTCACATTTCAGCGAAAAACGACACAGAATCGCTACGCTGCACTTATGTTCTGCCAAGTTTCCTTGTCTTGGAGGTGTTTTGGCTTTGGTTTTTGCATTTTCGTTTAGCATTCTTCTCTTCTGACTACGTAGGAATTTCTTATTTTAGTTATTTCTGCTGAAACGATCAATAGAAATTGAAGCTTCATCAAATCTCCCTGATAAAATTCCTCCATTGTCAACTACTTACAGTTTACAGAGCCGACGCTACGCTTTGTGCTGATTGGCTAATCTCTATCACATGTCGTTTTTTCTTGCATTTGATTGACTGAGAGAAACTGTCCCATTTTTTTAAAAATTGGACAGCTTGTGCATACGCCCTAAGTGAAACTATCCAGATTTATCCTAAATTACAAGATAATAGTTGTGCCGGCAATATAGGATTTCTTGACAGCTATATAATTATACTGATAATTAACAGTTATTCCATGAGCCCGCGTTGGATACGAGGTGGTAAATAGCCAACGAGGCGCGAAGCGCCGAGTTGGCTATAACCACTCGTATCCAACAAGGGCGAATGTAATAATTGTTTTATTAAATTCTTCTTCAGTATAAATCAACTGGACATTTCATTTTGATATAAATGAAGTGATAGTATGAGGAGGCGGGAAAATTTGTGGCGCGGTGTTCACCTTTTGGGTTGAATGAAACACGCGAGGAAAGCAAGCGAAAGAGATAGTTTTCTTCTGAAGATTTTCCTCGGACAATCTCCTCGTAAATCGTCTTTTCATCCTGGAAAATTGTGACAACAATTAAGGTTTACGGGAAGATCCGAAGCAATAGCTTTTCTGGAAATTATACACCTTGTGCAAGACGAGCGAAGCAAGTGTTTAATATGGTACCTGTTTACGGCTCCACGGCTGTTATCAAGACTACTACTTTATGCTGAAACGAAATTGCACTCAGAGTCGATGAAGTTTATTGAAGCATAAAAGGACAAGATCACGATTGAAATGTAATAAACTTAACTGAAGTGCTGAGAATAATTTTACGTCGAACACAATGAAATTGTGTCTGTTTTCTGGTCTTCCGGTAAATTAGTTGCTGCTTTTCTTCTTCGCTCAGTCGCTCTTGTACATTTACAAGTATTTTTAATTAAACATTTCGCATCAATCCTTTCAGTTTTACGTAGTTGAGTCAACTATGGCATTTTTGTGGTATTTGTGTGGTTTTAGGGAAGGTACTGTCGATTAATACTTGTATAAGCCTATAAAACTCGCCAAATTTGCCATTTTTCTGATGGAAATTTCGCTTCCCGAAGGAAAATTTTTAAGCTGAGCGGCACTTGCCGCACTCGTTTCCCATATAAGGTCAAACATAGGTATATTGGCTGATAACCGGGATTTAGCGAACCAGTCACAAAGCTAGAAATGCAATATCCGAGGTTGAGAATTTAATAACTACTGATAGAGCAAAAGTTTGAAGATATTTAAAAGCAGACGTTTTCTTCGATATTAAAAGGTTTTATTCCAAGGTTTGTGGATTGGAAACAAACTGAGCGAGTATCTGATCTAGAATAAATGCGAAGTTACTTAATTTTACCATATATTATTTGAATTTAGAAAAAAAGCGACAAAGCCCGAACAATTCTGTGTCACACTTCAACTGCAATTTTTTTTTTAATTTTGCACTAATAAAGTGACATTTATTTAAGTAATAGTCCACACTTTGCTGGGATTGGTTTGCAGCCTCATGAATAGTTAATGAATTTCACAACTAACGTTAATTCTTCATCCTTTATACGCGTAGTCGAGCGTAGTGCTGCCAGCTCGGAAAGTGGGTGTTCACCGGTACAATTATAACATTGTTTTTTTTTTTTACCAATTTGACCAATCAGAGTGCACGTAGTATCTCAGTTAGTTCATAAATGTGAGTAAATTGAGTAAACAGAGTATCATATAGACATCATCAGCTGCATAAGGATCCTTTAATGAATATTCTTTTAACTTGATTTAAAACAATTATCTTCTTTCGTCATCATCCACATAGCATGAGTGTACCTCACACTAATCTTTTTACACCAAATATTACATCAAAACAAAAGTTTCGAAAGTAATACAAAACAACAGTCCAAAGAAATTATTGAATCTTTTTATGCCAATTTATCTCCCAACATTTAAACTTAGGTTACTGGATCCTCTTGTTGACGAAGTGGTTCATGGATCCACCACAAAAACATTGCCATGGACACCATCCCTAAACTGGGACCACCAGGTTACTGATCCCTGGGTGATTTGACAGTTGGCGTACTGGGCGGCAATATCACTCCCAGAGAGGACAGTGCTCCATACATTCACCTCTGTCACGTCGCCAACAAAGGATTGGTCTGCGTTGAAGCCTCCTCCAACATTGTCTTGGTCCTGTCCGATAACGGTGGTACCTCCGGAACTGATCGTGCCACCGGTATTGACGCCTGTGCCACTGTTTACGACCACACCATCTTTGTACCACTGATAGTCTCCGTTGGTGTTGCTCCATGTGAAGCAGACATGGTTCCATTTCCCATGGTCAAGTCCGACATCAGCATCCCTTTCAAAAAGAAAAAGAGAAATTGGAGGAATAATAATCCGATTATTAAAGTCAAGGAAATTGAATGGTAAATTCCACAGGAAAGTAATATTAATCGTCCATGTTACTGTTTTACTTGCAAGACAAAAAGGGCTCTTAATACCAATTATCCAAAACATATCTATGCATTACAAGCATTAAAAATTCCTCCATTTTGGAAATTCCCCAGTTTCATAGGGTACCTGGTTATTGCTATGGTTATTGTAATCAATTCTGTGATTGGTGGACTTAGCTAAGTGCATCTTATTGGCTGATGTAAGTGTCCAATTACAGGTGTCCGATTGCAGTATCCAATAAACTAGCGAAAAAATAAAGCAGTTAAGAGCGCCTGTCCCTAGGAATCACATATTTAGCGGAAAGGGTCGAAAATTAGATTTCTTTAATATTTTAATGCTAGATAGGCCATTATAAAACTTAGTTAAATCACTGCATGTTTTTTTCGGTCAAATAACCTTTTATTTCAAAGGAAATCAGTTAAAATCGTCATTTGACGCGGATGAAGCTGCGGAAATAACGAAGCGATTTCACACGAAAGGCAAGAAAGGATGTCATTGCAGCTTTAGAGGGAATAGAACCTCATAGCGCAAATCAAGCTGTAATCATTGAATAGCGGATGGGACTTGCGCCTCTGGAAGCCAAAAATGAATTAAGTCTCTCAGGAATCAGGGGGAAGAAGGGGAAGGAAGAGAGTGCATGGCCGCGAACGACCTGGACTGGCTGAGAATCAAACTATATATATACACGTAATAAGGGGAACATTAGACCCTGGCCTCTTTTAAGATAAAGAGCGTTTTCCATTTGCACGGAAAAACCTGTTGTTCCGGTGAGAAATCAAATGGAACATACTTTTCCACGGAAAGGAAAATCCTGTACCATTTGCCTCTTTTCACTAGTGCCATGCTCCTTGGCGTGGTTTTTGCCCACGAAACAAGCAAGCACGGCGTCTTTGTTTTATGCCCTTTCTGTGGTTTTCGAGCGATTCGCGCAGATGCGTTCTTGAAGATCATGCAAGACATGTAAGCGATATTTTTCTGCCATTCTAGCAGCGATCAGATGTTATATTTTCGTGCACTAGTTAACAAAGCAGTACTTAACGAATGACTTTAAGCCTTCGACGACGATGCCGCCGTTATTAAATGCGCCGAAGAACGATCCAGGATTGGTATTCGACTACTAAATACTTTGACAGTTGAGCGGCGTTACAAACAGAGCTCATGAGCTGGTACAGAATCGTGCTTTAAAATGGCCTTTGTTCTCGACTTCTAAAACAGATTAAAAGGTTAGAGCATTTCCAAATATATCTTTCTTTGTGTCCATTTTAGCCTGATGTGGTTTAAGACGTGTGTACCGACTAAAATTTATATCTGCTCGGCAACTTAATTCAAAGGCGACCGCTGAAGGCCATCAAATATTTGCATTTCTGTTGCATTTTTGACGGACTTTGAAAGCTCTCCCGTTGTCCTCAATAATTTCCCCAAACAAATTTTTACAGGAATCTATAGACCGTCCCTCCCACACTTAACCGCCAGAAGCTTAATCAATTTGAAGGTTTCCCACACAGGGAAAATTAAGACGGAATCCGCCAGGACTTCGAGTAGTTGTTGGACAAAATTATGTACCAAAATTATTTACACCTTATTGCAAGCTTTTGTGTTACTGCTTCAAATATCTTATCAAAAGAAATCTTTTCTAACAACACCAAACATCGAAAACCAATCTCGAAGTTCCGCTGAATTCCACTAAATCGCTTAAAAGACGCGAGCTTTTGCCTATAGCTTGTGAACATTTAAATTTCATTTTCTCAGGCTCTGATAACGGAAATTGTTGTACCAAAATTATTTACACCTTATTGCAAACTTTTGTGTTACTGCTTCAAATATCTTATCAAAAGAAATCTTTTCTAACAACACCAAACACAGAAAACAAATTTTGAAATTTCACTCAATTCCACTGAATGGCTTAAAGACGATTTTACAAAATGGCTGCACGTGAGAATTTCCCTATAGCTTGTGAACTTTGAAATTCATTTTCTAAGACTCTGATGAGAAATTGTTGTTGGTGTCATCAGTGATAATTACTTACATCTTTACCTTTTATTTAGGGTAGAAAATAACGCAATAGGATATAAAATATTCTGGTACTCGATTTTTGTCCAACTTAAATAAATATTACTCGACTTTCTGGTGGATTCCGTCTTAATTATATTCACGAAGTACTTTTAAATCAAGGCTGGAACAATGCTGTGTTTACCTAAATCACTCCAACAGATATTTGGAGATTACAAAAAAAGATTTAGTTTTTTTTAAAGCAGTAGAGTGACTTGCTTTTGCACGCGAGTCTCTCAAACCCGTGTAATAATTTTACACATCAAATGACGATTTTAACTGATTTTCCTTAATGGCGTTTTTCTTTAAAATAAAAGGTAATTTGACCGAAAAAAATGCAGTGATTTAAGATATAATCTAGTCTATCTAGCATTAAAATATGAAAAAAAAAAAATCGAATATTCGACCCTTGCCGCGAAATTTAGAATATGACTCATTCTTACCGACAGTACCTCTTTAAAATGGCTTTAGTAAGGAACAGCTGAGGAACTGGTAAAGCATTTCTTTCGAAATTTTTTCTAGCTGTTATGTGAGCAATGTGGGGGGAAAAGATTACCTTTGAAGTTCATCAATCCAAACTGAAAATACGGGAGTTGTGCAAAGCACTAACCCGTTCCCCCAGATTGAAGACTCCGTAGCGTAGCTGTACAGGCACTGATTACCGCTGGGTTTGTTATCATCAGTGTCTCTTGCAAAAAAGCACACTGTAGCTGCATTCAGATCATACACGATAGAGTTTTCTTTTATCGCGTAATCTGTGACAGTGTGTTCTTGAAATATCAGTCGATACTCTGAAAGTTAGTAGAAGATAGTATGACTGATCAACATTGAATTTGATCTCAGATAAAAATTTCCATATAAAGCAATATCCAGTTCGCTTTACAATTCGGTTACAGATGCTTTAACTCATTTCCATTATTTTTTTAGTTACCTTGTTTTGTTTGCTGTTTTGCAGAAAAAATGACTGGCATCCACAGTGAGCAATATCCGGTTCACTTTACAATTCAGTTACAGACGCTTTAACTCATTGCCATTATTTTTTTAGTTACCTTATTTTGTTTGCTGTTTTGCAGAAAGATGAGTGGCATCTACAGTGATGCTCATCCCAATTGATTTAATTTTTTTATTCTTTAAATAACGGATCATGGTGTGCCGTGTGAAATGAAAATTGCTTAAATTTAAAAGCTCACACAGAGAAATGAAGTACTATGTATTGTTCGTCTTGTTAGCTTACCATTACAAGGAGTGCACTCATGCTGTGCTGCATCCATCACAGAAACGAGCAAAAGCAAGGGCAGTAAAGTGGTCCAGGCGAAGTTCATGTCTTTTTGATATTTAGGAGCTGAAAAATAACAGTATTGTATGTTATCAACAACAACATAATGCCACGCCAGTTTTTACAGTAAAAGGGACCAAGGGATTGGAGCAGAAGTTGCAAGTGTTTATCAATAAGAGCCTGAGGAACATCTTGCGGATTTGGTGGCCTAGAAAAATCAGCAACAAGGACCTTTGGAGTCAAACGGGGCAACGACCGATAGAGGAAGAGATAAGACAGAGAGCTTGGGGCTTGATCGGCCACACACTGAGGAGACCAGATGGACACGTAGTCAAGAGGGCACTAGAGTGGAACCCACAGGGGAAGCGAAAGAGAGGGAGACCCCAACACAGCTGGAGACGCACGAGAATGGCAGAGTTGGCGGCGAAGCATGTTACGTGGAATGAGGCAAAAGGCACTGCACAAAATAGGGTTAGGTGGCGCGCGCTAGTTGAGGACCTATGTTCCACTTAGGAACGAAGAGGATTAAGTAAGTAAGTAAGTATGTTATCAACATACTAAATGCAACATGTTTAGAGAAAACGATACTTCAATAGCTAGCACTAAACGAGGCTTAATCTGTTTTAAAAATAAGTTTTAACAATGTAAACGAATAGAAGGAGCAGCTGTAATCCTTTTAAGGCAAACGTCCACCTGAACTCCGTTTAAAATACAACTACTGCTGTGTCTTCTTTATACATTCCTACCTTTTCCTTAGAAATTGCCAAGACAGGTCAGAGCAGATATACAGAGCAAATGTCTTCCTCGTGTACTGACTGAAAATGGCAAGAGTTGTTCTGAAATGTACCCTATATTTCAGCGCTATTGCGTCAGCTACAAGGCATTCTTTTGTGAGGCACGTGTATGGGCCAAAACGGCATAATCAAACCATTATCGTCTCACGTGCCCAAGTTCACATCGTTGCCATGTCTACTATTTTTCTTTTCATAGTTTTATCTCAAAAAACTGTTCCGAGAGTGAAAACTAACTAACTAACTAACTAACTAAGTTAGATAGGTCAAGTTATATGTAAAACAGTCTCTTTGCATAATTATTGTCTGAGGTACTTAGCAGCTTCTAGAACACAAATGGCTTAACTTAACGAAAATTCCTACTTGTCAATCTTGTTACTGTGACTGCCAAACCTTTATCGGCCGGTGTGCTTTATTTCTTGTCTTTGCCAAGTTTAAATTTCAAATGTGCAACAAGATAGCCACGGCCGCAAGTCATTCATTTTTGTTTTTGTTTATCCTTCGCAAAAAAAAAAAAAGAAAACGAAAAAAAAAAAGAACATAAAAACATTGTTCAGTAACGGCGCTCAACAAAAATTCTTAATAAAAGAAAAAAAACCTTGACCTATAGTTTCTTCCATGGTGTATTTCTTGATGTCCCTGGAATTTTTTTTTGCCGATTTGATGCGATTTTAGTTAGATAGTAACCTAAAATGCGATAAACGTACACGAATCACGAGGCGCCAGGACACGCTTGCTAGTTAACTGAGCGAAAATACTGCTTGAAATAAGAGTGTTCTTCATTTATGAATTAGTGATAGTTGCGTGAAAACGTATATCTCTTGAAATATGTCTTAAAAAGTCAGCTTCCATTCTTTGCCCAGCTGTGTGATGTACGAGGCAATTTATCTATATTTTTCTTATTTTCTGTTTAATTTTTTACTTCAAAGGAGAACTTTGTGCTAGCAGTGATGTGGTCAATTCTATGAATAATTTTCTTTGCATATTGTCTTAGGCACTTAGTAGATTATTGGAACACAAATTGCATAAAGCAAAGTCCTAGTCTTGTTACTGTGACTACCAAACCTTTATCGGCTGGTGTGCTTTATTTCTTGTCTCTGCCAAGCTTAAATATTAAGAATATGCCACGAAACGTGCAACGAGTTAGTCGGGGCGCAAGTCATTCCCACTTGCATTATTATCTTTTTGTTTTGTTTTAAAAAAAGCATTGTTTTAGGAGTAAACATTTGACAAATCCTTGAAAGGGGTTGATGGATTTCGTTTAGAATCATTTGTATCAATTCCTTATGCGTTCATACGTTGTTCTATTGTGTAAAGGGAGCATAAAGAATTTTTTTTCTTTTCAACTTTGTATCATTAGCTACCAAACCATTATTGTCTGGCGAGCTTGTCTTTGTGTTCTGTCAGCCAAGTTTTCCAATTCCGTATTAATTAAGAAAAAAACCTTAACCTAGTTCTTCCATGGTGTATTTCTTGCTGTCCCTGCTGATTTGATACGATTTTAGCTATAGATAGTAACCTATTGTAGAACGCGATATCACAAATCATGACTGTTACCAGACTTCAGAACGTGCTTGGTTGTTAACCGAGTGAAATAAAAGTGTGCTCAATTTATAAATTAGTGAAAGTTGCGTATAATAATATATCTCTTGTCTGTGTGATGTGCGAGGCATTCTAGTGAAGAACATTATAGTCTGGCGCCGGCTTTATTTCTTGTCTCTGACAGGTTCACAATTGAAAATTACATTACAGAATTTGCCATACTTTATTTCAGGGCACTGCTACGTTACTCTTTACTTATTTCTTTTTTCTTTTTTTCATTTTTTGTAAACTCTTTTACTTCAATGGAGAACCCTGTGAACCCTGACAAGACCATTTTGCTAAATATCCTTCCCAGTATAAATATGCCAGTGGATTGAAATACATCTCTAGAAACAGCAAAGTCAACATCCAGACCTTGATAAGACATGTGACACAGTGGAATCAACATCTTCTTTTTAAAACAATCGTCTCGTTTATGATTAAAATAATATTTGTCAATATTTCACTTGATTAAGACTTGTACAGCCTGACTTAGAAGGCACTATGTTTATTCAGACACGAATTATTTCGTCTAAATCTCCAGAAACATGCAAATCATTTGCTTATCACTCGATATCTTGGCAAAGTCTTTGCTTGTACTAAATGAGATAGGGATGTCTCACACCACAATCGTAAATAACAATCGTTAAGTCTAAGTTTGCCTTAAGATTTTTAACTGTACCCGTTCTGATTACATCACCTATGCAAAGAAGCGCCGACTAGTGAACGGAGGGTATAAAAAAAATTGTTAACCCTTCCATTATCTCAATGTTGTAAATTTTTTGCAGCGAAAGAAACTATCAGCAAATTAATTGTGTGTTGAACATATATGTTATGGCCTCAACTTATATTTAGTTTAAATTTTTTCAAACCAGCTTGATATTCCTTTGTTTCATATCGATTATCATAATTCGTGGGCAGAATTCTGTAGTAGTTTGGCAGCGAAAGAAACTATCAGCGAATTTATTGTATGTTGAAAATATATGTTATGGCCTCTTTTTTTAAAATCAGCTTGATATTCTTTTGTTTCATATCGATTATCATAACTCTTGGGCAGAATTCTCCTAATTGTTTTTTATTAATTCTATTGTAAACAACACCCGCCATAAAACACAAAGAAGCTCATTTTAAAGAGAATGACTTTTGCTAAACGTAAACGTCTAGATCTAGAAGGCCTTGATGGATTTTTAAAAGGCCAGTTGACATAAAATCTGGTTCTTCGGGAAGGTTTTTCAATGTAGAAAGAAGAGTCATAATGAATGTCTAAAAACTGGGAAAGGGAAAATATTATGATGAAATATATGTCAGAATGTGGCCTTCAGAAAAGGCAATTGTTTTGACTGACCTTGTTTATTTGCTTTTTATCATTTTATAGCTTCCATTTCTTTAAAATCTTTTTTTTTTTTTTTGAAAATTAAACAAAAGTATTAGGTGCTTAGTTGGAATGTGAATTCAGCTGTAAAAATTAAACATTGTAAAATTCAAAATTTGTGTGTTACCATGTTCAAAAAATTCTAAGCAACTAGCAAGCATATCTTGAATGACCGCGTAAATAAAATGAAAGAACCCTTTGATGTAACCAATACTTTAAACTGCTTCGTCATGGAGGAAATTACTGATACATCCGCCGCGCGACGAGCTTAGCCCGAAAAAAAATTCTCCACAGGAGCCGTAAATTGATTCCAGCGTTTGTAAAATTACCGCAACCGCAAATCTACCAGAACGTCCAGGAAAGGTGACAATTTGACGGGGTTACAGTAATTAGATTTATAATCCCACAGTGACCAAAAATAAGCCAGATGACCAGAAGAAACGTTGTGGAACGCGGAGGCCACGCACGTTTACAATGCATTAAATTGTTGACCAAAGCGATTTATCACAATATCAATTTAAAACTGCAAGCGCACTCTAATGATGGTGAACAGTAAAGTCACGGAAAATTTAGGCTTCATAAATATTGCTAGCGCTGTTTACGGGCAGCAACGTTCGAAGTCGCAGCTATCTGAAGTCGCTGACAAATTCTGATCCCACTTCAACTGGCACTTCTTGCAGTAAGAATGCGATGTTGATTTTAAAATTAAAATTAATAACGTTATGGGGTAAATATTTGGCGAACTCCTGTTTCGAACCAGCGGCAAATCCGCACGCACGCTCGGTTTGGACACCAAGTGCGAGTCTTATGTGCGAGTCACGCGCGAGGCCCGCGTTGGTTGGTCATTGTTTACGTCAGCATGTTGCTCTGACAAATGTACGTGTTTTGTTCTCGACGTACTTGAACACAGTCGCGCAAACTGGACTGTTTATTAAGTTAAATTCTTACTAACCAGGTAATATTTTACTCTGGCGGGATTTTTGAAATTTAGAAGCGAAATGTATTTGATTTGTAAGCCATTCGATGCGCCGCTCTCATGGAGAACGAACGATCGACGGCCTCGCCGTCGATCGACATTTCATGTCTTTCGAGGGTCGAAGGACCGTCTCTTGATCCTCAAAAGAACTGGTATGTTCTTACCTCCGTGGTCTGTGGGACAAGGCGAATTTCAGATTTCGCTAAAAGCGTTGGAAAGATCTTTCCCGACGACATCAAGAACGCTGAAGCGCGGGAACTTCTGCACGCTCGCGCCAATTCAGGGTCGCCAGCATTCCTCAAGAACTACAGTAGACTTCCGAGTAAATTGTACGTGGCATCCACGTTTGGTCTTGTCGTCGGTCTGTTAAGGCAAAAGGAGATTTCGTTTGATGGTGTAGTGAGATCCCCCGCTTTTATGTCCCTTGCAAGACGAATAAATTCTGTTGCGCTGGACCTGGAGCCACAGGAGGGGAAGGACATCGATTCCGGCGGGAAAACTTTTGAAAGCAAATCAGCCCAGCTTATGGTCGAACTAGCCGAAAGGAACGCATTAATAGAGTCCCTTGAGCTTGAAATTAAAACATTTCAGGAAAAAGTGTCTGACCTCGAGTCAGATATGGAAAAACTCCAGTCTTTATCATCCTCCCCAGAGCCGAGTTCTGACGAATCGATTGAGGAAATCCAAAGTTCTCCCGACATTGGGTCAACGACAAAGAAGCGGAAGGTGTTAAAGAAATGTAGGGAGGTGATGGCTTCTCTGAGCGACGTGAGCGAGAAATATAAGGAGTCGATCTCTTGCGTGCTTGGCAATAGCTTTCTCTTTGGAGACGAATCTGAGAAAGGGGAAGTCCGCGACACCATATCTGAGGTAGTTGAAATGGTCATGGAAGCTAAGGGCTCCAAGAAGGGCTTTTCAGAGATCCTCTCGTCAAGCACCTACGATCGAATCATGAAGAGCATGCGAGTTCCAGACTGGGTGCTTTTATATTTTAAGTTGCATAGCAGACTCCCAGATTCTGCGTGGCAGACGCTGTTAAATTTGTCCCAACTTGGAAAAAGTGGGGTAAGTTGGTTGCAATACAAACTTAATATTTCAGGTATTTGCTTTATTTGCAAATTGTATTTATGTAGAGTGACCTTTTTAAATTTTCATTTTAGAATCTAAGCTTAGTTGACACTAATGATGTTGCTGTTGCATTGAGATTTAATTGTCAGTAACATATTTTGTCTAAAATTAATCCAACATTCCTCATCCCATTCATTTTTTCTGAATTTAAATATTAATTAAATATGCATGATATGCAATTGACAGTTTAAAGACAAATTTGCTAATCAGCTGTTTAGCTAAAAAACTGGGTGGCGTGCAACTGGGCCCATTTCATGTCTTGCTTAGGTGTTTAAGTTTGTTTGTTACTATAAGGAATCAGTTATTTACCATTAGTAAAAAAACGTGCACTGGAGGAAACTGGTGGACGCACTATGCTAGGTGATCAGAAACAATGATGATGGTGATGATGAAGCAAACCATGAGATATTGACCATTACTCGCTTTACCACTTTTGAAATTCTTTTGCCTTTGTTTTTCTTTTTCATCTGTAGAGGTCAGAGGATACACCTGTCCTTTTAACCAAAAATGATATGAAAGCTGTGAAGAAGCTTATCTTCTCTGTGGTTAGGAAGTCGCTTAACATTGGCAAAGTGGACGATGTGGATTTTGATGCATGTGGTGTGGACCTCTGTGGTGTGCTTGTGTGGGCGATAAGGGAGCAACGCCTTTACTCTGGTGATAAAGAAACAATGGAGTTTAACATTAAACTTGATGGGTGCCCTCTGGGAGGTGTGTGATAACTTTAGAAATTATAGAGCTTTTTCACAAAGATGTTGGTGTTAAAAAATTCAAAGGAATTTTTTGCACAAGAGAAGTACTTGATTTGTCCAAAAGGTATTTATACTCTGACCAATACAACCAGCATGCATGATACCTTAGAACGCTGGAGAGGGCATCGTGTCAAAACCAATGTGTTCCATTATCATGGATATTATGTACTTGATATCTAAATGTCTGTCCTGTTATTGATGGTTAGTTTTGACATGACTTTGTCAAAGTGTTATAGATCCACAATAAAGTAACATGTATCAGGGGTTTCAATAAAATTTGAAGTAGGCAGCTAGTTCAAATAGAGTAGCCGACTGCATCCACAAGGTTTGAAAGGATCTTTCTCTAGTTTCTTCAATTTAGGGGGAAAAGTAGCCGACTTCTCCGAGCAAAGTAGCCGACACTTTTCGTCGGCCGTCGGTGCTTATTGAAAGCACTGTGTATACATAAAGTAACATGTATGAAAGCAGCAATATGATTTATCCATTAATTAAAATCTTTTATTAAGACAATTTTTGAGTTTACTTTTTAAATACACATTGCTTTATTCCTGTAGGTAGAGATCAAGTTGCTATTGGACTTGCTCCTATAGATTTTGCCAACAAGAACTCAGAAAGTGCACTATCAATCTACCCTCTCGCTATAGCTAATTGTAAAGAGAACAAGTAAGTTAATGGTGCTGCATAATTTATAGACTTGCTTTTATTTACATTGTAAGCCTTGCAGTCAAGCTTTTTCCTTTTGAATGCAATATTGTAGATGTATACAATAACTTATTTTAATAAGAATACTTTGTTCAATAAATTATTGGTATTTTGCTTTTAATTAGGGGAAATCTAAAACAGCTGCTGAGAAATTTAAATTGCCACAGGAATCGCATAAAAAAGCATGGCATTGTGGTAGATGGAAGGAGCTACAAAATCAAGTTCACAGGTAAAGATAAATGGAACTTACAATAAATTGTATTTGAACTTTCAAAGCTGAAATGGCCGTGGTACTTGCAAACAGCACAAAAGTTGTAAACAATAATGATTAAATTATTGTTTACTGAAAAACTTCCAAAAGAAGTATAATATTTTCTTTAGTGTCACATGTTCTCAGGGCTGCAAATAATATTTTTCACTTTAAAGGACATAAAATTATGTCCTACTTAAGACACCATCTTGGTCGGACAAAACAAAATTGTGGTCGTACATCACCAAAAACAAAAGGTTGAATTTTATTCATTGTTGCCGTAAAATGATTTACGTTGAAAAAATTGTCCGGACACAAGCAAATTTTGGTTGGCCGTCTGATGACCGACAGTTATTTGCAGCCCTGTGTTCTCTATTTCACTGACTGCACTTTTTGTAGTTGTAGTAAGAGCTTTGAATTAAAGATAAAAAGCAAAACTTATTATTTGAGTTTACATGTTCACCACCTAGATGACATGATTTTCATACTTTGTGTAAATTTAATCCTGTTGTTTTTTCTTGTATTCAGGTTGTTATGATTGTAGTTAACATTTTTTAATTTAATTGCTTTATTCCTTTGAAGTGACTCTTGATTACAAAGCGCTGTTACTTCTTCTACGTAAAAAAGATGATGAGGGCTATATTCTTGGTAGAAAAGGCCTTGATGTGGAATTCTGTGCATTTTGTGATGCCATTCGAGTTAGTATATGATAACTGAGGTCGCACTAAGTGTTTTAAACAGCCTTTTTGTTAGGGTCAAATAGTAAATGACTAGTAAATAGGCCAACAAGATTGTGTATTAGGGCCAATTCGCACTAGCGGAAAAAATTGTAACAATTGGTAGATTTCATCACTTGTGTGTCACTTGTTACAGAAAACAAGTGCGAATACGTTTTTTGAAACCTAGAACTTGTCCAACAATGCAGGAAAACAAAGAAGCAGTTGTCTTATGATTGGTCCGCGTTGCACGCGCGATACATTTTGTCAAACAATCGCAAAAACAAGTGCGAACGACTTGTTGGACAAGGGCAAATTTTTGTCAACACGGACAAATCTTCAAAGGGGCCGATGTCCTGCCTCAAGGCAGGACAAGTCATGACAAGTCGCATTCCAACGCCCCTCGTAATGCCAGATAACAATACGTTGTTGATTGGCTATTGTGTTTGGTCTGGATTGTAGTAAAAAACAACACGCGAAATTTTTCCGCGATAGGCGGCAAAACATGTTTGTGTGCCGAGGTGAGGTCGTGGAAGGATGGTAATACCGGGGTTGGAACAAATGAATGCGGAGGGAACCAGTTTGTACCGATAAATGGAGGGGAAAAGAAATAGTTTACTTGCGACATTATCCCCGCACGAACACAAAAACATCACAACACGCGCACTTCAAATGCAAATCGTTTTAAAATTTTTCACCACGTGGACCTGCCTGATTATTTGATGTTTGCACAAGACGACCGTGCCGAGAAATGTACCAGGATGACAGAAGCACGTGCAGAGCTATTGTAATAATAATTACACCTTTTGTTTTCTTCAAAATGTCTCTGACTTGTCGCGACAATTTTTTTATTGTCAAAAATGTCATGACATTTAAAACTTGTCCGCTAGTGCGAATTGGCCCTTATACCAGTTTTATTTGTAAATATAGTGACACAGTTTTTATTGAAATGTCTTAATTAAGAATAGAAAGTGTACAAATTGTCAGCCAAGGAGCCATTCAAGTCAGCTATATATATGCAAGCCATCTATTAAGTAGCATGCTAGCAAGAAATCACTCAAAGAGTGACATTGGCAACTGCATTAGTTACCTAAAGCACTGAAATGCTATAACTTATTGCAGTAACAATCAGAGTGTTATTTAGGCTATTAACCAGAATGCATTTAATGTCTGGCTCTCTGCAGGCTAGCTCTCAATTTGTCAAGACGCTTTGCCGGCTTTAGAAAAGAATGTCATTTAGCAATCTGTATAATATAATCAAAGTTAAATTACAAGTGCAGCTAAAAATGTCCAACAAGTTTTCAATTTTTAATTTCAATTTTTTTTTTATGGGAATTTACTAACTGGTGCCAGGTTCCAGTATAATTTTTCGGTTTGCTTGGTTTCTTCTTCTAGGCATGCACATGCCATGGAGCTGCTCCTGATGAAACCTGTTTGGACTGTTTAAGATCTAAAGCTAATATTGGAAGGTAATGTTCATAATTATTTCAATCCAATAATTGATAATATATACTATCGCTGATCATATAAAATTGACAAATATAGTCCTTAAATTGTAACTAAAATTGAAATGCAGATGATGGATGGTGACTTTTGCCTGTTCTTTAGATAATTGAAATGCCATGATGCTGCCAAATATTTTGGTAATAAATAAATTAAACTGAAATTAACAAAATTAAGAGAAGGAGGTTATTTAATTACTCGTCAAGATGTGTTTTTCTCCCCTGAAAATTAAAAAACCATATCATTTTTTGAATGTTTACTAAGGAATAAATATTTACTGCAGCTTTATCTCAGTAATATAAAATCATGCTCAAAAAGTTAACTTCTAACTATTCTTAACTGCAGTGTAGGAAACTTGATTACCAAAGTCAGCCTTTTTTTCAGATGTACAGGCATCCGTGATGACCTTGATTTTCTTTTGGAGGAAGAACTAAGCAGCATAAACCTCTGTGCACTACATTGCGAGATGCGTAACTGCGAGCAACTCTTGGGATCATTAGGTTTATTTGCCTATCGTATCGGAAGTCTGGACGTTCTAAATGAGGCTTTGTCTGAATATGGACCTGAAAAGAGTAGAGAGTTTCCCCGTGTCACGATCAAGGAAAGGAAAGGGCAACAGACAGGAATAGACAGGAATAACATACACATAGCCTCTTTCTCAGGTATTGTTTGTGCATTTGTTTATGTGGCAATCAAATATTTGAACCTCTTGCTTTCAAGATAAGGTTTTCATTGTTTAAGTAGTTATTGACCCAGCATTTCCAGAAGACCAATAATGCCCATTAAGTCATTCAATTGACTCCACATCAAATAAGTTTCTGATGACTCGATAAACAAAGGAAAATGAACCCTGTTGTCATTTTAGCGGGAACTGTTAACACTTGTAATAAATTATTAAAATATAACTCAAGCTCAATCCTTGTCTTTTCTTTAGGATCCACTGAAAGACAAATTCTTAAAAATTTCGAAACGATTGTGGAAAAATCCTTACCAGTGCATAAAGTTGCAAAGTACTACCAAGAATGCAGTGGTTCTGGAAAGCAAGTGATTCTAAACTATGTTACCTTCTTTGAGGAGAGAATAGCAGTAGGTGCAACAAGATGGCATTTGTACATGCATGTTGTGGTTTAAGTTTACGTTTGGTTTAAAATTTTTCAAACAAGTTTGGTTTTTATTTTTAATTGTCTCAAATTTGCTTTCATGATCCAAAACAAAGGGAAATAAAAATCAAGCTGGTTTGGAAATTTTTAAACCAAAGATAAATTTAAACCACAACATACATAACACAGCACTTCACCTTTTGGATATCACTCATCAGTAGGTTATTTTGTGGCAAAGAATTAAGAAGATTGCATAACATATGTATTAGTAGAGTCATCATGACACTAATGAAAGCCTTACACGAAACATCAACAAGTACCTTAATTAGTTTGTTACTTTTCGTTTTTATAGTTCATAAATGACATGCTTGAGAAAGAAACATTTGTGCGGGATTTTGGTTCAAGACAAGAGACAGTTAACCTGAAGGATACTGCAGGTACAATGTAGAAGCCATAGGGGCAGAGACTGTCAGAGATTGATGTCTATTGTATATGTTGTGGTTTAAATTTATCTTTGGTTTAAAAATTTTCAAACCAGTTTGATTTTGATTTCCCTTTGTTTCAGATTATGATAATGAATATGACACAATGAAAAACCAAAATCAAACTGGTTTGAAAATTTTTAAACCAAAGATAAATTTAAACCACAACATATACAGTGTATTAAGTTAGAGATGAAATGTTTTCTTTTATTATGCTTTTAGAACTTAAAGAGTTTTTGGATGGTTGTAAAGAGCAGTGGATCAACAAACAAAAAGAGGTTGAACAAAGATTCTTGGAGCTGGAGAAAAAAGATCAATCTGCAGTTAAGGAGCCAAAGCAGAAAAAAACAAAAAGAACCAAGAAAGAATCACAACAGTTCCCGATCAGTGAAGATTCGTTTGCAAAATATGCAGCTGAACTTCAAATAGAGTTTTATGTCAAGGTACAGAGTGGTAAAAGGCATTGATTTTCTAGTATGTGACACTGAAATTCAACTCAAATAATTCATGAAGTCAATGCCGTGGCATCAATTTAGAGCTATATAACCCATTATTTTGTTTTTGAAAAAGTTTGGGTGAATTCTTCTCATGTCTTCATCATGTATGTCATCTCCTATCTGAACATAACTTATGGTAAAATGCATAAATCTATTGTGTCAGTTAAAATGCTGTAAATTGTGTTCTTGACATTTTCAGGTTTGTCGTGATTGGAGAGACATCGCTCTAACCATACGAGACAAAGTTTTCAAACAAAATGAGGAACAGTTGATTGATATCCATGATGTGAAGGTAAAACAATATGCGATGTATCTCAAACTTACATGTTACAGTGCGACACGCCTTACCATGGCCACCCAACAAACTTTTTTACAAGTTAGCCAATAAGGTTGCATGATTATGATTGACGGCCACGCCTCAAAAAACAAAAATGTTGATTTCATAATGCTTGGCTTTGCGCGACAAAATATCCCTAATTTGCATAAAAACAAAAACTGGGTGAACAACATTTTTCCCACTTTCTCTGCCGCCAGGAGTATTTTTGTGCCCATTTAGGGCACTAAAATCTCTTGCCTCTCTTTTCGTATCATGAGAGAGTTAAAAAATGCGAGTGAGAACACTGTGCGTGGCATTTGACGGTTGACCAGTTGCAATCCAAATTATGCAAATTGTGGCCAAATTCCTACGTGCCCGTAGAATGACTGAAGCCAGACAACAATTTACTCAGCATTCAAGATTTCAATTGAGTTACCGTTTAAACATTGAAATATTCACTTCAAGAATAGAATATTAAAGCAAATGATGAAATCAAATTGCCATTAATTAATCATTCATTCATCCTTGATAGAAACGCTTGAGCTGTTTTGACTGTAAACGTTTCCCATTTGTGCGAAAATTATATTTTTAAAACTTTACAAGGAGGCGTGGCCGTCAATTATAATCGTGCAACCTTATTGTCCGACTTGTAAAAAAGTTTGTTGGGTGGCCACGGTAAGGCGTGTCGCACTGTAATTAATGAACAACAAAATTGGTTTCCATATATCAGAAAAAAAAACTTGACAAGATTACATACATGAACTTTTATTTTATTTGAATTGTGTTTTAGTGCAAAGAGTGGGGATTTCTTTTGAAGCAACTGTTTGGTCAACAGCTTGGCATGGGGGATTATGGTCATCTAGTGGTTGATCACAGTGCTATGCTCCTGAGGAATTTTCGCTCATTCTACAAGTATTCTGGACAAGGATTTGAATCCTCACACAAACTCCATAGGCAACTTTACTCAAGAGCTACAAATCATGATTCATCTGGACCAGGCGAATCATGTAAGTTATAAATAATTTATAGCCTAATTCATAACAACTGTAAACAAGAAAAGTAAAGCCGAAGGTGTACCGTTTACTCTTTTACTGGATATTTGCGTGTCACTCTTAAAAAGCCTTGCTTCAACAAGGTGGAAAGAAATCAAGTAGCCAGGATGTACTAGCCCAAAAGTCATTTTTACTATAGCACCAATAAATCCTTATAGGCATGATCAACTTCCTCAAAGTATTCTCAAAAAATCCACTAGCCCTGGGTTTTTGGACATGCACTTCTTTGCATGCTGTTCAATTACCTAATTAATTAACTACATGTCAGTTGTAATGGATAATAATATTCGTACTCATCGTGGAGGAAAAAAAAGTTACTTCAGTCTGAAATATAGGCTCTTTAAGCTAATAAAACTTTATTTCCTTTCAGTAAATCAAATCCTTACTCACTGGTATGCAACTGTGCTGTTAAGTCTGCGATATGCCTTTTATCAAGCAAAAGACTGCATTATTTCAGGTGTGTATTGTAAATACTTACTAACAGTAAAAAATTAATTTGCCAGAAAGGGCTGTCTGCTTTTAAATTACTTTTACTTTTAAATTACTGACATCAACTAAAGGTTTGAGATGTTAGGTAATTACCTTAATTTTTGAATTTTTCTTTGTCCTAGGCAAGAAAAAGTTTAAATACCGTGGGTGTGGTTTTCAAAGCATTGATGTTAAATCATGGACAGAGGAAACTAAACACTGGATCGTGACAATCAATGATCTTTTCAATCAACTGTTTGGAGGCGACTTTCTCTTGTGCAAATACAATGCAGACCATGGAACCAGCGTCGATGCGAGTGTGGTTTCAGGTATGTTTGAGTACAACCATGAGCAATGGGAAGCTCAATATGCCAAGAGCATGATTAGCCATGCAGAGACAGAACTACAGCCTGGTTTGTCTTCTCAAAAAGATGCCATCGCAGAATTCTGCCATCCTAGAAGATTTTTGGCCAGTGACTTGCTACATGATGTTGCAAGAAATCTAACCCTGGACTTAAATGACCATTCAACACCAAAGCCTGAACCAGTACACTGTGATGACCTTGGAAACTGTGTCTTGGAAGAATCACTGATAATTGGACCTATCTCTTCAGACACTGATGTAATGGAAGACGAGTCCCTGTCAGTTCTACATGATGCCATGGTTGATGAAGTAGGAAATAAATCTCTGGACTTAAATGGCCATTCAACACCAAAGCCTGAACCAGTAAACTGTGACGACCTTGGAAACTCTGTCTTGGAAGAAAAAGAACCTATCTCCTCAGACACTGAGATAATGGAAGACGAGTCTCAGTCAGTTCTACATGATGCCATGGCTGATGATGCGGGAAATATATCCCTGGACTTAAATGGCCATTCAACAACAAATCCTAAACCAGTTAACTGCGACAACCTTGGAAACTCTGTCTTGGAAGAAATAGAACCTATCTCCTCAGACACGGAGATAATGGAAGACGAGTCTCAGTCAGTTCTACATGATGCTATGGTTAAGGCGACCACAAGAGCTGAAATAGCTGCAGTGTACAGCTTATTACCTCCAGTGTCAAGGAGACCAATTGCTGCTCAAGATCTACATCCAGTTTATGGCGTGTCTGTAAGATTGGATGATCCTTTTGCTCTAAATGAACGTCCTTGTGAAAGTGTCGTTAAGAAAGCTCAAGAGATTTTGCATGATGAAAGAAAACATGGAAAGAATGCATGTGGCATTGACATCTTGGGTATGGGTAAATTCTCAGAAGATGGTCTGGCAGTACTCAAGAAGTTTTGTAGCATTGTAGAAACAAGCCGTAAGGTGAAATCTGAAGCAGGTTGGCTCTCCCAGCTGAAATGTCCATCACAAGAGTTACAGCAACTTCAAAGTGCTCTTTGGAATCGGACACCCACCAGTGTAATTCTGAAGTTTGGTACGAAAAGTATCGATGTCACCTCCTTTTCTAGTCTAGCAGAAGAAAGGTATATTGACAGTTTCGTGATAGACATTTCTATAGCCAAATATTGGGAAGAAGCCACGGCAAACGGAAAGGATGATACTCTGTACTTCCCAACTGAATTTTATGACTGGTTGAAGTCAGATGATAAACATTTTAAGCAAATGCAGCTGAGAAAGATAACATCAAGGCTGAATGATTTTAGTAATCTGCAGCAAATCCTGGCACCAGTCCATTTGCCAAACCACTGGGGACTAATTTGCATTGAACTGGCAGATATGGAAATCTATTTTGATGATGGACTAGCCTCTGTTCCCCCACGAACTGCTCTTCCTGCTGCCAAAGAATTGCTAAACTTGCTTGCTGAAATGAATCCACTATACCCACTTCTTCAAAGCAAGTTCTGGCACCAGTGCAATAGGTTCAAGCGCTTTGGAATGCCTTCCCAAGCACCAGTTGACTCCAGGATGATTGGAGTCGGAAGCTGTGGAGTTGGAGTGATCATGGCTGCCAGAGACTTTCTTGAGAATGGATCATCCTGTATAAACAATTTTAAGTGGAGATACTGTGACATGCATTTGCACCGTAAAAACCTTATGTTACAGATTCTGAGTTGGAGCACATAATGTGTCATGAAAGTTGTTTTTCGCAGCAAACATGCTGTGAAAATATTGCTGCATGTATTTTATTTACAAGTTGTTTATGAATTCTGTTTGCATTTAACTTGTACTGAAATTTTTTCAGTTCTGTCTTGCATAGTCAGGTCATCTGAAGGCAGAATTGTAACATTTCCATTTACTAGCATATTTATTTCAATCAATTAATTTTCTGTCTTTCCTGGGTGGTCAGCTCATTTTGAGCTGTTGTTATCTGAAGGCAGAATTTTAACAATTTTTTTGTTCAGTTCTAACCAGTTTATTCATTTCAATCAATTAATTTTCTGTCTTTCCTGGGTGGTCAGCTCATATTGAGCTGTTGTTATCTGAAGGCAGAATTTTAACAATTTTTTGTCAGTTCTAGCCATTTTATTTATTTCAGTCAATTAATTTTCTGTCTTTCCTGGGTGGTCAGCTCATTTTGAGCTGTTGTTATCTGAAGGCAGAATTTTAACATTTTTTTCTCAGTTTTAACCATTTTATTCATTTCAATCAATTAATTTTCTGTCTTTCCTGGGTGGTCAGCTCATTTTGAGCTGTTGTTATCTGAAGGCAGAATTTTAACAATTTTTTTGTTCAGTTCTAACCAGTTTATTCATTTCAATCAATTAATTTTCTGTCTTTCCTGGGTGGTCAGCTCATATTGAGCTGTTGTTATCTGAAGGCAGAATTTTAACAATTTTTTTCCAGTTCTAACCATTTTATTCATTTCAATCAATTATTTTTCTGTCTTTCCTGGGTGGTCAGCTCATTTTGAGCTGTTGTTATCTGAAGGCAGAATTGTAACATTTTTTTCAGCTCTAACCATTTTATTCATTTCATTCAATTAATTTTCTGTCTTTCCTGGGTGGTCAGCTCATTTTGAGCTGTTGTTATCTGAAGGCAGAATTTTAACCTTTTTTTTTTCAGTTCTAACCATTTTATTCATTTCAATCAATTAATTTTCTGCATTTTATTCATTTCAATCAATTAATTTTCTGTCTTTCCTGGGTGGTCAGCTCATTTTGAGCTGTTGTTATCTGAAGGCAGAATTTTAACAATTTTTTTTCCAGTTCTAACCATTTTATTCATTTCAATCACTTAATTTTCTGTCTTTCCTGGGTGGTCAGCTCATTTTGAGCTGTTGTTATCTGAAGGCAGAATTTTAACAATCAGTTGTAACTTTCATTTGAAATAGTTGCGATTCTGTCTCTTTAGGTGACCAGAGTAATTAAGCTGTTTTTTTTTATTGAAAGGCAGACTTTAATAAATAGTATTTAAACTTTACATTTGTCTTAAAGAATTAAATTTTAAACTGCAATCTGACATGTCCTCTGACGTGAATGCAGTTTTTCAACAGCAAGGGTTTCTTTCCCTATTCATTTCATTGTCAATGTCAATTTTCTTTTTTCCTCTGACATTTAATATTAGATGAACAAAACAAAATCATAGTGGAACTCTTAAAGTACAACCAAAACTTATAATTTTGTCACAGATTTACTTTTGAAACATAAAAACGCAAAACGAGCTTCCCATGGTTACTAGTTGAAAACATCTCTGGCCACCAGATCAGTTCGAATTCTCTCGTCGCTCTTCCTTCACCATGCCCAACAACAATTTGGATTTGCTGTGTTGCTGATTTGCCCGTTGACCTGCTGTGGGCCTTTGCTTTGGCTGCCTCCAATGCCGTTTTGCCATCCAGTAGATGCATGGTACAATCAGCCACTTCTTTGTCTCCAAGGTAAGCCTTTTTAAGATGTAAAGTTACACCACTTCTTTGACCCAGTGCAGCAATCATGTCACTGATGTCAAAACTTCTATAGTGCATAACTTTAGATGTATTTTTCCATACAGGGGGGCGCAAGTGCCTCTTCTCTCTTGCACTATTTATAAAAGCGTTTGGCATATCCGCCAGCAAGGCCTGGACAAAATCTTCTGGTACGTCGTACCTTTCGACACGACACCATTTCCCTAATAGCAAGCAGGAAATGAGACTTGTTAGCAAAAGCCACAGCTTCAAACGTAATGTAGACATGGCACTTCATGAAAATCACACTTAAAAAAAATGCAGGCAAAAACAAGCTCGAAAATGGATAGATTTTGTTTAAATTGGAACAGCACTGATGCTGTAGATATTGCTAAATGCAAAACCTTGACAGAAGTTTAAAGAAAGATGGTGATGATTCGAATTTAACTTGTCAAATATTGTCAGTGACAATTGATAAACCGCCGACTGAAAAATCGGTAATTGTAGTTTAATTTGTTTGCCGTAAAGTACGTTGTAATACCTTAGTCTGCTCATTATAAACACTCTACCAAGAAAATCGATCTTGGTGATCTGAACGACCAGTTGGAATGAAGTGTGACAGTCACGCTAGTGTCGCACAGTGACGTAAACAAAGAAGCACAAGGGTCTGCAATCTGGACTCTACGTTTCGTTTCAGTTTACGGAGTCAGAACGATTTGTTTAAACGTGCTAAAAGTTTTTTGTGCTTACCTGGGGCTTTGGGATGCAAGCAAGAGTTCATGCTGTCCACAATTCCCATTAACCATTGCTTATAGCTGGCAGGCCTGCGTCCTTTCCTTGTTGTGGACGGAAGGCGTACAACTTCCTGGCCATTATAAAATGGCAAAGATCGCACCATTTTTGCGGCACTGTGTTTTGCATCTCGGTGTCTTAACAGAGAAGTCGTTGTGTTAAATGTGGAAGGACAGTGATCACAATGCGTTTTATAAACGGCCATGACTAAGTTCCCAATAAATGCGCAACGTGGGCTTTAATTTTCAGCCGGAAGTACGCTCTCAAATTAGCCAATCATAAACACGTAACATTTATGTGTCACTTTTTACAAGGGTTATACTGAACAAAAGGACATTGTGCAAAAATCTTTGTTACGTTTTCATTTTCAAGGGAGGGAGGGAGGGGGAGGTAGTAAATTGTGTAACGCAAATTGCGCTTCTATATAAGTAAAAAGGAGTAATCGTGCGACTGAAGCGAAGCGATCACAAGAAAAACCATGGAAACTATCGGGAAAACCCGCTTCAATTATTTTTTTCGTATTAAGTGAGACTCGGCAAAAATAATCCATGTATCCCATCCCACCTAGAAGAATCAAGGTCCATCCCCTCGTGGGAGGAAATAACACTCCTGGTGTTCGTGGCATTCTTCCGCATATGATCCGATTCACGTTGCACCGGTCTGATTTGCAATCAAACTAAACATGGCAAGAAGCAGGAAAAATATCAAGGATTTGGAGAAAATGAAAGGTATTCGAATCAGAGCGAAAAAACGGTGGAGGAATAACAAAAAAAGGAACATGTGCCAAGAAAACGCCCTTGATTTAGTCGCCCCGTCTATTAGCAATCAGACAAGAGGTCAAGAGAAAAGCATCGTCGATCTTGATGTTTCTGCTGCAAAATCTTCAACTCAAAGACCATCGGTTAGCTGTAAACCAAGACTGGAAGAAGATAAACGTCCCATTGTAGATGCGCCGACCCGTAAGCCAGACGAAACGATCCATCAAGTTTCTGAAGTTCAGAAGGCCATAGCAGTCAAAGAAATCAGCCCTTTTGAAGTTGTTCGCTCGGAAAGATCACTTGGTAGTGGAACATTTGGAACTTGTTACCTTGCCCACTACAGAGGACTCTTGGTTGCAGTGAAAGAATTCAAAGTTCATAATTCCAGGCCAATTAGTCAAATCAAAAAAGATGTTCTGCACGAAGCGAAAATGATAAACCATTTGGGTGACCACCGCGGACTGCCGCTGCTGTATGGCATTATCACGAAGTCGCTGCCTTTGCGACTGATAACTCAGTTCCACGGCGAGAAGAAGCAAAGTTTAACCTTACGTAATGCTATCAAAAAGAAGAAATTTGACAAGCCTTGTTGGCTAGCAATTTTAAAAGATGTTATAAGAGCGGTCGGTCATGTTCACAAATCGGGCCTCCTCCACAACGACCTGAAATCCAACAACGTGGTGTTAGAGAGCAGAACCGGAACCATACAATGGAATCCAGTAGTCATTGATTTTGGACTGAAGGCAAGATTTATTGCAAATCCAAAGCCACTAATGCGCCTATCAGCTTCCGCACAAGAGGAGTACCGTAAGAGATATCCGCACATCGCCAAAGAAATCGTTCAAGGATCGGACCAACAGAGTGTTTTATCGGATATTTACTCACTTGGAAAGATTTTGCTTGATGTTCTTGATTTACTCCCAACGGCAACAGCACATTCATTGCGAGCGGCGAAGAGTGCCACTGACGACGACCCCCAAAAACGGCCAACGTTAGATGAACTTTTTGCTGCTTTGTAGACAAAGCAAACCGGATGATGTAGTCAGTTTCGGCTGTAATTATTCATGAAAAGCATTTCTGCACAGGAACAAACATTTTAGGTTTTGTTTTAAAGATGTTAATTAATCTAATTTCTGCATTAATCTTTCTTGCAACAAAACAAAAATAGAACGTTTTCGTTGTACACTTGTGTGATGTTTCGGAGTTGCTGCCGACTTTTCTTACAAAAGTTATATTCTTTATTGATTTCTGACTAACATTTGAAGGTTACTACCTGTCGTTCAATCCTGATTTATGTACGTAAAATAGTTTGAGACATTTCGTCAGAGAAAGGAAACTGCATGATCGCTTATCGTTCGACTGGCATGCGTTTTTATTTGATTTCCGTCAAGATTTTTTCGCGTGTAAAAAAATCGAGTTGTAAAGACAAATACATTAACGAAATAATATATGTAAAGATTGTTTCAGAGGCATTAAATTAGCGTAGATGCTTAAATTTCGTGTTTTCTTGTAGCAGTTGTCTGTTTTCCGCACAGTTCGCGCTAAATAAGAAACGCGCGCAACAGTACGGGAAGTCGCGCGCGAACGATTCTGAAAGATCTGGAAAAGGTTTCCCTTTTTATGACAGTTCTTGTCAAAGTATGGTTTTATATTTCTCGCTGCGCGCCTTTTGAGTTATAATTAGACGAAATACGTGTTACCAGGAATGCTTTAACTAACACCTTGGTCGCGCGTAGGGATATTTGCATGTGAGAAGTATGGTTTAGTGTTACCGATCGTAATCCCCTTGAAGGAGAAATATTCTCCTCTAAGGGGATTAAGATCTAATTTGCATAAATTTTTTTGAGGGACTAAGCTCGTCATAGTTATTGTCTGGATGGTGGCTCTTTTGAGATTGGGTATGTTTGGGGTACGGTTTAGATAGTGCCGGTGTAACAGCGCTCAACAACCAAAAAATAAAAGGAAGACCTTAACCTAGTTTCTTCCATGGTGTATTTCTTGCTGTCCCTGGAATTTTTTTGCTGATTTGATGCGATTTAAGCCTGATAATAACCAAGAGAACGATAATCACGAATCACGACTGTTACCAGGCGTTAGAACACGCTTGCCAGTTAACTGAGCGAAAATACTGCTTGGAATAAGAGTGTACTTCATTTATGGATTAGTGAAAGCTGCGCGTAAAAGTATATCTCTTGAAATCGTCTTAAAAAATGCCAGCTTCCATACTTTGCCCAACTGTGTGAAGTACGAGGTATTCAAGTGAATAACATTATCCAATGGTACCGATTTTATTTCTTGTCACTGACAAGATCACAATTAAAAATCACACTACTGAATTTGCGATATTTTATCGCAGGGCAGTACTACGTCCCTCAATTTCATTCTTTGTTTAGTTTTTTTTTTACTTCAAAGGAGAGCATTGTGTTAGCAGTGATGTGGTCAATTCTATGAATAATTCTCTTTGCATATTGTCTTAGGCACTTGGAACACAAATGGCATAAAGAAAATTCCTTCTTTTAATCTTGTTACTGTGACTCCCAGACCTCTATCGGCTGGTGGACCCCTGGTGTGCTTTGTGTCCTGTCTCTGCCAAGATTAAATTTCAAGAATTTGCCACGAAACGAGCGACAAGTTAGTCGGGGCGCAAGTCATTACCACTTGCATTATTATCTTTTATTCCTTCTTTTAGGAGTAAACATTTGAAAAATCATAACCGTTGAATATTGTCCAAATATTTGACAAATTTTTGAAGGGGTTTGATAGAATTCGTTTAGAATCATTTGTATCGATTCCTTGTCCGTTCATAAGTTGTACATTGTGTAAAGGTACTTAACAGTCGCTTGGAGCACAAGAAGAATAAAGAAAATTTTTTCTTGTCAACTTTGTTTCCTTAGCCACCAAACCATTATTGTCTGGCGAGCTTGTCTTTGTGTTCTGTCAGCCAAGTTTTCCAATTTTAAATTTGCTGATATCGAAACAAGTGATCACATTTCGTAACGGCGCTCAACAAAAATAATTTTAGCTAGTAAGTAAACAGGAATGCGATAATCACGAATCATGACTGTTAGCAGACTTAAGAACGGACTTAAGGCTGCTTGAAATAAAAGTGTGCTCAATTTATCAATTAGTGAAAGTTGCGTATAAAAGTATATATCTTTTCTGTGTGATGTGCGAAGCATTCTAGTGAAGAATATTACAATCTCGCGCCGGCTTTATTTCTTGTCTCTGACAGGTTCATAATTAAAAATTACGTTACGGAATTTGGGACATTTTAATTCAGGGCACTACTACTTTCCTCTTTACTTTTTTTATTTTTTTGTTAGCTTTTTTACTTCAAAGGAGAACATAGTGCTAGCAGTGAAGTGGCAGTGAAATAAAGACGAAACAATTTTCCTTATATCCTTCTCAGTATTAATATGTGAGTGGTTTGAACTACATCTCTAGAAACAATAAAGTCAACATCCAGACCTTGACTTAAATTTTTGACGTTTAGCTAACTGTCCCATGTGACATGGAATAAACAATCGTCTCGTTTATGATAAAAATATTTGTCAATTTATCACTTGACTAAAACTTGTACAGGCTGACCTAGAAGGCACTATGTTTATTCAGACACGCGTTATTTCGTCTAAATCTGCAGAAACATGCACATCATTTGCTTATTACTCGATATCTTGGCAAAGTCTTTGCTTGTAAATGAGATCGAGATGTCTCACACGACAGTCGTAAGTAAAAATGGTTAAGCCTAAATTTGCCCTAAGATTATTAACTGTACCCGTTGAGATCACATCACCTATGCAAAGAAGCACCGATTAGTAAACGGAGAATACATATCCTTAACATACAGTTGACCATTTTTTTCTTCAGAGAAACATTACTTGGGATCAGCAGCATCGCGTCATGTTTTACAAATACACGTTTACCTTTAAGTGTTATTGTCAGAGAAAACCGGGCAGGGGCAAAAGATCGAGGTCACCCGTTTACCTTCATCTTTCACAGTATAAAAGCTACCTGAAAAGATTAGGAATGGTGGCATTTGCAGAAGTAGACGTTCGTTTTTCTTCGAGAAATCACCATTCCAAAAATAACCGAGATTTCGGGCAACGTTGCGTAACCGTAAAACACACTTCGTATGACTCCTAAAAGCTCTTGTATTTTTTCTATGACAATGATCCCTTTATAAGTTGATGAAGATATATTAAACCTTCTTTGCTATAATACTGTGTTTTTTACGTGGCGCTAAAAATCGCCACTGAATCGTTAAGGAGTGTCACCCAAATATTAGTCATTTTCAGTCGACTGTTTCACCAAAGTGCGGCAGTTTATTTTTAAAGTAAAACCATTTCCCGATAGTATTTTGTGCTCTTAACACAATCCAGTTTAGTTAAGATTGGTATCTAGGAGTAAATCGGAGTAAGCGGCATCTGAAAACGATTTTCAGTTAAAAATATTTCCCGCCAAATTGAATATCATTTTTTCGAGTTTCTGTGTTTGTGGTCCAAAATTAACTAAAAGTAGATCCGTTGATTTCGGGATCAAGCATTGACACTGTAATATCATAATAAGATATGTAAACTTTTCAAATCTCCTTATTAACACTCGGTAAGTTACTAAGTTTTAAAACAGGTCGCTTAATTTTCCCGCGAAAGTTTTATCATTTTCATTCGTCACGCTGCATGGCTGCATGGTAAAACCGGACTATATCCTCAGTTAAATGGTTTTTAATCTGCTAGGAAACTGGAAGCACATATCGCAAAGAGAATCGAGACTTCCCCTAAATTAGTTAAACAAACTTTGAATGAATTTTGTTTACACTCTGTGTATCCCCCGACTTTACCGAATGCGTGACGCGTCACGAATTAAAAGGGCAGACGACAGGTGTTTCAAAAGGTTTGTTTAGAGTTCTTCTTGGCTTTGAAATCATGAACTGTTCCTCTGATCAGAAGAATCGCCTTGCAGTCAGGTGTTGGAATTGGCAGAAGAATCCACATCTAACAAAGTCGAGAACAATGTCGGTCTCAGAGACCGTGTCCCTCATGACCAGCAGTCGGGAAAACCACCTGTTGTCAGATGCACAGAGATATACCTGTTGGGTAGTAGTTCAAGTTCTCGCAGCCTTTCATAAACATAAAATAAGATGAAAGAAACACCGATTCCTCTGGTGAAATTGAAAATAGCGAAAGCTGTTGAAAAATTAAGACTAGAACGCGTGCAAAATAGTCTTTGGATGATACGTTGATGTTCGTGAACTCAGAGAATTGCATGTTAAAAAATACCCGCTTAATCAGACAGTTGTTTTATAAAGACAGTCCTGATCAGCATCAAGAGCTCAGCGTAAATTTTCAAGACTAGGCATGTTCTATGAAGGATCTTTAAAACATAGACTGTGAGGAATAAACGCTGTGAAGGCTTGATAATGTTTCAGATACATGTGAAACACTGTAGACTCGAATACATCTCTATAGGTCTGGTAATAATTATAAAGAAAACTAATTCTGATCAAATATACTTAGTCAACTTGGACAGTGAACATGAAAATCGTTTGTTTTATGAATAATTCAGTTTATGAATCATTTTTTTACGAATAATTCAGCAATTATTAACATATCTACTGAGACAGACGTCAGTACTGAACAATTCATGTCCACGAGCGAGAGACCCCAGTAAGTTATCCAATATTTGTCTACTTGAATGGTTCGTAGAATAACGAAAGTAAAACGTAGCTTTTTTTCCTGACAGAAAAAAAAAAAGATGATACATTTTTTTCACATCGATCAATCTCTCTAACTGAGCGCTTTGTAACATGAATATTGCCTAAGAAATGGTTCTCATTCAAGTTTAATTTTCTCCTTTGGTAAGACCGCGCTCTCGCTCGCAATCATTTGCACCCTTTGCAAAGAAAAGAATAATGTAGAACTGTTGAACAATGCAGACTGGTGATACAACCCTAAAAATACGTCGCAGCTCGTGATGGAAACATTTCACAATGATTCATGACCTGAAGAAAAATTTTTGTTGTTGCAGTATTGCCATTTTTGTCAATTATTTTTACATCAGTATATTTATTGATCATTAGTACTTTTTGGGAGGTAACCCATGCCTCTTAAGCGCGGCACATCAAGCTTATTCTATCCAGTTGTAAACTAGAAAGTTAGAAATATCGAATAAAGTAAACTGACTCAGTTTAACTTCGCATTTTAATTTTGCGATGGTTACGATTTTAGCCTTCTATTTCGTTGTCTCATTCATCGGTCATTATTTGCTTTAAAAGACCTTAAAATCATCGTAGAAAAACCAGTGTGTTTACTATTATCAACCACATAAGTAGAGTATGTCTGTCTGATTTAAAAGGGATTTTTCTTTGATTTTTTATGACAATACAACTGAAAGGAGAAAATGAAATCTAGAACTCACTTTCTATTGTAAGATCGTTCCAAGGTAGCGTAAAAATGTCTTAAATATGAAGCGATAATTTTTTTGGTTCTGCATTTAATATTTTCCAGCCTAGCTCTTGAAATTGTTTGCAGAGAAAAACAAATCGGTCTTCACCAGTCTCAGAAAACAAATCGAGGGACTATCAAATTTTACTGTTGCAGCGCAGTACTTAACTCTGACGCTGCATTGGAACATTTCAAATAGAACCTGAATTGGTTTGTTTAAACTCTGATCATTCCTACCTTTCTCTTGGAACTTGTATAACGGATCACAGCGCGATGGGAAAATACTTCTTCAAGTACTGACTGAGAATGGCGCGAGTTGGTCGTATTTAAACCCTTTGGGTGTGGATTTAATTATGCCTTTGCGTGCGATAGCGCTGTTTTGCTTTACGGGTGAAATTGCATCAAACAAAAGCATTCCTACGTTTTGATATCGTTACATTGACAACAAAAGCGAAACTGTCTCGTGTCCTTTGTTTATTAAATATCCCCCAGGCATGAGATGTAACTCTATTCCCAATTCCCTTTTTTAATTACTACTTTTTTATATTGACGTGTCAAGAGGACCTTGTTTGATAGTCCAGACTAGTCAGATATGAAAGCCATTTCATCTGCTGGTTAAGAGAACAAAAGCTTTCCTACGTTTTAATATCGTTACATTGACAACAAAAGCGAAACTGTCTCGTGTCCTTTGTTTATCAAATATCATCCAGGCATAAGATGTAACTGTATCGATATTGATAAAAAGAGTTCTTTGGAGCACCTGTCGTTACTGAACGATTGGATGGTGAATTTGTTTGCTTCAAAGGCTTGAGTACAGCAAGTCATATGGTATTTGGTTCTCCCATTCCGGAGTGTCGAGTGCTGCAGTAAAAATTGTGAAAGCTGTTTTGTTTGGGAAGATCAGGTGCTCCAAAGAACACTTTTTTATCAATATCGATAAATATCATTCAACGTAAGTTAAAACTATGAATAGGGGGTAAATTTAAAAGTTATATTTAAGATAAAAATAGTCTCCAAGATAAAATAAATTCCGTACATGTAAACGTTGGAAACCTTTGGAGAACTAAGTATCTTTTAATGATGAACTATTCACCTCATTGTCGGTGGCCAGTGGTGGATACAGGCCCGTAGCCAGGGGGGGTGCGACGGGTGCGTCCGCACCTCCCCACGAGCCTTGGAAGTCCGCTCCTTGTGAAAAAAGTATAAAAATAAATAAATAAATAAATAAATAAATAAATAAATAAATAAATAAATAAAAAAAGAGAAATGGTATTTCTGTACTTCGTCTATTTACATTTAATGGGTTGACCAAATTGTGTGATTCTAGATTAATTTTAACGATACATTCCAACTAATGCCGTTCATAGTCAGCAAACCGACTCTAGCTGATTTATGTAATTACCATTTGACACCGACATAAAGTTTTTGAATTTAAAAATGTACCAGAATTATTGTCCTTGCTACCTTCACCTTTATATGGCTTGTTTCCTAACAAACTGTATCAAAACGCACGAAATGCGGCCTCAGATAACCCATTTTTTCAAAATTTTCTGAGGGAGAATACCCCCAGACCCCCCTTCGGGCTCGCGCCTGCGGCGCTCATACGCACCCCCCCAGCAAAAATCCTGGCTACGGGCCTGGGATATTTACCTCGCAGCGAGCGAATTGCGCTTGCCAGCAGATGGTTTCATATCTGACTAGTCTCAACTATAATACAAGGTTCGCTTGTCAGGTAAATATGTAAAAAATAGTTAAAAAAAAGTTAGGTAAATATGTAAAAAATAGTTAAAAAAAAGTTAGTTAGGTATCAGTATACAGTTACATCTTATGCCTGGAGGATATTTGATAAACGATCTTACAATAGAAAGTGAGTTCTAGATTTCATTTTCTCCTTTCAGTTGTATTGTCATATAAAACCAAAGAAAAATCTCTTTTAAATCAGACAGACATACTCTACTTATGTGGTTGATAATAGTAAACACACTGGTTTTTCTACGATGATTTTAAGGTCTTTTAAAGCAAATAGTGACCGATGAATGAGACAACGAAATAGAAGGCTAAAATCGTAACCATCGCAAAATTAAAATGCGAAGTTAAACTGAGTCAGTTTACTTTATTCGATATTTCTAACTTTCTAGTTTACAACTGGATAGAATAAGCTTGATGTGCCGCGCTTAAGAAGCATGGGTTACCTCCCAAAAAGTACTAACGATCAATAAATATACTGATGTAAAAATAATTGACAAAAATGGCAATACTGCAACAAAAAATTCTTCTTCAGGTCATGAATCATTGTGAAATGTTTCCATCACGAGCTGCGACATATTTTTAGGGCTGTATCACCAGTCTGCATTGTTCAACAGTTCTACATTATTCTTTTCTTTGCAAAGGGTGCAAATGATTGCGAACGAGCGAGCGAGAGCGCGGTCTTACCAAAGGAGAAAATTAAACTTGAATGAGAACCATTTCTTAGACAATATTCATGTTACAAAACGCTCAGTTAGAGAGATTGATCGATGTGATAAAAATGTATCGTCTTTTTTTTTCTGTCAGGAAAAAAAAAAACTACGTTTTACTTTCGTTATTCTACGAACCATTCAAGTAGACAAATATTGGATAACATACTGTGGTCTCTCGCTCGTGGACATGAATTGTTCAGTATTGACGTCTGTCTCAGTAGATATGTTAATAATTGCTGAATTATTCGTAAAAAAATGATTCATAAACTGAATTATTCATAAAACAAACGATTTTCATGTTCACTGTCCAAGTTGACTAAGTATATTTGATCAGAATTAATTTTCTTTATAATTATTACCATACCTATAGAGATGTATTCGAGTCTACAGTGTTTCACATATATCTGAAACATTATCAAGCCTTCACAGCGTTTATTCCTCACAGTCTATGTTTTCAAGATCCTTCATAGAACATGCCTAGTCTTGAAAATTTACGCTGAGCTCTTGATGCTGATCAGGACTGTCTTTATAAAACAACTGTCTGATTAAGCGGGTATTTTTTAACATGCAATTCTCTGAGTTCATGAACATCAACGTATCATCCAAAGACTATTTTGCACGCGTTCTAGTCTTAATTTTTCAACAGCTTTCGCTATTTTCAATTTCACCAGAGGAATCGGTGTTTCTTTCATCTTATTTTATGTTTATGAAAGGCTGCGAGAACTTGAACTACTACCCAACAGGTATATCTCTGTGCATCTGACAACAGGTGGTTTTCCCGACTGCTGGTCATGAGGGACACGGTCTCTGAGACCGACATTGTTCTCGACTTTGTTAGATGTGGATTCTTCTGCCAATTCCAACACCTGACTGCAAGGCGATTCTTCTGATCAGAGGAACAGTTCATGATTTCAAAGCCAAGAAGAACTCTAAACAAACCTTTTGAAACATCTGTCGTCTGCCCTTTTAATTCGTGACGCGTCACGCATTCGGTAAAGTCGGGGGATACACAGAGTGTAAACAAAATTCATTCAAAGTTTGTTTAACTAATTTAGGGGAAGTCTCGATTCTCTTTGCGATATGTGCTTCCAGTTTCCTAGCAGATTAAAAACCATTTAACTGAGGATATAGTCCGGTTTTACCATGCAGCCATGCAGCGTGACGAATGAAAATGATAAAACTTTCGCGGGAAAATTAAGCGACCTGTTTTAAAACTTAGTAACTTACCGAGTGTTAATAAGGAGATTTGAAAAGTTTACATATCTTATTATGATATTACAGTGTCAATGCTTGATCCCGAAATCAACGGATCTACTTTTAGTTAATTTTGGACCACAAACACAGAAACTCGAAAAAATGATATTCAATTTGGCGGGAAATATTTTTAACTGAAAATCGTTTTCAGATGCCGCTTACTCCGATTTACTCCTAGATACCAATTTTAACTGAACTGGATTTTGTTAAGAGCACAAAATACTATCGGGAAATGGTTTTACTTTAAAAATAAACTGCCGCACTTTGGTGAAACAGTCGACTGAAAATGACTCATATTTTAGTGACACTCCTTAACGATTCAGTGGCGATTTTTAGCGCCACGTACAAAACACAGTATTAAAGCAAAGAAGGTTTAATATATCTTCATCAACTTATAAAGGGATCAATGTCATAGAAAAAATACAAGAGCTTTTAGGAGTCATACTAAGTGTGTTTTACGGTTACGCAAAGTTGCCTGAAATCTCGGTTATTTTTGGCCGCTGGAGGGCCCAAAATAATGGAATGGTGATTTCTCGAAGGAAAACGAACGTCTTCTTCTGCAAATGCCACCATTTCTAATCTTTTCAGGTAGCTCATGTTTTATACTGTGAAAAGATGAAGGTAAACGGGCGACCTCGAACTTTTGCCCCTGCCCGATTTTTTCTGACAATAACACTTTAACATGTGCAAATATAATATTTAGGGAGGGTGAATTCTGAACTTTTTTAGTTCAATTTATAAAGTCGTGGATTCGGGCTGAGTAAGAAAATGAAATCAGTAGCTACATTTTATCTGTATAAGTTTAAACCCGAAATTTTAGCATGGAAGACTTTCGTCAAAGACAAACGGCTTAGTTGCCCTTTCATCGCTCTGAACTTTCTATTGTTTTAGCAATGTGACAATGTTGTTGACAACTCAAAATTGTTAACCCTTCCATTATCTCTACGTAGTAGTTTGGCAGTGAAAGAAACTATCAGCGAATTTATTGTGTGTTGAACATATATGCTATGGCCTCAACTTATATTTAGTGTAAAATTTTTCAAACCAGCTTGATATTCCTTTGCTTCATATCGATTATCACAATTCGTGGGCAGAATTCTCCTAATTGTTTTTTTTAATTAATTCTATTGTCATCAACACCCGCCGTTAAACACAAAGAAGCTCATTTTAAAGAGAATGACTTTTGCCAAAACTAAACGTCTAGATCTTGAATACCTTGCTGGATTTTAAAAACGCCAGTTGACATAAAATCTGGTTCTTCGGGAAGGTTTTTCAATGTAGAAAGAAGAGTCATAATGAATGTCTAAAAACTGGGAAAGGGAATTTCAAAATATTATGATGAAATATATACATGTCAGAATGTGGCCTTCAGAAAGGCAATCGTTTTGACTGACCGTGTTTATTTGGTTTTTATCATTTCATAGGGCCCATTTCTTTAAAATCTGTTATTGAAAATAAAACGAAAGTATTAGGTGCTTAGTTGAAATGCGAATTCAGTTGTGACAATTAAATATTGAAAAATTCAAAGCTAATGTGTGTTTCCATGTTTAGAAAATTCTAAGCCATGTTAAAAAATGTTCTAAGCAACTAGCAAGCATATCTTGAACGACCGCTCAACCAATGCTTTAAACTTTTCGGTCGCTTGGTTCGTGAAAAAATCACCGTTAACTCTGGGCAAAATTTCCCGGATTAGCCGAAAATGCTTCAGTCGGCATGGAGGGAATTGCTGATAGATGGATAAACGTGCTGACAATTGAGTTATTGTCTGGATGTTGCTTTGACTGCCCGTGTGCTTTTTATCATTTCATAGCGCCCATTTCTTTAAAATCTGTTATTGAAAATTAAACGAAAGTATTAGGTGCTTAGTTGAATTCAGTTGTGACAATTAAACATTGTAAAATTCAAAACTTGTGTGTTACCATGTTTAGAAAATTCTAAGCAACTAGCAAGCATGTCTTGAATGATCGCGTAAATAAAATGAAAGAATCCTTTGATGCAAACAATGCTTTAAACTTTTCGGTCGCTTGATTCGTGAAAAAGTCACCGTTAACTCTGGGCAAAATTTCCTGGATTAGCCGATAATGCTTCGTCATGGAGGAAATTTGCTGATAGATGGATAAACGTGCTGACAATTGAGTTATTGTCTGGATTGTCGCGGTATTGAGATTGGGTATGTTTGGGGCTTAGATAGGACTTATCAGAGGTATAGAAAAATATCCACCTTTTTTTTTTGAAGCTTCCTTGCTCGCCTTTCAAAATGAATATGTGTAGCTGAAACTTCTACTTTTCAGGAAACGTTTTTTTTCACTCCCCTTACTTCAATTTAGCAGTCCCTTCCAAGGTGACTGAATCCACTGAATTTCCAGCTCCAAGTCAAGTTGTAAGTTGATTCTCCTCATTCGGGGAATTTGCCCACTAAAAATTCGAGAAACTAAATGTTTTTAGATAATTTAAAACGGTTTAGAACCAACATAAGCAAGTCCAATTTAGGGCGCGTTCGTTTGGGATCAATTCGTAATTGGAATAATGCAAGTTAGCGTTCGTTTGGCTGCTCTCCCAGGAGCAGAATAGCCGGAATATATTCCAGAATATTCCCAAACAAACGCGCCCTTAATGAACGAATGTGTTCATTGAAAAGTGAACCGTGACACGTCCGTATTCACTCAGACGGACCTTATATGCAAAAATATTAATACCTACTGCTAACACATTAGAGTCGCTTGTCACACAGCTGCAAACAAGGTGAAAGGAGCTCTGTCACGGCGATTTCGCGGATTTTTTTGGTCTAAACTGTTCTGAAATTAGTGGTATGCAACACAACCCATGGAAAACATTAACTTTTACTTCTAAAGGATGTTATAACCTTAATTTGGGGATAGAAATCAAACTACGGCTACAAAAAGCGAATTTGTTTTTGAAGACGAGCGTAAACAACTTGAAAAGTTTAGCCTGTTATCCATTTCCAACGTAGCCATCTGCTGCCAAAGACGCTTGTTAACCAGGCGGTGTGGACTGGGATCGCTATGCATCATGGTCGAAAGGAAAATTATGATCATTTGTGTCAAGTCGTGGTGGAGTGCACATCTTGTAGGAGGTGACGAAGGAGAACAGTATTCGTTAAATACGCTGCGAAAATCAGCGAATTGGCTATGTTTTCTTTAAAAGAACCTTAATGAACAAACAACTTCGAGTTTAGTTGGGAAAACATTCTCCGCTTCTTGATACATACCGTTAGTTTAATACATTCGCATGTTGGTCCATGTGCATGAGCGAAGGATAAAATCTACCCAGCCAATGCATCGATAGCCTACCAGCTACTGCAAGACGACACAATACCTGGGCCCAAAGTCACTTTGTTCGATCATTCACGATCAGTCTGCACTTTTTTGACTCTCCTTAAAGTCAGTGATCCCAAAACAATCGTGAGCAAACTCAAGGTAAGATGGCCTAAGTGCTGAAATCGATTTGATGGTTTCGAGCTTTCAACTGTCGAAACATTGCGTCAAAAAAGGCTTGATTTAAGCTTTTCCAGGCTTTTTGCTGCTTCTTACAGTTCTTATTATTGTTATTTTACGGTTGAGGTTGTATTGCTCCTGCATATACTTTTTTTTATAAATTACTGAGCACCATTTCCCCTGGGGTTGTTCCTCTTAAACTCTTCAGTAATACTTGGATCAGGTGGTTTTGAAAGTGTTAAATCAAATAAAAGAAAAACTGCATTTTACTCTTTGTTTGTTTGTCATTGCCGTTGTTTTGGTATGATTCATATAAAAGTAATTTAACAGTTTTATTGTAGGTATGAAACAGCAAATAGATTTGTGCTTACACAGCCTCATGGAGTCACTAGAGGGAGTTTGGGAGAATTTCATAGTTTATGTTAGTTCTCTCATGGTTGTATTAAGCTATCAAAACATGTCCCATTTTCTTATTACTTTTTTTAAAGCCTACAAGTCATACCCATGTTTACACTCTTGAAACAGGTTCGCACATAAATGAGCATACAATTGCTTGTTAGAATTGTATAACAAAGAATAGCATACTCAAGAACCTTTCAGCTTTAGATCAGACTAAATTAGCAGGTGTAATAAAATTAAATGCAAGCAGATCAGAAATTATGATGCAAGGAAAGTCTTCTTCCTTTTCAATAAAACCAACAGTGTTGTCAGCACGTGACTTGGTTCTAATGGACCAATCAGAGTTGAGGATGAAACCAGATACTTGTCGTTGAGTAACCACCGTTGGCGCGAGGTCGGTCACAAGCACATCTGGAAAGTCGAATAGGCGAATTTAAAGCAAAATTTCTCGTTCTTTACGAGTCTTTCGACCGCCGAAGCACACGTATGTGGAGTGAAATTTATTGGGCCTTATGAAACTGTTGGTTTTATTGCGATTCGGGACTTTTCCTTTTGAGGAGAGAGCGATTTGTGGAGCGAGCTCTGGCCAGCGATCGATGGAGTGGTCTGCCTTTCCTTCTTTTTAGAAGGGGAGACAACGACTTCGAATAACTTCGCTAAATGGCGTCGGAATGGCTTAAAATTCGGCACACTGAGACACAAGTAAGCGACACATTTGAGGTAGGTAAACTTTATTTCAAAATAGATAGTTATTTACCCGATTTTAGAGAAACCGTGATTTTCCCATACATTTCTCTGTATACACAAGCTGTCGCATACACCACGTAGAGTCGGCCGCCCGAAGGGCTCTCAAAAACACATCAAAAAGACGACTTTTGAACTTGGGAAGCCTGTGAATGTAACAACTTTTTTTAGCACAAAATGCAACCGTTAGAACATTATGTGCGTGCCGCCTGGTAATGGCAAAGGGATTGCATTATTCGTTTCAAATATTCAAAGTTAATTTGAATATTGTATTTCATCCAACCGTGAATACATTCACGTGAACACGTCAAAAAATAAACCGATTTGACTGGTTAATTTTTGACGTTTTCACCTGCTCACGGTTGAATGATCTAGCTGAAACAGCTGCTTTTCAGGAAAAGTTTTTTGACTCACCTTAACAAATTTCGGCCCAAAGTCGGACAAGCAGCGTTTTTTCTTCTTCGCTCCACTTCTCGTAGGACTTTTTAGAAGCTGAAACGGCATCAGAGGATTCTCCAGTGTTGCTTGTGCACTTGTGCACAGAGACTTGGGAGAGTCGCCAGAAGTACTTGCAATCGCGATCGGCGGAGAGCTTCTACTGAATGGTGAGTTAAGGTTTCGTTGTTCGCCGCTCGCAACCGACCAAACTGGAGGTGTGCTCCCCAGGTCTCAAAAAAAGCAAAACGATCCACTACTTGTTGGTGTTCGTTGACCGTAGTACGGGAAGAAAAAATCTCGCCTGTCCATAGCTGTCCTGTATGTAGCTTCGATCGCAATGAAAGCGTGCAGTGCGAATGATAAAATTTCGGGCTCTTTTTCATCTGGTGACCTTGCCATCTCTTTGGGAGTCAATATTCTCCTCCGTTGACGGCTTTGGTGGCGGGTTTCTTTGTTTTTGTTTTGTTTTGTTTTTTTCGAAAATTTTTTACCACCTAGCGCAGCTCTGTCAAGTTAACTTTGTCTGTTTTCAAAGATGCAATCCTTTTCGTAGAAATACACAATAAGCACATTTTAAAATGTCGTAGAGAATAAGACCCAAGCTTTTCAAAGCCTGGCGATAATTTGAATTGAAGAAAAACAGAATGACAAGGTTAATAGCTGTACCGAAAGATGGAAAAACCTTGAAAAACAAGCCTCGTAGTAAAATGAACCTTTCTTCCACAAACGATGTGGTTGAAACATTTTTAACGACAGATGAATGCAAAATGGAATCCAGCAGACAAAAAAACCAGCAACGATAGATATCAAGATTTTTGTGATTTTCTGGTGCTGTTTTTGCCTTCGATTGTTCGTTTGAACTTGCATTTTGTCATCATAATTAGGCCTATTTCTTAGTGAATTCACAATGCGAGAGTAAAGAATGACCATTGCAATAAGTGAAGCAGAGTAAAAAATAACAAAACCTCCAGCGTTGAAAATTGCGTGATCTGATTTACTCCAAACTACTCTGCAGAATATTTGATTTTTCACCTTGACAACTTTAGGGTAAAGGAAATACGGGAAACAATAACTAAGTGGTATGATCCATGTAAACAGTGATAAGATCAGACGAAGTTTTCTTCGACCTAAAATTGTCATCTTCAAAGAAAACAAAATAGCGACGTACCTGTCTTCAGTGACCAGCTCTAAGCCTAGGACGGAAACAACTTGTGATATTCCTCTAAAGTACATTCCTAGTTTGCATACAACTGAAGCCGCATGCTCGGTGACGAATACTCTTCTTGTTAACATCCCTTCAGTTGTATATAGCGGCCAGTTGAAACAGGCGGACACCGCTATGTTGACTATGTAGTAGTTGGTACTCGTTCTGAGGCTTTGGGTTTTTACAAAGGATACTATGACAAGGAAGTTGCCAATAAACGCTGCTAGGCTAACTGTGGACAGAAGCACAGTATGTATATTGTATTGGCATTATCGGACATTCTCGTCCACAATTTTAGCGTGAGTTCGTAATTGTACATTTCCTTAAACATTTTCTGAGATGGCTTTGGAGTCCAATTCTTGATCGGCAGATGCGGTGACAAGAACCACAGACATAGGTGGAATTAGTGGGTTGAGCAAGGGCCCTGGCCTTCTGACGTCCTCTCCTGGTATCCACTGTGATGTGCAGAAGCTTTTCTCCATCTTGTAGGGCTTTGGCACAATTTGTTTTCCACGCACTCCTGTCACTGGCAAGAGTCTCCCACGAATCGATTGGAAAACCAATGGCCTGCATGTCCCTCTTAACCACATCCTTGAAACGGAGCTTGGGTCGTCCAACCGGTCGTTTTCCTTGTGCTAGTTCTCTGTACAAGAGTTGCTTGGGAATGCGGCCCTCATCCATTCGATGTACATGGCCAATCCACCACAGACGTCCTTGGCGAAGAAGGGTATATACGGAAGGGATGCCTGCTCTCTCTAAGACAGCACTGTTCGTAATGTGGTCCTGCCAGGAGATGGAGAGGATGCGCCGCAAGCAACGCAGGTGGAATACATTCAGGCGTTTTTCTTGTGCTGCATATGTTTTCCAGGACTCGCTACCATAGAGGAGCGTGCTGATGATGCAGGCTCTGTATACAGCTATTTTGGTGGGAGTAGTGAGCTTCTGGTTTTCCCAGACACGTTGTGAAAGCTTTGACATGTTGGTTGCAGCGTGCCCAATCCTCTTTCCTATTTCTGTGTCGAGGGAGGTGGTGCTAGTGAGAGTAGAACCAAGTTAGATGAAGCTGTTGACCGTTTCAAGTGCATAATCCTTGATGAAAAGAGAGGAGAAAGCGTCGGTACCCTGAGTCATGATTTTGGTTTTTATGAGGCTGATGGTTAGGTCGAAGTCATCACAGGCGTTCTAAAAGCCATTGAGGAGGTTCTGGAGATCGTTGTCAGTTTGAGCAGCCAGAGCTGCATCGTCGGCAAATAAAAAGTCTCTGAGGAGAACTTGGCTGACTTTGGTTTTCGATCTGAGTCGGGCAAGATTGAAAAGTTTGCCATCAGTGCGGGAACGGAGAAAAATGCCAGCATTTGTTGTTCTAAAGGCATGTTTCAGCGTAGAAACCACATTAGAACAAGGTGGTGGATCATGGTAGATACCAATAGGTCGAAGTATGGAGTTGTTCATGGTTGTTCAGTCAGTTACCAAAACTCGTAAGTTATACTTGTTTAGCTGAAGACAACAGAAATGAGAATTTTTAACAGATTTAGTGTAAACTGGGATGAGACGCGCACCGTGCTATATTGCAATTGAGGTAAAATGTAGGAAAGACGTACATACCGTTCCTCAAGGGTCTAGCTCAGCCAATCAAAATAGAGGAAAGCCGTTGTGTTTTCGATAGTATTAATCGTGCGCTGAGAACTTATTTTGTATTGTCTCATCAATAACATTAATCTCATCTTTTATACGCTTTATGTATATTTGCTTATTCTGTATATTACACCTTGTATATGTTTTATATTTTTTTAATTTCATTTTTGTCAATCGATTGCTTCAGTCGTCAGCGAAAGATAGATATCTTTTATGTTTTTCTAGCCAGAAAAAAAAAATAAATTCATTTTTAATATGTTGTTCAGTCCCCTTAATTCTTGGAATCGTCGACACATGACACATTACGGAGTCATGCCCAAGATCGAAAAGAGCATTTTTCTGACAATTGGAAACTTTTTTGTTAAGGTAAGGCAGGCTAAAATAAACGAGACCTATAAACTATGCGGTATCCAAATGGCATTTATACGTGGGCAAATCGAGTAAACAAAGCATCAAATAAACATCAACAACAGCTGCAAAAGGATCCTTTAATTAAATATTCATATATCTTCATTCAGTACAATGATCTTCTTTCGCGATCATCGGCATATCACCGTAACACAGCTCAAACTAATATTGCTATAGCAAATATTACATCAAAACTGACACAACTCTTGAAAGTATCACAAAACAAAAGTCATTGTTGAATCCGTATATGGCCATTTATTTCCCAACACCTCAAAACCGTAGTTAAAGAATCCTCCTCTTATCATGGTGGTTCATGGTTCCTCAATCTGAACTTTGCCATGAACACCATCCTTAAACTGGGGCCACCAGTTTACTGATCCTTGGGTGATACGACAGTTGGCGTACTGGGCGGTGATGTCACTCTCGGAGAGAACAGTACTCCATACATTCACCTCTGTTACTTCACCAACAAAAGATTGGTCTGCGACAAAGGCTCCTCCAGGTATGTCTTGGTCCTGTCCGATCACGGTGGTACCTCCATACCTGATTTGGCCGCCCACATTGAAGCCTGTGCCACTGCCTACAATCACACCATCTTTGTAGAACTTATAATCTCCGTTGGTATTGCTCCATGTGAAGCAAACATGGTTCCATTTCCCATAGTCAAGACTGACATCAGTATCCCTTTAGACAAAATTGAAGTAATAATAGTTATATAAAAAATTAATGCTATTAATTCAAAAGTGAATGCTACACAAAAATTTATTAATGGGAAATTGTATTGTTAGTTTACAGATTTCTTTGTATTTTTTTTTTCGAGTTTCAGATCCTGACTTTTGTTATTCTGGTAACCCGATATAAATTCATTACTACCTGAATGCTGAAGCGATATTCCTCTCTTCGATGCTCGAGACCAAAAGAATAAAAGTTGAAATCATTGCTTTCAAGCAAAGAAGTGTTCTATTGATTATATAGTAACTTGGTGTTCATAATATTCCATAGTTTTTTTTCTCTAAACAACAAAGTAATGCTAATTCAAGTACCTACGATTGCCATTGATCAATACTCTAAGAACTGGAGATGTATTAAACGTCAACTCATTATGTTGTTCAGAAACAGCGTAGCTGAAAAGGCACTGATTGTCACTGGTGGGTTTGTTATCATCGGTGTCTTTCGCAAAAAAGCACACTGTAGCTGCATTCAGATCATACACGATGGAGTTTTCTTTATCGCGTAATCTGTGGTGGTGTGCTTTGAAAAAATCATTCGGTACTCTGAAAGAGAACGTTATATTTGGATGTTAGCCAAAGGTAATTCATCGATAGTGTCGAGGTTCAGTTCGCGGGCAAAAAAGCGTCTTCGACCTGACGCGTTCTCATTTTAAGATGAGCTATGAGTGGAGCAAAACAACATATTTACGCCCAACAACCTCAACAGTATTACAGTTATATTATTCATTTCAGGCGGCACTAGGATAATGAATCTTAACGATGAAAAGCCATATCTTAAACACTGTCAGTTTCTAGTAGCGTCGTTTATTTCTGATTAATTACAAGGCTTAATTATCCATAAACCTCTACAGAAAACTGTAAATTTGTCTCTCCGAAGAAAAAATACAAAAATAGTCGTTCAAAACTGTTAAAACAGCAGTTTGTGATTATTGCCTGAGCTGAGCTTGTTCCCTCAACGAAGACAACATTGCACTGTCCTCGATACCTGGCCTCTCCGAGTTAAATATTTACTACTCTTCATCTTGCTAGGAAGGACTTACTTCTTGTTTTCTTGTTAGATTTTCAGCGATCTTGTTGTTGAATTTGCACGTAGAAAGAAAGTGATAACACCAGGCATTGTTACTGTTAGTGCTGTGTTATAGGTAGGTAGTTTTGCAAAGTAACGTATTGGCGTATTGTAACGTCTTCACTTTGTACTGCTAGAGTTGTATTGCCACTATCAGTTTTACTAACAAGACCAAGTATTGTGACAGTTATTCGGTAACTGTTGTTAGTGTTGTAGATATTGTCTAGTACCATTATTAGCTTTGTAAGTAGTAAAATGTTGTAAGAACTGCAAACCCAGGAAAAGAAAAGAAAAGAGTGCAGAGATAGCAGCTCCTAGATTGAAATAGAGATTAAAGCGCTGCCAGCCAGCGAGCAAGAAAGGAGTGTGGACAATTGAACGGTTCCGATTTTTGATTGGTGGGCTAGTAATTTTTCTTATCATTGAAAACATATCAATTAAATAATTTGCCTTTTAGCTTGACGGTGATAACAGTGATAACAGATATTTTGGTTGACAAAACTGACAAACTTAATTTCAATTTGCAAAGTTTAACTTCTTTATTGGTGAACTCTACACATGAATTAACTTTGGTGTTTTGCTAAAAGCTGAATACGCATCTACGTTATCGCTTAGCACAAATTAAATGGCTCGTTTCCCCTTGTTTTATTTAACGGGTAAAAAAGTTAGATAATGGTGATAGTCAAGATATTTTAGAAAGGTAGTTTATAAAGCTTCTAAATTTGAAAACTCAGACCGGGAACAGAACTAAAGTGGTCCAGCTAAAGTGTACCGTGCGTCTTGATCGCTTACCATCACTTGGAGTGCACTCATGCCGTTTTGCTATCGATGGCCTCTTCTTTTTCCAAGAACTTTTATCAATATATCCGCTGGCATCCATCACAGAAAAGAGCAAAAGCACGAGCAGGAAAGTGGTCCAGATGAGCTTCATTTCTTTGCGATATTTAAGAAGCTGAAAAATAACAGTATTGAGCAAGCGACATTTTTTAATAAACTTGCTAAGGGGAAAAATACAAAGATAGTGAGCCAAAGGTAGCTTGATCTTTTAAATTGGTTTACTTCAACTAAAGACTATTTTTGCACATCAAGAAAAGAGTTTAGTTCGCGCCTTGGTATACCAACATGGCCGCTGTTTGTTGATGCAGCTGCCGTAACGTGACATGAAAACGCTTTATGTTAATGCCGTTAAATTCGTTATGCTATCAACAAAATATTGTGAAACGATTATAGTTGGACCCTAAAAAATAATCATACATACATTCATACTTTGCCCAAGATGCAATCGCTACATTGCATTATCCGTATTCAACTAAACGAAAATGCTTCACAAAAGGATGCCCCCTTATAGCGTGCAGTACACGAGTAAATTCCAAACCGGCTGCCAATAAACAAATTCTTTACAAATATAAATTTGCTCTAAACTGAGTTAATTACATATCAGTAGTTCGTATAGTGTGATCGTCCGGGTGAGAGTAGTTCTGAGAAGAACTGTTGTCACCAACAACAGTTCTTCTCAGAACTACTCTCACCCGGACGAACTACCGACTTAATTACATCCATCTCCCTTTTCATCGGCCATCTTGTACAGGTGAATTTTGTACAAAATAACCGTTAGTAGAACTGTCAAAACCTAGATTAAAGTTTTTAAATTTCAATGACTCAAGAGCTTCGAATTTTGGCACGTACGGAAGCGATGTCAATTACAAAATCATTTCCAATAAACAGATGACGAAAAATATAGTTACGGAAAGGCTGCGTTTGCTGGCATCTCTCTCACGTAAATTTAGAATTATATCCAGGTCATAAACAATTAACTTGGGAGCTTTTAGGTTTACCTAAATCTCTATGGTATTCTTAAAGAAAACGTTTAACTGAATTCCGTTCATTGATACACCTAAAATTGAGTTTTGCTCTGTCCTTTATCAATCTTTTTATCCTACCTTTTCCTTGGAACTTGTGAACAAGAGTCAGAATAAGTATTCAAATGCCTTTTACCCGAAAATGACGGAAAACGGCAAAAGTTGCTCTGAAATATACAACCGGTAGGTTCGTGTGGATCGCTGAACGACGGAATTAAATATGTCCTCTAATTAACAGCTATTCTTTCATAGGAATATTTTGCTCAAACATTATTAATTCCGTAAGACGCGATTACGTAACTTTTATTATTTAAGATTGTAACCTGTTATTCATTACGTAACCAATTCTGTGGAATATTTTACGGACTTCAAAAGCGTGATTTGTAAAGCCCATTAAACTGTTAATTGCTAGTCTCTGCACAATAGTTTTTCTTTTCTTTTCTTTTTGTTTGGCTGGTACACCTTGCCTTATGTTTGCATAAATGATATTTTGGATTGTTAAATGCGGAGGCTTTTAGTATGCAAAGAACGCCGTGGTAAAGGAGGACGAATGCTGTGAAATCTAGGAGAAGCACAGTTATACAGTTTTAGTCTAATTTCCAGAGGTGAATATAAGAATGGGACATTCTGATTGGTCGAAAAGCTCTGGTTTATGACGCTATATTCACCTCGCTAGGAGGTGAATATAGCATTTGAGGGCTTGGTTACTCAGCCACGCCACCTTTGCCATCCAGGCAAGTAAACATGGCAGCCTTTGCAGAATGAAATTTCCGTTCATTCACAGGCTTCCCAAGCTCAAAAGTCGTCTTTTTGATGTGTTTTTGAGAGCCCTTCGGCGGCCGACTCTACATACGTGGTGTATGCGACAGCTTGTGTATATAGAGAAATGTATGGGAAAATCACGGATTCTCTAAAATTTTCCTTTTGAGGAGAGAGCGATTTGTGGAGTGAACTCTGGCCAGCGATCGATGGAGTGGTCTGCCTTTCCTTCTTTTTAGAAGGGGAGACAACGACTTCGAATAACTTCGCTAAATGGCGTCGGAATGGCTTCAAATTCGGCACAAGACACAAGTAAGCGACACATTTGAGATAGGTAAACTTTATTTCAAAATAGATAGTTATTTACCCGATTTTAGAGAATCCGTGATTTTCCCATACATTTCTCTATATACACAAGCTGTCGCATACACCACGTATGTAGAGTCGGCCGCCGAAGGGCTCTCAAAAACACATCAAAAAGACGACTTTTGAGCTTGGGAAGCCTGTGGTTCATTCTGAAGAAATCACTCCAAATCCAGAGTATTCAACACAGTTGGAATTTTGAAAATTGTCTACCAAGGCTTTTGGACCGAAAATTTTTTCAAGAGATGCTTCGCAAGGCATAAGAATTGATAGTAAACGCGGTGGTTTCGTAGATCGCACGCGGCCATGTGAAACTCAATCAGATCGATTGACCCAAAATTATTCAATTTTCCTCAGACCAGAGCTGCTCAACTCATTTCAAGAGGATTTACACAATTGTTCAGAAGTCGCCAAGAGTGAAAAGAGGTACAAGATATCTGTCTTTTTCGCAGTGTTTGTTTTGTTCCGTTTTATTGCTGAAACTAAAGTGCAAATTCTAATTTACATCGATGAATTAAACTTGTTTACACGTATGCAAGCAAGCATGTGTTTATTGTTTCCGTGTTTTAGTTTTTTTATTTTGTAGTTCTTGATATTCACTTCTGAAAATTAGACTAAAACAATTATTCGCCTCAGGCTCAGTGAATCTCGGCGAATATTCCCCTCGACTTCGTCTCGGGGAATATTCACCGAGATTCACTTCGCCTTCGGCGAATAATTGTTATATATTGAGAGGTCGATACAGGAGCGAAACTACGCTATATCACCCGGGTACTTTAGTTTGTATAGGTAATCACATGATTTCGAGTGCAATTTGGGATAAATCAGCGCGAGTAAATTTTTCAAAGGCTAACCAAATTGCAAATTACTTGTTAATAATACACATACAAACATTTCTCAGCAAAGTGGATGACAAACAAGACTTGTTCGGTCGCTTACCTTTCCGAATCGTTGTTAAAACATTACGAAGTTGTCAAGCTTTGTAAATCCAAATACTGCTACGGAATTTTAAAGCTCCCTGTCATGCATTATCAGGTGCTTTTATCTTCATTCAGTTACATGGGTATGAGCTGAAATGTGCGACTTCAATTCAGGCTTGTAATCTTTCTTCTTTACGAGCTGTCGCGAAAGGAAATCCTCGATTGGTAGCTTTCAGTAGCTTCGTGGAGCCTCTCTTGTGCTGCACAAACGTCCAGTTGCTAGTACATTGGTTTATACACAGATAATTTTCGTTAAATCGGTCAAACTTTGCATTAATTGCTGTTTTTGTTCTCTCCAAACACTCCGACAGCGGCCGCCATTTTGTTTGGCGCGCTTTAGCGACTTTCCTGTCAATCAATTTAATTTCAACTTTCTGCACTCAATTTCATCATTTTGCATTCAATTTCAACTTTCTGCAATGTTTGGGATTGATTGACGTGCTCTCAGCCAATAAGCTTGCTGAAATTTTTGCATGTGTATTATTAGAAACAGAAACAGAAAGAAATAATTGGCATATATCACGCCGAAATTCCATCTTATACAATTGTTCATGGGTAAAACGCTTTCATTGGTAAATTCTCTTTCGGGGCAAAATTACTGAACGCTGATTGGTTGAGACAGAGTTTAATCACGAGGGCACTTTTTGGTAATCAAGAGAGCATGATTACTTGATCCTGATTGAATAAGCGCGCGTCGTCTCCACTGAGTTTGAAAAAAAAAATAGAAACACAATGCTACCGAGTTTGATAAATGCGGTTATTTCATCAAATGTGGAAGGAAATCGGCAGGCAAAGATGAGTGGTGTCTTGGTGGAATAGAAAGAGGACTTTTCAATCCAAATTAGTTTGTCATGTGCAGCCAGAAAAAAATTCTTGACTGTTGGCGCTGCACGAAGAATAGAAATTCATGGCGGCTAAGACTTCCAAAAGATATTTCTTCGTTTTGCTTTGCTTCGCCTTATTGGAAACAGAGCACAGAAAGGGCATCAGTTTTGTTGGTACTTGCAGTTTTCGCTGTGGAAAGGAAAATGTCAGGTTCATGAAGTTGTGACCGTTAAACGAAGTGAGCAAACATAATGTAGGCGGCCAAGAAAACATAAATTCTTTGGGGAAGGCCTACGGCTGAACACCCTTCATTGGTTTTCATCGATTTACCTAAAATCAAACGATTGTTTTGATGTCGTCGTAATTCCTACCTTTTCCTTTGAGCCTGGTTCGACGGGTGAGACCCAATAAAAGGTACAAATCCCTCCTTCGAGTACTGACTGAAAATGGTGGGAGTTGCTCTAGGTTTCACAACTTTATGTAAGCGCTATTGCGTCAGCCGGCGTGTCAGCCTCGTGCATGGAACATAGATAACATAAAAAGATTCCTAGTTGTCAATATGGTTTCATTGACTACCAAGCCAATATCCTCGGACATGAGTTATTTATCTCTCGGTCGTTCGTTCACATCGCCCCAATGGCTATTTTTTTCATGGTTTTTCTTTAAACGTTGTTCTGAGTGCGAAAAATTAACAAAGCCTTGTTTGGTTTTCTCGGCCTTGCGCCAAGTGTGCTATGGGAAACGTTCGCACGTGACTTCCCACGTGTTAACATGGTTACATTGAATATTAATCTTTTATTGTGTTGATTGCTTTATTTCATGCCCCGATAAAATTTTGCTTCCATTTCTTATCTTTATCTATTTTATATTTTTATTTTAAAAAATAGCATTGTTCTGGAACTAAACATTCAGCAAACTTGGGGGTCGGACGACATGACGTGGAAACCAAGTTTAATTATTTCCTGGAATAAGTATTTTTAACTATGCCTTAACACATTTTTTTGAGGTACAGGTGCTTGGAACACCCCTTGCATAAGCGAAAACTCTTACTTGTCAACTTTGTTGCATTGGCAACGCACAGAAACGATAGATATGGAGAACAAATCACTGCAGCATAACAGAAGATAACGGCTTTAAAACACTAATTAAAATGTATTCATGTTCTGAAGTAGGACGTTTCGTACGTGTGCCTGAAAGCTTAACGGAGATGAGATTACAAAGAAATTAGCACGTCAAACAATCAGGATTCGGTAGTCAATGACACAAAACTTTTTTTTCGAACAGCCTGTTACGTTATAAACACAACAAAATAGAAAAAAATTCTTATTGCCATTTGTCTAAGAACGGTAAATACCAGGGAATATTTACCTCGCCGCTGTATAAGCAAGTACTGCATGTCTTATGAAATCTGGTAGTCAAGACTATCAAGTAATTATACAAGTAATTATTTTAAAGACGTATTTGGAGAATTATAAAAAAAAAGCCATCTGCTATTTTTCCATACTCCTTTTCTGTTATTTTACTCAAAATATAATCTTTCTTGAAAAATAAGCTTTTCTGTGTTTTTATTTTCGTATACTGGCAACTACCTTCTTTGCTTAGACGGTAGGCGTTAGAAATGCGAGTTTTCACCTCCACCTGTATACGCCCGCTTTTGTTAACTATAGTCTCAATAAAAAATAAAATCGTAAGAATACCACCAAGTATATCCAGTCTCAGTTAATACTTGCACTGAACTATAAACAATTGATCAAAAAAGGACTTACAACTTTCACTAATTTAAGTTTTTTAGCAAGGGAGTAAGGTTTGATTTTTTTTTATCAGTGCAGTCTGAAATTAAACGCAGTCATTCAATTTTACTCGGAATTTCCATTTCCGCTGATCGTTTGATGTTGTTATGTGAAGTTTTCCGCTCTGTTCATCTCCGCATGAAGAAAAATTCTCTTTTTGATTTTTTTTCCTTCCAGTCGAGTAGACAAACTCGAATGTATGGGTGGTCTGTTTCACTGGTTTGATGATCATATTTTTATATAAAGAAAGACTATTGATCTCTGTGTTAGCAATAGCGGGCGATATTTGCCCACTAGCTATATCAGCAAGTAAGAAATTGTAAGTTTTCAATATGAAATTTGATGATATTCCTTGTCACTGCCACAGCACTTGCACAATAGTACAAGGACTAAAGGTTTTACTAAAGCTCGCATCACTTTCACTTACACACTCAGGAAGAATATGTTTTTCTTAAAATTACCACACTGCCGAAGCTAGAGCTAGAACTGAGTATTATACAAAGCTCATACAGGGCTGAGACTACCACAGTCTGACCTTTTACAGTTACTCCGCAAGAAACGTTAACGTTTTCCTAAATTATCACATTTGCTGCAGTCAAAAGATGTATTTGATTATTTATATTTTAATCTTTCCCAAAGGTCCTCCATGCACTCCTTTATTTTATACACTTTCAAGGACGAAAAGATTTTACGTAAACTGGCGATTTGAAAAGATGCCACCCTGTTCACGTCTACAAAAGCCACCATCTTTAATTATTTCTTTGCATTTAACGGCAGTCATTACAAATGGAGGATTTATCTCCACCTACACTTGGCTTTGTTAATTATAGTATCAATGAAAACCATAATAAGAAGAATAGCACCAAGTATATCTGTAGTCTTCGCTAACCGGTAAGAGTGAACCATTTTACTCGAAACGGGACGTTTTCCTCTCTGCTCTTCTCCGTACGTGATAAAAACATTCCCTTTTCATTTATTTCTTTTTTTTACCTTGCAGCAAAAGCTCTTTATGATTAGACAGGCTGTTTCACTGGTTCAATGATAAAAACGACTAATGATCTTGGTGTCAGTAACAGCAGAGGATATTCAACCCACCGCTATATTTGCAAGTGAAAAAGTGAAAGAAAGTGAAAGAAAGCTTTTTCCTTAATTGTCAAACTGCCAAATATTGTACAAGGTGCTACAAAAACAAAATGTTGGGAACGTTAAAGGTTAAGCAACCACTATCTCATCATTTTTAAGTTACCCGAAAAAAAAAAAAACATCACAATTTATTGAACATGTGAAATAAATTCTAGTTAATCAACAACTCTTGTTTCTATTTTGAGCTATGAGCTTTGCTTAATTAGCTAACCATTGTCCTCGGACGATCTCACGTGAGAATCCTGAAAACCATCCAATCGGAGCGAACTTTGGCATCTTGATATGTGCCTGCTAAACTCGACCGCGGTTTTTTGCTCTCACGCGAGATAAGCAACAGTATTCATTCTGCCAACAAAAATTTTTATTCCCTCCCTCCCACCCAAAAGCTCTTGCTTGCTCATATGCAATAATAATGATAGTTACAGTTTGCTAAAGGGCTTTCCAATCATGTGCAATTTAGTTAAAGAATCATAGGGCTACTCAGTATTGCACTGTAGTTTGCTATGTACACTAATGGAACTCTTAGAATAAGTATCTCTTTTGAGGTTTCTTGTTGTACACTTTAATTTAATTTCCCTGAATGGACATTTATAGATTTTCGAGCAACTTTATACCACACTTGAGGTGTTTACAATACGTCGATTTATTGAAGGAACAACACTAGTTTCAGAGACACTAATACTTTACTTAGGTTTCTTGACATGCAATTTAATTATACTTAATAATGCTTAAATGAACAGTCTAAATATCAAGACTTTGATGTTGCTTGTCTGAACAAATCATAGAAATCTTAGAGAAGCTAAGTACCTGACCTAGGTTTTGTTTACGTGTTTTAGCTATTCAAATGAACATTAATGGCAGATCACTTTGCCAGTTCAGTGATAGATACTTTATATCACAGTTACCAATTTATCCTTTTGATTTATACTGTTACCTTTCTTAGTAAGTTCTGTTTAGGTTAGACAAATAAACACGGGAATGGGGGATGAAGTGCTCCTCTCGTCACACTCTTGCCCCCATAGACTCGATTTTCGGAGGCTCAACTCCCTCCAATTATACCCCCTGGAGCTAGGTTAGTGGAGGCCCACTCCCTCCAGTCAGAGAGGAGGCCCACCTCCCTCCTCTCTACCTAGGAATGTTCACAGTGGCCCTGAGAGAAGGCCACCTCCCTTCTCTTCATCCACTGAGTACATCTCCTTGGGCTGTAGGTTTTGTTTTCTTGACACTCCAGGGGTCCATGGGGCTAAATTATATTAATTAAATATTAACTGAGCACTTTGTCACCCACTTCCCCATTTTCAGCCACACAAAGTTGTTGTTGTCCTTATTCCAATAAAAACAAGGGAAGGTTGATTAAATTTGTCCTTAATTATCACATTGCAAATACGAATACAGAAATTTAACGGCGAATATGATGACAATATTATAATCTACTATTAAGTTATCCAGACTCTGCATCATCAAAATTAACCACAACTAAACCGTGCTTGCCTTGCGTTTGACGGTAGGTGTTCCAAATTGGTTTAATATTTAAAGTAATACATTGTGGACAAACTACCTCAGATATTTATAAAGAGAAGCATTTATTGTAACATTTTTCTCGACAAAAACAGTATAATTTAGACAAGCACTGTCCTCTGCTAATATTCACATCAGGCGATATAATCAAACACTTTGTTGAATTTGGAATGACAGAATGCGCCTTGCCGAGGCTAGCCTTTACTTTCTTAGCATTCACGTGTAAATTCAGAGTTCCACCAAGTTTATCGTTCTCCACTCACAAGATGTGAGTGAAAAACTGAGAAAAAAAAGGATGTGTGTCATAAGCGTACTGCAATAAATCCAAGTATCGTAATTAGCGTAAGTAGTCCAAGCATTGTAATAAGTGTAAGTAGTCCAAGCATTGTAATTAGTATATGTAGTCTAAGTATTGTAATTAGTGTAAGTAATCCAAGTCACTAGCTCAAGTTTTGTAATAAGTGTAAGGTAAGGGGTTCTAGTATCATAATTAGTGTAAGTAGCTGTATTGTACGTTTTTGTATGTCTGCTGCGACTAAATTGAAAAAAAAAACAGAGAATATGGCCAGACATAATGTAATTTATGTCAAGGCATGGTGCCACATGATAATTCGTTGGGTAAGGTTGTACCAGGTACGCTAAATCTAACCAATGAGATTTTGGGGCGTTGTTTTGAGGGTATATTATGACTAGTTCCAATGCTATTCTTCCTTCTCTCCTTTGCCATCGTAAGGACAAGATCACCTCGGAGTAAACTCTTACCCGCCTCCTTCCCCTTCACCTACCAACGGATTATCCTTGTTATTTCGTTCTATTTTGTTGTGCTTCTATTTTACACTTGTAGGGTTGTTAACACATGCTAAGTTGTGTATTGTTTAAGTAGTTTGGCGGATTTTTGTCGCCCCACTTTTTATCAGTTACTTATTAATAACTTTTACATAGATCACTGTGTTGTGATTCTGTTACATTTGATGTTATTAAACCTGCCACAATCGTGGCCAGATTTATCCGACACAGATGCTTGTTTTAATGATCTCGTATTATTGCAAGTAACAGGGAATTCAAGCAAAGGTCGCGCTAAGAATTGGGCCCGCCTAATTTGGTTTATCGCATGCCTTGATATATAAAAAAATGTGAGCTTCTGTGTATACGACAGAAGATCATCCAAGTGGGTTCTTAATATTACGGCAATGAAAGACGTCCTTGAAATGATATTTTGTATACGACCTTCTTCCAACGTGAGTTCACTCTCATTTGTACGTGCAAGACTAAGGAAGACGTAGGATTAATTTAGTTACCAGCGAACATGGTGCGGTACCGGATAAGTCGCCTCTTACAAGTCCAATTACGGTTATAAATTGTGAGATGTTTTTAGATATTCAAGGACTATGGCAGTGTCCCGATTTCTTGTACTCTCGATTTCTCGAACCTTCCAGTAACTCGAACCAAAACCTTTTCCTTTCCTTTGGGATTTCACTCTATATTTAAGGACATTTTTTTTTTAAGAACGATATGTATTTCTTTTAGTTGTTAATTAGCGGGTATTGCGTAATTCCCATCGGGATCTCCGGCCCCTTTATAAACCACTCCTCGTGTATGTCACACCACTTGACGCCGACCAGTTTTCTCGAGGCTACTTTTTTCATATCTTGTTTGTAAATAGTATGTATTTTTTCTTAACTTATTTTGTCTTTTCGCTGTACTTTGTAATAGCTGTAATTGCCACGTTTACATTCCTGTTTGCTGTATCCGCTTTGGCTGTAATTTATCTGCAGATCCTGTATACGTTGTTGTTTATACTTAGCTTGCTTCGGTGCTTGTATTGTTACTTTTTCCATTTTCCCGCTTATACTTGTATTTCACTGTAAATAAACTCAAATGCTGGCGGCTCCCTCCACAAACTCTTGTGTTGTTTGCGTCCTTACTTATAATAGAAATGTTTTCTATTCGGCTGAGCGAAGCGAAAGAGAATAGAATTGTATTTTGTTGTATTCTATATGAAATAACTTCAAACACATCATTGCTTAGGCAACGGTACTGTGATTAGAGAATTCCAACAAATTATTAAAAAAAGAAAGAAAGCGTTTAATAAAAATTTAAGATCAGGGCTGATATTGATAACAATGGGACGTTCAAACACTATTTGCAAGCAGGTACTGTTTTCTTTGTTATCTTCCAAGAAGTGCCAAATCATTCCGTTGAGAGGCAATTATTCCATGTTGAAGCCTTTTCTAGAGTCCTAGAAAAAGGAAATTTCGTAAGACACAAAAAATATTTATGTTTAACAAAATTCTGCCATAACGGACATCTCGCATTTTTCGTTACGGTTAGGTAGTTTTTTTCTTGAATTCCGAACGTGACAGTGAAATAACATTAAGAATATTTAGAATGTGAGTTCGTCGTTTGTTGTCTCTGCTTAGTTGTATTAGCATGGAATTTAAGCACGCCAGAAAATAACGTTTTAGAAGTCTATGTTACAAACTCGAGAAGTAGGAATTTCCCTTTATGGAATTTGTATGGATGCTGTCGGGAGCTTTATGCTCCTGGCATGTTCAACCAAGGCAGGCTGGGTCTGTGGGTAAAGGGGCCTGACTATGCACTACCTTGACCCTCCAGGTTTGGGGTTTTGTACAAACAAACAAAACAAAACGACATTGTTACTGAAACCTTACAAGGAAACACAAACCACTGTCGTCTAGGAACTTTGATGGATCAGAATGCAAACATGATCAAGGTGGGTGAAAGCCGATCGGAAGCCTGTGGTGGGAGGTCAAGTCCCCTGGATGTTAAAACACGTCTCGTGATTGGAGAACGGAATGTACAGGCAATGTTCGCACATTGAGGACAGGCAAAGTAAAAGGGGCGACCAAGAACACCATGGAGGACAACCGTCACTGCGAGAGATGACGAGTGTTAGCATTGGTTGGGAGAGTGCTGCCTAAGGCTGCAGTGCGGCTTCGCGGGACCTTGTACAGGCTTCTTTGTCTCTCGTCAGCAGCCTATTTTTTTTGAAGTCAAAATATGAATAATATTGCTCGTAACTAAGTTTTACAATACCAATTGGATCGAAAGCAAATGTCTAAAACTAATTTATCCCTCACCATAACTTAAATAAACTTGAAAAAAAAAAACATATAATATGTTTCTTATCATTTTATTTTAAAGAGTTCAGATGTAACAGCTGTGTTTTCGTGAAAGTTATAATAAAAAGGATATAATTATGTAAAAGTTAAGGCGTAAGTGACTCGTATATATTTACCTGGAGTAAGTAAATTTTCTAATCAGTGGCTAGTTGTGTGGAGCTAGAGTTCCTTTAACCAAAGCTATCCCTGTAGGTTGGTGATTTGTAATTTGCTGTAAACTGTCGTCTTCACCCTTACAGTTTACAGAGGAAGCCTCGAAGTGAAGCTCATTTATTGTACGCCGTTAATTTTAATTTTCACATTTTTCCGTGTTTTGCGTTTCCTCACGAAAACGGACAGATTACACAGTTTACTAAAGGGAGTAGAATCCTTAAATATAATCTCGCCAGAGACAGAATGATTGAAGTCTTATCTTCAGATGTCATTATTTTAATATTTTAATATTTCAATTTCTTTAATATAAACATTTTGATTCTACTGCTAGCCTTTGTTTGGCAGTTGCAATTACTCTGCATGGCAGAAAATAATGGTTTTCATTTCACAGTCTGGTTCTTTTAACCCTCAAGGTGCGTTTTATGTATTTTATATCAATACAATATATATATTCCTTTTTTCCTTTCAATATTAACAATTAGATTATGAGATGACAGTTGATGAGGCCTCACCTCACAGGAATATCGAGCGAAAAATATACTTGTTATAGTATAATTCCGACTAAAGTACGCCCAATTCAATGATTTTCAATTATATCTGCATTATAAAGAATTATTAATCTTCACACATTGCCAATGACGCTTGCGCGAACTCTTTCTCAGCGGCTGATAGTATACGAGTAGCTTATGATCAATCAGATTGCCGCATTCGCATTACACATCACAAAAACGCAACTAATGGTCGTTATTCCTCGTTTTAACTTTGAAAATGTAGAATTGTCAACGTTATTCAGAGAGGGGTTATAAACGAACGTCATAGGCATTAGGTTTGGCCAAGTTTATAGAATTTCATACTAAAGCGGATTTCAATTTTGGACTCTGATTGATATCTCTTGTACAAAAACGTTCAGATCGATCGAAATGTGTTCATGTTGATTAATTCAACAACTGCTCTTGGATCACACGGCTTTATTTTTTACGATAAACATCCATTGAATTTATTCCCAGATCAAAATTTCCCCGAATAAGGTATTGTTATATAACTGCACTTCAAATCACTGGGCAGATGCAACCTTGTCGTTGCAGAGTGACTTTGAAGCTCTGTTGAGTAGCGTTCTTTAAATTATTTTCATATAAACGGCGAAAATTACGAGGTAATTATAAGCTGTCTCTTATAATTTTAACATTTTTGTTTTCCCATTTTCAACTTTATCTATTCAATGGTATAATAATTTAATTCTGGTTGTTGGGACAGGAGGAAATGATTCATTTTCTAGGACGCTTTGATGAAGCGACACCCATTATTTTTTCTGTAGCTATTCAAAACCATCTTAGGAAGAATTTATTGGTCAAATAAAATATCTTTTTTAATAAAAGGTAAAACTGCAAAAAGAATGAGCGTCAGATTATACAACATTCATTTTGTCTCCGAATGTATTTTTTTTAAATTTGCTCCCGCTGTATGACATAAAACAGAAAGTAATTACACGTAATGTAAAAGACGTAAAGTGCCAAAGGTTGCGTTATTGTGTCTGTGGCAATAACAATATAATCAAAGTGCACATTTAATACACACAGACACCTGATATTCTTACAGGATTAAATGTGGAAATACAGTTAACAATAAAGATTAGCGAAAAAACTGAGCAACGACGTTTCGGTGTCATCCTGGCACCATTTTCAAGTTAAAAAATATGTGCAAAAAGTAAACTAATAGTGGAGGTGCGGACCTGATATTGTAGAGTATTTTTCAAAAACACACGATATCAAGTTTTTTTTTTTTTTTTTGAAAGAGTGACTCATCATATCACTTGAAGCAATCTGAACAGTTGAGGTATTACGATATTTACTAGTCCCTAAATGTATTGCTTACTTCGACTCCGTTGCAACGCAATATGGACGAAAACTGTCGCTTTGAGCCTCGTCGTGCTATTAATGTAACGAAATTTGAGCAGTGTTTTTCTCTTTATATAAACAAATCGTCAAGCCTAGTGACATGTTTGTAAGCCCTGTAGGTAAACAGTTTCTTTATATGTACTAGGAATTTGATAGCTAGCATAAACTGAGAGATCCGCCTTCACTGAAGGTCAACAGTACATGGATATAAAAGAAGACATTGTTAGGTAATATATAGATTTAGGCAGGCCTAAAAGCGGAGCTCCCATTTATTAATTTTATTACTAAATAAGTAGCCACACTATATTTCTAAGCTTAGACAGTGGCCCATATAGGTACAAAATAAATTTTAATCGCTCATGGTTAAAAACCTCTCATGGTTTGCTTGACGAAAGCAACGTCAACATATTTCGTGGTCCCGTCTGAATTTTCTTTCCTGTGACAGCCTGTTACTGACAGGTTCTAAAATTGAAATTGAAGAGTGCATTTTATTGGGTTCCTACCCGCAAAACAAATCTTAGTTAAACTTTTTATAAAGTTTTCTGTACACTAATTAATACACCTCGAGGACCTTTACGAGTTTTTCAATAAGTAAAAAGAATCTTGACCTTGTTTTGATTTACTAAAAAACTGTCAGGACAAGAAATTCAACTAAAGGCAAAAACAAAATACAGAAAAACAAAGTGAACACAGTAAACAAAATGAACTCACGCCATGGCAAACTGAGAAAATAGCGGCCGCAAAACAAACTCGGAAAATTGATGGTGCCGGTTATGTAAGTCATTTTAAAGCCGTTTTTGTGTAAGAATTGTGGCAGTTTGTGATTTGGGAAGTAGGCACGCTAACTTAGAATGAGCTTACGATATTATTTTGACTGTTTGAACCATCTTCTTTTCGTTGCGGTTTAGTGGAATGATCAACTAATTTTGTTTTATCGTACGCGTTGCTAAGTACCTAAGAGAAGTTTATGTAGAGAACTGAATGAATTTTCTTCATTTCTGGTAAGTATAAATATGTGGTAGGTAAAGTCTGAACTCACTCAGCCAAGCACAGGTAACTCGCAACGAAACCAGCGAAATATTCGTTTACGCATCGAAGATATTTCAACACACTCACTGATAAGCAGGGACAAGAGAAACAAAGCAAATGCAAGCGAGCCGAAATTGTGATTTTGATCCGTGAAGCTAAATAATTTGTTTTTAAAAATCCAATAGCGAACATCACAGGTATCTCCACTAACTAAAATAGAAAATAGTTAGTCAAAACGAAATATTTAATAAACAATGTCTGTATAAAAAGTACAAACACGAACAGGTTTGATAAGGGAAGATCTGAAAAGCGACACAACTTCAAATTTGTTCATAAATGAAGTAAATTCTCTCAATATAAAACTAGGCTTATGCTTAGTGCATACACTTATGTTTGTTACCTCATTTTTGAAGAAGGCTTGTATATTCTGCAGGGCAAAGCTTTCAAACCAGCCCAATAATATCGGAGACGAACACGGCAATTTCGTTGTAAGCTTTCTCCAATACCACCGACATATTATTATATATACCGACATATTTCTCTCTTTCCATCGGTGGCTTTGAGTTCACTTTTATTTGAGCTCAAATTATTCAGTGATTTTCAGCCTTGCTCATGTAGCCGCAGGTCGAACCCTGGACATCGCTCTTTTGACTTGTAGTCCGATATATCATGTTCAAGTCCGCAATTACTTCGGATCTTCCCGTTACAAGGTTGTCCTAAATGATTTGGAATAGGTTCCCATGATGTAGATGCATATGGGTAAATAGAGCGAGAAATATCCACGAAGCCTCTATGTTCTTCAGCAGCTTTAAACGTGAACAGCGTGCCAAAGATTTTGGCGCCTTTTCATGCAATGGGTTCGTTTAAGTTGATGTGAAATGTCCAGATCATTTTTTTGCTGTGAGAAAAAAATCTGAGAAGTGACGGGGTGAAAAATAATGACGAAGAAATATTTTCTGCAGCTCACTTTCTTCACAAGTTTTCATTCTCGCGTTTTCACGCAATCGATTCGTGTAGGCGAAATGAAATATCTCTAGTCGATTTTCAGCATGATTTAAAAAAAATGTGCAGTGTCCTACAACCTTCTACTATAGGTAACTTTTAACGAAAGGTGGATGGTCAATATCAAACTCGTAAGATGCCCAGGTCAAGCGTTTTCTGGAGTATGGCCGCCATTTTGGGCGACGTCGTCGTCGCTAGGCGGACGCGCCCGCGAGCCATGCCGCTAGCCACGATGACCATGTAAACTCAAACACATGGTTTTCTCAATTTCTATCCTCGCACGATAGTTATGGGGCTCTGCTCTGCGGCCCTTCGGGCCGCTTGAGAGCTCCGCTAAAAATACTATTTAGGGCAACTCGAATTTTGAATAGCGTAAACTGAAACACTAAGGAAACAAATTGTATCATTTTCTCGCTCCCTGACACCATATTCAGCAAGATAACAACGCTATGAAAAACTACGTGATGGAAAAAGATGCAAAGCGGCTTAAAACCTCCGCGATGACGCACTATTTATCAATAACGAGATTCATGCTGGCAAGAACGTGATTATGCTCAACAGCTTTTTCTCGACCAATGCGTTTTTTTTTTATCTTCCCAATTTTCTAGAGTTTAGCGGGCAATTAAGATTATCCCACAGGATATTTTATCCCTGAACTTTCTGCCAAACATTCGTTGGCTCTATAAAGACTGTAAGGTATTCGTGTTTGCGTTCGTGAGAATATTTTATTTGTATTAGCTGACGGGAGCTGTCAAATATATTGATTGACTGAATTTTGATTAGTATTTTAATTAAGGTCACGAATTAATTTTGATAAGAAGTGGTCGATTATAGAGTTATCGTATTAACATGGATAGGACAAAAGTCTACATTGATGTTTAATTCAAGGTGAGTTTATTTAGCCGAAGCTCTCTATTTCTACCTTGCCAATTTCTAAGTCGTAACATATTTGATATTGTGTCGACTATTACCTTGGAAAAAAATAGATTAAAAATTTCGCTTATTTTAACCATTTAATTTCATGTTGGAAAATTAATGGCTTAATGAATAGAAAAAAATACATAATTTCCCCAGGTTCACATGTAGTTTCAAACTAAGAGCAGCAAATACAGTGAATCTTAGTCCACACGAAAGCTAACACGAGATCAAGCAATGCTGTGGTTTAATACAAAATTAATGCTAGCCTGCTACTTATGTATCGTTAAATGAAAAAAAAAAAATTTTAGCAGCTTGATGTTAACATCTACACGGTTAGTCAATCATCTGTATTCTTTTTAATTTCATTTTTTGCCGTTTTAGGGAGCAATTGTTATTGCATTTCCACCATACAACTGCTAGTCGCGTCAATCGGCTGAATATTGAATAGGAGAAAAGAAATTTACAAGTTATAAGCCTCAACTAGGTAAGATAACAAATCATCAGCTTTCTTTTCTTGCTACAAATAGCTAAAGAAATTATGGAGGATGGTTTACCTCTACATATCATAATGTTGAATTAAATCATTAATAATTCCTTTCTCCTCTTTTGACGCTCTTTCAAATTGCGTTCCTTAAATAAGTAGTTTATTTTCATGAGACTATGGGAAATTACGAGGTAACTACAAGCTGCCTCTTATTTGAACAGTTTTGTTATGTTCCCATTTTCAACTTTATCTATTCAATGGTATAATGATTTCATTCTGGTATTTGGGACAGGAGGAAATGATTCATTTTCGAGTGATCCTTTGATGAAGCGACAACCGAACATCCATTTTAATTTTTGGCGTTCAACCTTTAGCTATTCAAAACTACCATGTGATGAATTTACTTGCCAAATTAAGTTTTTAATAAACGGTCAAAATGCAAAAAGAATGGGTGTCAGATAATGCAGCATTCATCTTGCCTCCGAATGTATTTTATTAATTTGCTTCCATCGTATGAAATAAAGCAGAAACTAATTATATGTAATGTAAAGAACGTAAAGTGCCAAAGGTCGTTCTATTGTGTCTGTGTCAATAACAATAATCTAAGTGCACATGCAATACACACAGACACCTGATGTAGTAGAGTAATTTGCATTTCATAGTTTTCACAAACACACGACATCAAGTTAAGCGGCAAAAGGGAAAACATAATTTGTTTTTTTTTTTTTTTAAGTTTCTCATCATATGATTTTTAGGAGTCTGAAAAGTTGAGGTATTACGATATTTACTAGTTGGTGAATGTAGTCTCAGCCGCCAAATCTCGCTGGTATTGCTTACTTTGACTACGTTGCAATACAATATGGTCGAAAAATCTCATTTTAAGCATCGTTATTATATTAATATCATTTGGACAGTTTTTTTTTTCTTAAAGCGATTTTATATAAACAGACTTCAAGCCTTCCGACATGTGTGTGACTGCTGTAGGTAACCAGAAAAAAAAAAGTACTGGAACTTTGAATGGCATAAACTGAGAGCGTACATTGAAGATCATCAACATATTGACATAGAAGTAGACATGGATAGGTACAATACTATTCATGGCAATTCGAATTTTGAATAGCATAAACTGAAACACTGGAAGACCAACATAATATTTTAAAAAGCTGACATTAAGTAGATTCACATTAAGTAGAGGGTCCCCAATTGGGTTCTTCATTCCCGCCATTCCGACCAAAATTTTTCGTCAATCCCGTATCCCGACGGTTTTTATCGGCCATTCCCGATCCGGGTAATTAGCGTTTTTTCACGTCAAAAAGACCTTTTTAGGTGTCCAGATTCCCTCACAGCAAATCCTAGTATGAAAATTAGCTCTTTCCACCAAAGCGAGGGAATCGTTCATCTGGCAGATTTCAGTTTCGAATGAGCTTGGTCGCACAGTCATTTATTGTGTTGTATGTCGTTATTCTATGCCTTTAGCGCCACCCTTTAGTCAGACCCGTAGGAACGAATTTGTAAGTGAGAGGGGCCAAAGGTTAGCACTGGTTTTGACGTCATTCAAGTAAAGCCAAGTAATGGGAATTTAAGAAGCATAAACTGAAAAAAAAAATGTCAAATCAACTTTCATTGTATCGAAGGTATGTGATGGAAAATTGAACAGCTTCCAATATAACCATTTTCTTATGTCGCATTTTGGCAGAGATAAGCCCCGCAGTTTAATAATAAAGAGACAGATGATAGCATAATATTGAACCATGCTTCGAAGTCCCCTGTTTCAAAGAGTCAAAGAGCAAAAGCGAATATAACACAAGGAAAATGTCATAACATATTGAAACACTCTTTGCCTGTATTTAACATGGCTTATAGAGCCACTCCTTTTTGGCGGGTTAATTCAACTCCAATTCGCTTGCGATTATTTAAGTTCCACTTCCGTTTGTTTGCAGTAAGTTCCACTCTGGTTTGCTTGAGGCTAGTTTCTCTCTGGTTTGCTTGCGAGTACTTTCTCAACCGTTTGCTTTCGGTTAGTTCTACTCTGGTTTTGCTGAATTAGTTTCACTCTGCCGGTTTGTTTGCGGTTAGTCCCACTCTGGTTTGTTTGCGGTTAGTCCCACTCTGGTTTGCTTGCGGTTAGTTTCTCTCTGGTTTGCTTGCGAGTACTTTCTCAACCGTTTGCTTTCGGTTAGTTCTACTCTGGTTTTGCTGAATTAGTTCCACTCCTGTTTGCTTGCGGTTAGTTCCATTCTGGTTTGCTTGTGGTTAGTTCCATTCTGGTTTGCTTGTGGTTAGTTCCATTCTGGTTTGCTTGTGGTTAGTTCCACTCTGGTTTGCTTGCGGTTAGTTCCATTCTGGTTTGCTGGCAGTTAGTTCCACTCCGGTTTGCTTGCGGTTAGTTCCATTCTGGTTTGCTTATGGTTAGTTCCATTCTGGTTTGCTTGTGGTTGCCTTTTATCTTATAGTAAGGGCAGCACCATTGTCAAATTACCTTTTTAAATTTAATTTTACATTTGATCCCTAATATTTTGCCCCTGAACATTCTGCCAAATATTCGTTGGTTCAATAAAGTTTATACGGTATTCGTGCTTCGCGTGCGTGAGAATATTTCATTCCATTAGCTGACGCTAAATGTCAAATAATTTGATTGACTTAATTTTAATCGGTATCTTAAATAAGGTCACGAATTTTGATAAAAAGGTTATCGTATTAACATAGATAGGGCAAAATTCTACATTGTGCTTATTTGAAGGTGAGTTTATTTAGCCAACGCTCACTCTTTATCTGTTGGCAATTTAGTATATGTTATATTGTGTCGACTATTACCTTGGAAAAGAGAAGATTATTATTACCATTTAATTTCATATTGGAAAATTAATGGCTTAATGAGTGGAAGAAAAAAACAATTTTCCCAGTTTGAGATATATTTTCAAATTTAAGCAAATACAGTAAATTATAGCCCACACAAAAAACTAACACGAAGTCGTCGAGATCAAGCAAGCAATACTGTGGTTCAATGCAAAAACGAATGGTAGCTTGCAAATCAAATCATTTAATGGTAAAAAAAAACTCTAAGCAGCTTAATGTTAACATCTACAAAATTAGTAGCAGGTCACAATCATCCGTATTGTTTTCAATTCATTTTTTTCCGTTTTAGGGAGCACACGTTATTGTATTTCCACCATACAATTGCTAGTCGCGTTAATCGGCTGCATATAAATTAGAAGGCGAGAAATTCAAAGAGGAAAATTCGACTCCGGCGTTACAATTTTTAAGCCGAAACAAGGTAAGATAACAAACCATCGGCTTTCTTTTCTTGCTACAAATAGCTATAAAATTAAGGAGCCCAGGATGACTGCAAAATGAAGATGAAACACATCGATCGTTTTGGAAATATTAAATATTGTGCATTTGTTTACCCTTATATGATTTTGAATTAAATCACTAATAGCTCCTCTTTCTTCTTAGCAATTATTCAGTTGATGTTGTAACGTTCAATCGTATTATTTTCCTTTTGGAAAAGTTCTTTCTCTGAGCTTATTAAGCTCAGAAAAGTGCAGTCTATAAAATTTTCCTTTTCTAAAGAATTATAAACTTTCGATAATTATTTTTCCTTTTTTCCTGGAAGCTGGCTATGAACAACTCCACTGACACCACTTCCGATGACGTTGCTTCCTGCACGAACGCGGTTTCCATATTTTTCACAACGGTCATGGCAATAATCACCTTAGCAGCTATCACTGGAAACATTCTCGTGGTTGTCGCTGTGTACAAAACGCCAAACCTTAGAACAATCACCAACTACTATTATGTCAACATGGCAGTTTCTGATCTCCTTGCTAGTCTGAACACCTGGCCACTGTACCTTAGTAACGAGATCATAACAAGCAGTGGAAGTCTACTCCAAGGTTCTCTGGCAACTGCTGGGTGTAAAGTCGGAGTATTTTTTAGAATGGTATCATTTATTGTGTCCATTATAAGCCTGGTGTTGATAGCTGTCGACAGATTCATCGCTACTGTGTTCCCCTTAAAAGCGAAGTTCATAACACGAAAAATAAGGGCGGCTTTACTGTTTGCAACGTGGTTGATGTCTATAGCGTACTGTATCCCCATGTTCTACTATTTCAGAGCGGAAAGGGTTGGCCAGGAAACATTTTGTAAATTTTCGTGGAATGTCTTTGCGCTCATGATATACTACATTACCGGTCTGGCCTTGTTCGTAGTCGTACCATTAATTACAATCATCATTCTCTATTCTCGTATTATGCGCGTATTGAGACAACGACTAATCCTAGAATGCAATAAAGGAATTATTAACGCTCAGCGAGACAGAAATCAACAGAACCAAAAAATTATGAAGATATTTAACTCGATTGTTGCAGTGTTTTTCACCTCGTTTTCTTTATTTTGCGTTTATTTGGTCCTCAAAATCACTTCCCCTGAACTTTTTATCAAAGACAGGTGCAAGTTGATTTTAGGATTTGCTTATTTTGTGTTTCCATCGCTTAGTACAGCAATCAATCCGGTAATTTTATTTACTTTTAGTACAAATTTTCGTCAAGTTCTGCCTGAGTTGTGCCCGTTTGCGTTTACAAAATTCTGTTCTTTCTACAAAGCGGAAACCACATCTCGGCGCCAAGGAAATGAACCTGTAATAGAGCTTAAGACATTTGAACAAACGCCGTGTTAAATACGAAATTAACGTTTATTTTAACAATTTATTTAGCAACAATTTAGCACATGAAATACAATTAAGGTTATTTAATGATATCAGTTTGAGTTAAGTATAAATTTGAAATGCCAAAATCCAAGATGGCGGACTTAACTTGTTACGGGGACCATTTCTCTCTATAAATTCGTTATTGCCTTAAATTTTTCTCTCTTGCAACATTTTACCCCTAGCTTTAAATTTTAGGATATTTCATGAAATAAATAAATGAAACGAAATTCAAAATGACCGATCCAAGATGGCGGCTATCTTGATATTAAAGACGTCATAATGAGGTCGTTGCTGCTTCTACTGACAACCAAGTTTTATTAGAAACAAGAGACTTATCAGACACGTGGTGTCCAGGGTTTGTGGTTAGGCATTCAATTGTGTTGGGAACATTAATTAACTTCTGTTTCAGCTAGTAATACCACACAGATGACATCATAAATAACGTAATATTACGTCATTGTGACACCAAAAAGTAATACTTGCGTTATAAAATCTAGTGCAGTGGTGTTGGAAAGAGTGGTACCAATGTCTGAGGATCGCATGTAGCTCACGACTAGTGTGAAAGCTATTCATAGTACTGGATAGGCGTCTAAAAAATCAAATAACGGTGTGAAGGTAAAGATAGGACACACGGCAAATATAAAGGCAATTGAGCAAGGTAATGACGTGGAAATGATAATTAACGATATTAACAATACATTACTGAGTTATAAAGATAAATAAAGTTAAACCATACACGGATCACCTACTCACTGCTGTCTCGTAACTGCTGGAAAAGGCAAAATCGTAATCGTACTTTCAAAGGCAAGGTTCTTTTTTTTATAATAACTCGATTTACTCAGATGAACCTGACTTTTTACAAATAGAAACCACTGGTGACATTATAAGGTGTTAACTGTCAGTTAAACGACCGGTAAATGTTAGAAACTGTGCGTTTTCAGGCGTTCGTCGGGAAAGAAAACTACCGGATATTAGTAAAAGCTCAGCCGTGTTCGATTCTATTGAAAATCCGCGAATCTCATAAGTTTTCCCATTGTCCTGCTCCCACCACTCAGGAAACTCCATTTTCATTTGCCGCTGTAAACACTACCTCTATTGTTATTCAGGGCTACGGGCATTGTTATGACCTGTTATCTATTGTTTAAAGGACCAATGAAGTAATTTGATCCGAGAGGTAGTGGGCGACCCCGAATTTTGCTTAGAATAAGCAACTTCCTTTAAGATAAGTGTCGGTCTTATTAAGAATCTGATGTTCAACGTGTTTGCATAAAAAGTGTGCACTTTAGCAGTTTCCATCTCAGTTAAAGGAACGTCCACGTCATTAGCAGTTAAATCTGCGTGTTCAGTTTAGAAAGGGTCGCCCACTACCTCTCGGAACGAGAACAGGAGGAGATTCTGTTGTTGCCATGCGCTGACCGCGGATCGCAGACCGTAGATCGCTGGCGCATGAATCAATTACCGCCAGAACTAACGTTGAGTGACAAGTGCGTGACAACCGCGAAATGAACATGTCGACATCACTGCTTCTGCTCATTGCTTGTCTCCTTGGGCTCAAACTTGTCCAGAGCGGAAAAAATGCTGCAGTGATATGCGCTATATGCAAAAAAACGCTTCGAATCAAAGCCTCGTGTGCAAACTCGGCCGGCGCACAGTTTTGTAGCCGACATAAAGCAATGCTTTGGATCAAACTTGGTCGTGGATGAAGACAGCCGGATATGCAGCACGTGCAGGGCTGCGATAAGTGAACATAGGAAGACTGGAGAAACATTTGAACACGTAAGTACTCATATTTATTAAAAAAAACCCTGTTACAATGAAGCATTTGGTAAAACAGACATTTAGGTACTACTGCAAAGTATCCCTGGGGAAATAAAAATATACATCTTTTTAATTGACAGTTGACGGGCTTCACCTGTAAGACCAGCACCCCAACAAACTCTCTCTACTGTCTCTACGCAAACCGATAATCACCCCACAACGGCATTTGAACAGCTAAAGTGTCGCGTCGAAGACACACGTTTTGGAGAGGTACTCCGTGCCCCAGATGGCCACACCCTCTTACCACCCGGGCTTTTTGAAGAAGTTTCCGAGAACATGGCACAGCTTTCTAAACGTAAGAGTGCAGATGGTTAAATTACACCTGCTTCTTTTGGTTCCCTTTTGCAAATAACGATTTACTGAAAAAGCCCTATCTTTTATTGCTCTAGGATGTGATCTGAAAGAGGAACTGCAAAAAAACGGGCTGTGGCAATTATATATAAGCTATGTTATGGCCTAAGTCAAGTTTGCAACTGGCTCCAGACGGATCACGCACTTTTTTTAAAACAGTTAAACTTGAATCAGGACGGGATTGAACAGCAACATGTTTTGGGATCCAAATGCTGCAGGCATACGGCCAACAGAATCTACAATGAAGTAGCTCAAGGAACTGCAAAGAGACTTAATGATCTTGTCACAGAAGCAATTGCTAAAAAATACCAAATTGTACTTATTATTGATGATTACACCGCTATCCACAATATTAGAAGGCCGACTACTATTCAATCTTGTAATCCCAAATCTACGTGTACCATTCTTGTTAAGTTATTTAGGAACATCCTTGCCATACCGGCCTGTCCTGCAACTAACTACCACTCTCTCAAAGCTTTGGATATTCCATCTGTAGTAAACTCTGTCTCTGGCCCTGCAGCAATGTACAAACTTTCTCAATCTTACTCTTCTATGATGCCTAGTTGGATCCGGAACTGCTTTTTCAACCCAGAACTTGAAAGGCATCGCTTGTCATCACATCAATACTGCCAACATGACTCCGTCAGAACCATGCGTCAAATGCAGGATGTCCACTTGGTGGATTTTGTAGAGTTAAATCTTAAGAGCAATGATGACTTTGCTGCTGCATTTGACATTGTGCTCAGTACAAATCTTTTAGAATATCTAAAGCAATTCCTTCGGTCTCAACCTGGTGACTGGCCTCCACAATTCTACTCCAGACAAATCATCTATGAAACCCTTCAAAAATACTACAAACATGCTGATGCATCCTCTGCATCACAATCTCAACCACAGTCCTTTTCTGCGACAGCTCACTCAGACCACAGCTACACTCTGTCATATCACTCTGGACCTGAAAAAGAGAATGGAACTGTCAACTCTGATCAACCTGCTATTCTTTCCTTAATGCCATGCATTGGACCTCTCCACATTTCACTCAATGGCCAGGAAACACTATTCGACGAATTTAGAGACTTTTTTGAAATCATCTACACTAAACTATTTCCAAAGAGCAAACTTGCTAAGAACCCCAAGCCTTGGCGTATAAGCCTAATTTTGGAGGTAGTCTATGGTGGATGGCTCTTAATCAGAGAGTCTGTTAGAGAGAAATTTATTGCCTTTAAGGATATAGAGTATCAAACCCTCCTAACTCTTTTGGATACTTAATTAATTTATCAAGAAGTAATTTTGTATGCAAATGCATCAAATGTGAAGTGGGGGAAATATGTTTATACATTTGACCCTGAAAACAGGGTATTGCTCCAATTTTGACAATAATCTCGATTTTTGTCAGTGATCAAAGCAGCAAAAATATAAATAATACATATAGCAGTCAAAGTCTTCCAAGGAATCTTATTGGATATATGTGTGAATGTTGCATAATGAAGGAAAATTATCATCAGGAATGTCAATAAATATGTCACAATTAGCTTGCCTAAGCCTGATCTTTAAATATCACTCGATGCCAGCGATTGTTGTTTACTTAAAATGTTTATACCAAGTGCACAGAATGAACATTAAAATCAACCATTGTACAGCAAGTCCAAGGCAGGTGAGACGGATGTCAAGATCAGTGAACTTGCCTTGGAGTAAAAGGGCATGGAGAGATCTAAAGCATTTTAACATGAACCCGAATTTTACTTATTTTCTTTGGACAATATCCGATACAAACATTCTTTTCTTGCAAAATTCCTGCCCATTTTTCGTTGGATATGCGTGTAGATTTTGAGTTAGACAAGCAGAAGTGTTTCCCTATTCCGAGGTTTACGGCGATGGAGGGTTTTCAAAGACAAATTTATTCACGAGTTCGTGTAATTGATGTGCATAGTTCGACCAATGATACAATATTCAAAGCATAGTTACTCACCTTTTGGCGTGTGTAAGCGAAAGCATGCCCCTTAGGCTTTATAGCGTGGTAGGGAACAACTGCCTTCTTGATGGCAGCGGCCGCCATATTGACCAAAACCCTTTTCTCCTCAGAGCACTTCAACGCAGTTTGCCATCGTTAAACCTCAAAACAATACGTCTACTAGCCATAGGTTTGATAAAGTCTAATGTACCGTCCTCTATACAAAGTGATATAGCTCAGAAGCTGGTATAAAGAGGTTAAACTACGGCCATAAAAAGGTAAACATTCACTTCTCTCGTGCGAAAAGTGATCGCAACTGCGCACGCGCAACCGAAGCTCCTCCTGTTAGCAAAGCTCTCGTTGCAGAGATGATGCCGTATTCTATGGTTAAAACATTAAACTCGAAATTCCTCTCTCCTTTTTTTGTTATTCAGTATTTTAAGAAATATTTAACAGAAAGACGCTTCCGCGGTTCAAAATAAAAACATAAAATACTTTTTTTTATTTATTGAAAAAAAGAAATAGCTTCAAAATTAACGATTCACCTACTCGTAAATGCCGAAAAAGAAAAAAATCGTTTAATTATTTTTTTTCTTCGGAATTATAAATTCATGCTAAGCGTTATAAAGGTCTTTATTATATCTCTAAGACAGTACGCGCGCTGTGATTGGTAAATTTTACGGGCCGTATTCTACAGTACTGCCCGCGAAATTTGAGAGTTCTCCTGATGCGATAAGTTTTGTTTATCAAAATCTCTTACAACGAAAATTTTGAAAGCTACTTTGAAAACATCTGCATTCGGACAAAACATTTTGAGAAACAAAAGCGAAAAGAACAGGGTCTTACAAAATTCAAACTAGATTTTTCAGATCTTTTAGAAACTGAAAGCGTCCCCGACCTCGAGCATCACACAAGTCAGAAACTTGACAATTTTCTCTCTGCCGAAAGGTAGAGAAGTCGAATTCTGAATGAAAAAGATTTAAAGAGTTTTGTCGAGAGTTCGTCGAATACAGCCGCCTCTCATCGCTCCCGGAATGAGAGGCGGCTGTATTCGCCGGCTAGTCGAGAGTAAACGAACAAAACATTCAAAACAACGTACCTGCTGCTGTTGTTGACGATCTCTTCGGCAAATTTTTAACGACGTCCGCTTATTATTTTGAAAACGGCCGGATAGTTCGAGTTCACCCCATGTTTTCGACGAAATTATTGTTTGTTGCTTGCGGTCACCGCTTTCTTCTCAGTAGAGTTGTTATTCTCTGTTTATCGAACATCATCACTTCAGGAGCATCATCACTTCAGGAGTTATTTCAAAGTAATCTTGAACTGTATCCAGTTTTCCACAGAAAGAAGCTGTACGGATTAATCGTAAAATTAAAACGTTTGAAGTTTGGATTCACGTCTCTGCGAGCCAACTGCAAACTGTTTTCGTAAGCCAATAAATTTCGCTTTCTTCTTGCATTTGACGCGCGCGTCATTCAAATGTAGCCGCGATTGACTTGAAATGGTTTCTTTTCTCCAGAATGAGAGATATAATAAATATCTTATTAACCTCGTTTTCTCGGTCCGTACTGTAAAATACGGATCCTCGTTTTTTCCCATCGATTTATGGCCCGCGCGCTTCGCGCTTGGGCCATAAATCGACGGGAAAAAACTCGGTCCGTATTTTACAGTACGGACCTCGAACTCGATTAATAAGAGGTATGTATTTGGGTTCTTTTTGACAGATGGAAGGCTACAGTTGATAGTAAAAAACTGAAACTCTTATAGATCGAATATCTACAATCACCAGGAACGCAATCCAATGATTGCCTTACAAAACCAGAGCCCAACCTTCTGAGCCTAAACGATGGCAATTCTCATTGACTGTAGCTTTCAACTGGACGGATTCGTTGATTGATAACTGTGTTTATATTAATGTCTCTGTTAGCTTCACGAATTTTGCTGAGAAAATGTTTTCTTGTTATTTTGACCTATGACTACATTTATTTATTACAATTTTAACAATTATTAAAAAAAAGATCTTAACTCATAAAGTTCTTTTTTTGAGATGGTTAAATTTATCCGTAGTAAAATACGTTAAAGCCGTAAACCGAAAATACGACAGACGTATTATTTGCCCTCAATATTAAGTTCCTGCCACACATGTCGAAGAAAAATGTCGCACTGACATACAGCAAGTGCGTAATCACGACACGTGCGCAAACTGGAAAATATAGCAGAGGCATGATGGAGCGACACTTCCGTTCACCTTGTTTATGCTGACAACTTTCTGAGGCATGTCGTGTCGCTCTAATATGGGCTGTGTTTGTACGTGTTGTGATTCTATAGGTTACTACAGCCCTTTTATCCGTATATCACAACACAAATAAGAAATAATACGTCTTTCATAAATTTTCTAGATCACGTACGGACTCACCAAGAAGTGTATTATAGTATTATTTTTTTTTAATTCAATAGTTTGCTGAGATTTAATATCAAGAATGAGGAATAAGGGTAAATATTTACTATCAAGATAATGAAAAAAACGAAAATGTCGATTGCATTCGAAATTAAGGAGTGAGACCGTTCTAGGATATGATTTATTTAAGAGAAACTACTGCTAACGCTTATAACACTACTCAATTGACACCAAACAATTTGCCGTTATTTAAATATGAGAACGTCCAACCTCTGCTTAATCAGTTATATGTAAGTATAATTCGTGCGGAAAGCCTGCAATTAATTACTTATTCAAATTTCCACATGTAAGACATTGATTGCTTATTTTGTGCAAGGTAGGTTCTATATAAATGGTTGGCCTAAATCGGCGGTGGTCAAACGTAGTAACCGTCACTACGCCTTTCCCAGAGAGAAGCAATTTCCAGGCTCTGTAATCTCCTTCATAAAAGGTATTTATTTTATGTAATTTCATTCTCTTTTTGACTTTGTCGTGTTTTTTTAAATTTTAAGCATACAAAATAAGTCGTTTTCTAAGAGGTGAAAGGGAATTGAAATTGAAATTCCGCGTACCTCGGCGTACTAGAGCTAAAAGCGAGAAACAGTTAAAGTTATTTATGAGCCTTGTAAAGCATCGCCGAGATCACGCCAATACTAGTATTTACGAATTGTCCATACAAGGAAAGGCTAGTATTTTTTTCTCGAGACGTTGTAGAGTTAAATATAAACATCAGTCTATAATTATTGCAGCCTTTACGTTGTGAAATTATGTTCCCTACAGCTTAAAGGTAGTGAGTATTAAGGATATTCTGGACGAGCATATTCGGCAGAGAATCTTGAAACATGTTAAACTTGCTGAAATTTAAGAGCCAAGTGTTCTACTGACAACCGCCATCCCAAGGCAATTCATCTAGTCTATAAGGGAGGTGAGTGAAATAGATAGGTCTAGATCTCTTGGCATTTGCGGACATACGAGTATAATGGTCCATGCCTAGCTACATATAGCGTGTGTCTTTTCGGATTCCGTTATGTTATCGGCAACCACGTAGAAAGCAAGCGCTTAGATATCTTATGAAAATTTTATCTTACTATCATAAGTCGATACAGAACAACTCCTTTTTAGCACGAGGACAAGAAATTACCATCACACAACAAGGCGGCTACAGGGTAAAATAACAACCTTGACAAGAAGTTCGCATGATGAGGACATGCATCGGTCATTATATACCTACACTTTATTCGATGGTTTGACATATATACGCGCTTACATTTTGCGAGTTGCGTGGGAATGGACAAAATATCCGCGCGTATTATCTTAAACCATCGAATAAAGGTTTTATTATTCCACTGCTGTTAGTCAAGGATTGGATTGTTCTATAGTCGGGCCATTTTGTTGTTCCGCGCTCCGTCCGTATTTTTGACCCAAAAGTTATAGTAAAATGGCGAAATGGTAAAATAATAAGTCAATATATCACATGTTGGCAGATAAAAAAAGACTAAATGCCATTCCCTTCTTTGCAGAAGCTAAACGAGGACCATTAACATGAACAACTCAACTCACATCAGTTTCGATCATCACGCTCCTTGCCGGTACGCTGTTTCCATATTCTTCACAACGGCCATAGCTTTAACCAGCTTAGCGACTATCACTGGAAACACACTAGTGATTGTCTCAGTGTACAAAACTCCAAGCCTTAGAACAAACACTAACTGTTACTACGTCGACATGGCGATTTCTGATCTACTTTCTTGTGTTACAACCTGGCCGTTGTACCTTACGGACGAGAGCAGTGGAAGTCTACTCCAAGGTTCTTCTATTGAATGCAAAATGGCAGTGTTTTTCCGAATGGTATCCATAATAGTATCCGTTTTAAGCCTGATGTTGATCGCTGTCGACAGATTTATAGCCATTGTTTTTCCCTTGAAAGCGATCATGGTTACAAGAAAAATAAGGGCTGGTCTATCCTTTGCAACGTGGTTGATATCGACAGCATTTTGCATTCCCTTGCTCTACCACTTTAGAAATGTAAAGCACGGTCAGGAAACATTATGCAAACCGGCATTGAATGACTTTGCGGTCCTGATATACTATATTACAAGCTATTTCTTGTTGGCAGTCATACCATTCATTACAATTATCATTCTTTATTCCCGCATCATGCGCGCTTTGAGACAAAGGCTAAACCCAGAATGTAATGCAAGAAGCAGCAACACCGTGAAACAACGCAATAGAAATAAGCAGAACCAAAATATTATGAAAATATTTAAATCGATTGTTGTTGTGTTATTCACGTGGTTTTCTCTGTTTTTCCTTTATCTGGTTCTAAAAATGTTTTCACCTGGCATTTTTATCAAAGACAGGTGCAAGTTGATCGAAGGTTTTGCTTTTTATCTGTTTCCTTTGCTTAGTACAACAACAAATCCTGTAATTTTATTTACATTTAGCAGTAATTTTCGCAGAACGTTGCCTTACAGGTGTCCTTTGGCGCTTGGCAAATTTCCTTTACGCTGTAAAGCAGAAACCATACCAGTACAAGAAAACGAAAATCTACCAAAACTAGTGGCATATAAGATCACTCCGTGTTAAGTTTTAAAGAGGTCGAAATTAATAACGACTTTGGAGGCGCGATGGCCAAATAGTTATTGCGTAATAACTCAGAATATGCTTACAACGTTGTTTTGACTGTTTAAAACCGTGTTCAACTCACTCACTATTAAGTAGTGACAAGAAAAACAAAACAAATGTACGCGAGCCGAAATCGTGATTGTTATCCGTGAAGCTTATTAATTTGTTTTCACAATCCAATAATTGACATCACAGTTAACTCCACTAACTAAAACAGAAAATAGTTAGTCTAAACGAAATTAAATAAACAATGTCTGTATAAAATGTACAAATATTAACTGGTTTGATAAGCTTAAATATTTACGGGAATGTCTAAAAACTAACACAACTTCAAATTCGTTCATAAATGAAGTATAATTCTCTCAATATAAAATCAAGCTTATGCTTAGTGCATACATTTACGTTTTTTTACCACATTATTGGAGAAGGCTTGTAAATTCTGCAGGGCAAAGCTTTCAAACCAGCCCAGTAATATCTGATACGAACACGGCAGTTTCGTTGTAAGCTTAATCCAATACCACCGACATATACATTATATGAATTATCAACGAAGATCAATTTCTTTCTTTCCATCGGTGCAGCCCTTAACAGTCTTTTATCCTTCCCTTCAGTGAACTTGATCGGCTCTGAGTTCACTTTTATTTGAACTCAATTCAGTGACTTTCTGCCTTGCTCAGCCGAAGGTCGAACCCTATACATCGCTCTTTTTCACTTGTAGTCCGACATATCATGTTCAAGTGGGCAGTAATTTCGGATTTTCCGGTTACGAGGTCTTTCGTGGTTGTCCGAAATCACTTGGCATAAGTTTCCATGATGTAGATGAGTAAATAGAGCGAGAAATTTTCACGAAGATCTATGTTCTCCAGCAGCTTTCTTCGCGGCTTTCTTTCAGCTTTAAAGGTGGACAGCGTACCAAAAAAGATTTTGCCGCCTTTTCATGCAATTGTTTCGTTTAAGTTGATATGAAATGCCCAGATCATTTTTTGATGTGACAAAAAATCTCTGAAGTATATAAAAACTGTAGATGCAATGGGGTGAAAATAATGTGGGGAAGAACTATTTTCTGCTGCTCACTTTCTTCACAAGTTTTCATTCCCGCAGTGAGCAACCGCCAAAGCTTTTGCCGCCTTTTCACGTAATCGATTCGTGTAGGCGATGTGAAACATCCCTAGTCGATTTTCAACATGAAATAAAAACTGTGAAGGGTCCGACAAACTTCTACGAGAGGTAACTTTTAACGAAAGGTGGATGGCCAATATTAAACATGTATTAAAGATGCCCAGGCCAAGCTTATTTCAGGAGAATGGCCGCCATTTTGGGCGACGTCGTCGTCGTCGTCGTCGTCGTCGTCGCTAGGCGCACGCGCCCGCTAGCGATGCCGCTAGTCGTAATGGCCATAAAACCTCAAACGCATGGTTTTCCAATTTTCTATGCTCGCGCGATAGTTATGAGGCTTCGCTCTGTGGCCCTCCGGGCCGCTGGAGAGCTCCGTTTTTATGGTCATAATTCAATGTCGAATAAACAAAGAAATTATGAAAGGCTTTCTTAAAAGAGCAGTAAGTCCTCCCCGAATTTTGCATTTGCTCCTACTGTTTTCTTACTCTCCGAATTTTCAGTAAAACATTACCTCTTGTTTATTTTCATTTGCCTGCTGTAAACACTACCTCTATTGTTATTCAGGGCTATGGGCATTGTTATGACCTGTTATCTGTTGTTTTAAGGACCAATGAAGTAATTCGATCCGAGAGGTAGTTGGCCACTCCGAATTTTGCTTTAGAATAGGCAATTTCCTTTAAGATGAGTGTCAGCCTTATTAAGATGTTCAACGTGTTTGCATAAAAAGTGTGCACTTAGTGGTTTCCATCTCAGTTAGAGAAACGTCCACGTCATTAGCAGTTAAATCTGCGTGTTCAGTTTAGAAAGGTTTCTGATCTGACAAGGTGTAAAGTTTCACTAAGTTGCCCACTATAAGACTATATTAAACGTAACATAAATACCAACCAGGTAAATTAAATGAATGAAGTACATTAAATGTAATATGCAGTAATTTAAGACACTAATTTATAGGAAGCTGATGGGAAGAACACATCACAAGGAGTAGTCTTCACAGACTGGATCCGAGTTCTCACGATAAAGTGAAGAGAAATATCAAAAAGCTAATACTAGCAATGAACTTATGTGATTTAAGTTGCACCGATTATACTAAGATGTGAAAATCATAAGACAGATTAAGTAATCCTTGTAGACAGAGAATAAACCAAATCACTTCCAAATCACTTGAAACTCTCGGTTTTGCCTTGATTAAATTAAAAAAAAAAAATAAAGAATTGTGCCCCCCCCCCCCCCCCCCCCAAAAAAAAAAAACGATTTTTGGCAACACATGCATGTAGTTATGACGCTGTCATGGTAACAGTAAAAATCATGGGCGCATAACTACTATATCAAAATTTCTTCAAAGGATGAATGAACAGCTACTGAAAGCTTTAGAACCATACAGTAAATGCCCTTTTCATAATTAGGAATAAAATTAAAACCTCTTGTAATGCAAGATGTAACCTGGTCAAAACAGAACGAAACAAAGCAAAAAAAAAAAAAAACATTACAAAGACTTTTTCGACTATGTTTGCTGCATATTTGTTTTTATTCACAGTCATGAGTGAAATTACTTCTGAGATCTACGGTGTTCTGGTGATGAAGCTTGTGTGCATGGCTCTTCGACTTTTTTTTAGGTTTGATCGATATCTTCTGCGAAAATTTGAGTATTCTTCTCAGGTTTGGCCATTATTGAAATGGAAATTTCTCTCTCACTCATTGACAATTATGATTCAGCTACTAGTCGGGAACTCTTTGTCCTACGCTTGTGACAAATGGACATTTCATCTTTATGATTGTTCTTTTAATGATGTATTGTATATGAAATGATTCATATATGAACTGCAAATGTCTGCGAAAGTGATAAATGATCAGCGTAGTGAATTTCCAGTTGAATTTTTTGTTCTTTTAATATGTATTCGGAGATCAATGGGCAGGAAATATAGATAATGACCTATTATTGACACCAGTATTCTCCTGGCAGTATTGAAAATGTTAATTGCAAAGCTAATTACACTTATTATCCACAAGGGGAACCGCAGCAAAGCCCTCGTTGCAGCGCAATAAAGATGCCATATTCTATGATTAATTAGGTTCTGACCTTTAAAAATTGAAGCAGTGTTTTCTCTCTTTAGTTTTTGTTATTCAGTACGCTTCCGTGTCCGAAAAAAAAAAGACATAAACATATTTACAGCTTATCTTCTAGGTCAGTGTTATTAATCTGTGGGCCCAGAATACAACAAATTATTTATAAAAAAGGAAATGGCTTTAACATTAACAGAATTCAGCTACTCATTGCTGACTCGTAAATGCTGAAAAAGAAATTGCAAAAACGTTTTATTAATTTTTTTTCTTCTGAATTATAAATTCATGCTAAGCGTTATAAAGGTCTGTATTTGGGTTCTTTTTGACAGATGGAAGGCTGCAGTTGATAGTAAAAAACTGAAACTCTTGTAGATCAAATATCTACAATCACCAGGAACGCAATCCAATGATTGCCTTACAAACCAGAGCCCAACCTTCTGAGCCTAAACGATGGCAATTCTCATTGACTGTAGCTTTTACCTAGCCGGATTCATTGATTGATAACTTTGTTTATGTTAATCACTCTGTTAGCTTCACGAATTTTGCTGAGAACATTTGTTCTTGTTATTTTGACCTATGACTACATTTATTTATTGCAATTTTTACAATTATTTAAAAAGGTTTTTATATCATAAAGCTCTCATATTTTTTGATTTGGTTTAATGTATCTGTAGTAAAAAACGCAAACCGAAAAAACGACAGACGTAATATTTTCCCTCAATATTAAGTTCCTGCCACACATGTCGAAGGAAAATGTCGCACTGACATACAGCAAGTGCGTAATCACGACACGTACGCAAACTGGAAAATATAGCAGAGACATGATGGAGCGACACTTCACCTTGTTTATGCTGACAACTTTCTGGGGCTTGTCGTATCGCTCTAACATGGCCTGGTATATACGTGTTGTGATTCTATCGGTTACTACGGCACGTTCCTTTTTTTCCGTATATCACGACATAAATGTAAGAGTTAATACGTGTCTTCCATGAATTTTATAGATCACGTACGGACGAGCCAAAAACTACATTGAAGCATTTTTTTTAATAGTTTTCCCAGCTTTAATATCAGGTATGAGGCATAAGGGTAAATATTTACAATCAAGATAACTACAAAAAAAAACGAAAATGCCAATTGCATTCGAAAATTAAAGAGTGAGACCTTTTTGGGATATGATTTATTTGAGAGAAATCAGTTATTGTTAACGATAATAACTCTACTCCAATTGACACCGAAAAATTTGTCATTATTTGATTATGAAAGCGTCCAAACTTAGCTTAATCAGTAATTTGTAAGTATAAGTCGTGTATGTACGGAAAGCCTACAATTAATTACTTATTTCCAATTTCCACACGTCAGATATCGGTTGCTTCTTTTGCGCAAGGTACGTTCTGTATAAAGTCTTTACCGGAGATAAGCAATTTTCAGGCCACTGTTATCTCCCTTATAAAAGGTATTTATTTCATGTAATTTCATTTGAATTTTCGCTTGTTGGCTTTGTCTTGTTATTTAATTTTAAGCATACAAAATAAGTCATTTCCTGAGAGGTGAAGGGGGAATTTAAAGGGGAAATTAGAGCTAAAAACGAGAAGCAGTTAAAGTTATTCATAAGCCTCAAAGCAACGCCGAGATCACGCAATATTAATTATATTTACGAATTGTCCATACAAGTAAAGGCTTGTATTTTCCTCAAGACGTTGTAGAGTTAAATATAAACATCAGTCTATAATTATTTTGGCCTTCACATGTCATTGGCATTATCTTCCCTACAGTTTATAGGTGGTGAGTGTATCCTGGACGAGCATGTTGTGCAGAGCCGAAATCTTGAAACATGTTAGGATTGCTGAAATTGTAGAGCCAAGTGTTCTACTGACAACCGCCATTCCAAAGCAATTCATCTAGTCTAAAAGAGAGGTGAGTGAAATAGATAGGTCTAAAGCTAGATCTCGTGGCATTTGCGGACATACGAGTATTACATGTTAAAACATCGAATAAATACACCTTATTCGATGCTTTAGCATATAATAAGGGCGGATATTTTGCGAGTTGCGTAGTATTTTATACGAGCAATGAACAAAATGTCCGCTCGTATTATATGTTAAACCATCGAATAAGTGATTTATTACTCCACTAAAAAATAAAGTTTTGTTCGGCCATTTCATCGCTCCGCTTTCAGTCCATATTTTTGCCCTGTCCTACTGTGTAATAACGTGGCTTATTTTGTGCGTTCTTTTGCCCTAATATGGTAAAATAGCGCAATAGTGGAATGATAAAGGTTTTATTATTCCACTATTGTTAGTGAAAGTTTTGGTCGTTTTATAGTCCGGCAATTTTGTTGTTACTCTTTCCATCCGTATTTTTGCCCTGTTCTGCAATTATATATCGTGTCACATTTTGCGCGTGATCCCTTGACCCAATATAGTAAAATGGCGAAATGGTGGAATAATAAATCAATATATCGCATGTTGACAGATATAAAAATTCTAAACGCCATTCCCTTCATTGCAGAAGTTAAACATAGACCATCAACATGAACAACTCAACTCACATCAGTTTCGATCATCATGCTCCCTGTCGGTACGCTGTTTCCATATTCTTCACCACAGCCATGGCTATAATCAGCTTAGCGACTATCACCGGAAACACACTAGTGATCACATCAGTTTACAAAACTCCAAGCCTTAGAACAAGCACCAACTGCTACTACGTCAACATGGCGATTTCTGATTTACTTGCTTGTGTTACAACCTGGCCGATGTACCTTACGGACGAGAGCAGTGGAAGTCTGCTCCAAGGTTCTTCTATTGAATGCAAAATGGCAATTTTTTCCAGAATGGTATCCATAATAGTATCCGTTTTAAGCCTGGTGTTGATCGCTGTCGACAGATTTATCGCCATTGTATTACCCTTGAAAGCGATCATGGTTACAAGAAAAATAAGGGCTGGTCTATCATCTGCAACCTGGTTAATATCGACAGCATATTGCATTCCCTTGCTCTACCAATTTAGAAATGTAAAACACGGTCAGGAAACATTATGCAAACCGGCATGGAATGACTTTGCGGTCATGCTATACTGTATTACAAGCTATTTCTTGTTGGCAGTCATCCCATTCATTGCAATTATTATTCTTTATTCCCGCATCATGCGCGTTTTGAGGCAAAGGCTAAACCCAGAATGCAATGCAAGAAGCAGCAACACCGTGACACAACACAATAGAAATAAGCAGAACCAAAATATTATGAAAATATTTATATCGATTGTTGTTGTGTTATTCACGTGGTTTTCTCTGTTTTTCCTTTATCTGGTTCTAAAAATGTTTTCACCTGACATTTTTATCAAAGACAGGTGCAAGTTGATCGAAGGTTTTTCTTTTTATCTGTTTCCTTTGCTTAGTACAACAACAAATCCTGTAATTTTATTTTCATTTAGTAGCAATTTTCGCAGAGCATTGCCTTACAGGTGTCCTTTATGCTGTAAAGCGCAAACCATACCAATTCAAGAAAACGAACCTCTACCAGAACTAGTGGTAGGTTGAGGTTGGCTGTAATTAATAGCGCCTTGGGAGGCGCGATGGCCTAATAGCTATTGCGTACGTTGGACTCCGAATCGACTGGTTGGGGTTCGAGCCTTGGCTGAGGCAGTACGTTGTGTTCTTGGTAGACACTTTATTCTCATAGTGCGATTGACAAGCAGCCTCTCCAGAGGGCGGCAGTCGAAAAACTCTTAGTCCGTTCATGCTACTGAAATCTGGATAAGCTGCCACTTGGCTCGAAAAGAGTCGTTTACTTACTAGTTGCCTCCAAAGCATGGAAACAGAACGGCATGAAGAAATATCATGAAGTCATGAAGAGATATGTCCCCAGGGAAAATTGACACTAAAGGCTGAAGTAATCCCAAAGCCGACCTTTAGGCTAACCAGCGATCAGGCGTTCTTTCTTTTCGCGGCCGGAGGAAAAGAGAGCAAAAAAGGAACGCCTGACATATTAATTTGACCAGTCGTTTGTCGCTCCCTGAATAAAGTATCAGTCAATGGGCACGTCAGTGATGCCATCAGATTTAGCGATGCACTTTGTCGCCGGAAATTCGATTGTATATGATTTGATTTCCGTGTGAAAATTAAGCCATATATTGAGTCGGGTTTATTTGAACAAGCAATATCAATAGCCTTTTCTTTTCCTTCCTACCGCCGCAAAAAAAAAAAAAAAAAAAAAAAAAAAAAAAAAGGCCTGATCGCAGGTCAACAGTATAGTGGGCTTGAATATTATCCAGCAAATAAGATTTACGTATATATAGTTAAGACACTAACATAGTCAAATGGTTTGAACCCAGGATTATCAGTAGTTCGTACATTAAACACTATAATAGTGACTATTGATCGCTTGCAACCACGTGACAAGGCGGCCATGTTGGTGGTCAAAACAATAAAAAACTTTTTCGCAGAATTTGCATGATAAAAAAGTTTAGTTCCCAGCGGAGGAAAACGCTTTGTTGTTGTCCCCCAGCATGGCTGCCGTGACGTCAGTTGCAAGCCAGCAATTCAATGTCGACTAGACAGAGAGTCTTTCTAGAATAAATATGCTATATCTCGTACACTCCAAATCCTTACTAAGATATTCGTCTTGTTTGCTTTAAAAGTGTGCACTTTAGTGGCTTGCCTGCTTGAGATGTGCCACCTCCACCTCACTCGTTAGAGCAACTTCCACCTCATCACTAGCAGTAAATGATTAAAGAACGAGTGATATATATCAAATCTGCGTGTTCAATTTAGAAAGGTTAGTTATGTAACAAGGTGTATAGATTTTTCTACATGTCCACTATAAGGCTACATTTAATGTAACATAAACACCAACAACGTGAAGTAAATAAATGAATTAAACACATTAAATCTTATACGCAGTAACTTAAGTCTTTTTTTAGTAATAAAACTCACAAAATTGTAGAAATCTGATGAGGAGAACACAGAACAAAACGCGGGATAATCTTTAAAGACTGGATCCTAGTTGTCCTATTAAAGGAAAAATGAATATACAAAAGCTAATGCTAGCACCGAGCGACACTGGATAAATTGAGGTGTCTAACTATCTATCATTATTGATGTAATTAAATTGCACCGATTAATGTGATAACCACAGTAATCTTTGTGGGGAGAGAATAAAGCAAATAATTTAGGGTCATGGATCACTCCCAGGGCGTGTGACTCGCGATCTCTTGTCGAATGGTCTTGCTCTCACCCAATCGGGTGCGAGGTATCTCCATTTTAAAAGGTTACTATGCGTTTCCACTGAAACTATCATTTTTGCCTTGATAATGATATTAGCAACATAAAATGTCCGGCAACATTGGCATTATTTTTGGAATCGAATCAAACATTGCAAACAGAAAGTCATGTATGTACTTTCCCACCTGTTAAACAATTCGACTGATAAAGGGTTTCCGTGAATCACTTTACCAGGACTAACCACAAGCACGTTTCTATGATTGATAGCCGTGTTGCTGTTGTTATTTTTTTTTAGCAAAATACGGAGGTTTTTTTTTGTTTTACTTTTTTTGTACCAAAATACGAGTTAACATAATAAACTTCAAGAGGTGGGTTTTACGCTTCTCTACTGCCCCGGATTCTCTCCGTTTTTCGTTTGGCGTGAAACGATTTTTAAGGTCATTCAGCTGATTTGAACTAATAGTATTCAATATTTGGAATAAAATAAAAAATAGTAATGTGTCCAGTCGTGTTGACTAAATCAAGAGATGACATAACGAGGAAAATTCTGGTAAACTACAACAGCTCACGAAAACTTGGCTCCTACAAGCCTGAGACGCTTACTGAAGTGACTTACTTTTTCAAGGTGTTTGCTAAACAGCACCTTCTTTGTCAGGCCAAGAAATGCGGTTGAACCTTGACAGCCCAGTTTCAAGGTTATCTATGCTTCTAGTCTATTCTTCTTTCTTGTCTTATTCAGTGAGTGTTTTTTTTTTTTGTCCCCGAAATTAGATAGTAGCAAAGGAGAGATCCTAAAGTAATCAATGCTATCTTTTTGTCCCTCCATGACACCAAATTCAACGAGAGAACAACGGTGTGAAAAACTACGTGATGGAACAAGATGCAAAAACGGTCGCGATGACGCGATATTTTTGTATTACGAAATTTATGTTGACAAGTACGTCATTGTGCTCTACGGCACTAACCCCGCCAACGTATTTTTTCATTTATTTTATTTCTTAAGTTTAGTGAGCAAGTACTATACCCAAAAGATATTTTGTAGGTGAACATCCTGCTAAACGTCCGTTGGCTCAATAGAGATTGAACGGCGTTCGTGAGATTATTTTGGCATTAGCTGTAGCTCTCAAACAAATTGATTGACTGAATTTTCATGAAATATCTTATGTTGAGTTCACCGATTCGTATAAGAAGTGGTCGATCATAGAATTATCGCATTCAACGTACATAGGACAAATCTTACATTGATGGTTGATTCAAGGTGAGTTTCTTTAGACAAAGCTCTCTCTTTACCTTTGGGCAATTTCTAAGCCGGTGATATATTTTATATTGTGTCGACTATTGCCGTGGAAATGAAAGGGATCATGCTAATATTCATTTTAAGCCAGTTTTGAAAATTTCGCTTATAATTACCATTTAATGATTCTCGTTAGAAAATCAAGAAATATTTCGAGTGGGAAAAACTAAGAATTTGTATGAAAATTTATTATGCCCAAGCCCATCATATGGTTTTAATCTACGAACAGCAAATACATTACAATCCACACGAAATCTAACGCGAAGTCGTCAGCATCAAGCAGTGTTTTGCTGCTTTTATTATTCCTAAAAAGAACTCTCAACAGCGCTATAAAGGCCTGTATTTGCGTCCTTTCTGACAGGTGGAAGGCTACTGTTGATAATAAAAAAGCTGAAACTCTTGCAGATCAAATATCTGCAATCACATTATTGTGAGTATAAGTGTTGTAATTCCATTGGCGAACGTTATTGCGGGATGTCCCTGAGATGCTCACTTTTCTCCGTATATTGCACGATACCCATACAAGAGGTTGAACATGTCTTCCATCACTGAATATTGAATTTTCTAGATCACGTGCGGTCGAGAAATAAAAGAAGAACGATATTATTTTCTCAAATTTTTAGTTTGAAGAGTTTTAATATCTGGGATGACGCGATATTTATTCTAGAAATATTATATTGCATTGGAAATTTTAGCAGTGATATTCATCTAGGATATGATTTATTTGAGAGAACTCATTGTTAAAAGATGATTAATTACTTCTGTTCACAGCGTTATTGGGTATAATGCAGGCAGCTGAGATCTGTGGCCTCAGCTGCCTGCGTTTCACCCAATCATGCTGTGAATCGAAGTAATTTTCTGTTATAATTATTGACCTCCTAAAACCCTAGTTTTTTCTCTCTCCATTGCATCAACGATTTCAGTCATGCAGTCGTCGATTATTGCAGAGAGCGAAAAATGGGATTTTAGGAGGGCCAATAACTATAATAATACTACTCTGATTGACAACGGAAAAAATGCCATGATTTGAAGACTTTCGAATTCCCTGATCAGTAATTTGCAAGTGTAATTTGTTTGGTTTAAGGAAAGCCTGCATTTAATTCCACACGTCAGATATTGGTTGCTTCTTTTGCACAAGGTAAGTTCTGTATAAATGGTTGGCCCCTAAAACAGCGGAGCTGGAGATAAGTTATTTGCCAGCCGTTGTTATTTGCTTCTAAAAGTCCGCCCTTTAACGACATTGTTTATACTTTATGCCATTTCATTTGAATTTTAACTTGTTTCCTTCATCTTGTTATATAATTTCAAGCATGCAAAAAGTCGTTTTCTGAAAGAAAATTGGCAATTCAGTGTGCCTTAGTTAAGAGAATTTTAAACGAGAAGCAGTTAAAGTTGTATTGATGAGTTTTGAAGGGACGCTGAGATCACGCGATACTATTAACAACGTGTCCATACAAGGAAAGGCTAGTAAATATTAATTCAAGACGTTATAAAGTTGTATGCAAACATCAGCACGCAATTATTTTGACCATCACATGTTAATGTTATCTTTCCCACAGCATTACAGCAGTGAGTGAGTGTATCCTGGATGAACATATTCGGCAGGGTGTCTTCAAAACTGTTAACGGTTTGATGAACATAAGGAGCCGTGTTCTACTCACAAACTCAAGCCTAATCCTCATAGTCCGTAAGAGAGGTGAGTGGAATAAGGAGAAATGTTTTGTGGCATTGGCAGACACGCGGAGTGTCTTTTTCAGGATTCTACCGTCAGTTGTAGGCAAGCACGCAGGAAGCTACCCTCCCACGCAGTTGCTTTTAGGGGAGATCGGATTGCACAAGTGCACCCATAACTCGATTCGGAACAATTCTTTTTTAACACGACAAATATCAACAAATATCGTAGATCATAAATATTCAGCTATTGTTAAGCATGGATTGCTGTCACAGCCTAGCTTAGCCTAGGTACGGTATTGCATGCGAAAATATTCTTATTTCATGTTAAAATGCTAATCTCGTCAAAACAAGTCGGCTAAAGGATAAAATAAGAGCCATGACAAGACGGTTCTTGTGATACGGACATGCATCATTATGTAAATCAATATATCACTTGTTGGCTGAAAAATAAATTCTGAAAGCCATTCCCTTCGTTGCAGGAGCTAAGCATAGACCTTTAACATGAACAACTCAACTCACATCAGTTTCGATGATCCTGCTCCTTGCCGGTACGCTTTTCCATATTCTTCACCACAGCCATGGCTATAATCAGCTTAGCGACTATCATTGGAAACACCCTAGTGATTATCTCAGTGTACAACACATCAAGCCTTAGAACAAGCACCAACTGCTACTACGTCAACATGGCGATTTCTGATTTACTTTCTTGTGTTACAACTTGGCCGATGTACCTTACGGACGGAAGCAGTGGAAATCTACTCCAAGGTTCTTCTATTGAATGCAAAATGGCAGTGTTTTTCAGAATGGTCTCCATTCTAGTATCCATTCTAAGCCTTGTGTTAATTGCTATCGACAGATTTATTGCTATTGCTTTTCCCTTGAAAGCGACTATGGTTACAAGAAAATTAAGGGCTGGTCTACTCTTTGCAACCTGGCTAATATCGATAGCGTATTGCATCCGTTTGCTCTACCACTTTAGAATGATAAAAGTCGGCCAGGAAACATCATGCAAACCGGAATGGAATGACATTGAGGTCATGATTTACTACATCACAGGCTTTTTCTTTTTGGCAGTCATACCATTCATTGCAATTATCATTCTTTATTCCCGCACCATGCGCGTTTTGAGGCAAAGACTAAGTACGGAATGCAATCCAAGAAGCAGCAACACACAGCGCAGTAGAAATAAGCAGAACCAAAACATTATGAGAATATTTAGATCGATTGCTTTTGTATTATTTATGTGGCTTTCGCTGTACGGCCTTTATTTGGTTTTGAAAATGTTTTCACCTGGCATTTTCATCAAAGATAGGTGCAAGTTGATCGAAGGTTTTGCTTTTTTTCTGATCCCTTTACTTAGTACAGCAACAAACCCGATAATTTTATTTTCATTTAGCAGCAATTTTCGTAGAACATTGCCTTGCGGCTGTCCTTTGTCCCTAGGCAATTTTTCTTCACGCTCTCAAGGGCAAACCACATCAGTGCAAGAAAACGACACCGAATCCTTACCAGAACTATTGGCATATAGGATCACTCCGCGTTACTAAACCGCCTTGGGAGGCGCGGTGGCGTATTTGTCAGTAGGCCGGACTCCGGATCGGGTTGCCATGCAGCTCTCGTAAGGTCTCACATGAGTGGCTGAGAGAACAATAGAACAAACAACAAGAACAATGCCCATAGCCCCCAAAACAATAGCAGCTGCTACACTAGAGGACCAGTAGAATTACAAGCTTACGAGAGCTGCATAACTATTCTCCGGATCGACTGGTCCTTAAACGTAATGCTGGGCATATGGGTTACCGCGAGATGGACTAGCATCCTATCCAGAGGGTGATTGTCGAATTACTCCCAACGTTCTAACGCAGAAGTAGCCTTCACAACGTCGCTAACAAGGTTAACTAGTCGTTTCCTGACTGGGGTTGCTATCCTAGCTGCCTCCAAAGTATTGGAGCAGGACGGCTTCAACAACAGTAATATTTCCTTTCGTGTGATAAATTGCAGTGCACTTGTATATTTAAGAAAAGTAGTGAGGGATTATGATCTCAGAGGAAATTTAGACTGAAGGCTGAAATAATCCTAAAGTAGACAATAGGCTGAGCAAACATAATATAGAAACGAGCAAATAAGATTTAACGTAGAGTTTAGACACTACATAAATATACCTTATGCCATGTTTTAACACATAACACACGCGGATATTTTGCGAGTTTCGTATATACGAGCAATGAGCAAAACGTCCGCTCGCATTATATGTTAAACCATCGAATAAGAGATTTATTATCCCACAAATAAAAGAAAGTTTGGTTCGGTCATTTTTTCGCTCCACTTTCAGTCCGTATTTTTGTCCTGTTCTGCAGTGTAATAACGTGACATATTTTGCGCGTTCTTTTGCCCTAATATGGTAAAATTGTGCAATAGTGGAATAATAATGGTTATTATTCTAACGTGTAGTTTCATTGTGCTTTTGAAGTCGACAAACATCTGTTAGCAACTTCTTTGAAGAAAACAATTTTAAACCGTTTCTAACTAAAGAGCCTTTATACGTGTTTTAGTTTTGAGGTGAATGGGGTAGTAGTCTTTTAAAAGCTTTAATTAGTTTACTGTATGTTGCCCTTTGCCATACCTTTCTTGTCACTTTTGTTTAAATACCTATAATGGAATATATGGAACTGAAAAAAACATTAACATAAAAAGAACAGTGCTCTTCGACTATTGCTTGTGCATGTGCTCCGATTTTTGCTTTAGAATGGGCATTCCCTTTAAGATGAGAGTAAGCCTTACTAAGATGTTTATCGTGTCTGCATTAAAAGTGTACACTTTGGTGGTTTGCCTGCTTGAGAGAGGTGCATCCTCCATCTTAGTTAAAAGAACGTCAACGTTATTGACAGTTAATGATAAAATAACGGGTGATATGTATATATCAAATCTACGTGCTCCGTTTAGAAAGGTTTCTGATCTGACAAGCAGGTGTGACTATTTTACTAGTTGCCCACTACATTAAAAACTCGCGTATAAGAGCCTAAAATTTAAGAACCTGTTAGGGTAAAATTTTCGTTTTAACCCCCCTTTAATTTTTACTAAGAACCTATTAAGCCTAAGATTTTCGTTAGGTTCTTACTTTACAAAAATGTAGGCACAGATAAAAATACAGAGGAAAAAAATTAGTCTGGGTTTCAGTCAGTAAAATAATAAGATAATTCAAAGATAATTTTTCTGTATGGTTATATTTTAAACTGTATTCCAGGTAATTATTTTATACAGCTATATATTCCATGTCACATATGCCCTGTAGTAGCTATATGTACTGATTGCTAGTGCCCCTATCAAATCAAGAACCTATTTAAAACACCTTAGTAGCCTAAAATCCCACTAAATACCATTTCAAAAAGAACCTATTTAGGCCAAGTTGGAAAAATCTAATTTGGTCAAAGTTCATTCAATTTGGTGTATATGACAAACTTGCTATGACGAGTAATGCACACGAGCAAATTTTTACAACGCAATTATTTGCCACTGGCATGCCAGTTTTTCAACAAATGCAATTATCACAAAATTGCTCGTAAGATCTGGCTTACATGTAAGTCCACCACTCTAAGTCTTTCTGTGCGGGCCCTGATACGTGAAGTACATGAATGAAATACATTAAATCTTATATGCAGAAATTAAAACCACTAATTTATAGTAATCTAATGAGAAGAAAACAGTACAAAAGGCGGAGTAACCTTTAAAGGCTGGATCCGAGCTGTCCTGATAAAGCTCAGAGAAATATAAACGACTGAAGCTAATGGTAGCAATGGGCTAATGTGATTCAAGTTGCACCGATCAATGTGATAACCATAGGCCAGTTTTAGCTTTCAAATAGCCTGATTCATTGATTGATAACTGACTCTATATGTTTATCTCTGTTAGCTTCACGATTTTTGCCAAAAACATATCATCGCGTTGTTTTTTCTATGAGTATGTAGATTCATTTATTGCATTTTTCACAAATATTTTAAAAGGCTCTTACATCATAAAGCTCTTATGTTTTCTGAGCTGGCTAAATTTATCTGCATACCTTTAAATTTAGTTAAGCCGTAAACTGAAAATACGGTAGTAAGACGTATTATCTACCTTCAAGGCTAAAGGTCCCTCCACACATGTAAACTGAAAGATTAAAGGTCCTGCCACACATGTCGAAGAAAAATGTCGCGCTGACATACAGTAGGGGCAAAATGACAACACGTACGCAAACAGGAAAATATAGCAGCGACATGTTGGAGCGACACTTTCATTGACCTCATTTATGTTAATAACTTCTAGGGGTGTGCCATGTCTCTGTTAAATGAACTTCTAAATTTTCGTGTGTATACAGGTCAGTTTTGATTCTTTATGTTACTACGAAACGTCCCTGAGATGCGCTCTTTTTTCCGTATATCACGATACGAATATAAGAGGTAATACATAAATGCCATAAATATTCAAGATTACGAACGGAAGCTCCAATAAATGCATTATATTACGTTTTCAACAGTTTGCCGAGCTTTGATATTAGAAATGAGGTATAGTGGTAAATATTTACTATCAAAATAATCAAAATGAAAATAAGGATTGCATTCGAAAATTAAGGAGTCAGAATCTACAGGATATGACATATTTGAGAAAAGCTATTGTTAACGATAATAATATTACTCCAATTGACACAAAACAATCTGTCATTATTTGTTTATGTCAAAACTTTGCCTATCAGTAATTTGTAAGTATAATTCCTGCATGTGCGGAAAGCCTTCAATTAATTCCTTATTTCAAATTTCCACACGTCAGATATTGGTTGCTTCTGCTGCACAGGGTAGGTTCTGTATGAATGGTTGGCCAATCAGAAAAAGTAAATTAGCGGAGCTTAAAGGAGAAGGTCACTCCAGAAATCGTATTTTTTTTGTTATCACCAATAAAAAGTTCACGTAAAGGTTAGCTTCTCATCGAAGTTTCATCGTCTGAAGTTCATGTTATCCTAATGAAATTCGTCTTCAAAGAAGCCCAAAATTCGGCATCGCGAGCCGCCATTTTGAAATGAAACTGAGCAGCCTGGCCGCGTTCGTGACGTCATTCCGTCCGAGCGATTTTGTGCGGCTGCCAAGCTTGTTTATAATTTGCATGCACGAGGTGATGGCTGCTCTAGGACCGTATCGTTTCGAGCCAGAACGTGCTCATAATCCCGACAATAGCGACAGTGACGACGAAGAACCAAACGATCGGTTAGGAGGAGCATTCTGGTGCACTTGTGAGCGATGTGAAGTCATGGCGACCCAAAAAGAATGTGTTTGTTGCTGAGAAGAGCGAAAGTCAGAAACCAAGATGGAAGGTATAATTTGTATATCAATGGTCGAGTTGTTGAAAAAGGAAATGTATTTTTAATTGTAAACTGCTTTAATACTGAAAGGCGGTTTAAAATAAAGCTACAAAGCTGATTGTGTCTGTTATTTATTATTTTAACTACTGCTTGGCGGTGTGACACGAAGGAATTTCTTGTATCACTGAAAATAATGAGTACTTTTCGATGGTGTGTTTAAATTGAGCGGTGCTAGGAACTGCGATCGTAGGTTTCCACTACTGCAACAGATCGTCTTTACCTTCACCGATGCAGAATCGGTAAGAATGTTTTACAATTAAAGTAATGACTAGTTTAGGAGTTTGTAAACTGACTAGTGCAACCATGGCCAAGAAGTACCATCCGAAAGCCCAGCATTATTCCTACAACAGGATGAGGTGCCGCACCCAGCTTGCAGTTATCGACAACAACTGGAGTCAGGGGAGGAGCGATTCGAGTGTGCCTACCCTAAGTTTCAGAAAAAGTGGGTTGCAAAACCAATCTATGAATAGAAGTCTTACCAATTTGTCAAAGATCTCCCCTTCAAACACCAGTGCTGCCTGCAAATATTGCCCCAGCTCCCCGTGGGAACAAAAAAGAAATTATTGAGCAACGCACGTCTAGGTTTCATTAAGCTTTTTACACGTGAAAGTGCTAATGAAGACATTTTAAACCTAAACCACTTTCTAACCTGGTAATTTAAGTGATGCTGAAAGAAGGGGATTTTCATCCAGTCTTCAAAGAATTAAATGATTAGAAGGATTGTCTCCATTGGGAGAAATAATGTATTATGTAACCTTGTCCTTGGTATAAAGTTTGTGGAATTGTCACTGTGATACAGTCTGTTCTCTGGGGGAGGGGTGTGAAAGTCCCAAGACAGAAGGGAGGATTTTTTTATTTAATGTTCTCTTTTTAAAAGGGACTAAAGTAATGAAAGTGAGGCATCCTTTTAAGACATTCATGTTTGACAGCATTTCCAGATTTGTGGACATCTTGATCTCTTGTTCCTGAATTATAGCTATGGCAACTTTGCATTGTTTATAATAACAAGACAACAATGTGGTTTTACCTTGATGTGTCTATTCTGTTCAAAAAGACTCTCAATTTTAGCCCACTGAGTTCAAAGCAGTTGTGAAGTATTCAACAACAAAAAGAGTTTTAATACTCTGTTGCTCTAAGCCATAACGTCAGCCAGCAGTGTGAAATTTTTCCTGATGTAATGCACTAGAAGTGAAAAGTATTATAACAGGTTCTGGAAATTTCAAGACTATTAGTTTTAATTTTGGGTAAAAGATCATGCAAACAACTTATTTGCAATGAGAATGTAGTTTCACACTCATGTTGGAGCAGAGAATATTACAATAAAATAATTATAATGATCGTATACATAAAAGACAAATAATCAGCATATGAAAGAGATTAAAGCAAGTTAAATCACTTTTCTTAAGGTTTGGTATGTTATCCACAGATAAATCAAGTGACTATTTAGTAAATAGGGTTGATGACCACTGGAGAGGCCTATCCATCCCTTATGCAAGTTGGGCCTAATGAAAAAAATGACTCTATTTATAACCAGCCTTGTTGTTAAAATTATTTTGATGGGTTCAGTAAAATACAGTGTTTATTTGTAGATTTACTTTTTACAACATTCACACACTTGTGATAGAAGAGGAAACACTTTAGACCCACACTGTGAACTGCAACCCCTACACCAGCTTGAGTATTGTGAAATTACACACCATCATGCATTTACAATTTTTTTAAAGTTTCACAAGGTATGTTTTCAATGCTTCATGGGTCTGCATACATGTTCAACACTTGAGTTGGAGCCACGTTTGCAGCTCTTCCAAAAAGAATAAAAAAAAAATTATTCAAAAAATGCCAAGTCTAACTCTGTGATTGTGGCCTCCTTAAATCTATCCATCAGCCTCTGGAAACTGTTTTCTAATGGCCAGGACAACACAGGCTGGAATCACCTTCCTTCTCTTCCTACCCAGGTTTCGATACACTGACGGTAAGCAGCATAGCGGTAGTTGCTGGAGATCGCAATGGGCAATTTACATTTGTAAAATTATAATGATAGTAAGTGTAATATCAATATTTTGCCTTTGGGAAATATACAAACACTAGTAATTTAATACAAGTGTTTTCAAAAAATATGTGGGATATTTAAAAGCACAAAGAAATTTGGAAATAACTTTTTTTTAAATTATGAAAAGATTGAATGAAATTAAAGAGTTAAATTTAAATTCAGTATGATCCAGGCATGAAGTAAATCTAATTTCAATATGCTCAGAACATGTAATAATAATGCCAATTAACAAGCCTGCACTAGTCATTTGCAAACTCCTAAACTAGTCATTACTTTAATTGTAAAACATTCTTACCGATTCTGCATCGGTGAAGGTAAAGGCGATCTGTTGCAGTAGTGGAAACCTACGATCGCAGTTCCTAGCACCACTCAATTTAAACACACCATCGAAAAGTACTCATTATTTTCAGTGATACAAGAAATTCCTTCGTGTCACATCGCCAAGCAGTAATTAAAATAATAAAAAAACAGACACAATCAGATCAAGAAACGCAAGTATGTGGCTTTATTTTAAACCGCCTTTCAGTATTAAAGCAGTTTACAATTAAAAATACATTTCCTTTTTTAACAACTCGACCATTGATATACAAATTATACCTTCCATCTTGGTTTCTGACTTTCGCTCTTCTCAGCAACAAACACATTCTTTTTGGGTCGCCATGACTTCACATCGCTCACAAGTGCACCAGAATGCTCCTCCTAACCGATCGTTTGGTTCTTCGTCGTCACTGTCTCTATTGTCGGGATTATGAGCACGCTTTGGCTCGAAACGATACGGTCGTAGAGCAGCAATCACCTCGTGCATGCAAATTATAAACAAGCTTGGCAGCCGCACAAAATCGCTCGGACGGAATGACGTCACGAACGCGGCCAGGCTGCTCAGTTTCATTTCAAAATGGCGGCTCGCGATGCCGAATTTTGGGCTTCTTTGAAGACGAATTTCATTAGGATAACATGCACTTCAGAAACTGAAACCTCGGTGAGAAGCTAACCTTTATGTGAACTTTTTATTGGTGATAACAAAAAAATACGATTTCTGGAGTGACCTTCTCCTTTAAAGGAGGTTAATATTACTAAGCCTTTCCAAGAGATAAGCAATTTCTAGGCCACTGTTATTGTCTGCTTCAAAAAATCTTCCACTCTTTATGATATTTATTTAATGTAATTTCATTTCATTTGAATTTTCGCTTTATCTTGAGTTATGAGCATACAAAATAATTCGTTTTCGGAGAAATGAAAGAATAATTTAAATGAAAATCCAGTGGTGATTTAGTTTTAAGAATTTAAACAAAAAACAGTTAAAGTTATTAATGAGCCTTAAAAGTGATGCCGAGATCACGCAATAGTATTTACAAAGTGTCCATACAAGGAAAGGTTAGTACTAACTCAAGACGTTGTAAAGTTATATATAAACAGCTGTTTCCAATTATTTTTGCCATTAAATGTAAATGTTAATTTTCCTACAGCTTCAAAGTACTTTGTAAGTGAACCTGGATGAGCATATTCGGAAGGGTTTTTTGTAAACTGTCAAGTTTGCTGAAACTTAAGAATTAATAAAAGCCAAGTTTTCTACTGACAAACGCAAGCCCAAGGTAATTCATCTGGTCTGTGAAAGAGGTGAGTGAAATGAAAGGTCTTGTGGCATTCTCGGACATACCAAGTAATGGTCCTTGCCTAGCGTGTTTTTGAGTCTGTCGTGTTATCGGAAAGCACACTGGAAGCAACTGCATCCATAATTATAACTAGATACGGAACAAGGGGATATCACTAAACAAACTGACAAACGCAAGCCCAAGGCAATTCATCTGGTCTGTGAAAGAGGTGAGTGAAATGAAAGGTCTTGTGGCATTCTCGGACATACCAAGTAATGGTCCTTGCCTAGCGTGTTTTTGAGTCTGTCGTGTTATCGGAAAGCACACTGGAAGCAACTGCATCCATAATTATAACTAGATACGGAACAAGGGGACATCGCTAAACAAACCGGCTTTGTTTAGTGATTTTCAATTCAGTCGAATTAAGCCCTGCATAGTCACACATGTCCCTCCATAGCCCAACCTAGCTTGTAATTAGCTATACGTATAGCACAAAATCGTAATACAAAATTATTCAGTTATTAGTAAAACCAATCGCTGTCCGAAAGCCTTCCTTAACATAGTAACAGTAACACATGAAAAAAGATTTTTTTTTTCATATTTAAAAAAAAAAAATTCTAATCACGTCGAAAAAAAGTCGGGGTTAAACAAGAACCATAATAGGAAGTTTGTGTGATACGGACATGCATCATTATATACATACGCCTTATTCCATGGTTTAACATATAATACGCGCGATATTTTGCGAGTTACGAGCAATGAGCAAAATATCAACGCGTACTATAATATGTAAGTCATCGAATAAGGGATTTCCTATTCCACTAATATTAGTCAAATCTTGGGTCGATTAGTCTGGCTATTTTCTTACTTTGCTTTCTGTCCGTATGTTTGACTTGTTCTACAGTGTTATAACGTGTCATATTTGCGCGTTCTCTTGGCCTAATATGATAAAATGGCGCAATGGTTGAATAATAAATCAATACGTCACATATTAGCATACAAATAAATGCTAAACGCCATTCCCTTCATTGCAGAAGCTAAACATAGACAATCAACATGAACAACTCAACTCACATCAGCTTCGATGATTATGCTCCTTGCCGGTACGCTGTTTCCATATTCTTCACAACCGCAATGGCTTTTATCAGCTTAGCGACTATCACTGGAAACACACTAGTGATTGCCTCAGTTTACAAAACTCCAAGCCTTAGAACAAGCACCAACTACTACTACGTCAGCATGGCGATTTCTGATCTACTTTCTTGTGTTACAACCTGGCCGTTGTACCTTACGGACGAGAGCAGTGGAAGTCTACTCCAAGGTTCTTCTATTGAATGTAAAATGGCAGTGTTTTTCAGAATGGTATCCACAATAGTATCCGTTCTAAGCCTGGTGTTGATCGCTGTCGACAGATTTATCGCTATTGTATTTCCCTTGAAAGCAATTCTGCTTACAAGAAAATTAAGGGCAGGTCTACTCTTTGCAACCTGGATGATATCAACAGCATATTGTATTCCTTTGCTCTACCACTTTAAAGTTGTAAAAATCGGCCAGGAAACACTATGCAAATCGGCATGGAATGATTTTGCGATCATGATATACTACAGTACAGGGTTTGTCTTGCTGGAAGTCATACCATTTATTGTAATTATCATTCTTTATTCCCGTATCATGCGCGTTTTGAGGCAAAGGCTGAACCCAGAAGGCAATGCAAGAAGCAGCAACACGCAGCAAAATAGAAATAAGCAGAACCAAAACATTATGAAAATATTTAAATCGGTTGTTGTTGTGTTATTCACGTGGTTTTCTCTGTTTTGCCTTTATCTGGTTCTAAAAATGTTTTCACCTGATCTTTTTAACAAAGACAGGTGCAAGTTGATTGAAGGTTTTGCCTTTTATCTGATTCCTTTGCTTAGTACAGCAACAAATCCCATAATTTTATTTTCATTTAGCAGCAATTTTCGTAGAACATTGCCTTGCGGCTGTCGTTTGCCGCTAGGCAAATTTTCTTCACGCTCTAAAGGGCAAAGTTTATCAGTACAAGAAAACGACACCGAATCCTTTCCAGAACTGGTGGCATATAGGGTCACTCCGTGTTATTAAAACCGCCTTGGGAGGCGTGGTTGCCTAATGGTAAAAAGTATGTTGGGATAATAAAGCACAGCGTACGGTCTCACCATTAAAAAAGAATTATATTATTTCCTTAAATTTTTTAGTTTGCCGAGGAATGAATGACACACAATATTTACTCTAACTAATATTCTACTCTGTAGAAAATGAAAAATAATAAAAGAAAATGTAGATTGCATTCAAAATTTTAGGAGTGATAATCATCTACGATATGTTATTGTTAATATAAAATAAATTACTTCTACTCACAACATTATTGGGTATACTGCAGCTTTTGAGGTTTGTGGCCTCAGCTGCCTGCGTTGCGCCCAATCATGCTGTGAACCGAAGTTATTATCTGTTATAATAATTGACCTCCAAAAAACCCTATTTTTCTCTCTCTTCATTCGTCGATATATTGCAGAGTGAGAATAATGGAATTTTAGGATTTTAACACTACTACTCCGATTGACAACGGAAAAAATGCCATAATTTGAAAACTTTCCCTGATCAGAAATTTGCAAATGTAATATCTTGTATGCAAGGAAAGCTTACTTTTAATTCTTATTCTAAATTTGCACACGCCGGATATTAATTGCTTCTTTTGCACAGGATAAGTTCTGTATAAATGCTTGGCCTTAAACAGTGGAGCTCAAACGTGGTAAACGATACTGAGCCTTTCCTGGATATTTAGTAATTTGCCAGCCGTTGTTATTTGACTTTTTGAAAAGTCCGCCCTTTAACGATATTTATACTTTTATGCCATTTCATGTAGTTTTAATTTGCAAAGAAAAGTCGTTTTCTGAAAGAAAATTGGCAATTCAGTGTGCCTTAGTTTAGAGAATCTAACACGAGAAGCAGTTAATAAAAGTTGTATTGATGAGTTTTGAAGAGACGCTGAGATCACGCAATACTATTAACAAGGCGAGGATAGTAATTAATTAACTCAAGACGTTGTAAAGTTGTTTATAAAAATCAGCACGCGATTGTTTTGACCATCACATGTTAATGTTATCTTTCCTACAGCTTTACAGCAGTGCATGTGTAAGTGTATCCTGGATGAACATATTCGGCAGGTTGTCTTGAAACCTATTAAGTTTGTTGAAACTAAAGAAGCCGTTTTCTACTCACAAACTCAAGCCCAAGGCAATTCTCCTAGTCCGTAGAAGAGGTGAGTGAAATAAAAAAAAAAAATGTTTTGTGTCATTCGCAGACACGCGAAGTGTCTCTTAGGATTCTATCGTGTTATCAACAAGCACGCTTGAAGCAAGTGCATCCTGCTTCCTCGATATGAGCAATTCTTTCTAACACGAGGACAAGAAATACGACGGCAAAACATTTTTCCTGTGGACATTTTCATTGTTATGAGTGAAATTGTTTGTGGGTTTTACATCTACAGCGGTTCTGGTGATGAAGCTTTTGAATTGTGGATGGCTCTTTGAGTCTTTTAGGTTTGATCGGTCTAGTGCTAAAACCTGAGTAGTACACTCAAGTTTAACCATCCCCATCTTATTGAAATGGAAATTTATATTTCACCTATTGACACTAATGGACCAGCTACTTGTTTTTTTTTTTCTTTTAATTTACGTATCTCTCGGATCAATGGACAGGAAAGTAGATAATGACCTATTAATGATAGCAGTAAGTATTTGAGAATATTAATTACAATGCCAATTACACTTAATATCCACCAGGGTAACCGTTGCAAAGCAATAAATATGCTGTACTTTATGGTTAAGGTTCTGACCTTGAATCTAGTCGTGTTGTTCCCGTTTTTGTATTTTAGAAATATTTAACAGAAAGAGTCTTCCGTGTTGGAAATAACAAAAAACATAAACATAAACACAGCTTATCTACTAGGTTTGTATTAAATTTGCCGGATGCGATCTCGGCTTTCGAAAACAAAAAAAATCCAAGGTTTATTTACCTCAAGACTGCCGTGCCATGATAGTAACATAAGTTATTTATAAAAATGAGCTTTAAAACATACAAAAGTCTCCCACTCATTACTGGCTTGTAACTGCCAAAGAATAATTTTTTAAAACTTATAATTTTCTCTTCTGAATTATTAATTCATGCTAAGCGTTATAAAGGTCTTTATTTCAACCATTTCCAATACAGTAAAAAGCTGAAACTCGTGAAGAACCTATATCTACAATCACTAAGGCCCGGTTGCATAAAGCACTTTACGATGAAGTGGAATTTTGTGCAACTGTTCCTTTTTCCCGAAGGATTTTTTCGCACCCGGATTGTGTTTCCCATACTCTTTAATCCTCATTTTGCCGATTTATCCATAATAGTGTGTAAGACGACCTTTCGGAACACAGGGAGTAGCTGCAGAAAATCCCACTTAATCTTAAGTTGCTTTATTCAACCGGGCTCAGGAACCGAATTTAATGATTGCCTTACAAACCCAACCTCATTGGCTGTAACTTTCAAATAAGCGAATCAATTGATTGATGGCTGATTTTATGTTAATTTTTCTTTTAGCTTCACGAATTTTGCGTATAATTAACGTATAGTTAACATTTTTTTTTCTAAATTACAAATCGCAATTAAGGTCATTCCTCTGTTTTGCATTGCGCATCCTTACTGCGCACGATTTCTTGCGCCATTAGCGCGCGCACATAAACAAAATGGCGACTTTTTTCTATGCAACTAAGTCCGTGAGAGAAATAAATCGTCGATTTCTCGTAAACGAGTATGGGGACCTATCAATTTTTTCACGTATTTTGGGTGTAACGATCAAACTCTTTCATTAAAATGAATACAGATCATTTTCTATGTTTGAAAAAAAAAAGAAGATAATCCCTGTGGTAAATACAAGGTCTTCCCGCTCCTAAACGAATTTGGTGACCCCCCTTTTTTATTTCAAAATTTAAGTTCCCTTTAGGTGATCAACCAATAGGCAAAGTTTGGTTGAAAATCTATGTTCAGTTCTATTTCGGGGGAATGACCTTAAGCGTTTTAAAGATCTTTATTTGAGTTTTTTTCTGACAGGTGAAAGCGCTAAAGTTGATAGTGAAACGCTATTTTAGATCGTATATCTTAAATCACCAGGACCGTTAATTGCCTTACAAAAACCAAATATTCCTTCTGAGCTTAAAAGATGGTTGTAGCTTTAATTCCAAATAGCCTGGCTCATTGATTGATAACTTTCTCTTCCTGTTAGCTTCTTGGTTTTTGCCGAGAACATTATCATTTCGTTGCTTTTCCTATGACTATGTACATTCATTTATTGCAATTTTACAAGTATTTTAAGAGGGTGCTTACATTATAAAGTTCTGACTTTTTTTGAGACGGCTAAATTTATCTCTTTACCCATAACACGATAAGCCGTAAACCAAAAATACGACAGATGTATTATTTCCCTTCAAGATTAAAGGTCGTGTCACATATGTCGAAGAAAAATGTCGTGCCGACATACAGCAGGGGAGAAACACGTACGCAAACAGGAAAATATAGCTGCGACATGTTGGAGCGACACTCTCATTGATCATGACCTCCTTTATGCTGATCACTTCCAGGAGCGAACCGTATCTCTATAAATACGACCTTCTAAATTTTCGTGTGTATATATGTACTTACGACATGTTCCTGAGATGCGCTCTTTTTTTCGTATATCACTATACAAATATAAGAGGTAATACATGTCTTCCATGAATTTTCGTGATCACGTACGGACGCGCCAATGAATGCATTAGATTTTTTTTTTCAAAATTTGCCGAGCTTTGATATCAGGAATGAGGTACAGGGGTAAATATTTACAACCCAAAAAAATAATCAAAACGAAAATGTCGATTGCATTCGAAAATGAAGGAGTGAGAATCTACAGGGTATGACGTATTTGAGAAAAGTTATTGTTAACGATAATAATATTATTCCAATTGACACCAAACAATCTGTCATTATTTGTTTATGTCAAAACTTTGCCTCTCAATAATTTGTAAGTATAATTCCCACATGTGCGAAAAGCCTTTAATTAATTCCTTATTTCAATTTTCCACACGTCAGATATTGATTGCTTCTGTTGCACAGGGTAAGTTCTGTATAAATGGATAACCTGAATTTGCGGAGTTTAAAGATGGTTCACATTACTAAGCCTTCCCAAGAGATAAGCAATTTCTAGGCCACTGTTATTATCTGCTTCAAAACATATCCACTCTTTATGATCATTATAATTATATTTTATGTAATTTCATTTGAATTTTCGCTTTATCGTGTTATATGAGCATACAAAATAATTCGCTTTCGAAGAGATGAATGGAGAATTTAAATGAAAATCCAGTGGTGATTTAGTTTTAAGAATTTAAACGAGAAACAGTAATTAAAGTTATTAATGAGCTTTAAAAGTGACGCCAAGATCACGCAATAGTATTTACAAAGTGTCCATACAAGGAAAGGTTAGTATATTAACTCAAGATGCTGCAGAGTTTTATATAAACAACTTTCTCCAATTATATTGGCCAAAACGTGTAAATGTTATTTTTGTTACAGCTTCAAAGTACTGTGTAAGTGTTTCCTGGATGAGTATATACGGCAGGGTGTCTAGAAATCTGTTAAGTTTGCTGGAACTTAAGGATTAACAAAAGCCAAGTTTTCTACTGACAAACGGAAGCCAAAGGCAATCCATCTGGTCTGTAAGAGAGGTGAGTGGAATGAAAGGCCTTGTGGCATTCTCGGACATACGAAGTAATGATCCTTTCCTAGCGTGTGTTAACAGGGGTATGTCGTGTTATCGGAAAGCACGATACGGAACAATTCCTTTTTTTAACAAGAGGTGATTTTCAATTTGGACGAATTAAGACCTGCATAGCCACACAAATCTCTCCATAGCGCAGCATAGCTTGCAGTTAGCTAAATGTATAGCACAAATGTCGTAATACATAATTATTCAGTTATTGGTAAAGACCGATCGTTGTCAAAGCCTAGCTTAGCATAGTAAAGGTAAAGCATGCAAAAAGAAGCTTATTTCATATTGTAAAAGATCCTAATCACGTCGAAAAAGAGTCGGCTAAAGGGTAAAAAAAAAAAGCATGCATGTCTGTGATACAGACATGCATCATTATGCACATGCGCCTTATTCCGTGGTTAAACGTATAATACGCGCGAATATTTTGCGAGTTGCGAGCAATGAGCAAACTCTCAGGGCGTATTATATGTTAAATCATCCAATAAGGGGTTACTATTCCACTGTTATTAGTCAAAGTCTGGGTCGATTAGTCCGGCCATTTTGTTGCCCCGCTTTCTGTCCGTATTTTTGCCCAGTTCTACAGTGTAATAACGTGCCATATTTCCTCTTTCTCTTGACCTAATATGATAATGGTGAAATAATAAATCAATATGTCACATATTAGCAGACAAATAAATGCTAAACGCCATTCCCTTCATTGCAGGAGCTAAGCATAGACCATCAACATGAACAACTCAACTCACATCAGTTTCGATGACCATGCTCCTTGCCGGTACGCTGTTTCCATATTTTTCACAACAGCCATGGCTTTAATCAGCTTAGTCACTATCACTGGAAACACACTAGTGATTGCCTCAGTTTACAAAACTCCAAGCCTTAGAACAAGCACCAACTACTACTACGTCAGCATGGCGATTTCTGATCTACTTTCTTGTGTTACAACCTGGCCGATGTACCTTACGGACGAGAGCAGTGGAAGTCTACTCCAAGGTTCTTCTATTGAATGCAAAATGGCAGTGTATTTCAGAATGGTATCCATAATAGTATCCGTTTTAAGCCTGGTGTTGATCGCTGTCGACAGATTTATCGCTATTGTATTTCCCTTGAAAGCAATCCTGCTCACCAAAAAATTAAGGGCAGGTCTACTCTTCGCAACCTGGTTAATCTCGACAGCATACTGCATTCCCTTGCTCTACCACTTTAGGAATGTGAAAGTCGGGAAGGAAACATTATGCAAGCCCGCATGGAATGACTTTACGGTCATGATATACTACATCACAGGCTTTTTCTTTTTGGCAGTCATACCATTCATTGCAATTATCATTCTTTATTCCCGCATCATGCGCGTTTTGACGCGAAGGCTAAACCCAGAATGCAATGCAAGCAGCAACACGCAGCACAACAGAAATAAGCAGAACCAAAATATTATGAAAATATTTAAGTCGATTGTTGTTGTGTTATTCACGTGGTTTTCTCTGTTTTTCCTTTATATGGTTCTAAAAATGTTTTCACCTGACATTTTTATCAAAGACAGGTGCAAGTTGATCGAAGGGTTTTCTCTTTATCTGTTTCCTTTCCTTAGTACAACAACAAACCCGATAATTTTATTTGCATTTAGCAGCAATTTTCGCAGATCATTGCCTTGCGGTTGTCGTTTGCCGCTAGGTAAATTTTCATCACGATCTAGAGCGCAAACCGTATCAGTACAAGAAAACGACACCGAATCCTTTCCGGAACTAGTGGCATATAGGGTCACTCCGTGTTATTAAAACCGCCTTGGGAGGCGCGGTGGCCATTTGTTAAGAAGCATGTGCCCTTGAAAGAATATTCTGGACATTTTTCTCCAAAACGTTGGCGGCAATTTTCAGCTATTTTGTAATTTGACTGTCGTAATTTGCCTGGACTTACTTGAGCTATAAAACGGACGAGAGATGTCTTATGAGAGTATTAAGAATCGGATTATATGGAATAAGAAACACATTTAAAGCAAAGGTTAATCACATAATCCTACTTGGTAAAGCTTTATATATAATTGTAAATACTCCAATATCTTTCCCACTCTTGCAATTTTTCAAGCAAAGTTAAAAGCAATAAATAAAAAAATAAATAAATAACACGTTATATTCGCAAGCGTCAGTGTATTAAGCACTGCTGTGCTAATTAAAGACACTGTAAATAAACATGCCAAATGGCTAAATGAAACAGAAACTTGTTTAAATCCTCAACTTCCAGGAGGCTGACTAATTTTACAAAGCGTAGAGCTGTCGAATTTGGGGTAACCAAACACAAATTCATCTAATAGCAGGAAGAGGGCTTTGAATGTGGGATCTCTAGGTTACATGCACTATCGCTAGGCCACGATATGATGTCTCATATAAACTAAAACTATATATTGCAAAAAAAAAAAAAGGAATGGAATATTGACTAAACACTTGACTTTCGTATTGCAAACTCACACTTCCGATCTAAATAACCTCATTTCTCGTCTTTTAAAAGTCTTTCCATCCACAAAAAAATCGTAACTTTGGAAATTTTTAAATGCTATATTTTAATGTAATGTATATAATTTATTGCTAACAGTTACTCATTGAGTTCATTGAGAGGGCTTTCCACAGATTTTTGCCCCAGTATCGTAAAACAGTTTATTTTAGTTATATTGTAGGACTATTTTAGGATTATTATTACCAATATATTTTTTGTTTGTTTCTGTATGTTGTAAGTAGTCTGTGCAAATATCTGTTTTTATTGTTAGGTGTGGTGTAAACAAAAATGCTGCTTTAAATAAAAATTTAATATATAGATTTAGGCAGGCCTAAAAGCGGAGCTCCTATTTATTATTTTTTACTTGAGTTTGCACTGTTTCCCAATTAATACGTAGCCACACTATTTCTAAGCGTATACGGTTGCCCATATAGGTACATGTCGCTTCACTTTATTGGGTTCCTCATGCACGTACGCACGTAGGCGCACACATCAAATTTTAGTGTAAAGACTTTTCATAACTCTAAGGGTAATTCAGTGTAAAAAGGACCTTGATGAAGGCGAAGAAATTTGTTTTGATTTACTTCAAAACAGTCAAGGCAAAAAGATCAACTCAAGGAACTGAACAAAGTGAACTCGCGTCTAATCAAAATGAACTAATAATAATAATAATAATAATAATAATAATAATAATAATAGTAATAATAATAATAATAATAATAATAATAATAATAATAATAATAATAATAATAATAATAATAATAAAGATATTTTAACAGGGAGCCCACATCACATAAAACGCCAAAACAAAGAAAATCACAGCACCAAAACTAACTCAGCAAATTCATTGGGAGCCGGTTTAAGTCATTTTAACTGAGCAGTTTTTTGTGTAAGAATTGTGACAGTTTCGCTGTCTAATAAGCTTACAATGTATTTTTGAACCATCTTGGTTTGGTTGCATGATTACTACGCTGCATGTTTTATCGTACACATTGCTTAATACCCTAGTGAATTTTATGCAGAGAAGTAAATGAATTTCCTTCGTTTCTAACAGGCAAATGTGCGTTAGGAAAAGTCTGAACTCACTCACCCAAGCACAGGCAACTCGCAATATAAAAACCGGCGTAAATACTCGTTTACGAATCTAAAAATTTATCACGCGTACGAGATTTCAACACACTCACCAAAATGACAAAAATGCAAGCGAGTGAAATAGAGCAATTGGATGATAAATCGTTTAATCGTTGGTGTGAAGTATCGTTGCCGAAGGTTTACTCGTTTTTTACTTAGATTTGTTTGCGGGATTTTTCTGTAAATGCAGCGCGCGAAATCATGTTTTGTAGCTCAATAATTGAATATTCTTTTCAAACTCCAACGATGAACCTCACAGTTAACTCCACTAACTAAAAAAACACAATATATATTTGAAACGAAACATTTAATGGGGAAAAGTGTACAGATAAAAGTGATTAAAGCTAGTTGGTTTGAAAGCAGCCGTTTTAACGAAATTTAAGGGTTTAAGCTTATAATTGACGGGAAGATCTGAAAACCGACACAACATTGAATTCGCTCATAAATGAAGTATAAACAGATTCTCATAGCAAAATGTGTACATTTACGTTTGTTACCTCATATTTTGAGAAGGCTTGTAAATTCTGCAGGGAAAAGCCTTCAAACCAGCCAAATAACATCGGAGACGAAGCAAACGAAAACGGTAGTTTCGTCCAATGTTCGTAATAAACTCACACCACCAACATATGCATAATCTGAATTATCAGCGAAGATCAATATCTTTCTTCCTTTCGGTGTAGCTTTTAACAGTCTTTTATCCGTCACTTCAGTCAACTTGAGCGGCTCTGAGCACACTTTTATATTAGCTCAGACCTCAGTTAATTTTCCAGTCTTGGTCAGCCGCAGGAACCGACGACAGTGCTTCAACTCTCGTTGCTTTTGACTCGTACTCCGATATATCATGTTAAGGTCAACAATTATTTCGGATCTTCCCGTTAAGAGGTTTTCCTAAATCACTTAGCATAAGTTTCCATGCTGTAGATAAGTAAATAAAGCGAGAAATATTCACGAAGATCTATGCCCTGCAGCACGCTTTCTTCCCGTCTTTCAATTCAGAGCAATTCAGCAGTGAACAACGTGCAAACCAGTTTGCCGCCTTTTCATACAATCGCTTCATTTAAGTTGAAATGAAATGTCTGCAGATCATTTTTTTAACAGAAAAAACTTTTTACAATAGATCTAGCCATGCCTAAAAGCTAAGATCCTCGGTTATTAACTTTGCCCATAAATTAAATCTGAATTAACGCGTTGATCAAAAAATTGTAAAAAACTAGTGCTTGAGCCCGCGATCAACTAGAAAACCGTCATCTGGTCAGCGGTCAACTTCATAAAAACACGTGACCTCGATGAGCTCCACATGCCCGCGATATGGCCACGTGATACTGGTCAGCGGATACCTTGATTTGACACCTGTCAATTGATCAAAGTTGTAAGCTCTGTTTACGTACGTAAGTAGGGATAAGTAGAGATGGCATTCTCTCAGCCTATTCTTCTCCCCCACCCCTGGTCGGGCTGCCTTAGGACTCCACTCCCCCTCCCCGAGAGTCTGTACGCGCGGGCGGGCGGACGGGCGTACGCACCAAATTTTCTTGGCCTCATGGGTTTACCAAATATTCTTACCCATGGTGCTCTGCTGGCGCGCTTCGCGCGCAGGAGCTCCGCTAAAAACAAATAGCTAACACTTTACGCAAGGGCTTCAAAACAGAGTGGCTCGCTGGTTTGTGCTTTAAACCCTCTGCAGCGAGTGTTTCGAACTTTTTTGTTGTCCCCGAAATTAAATAGTATAAATAGATAAGAGATCCTAAAGAAATAAATTATTTTTGTCGCGCCATAACAACTAGTTTAACAAGAAAAAAACGCTGGGAAAGCTGCGTGATGGAACAAGATGCAAAATGGCTGAAAACACGTCGAGATGACGCACTATTGTTTAATTGCGAAATTCATGTTGACAAGAACAGCATTATGCTTTCCAGCTCTCCGACCAACGTATTTTTCTTTCATTCTTTTATTTCTAGATTTTAGCAAGCAAAGATTATACCCTAGAATATTTTTCCCGTAAACCTCCTGCTAAACCTTCGTTGGCTCAATGGATATATTGTGCAGTTTTGTTCTCGGCGTTCGTGAAATTTAATTGGCATTAGCTGTAGCTGTCAAATAAATTGATTGACTGAATGCTGATGCCCATCCAGTATGTTCAGGTTATGAATTTTGATAAGAACTGGTTGATGATCGAATTACCGTTTCAACATACATAGGACAGATTCTACATTGATAGTTGATTCAAGGTGAGTCTCTTCAGGTAATGCTCTCTCTTTGCCTCTTTGCAATTTCTACGTCGGCAATATATTTTATATTGTGTCCACTATTGCCTTGGAAAAGTTAGGGACCAGCGAATATTTATTTTACGCAAATTGAAGCATTTCGCTTATAATTACCATTTAATGTTTCTCGTTGGAAAATCAAAAAATATTGAGAAACGGCCGAAAATCAATTATACCCCGTTTAACATAAAGTTTCCATCTACGAACAGCAAAAAAAAAAACAGCCCACACGAAATCTTACACGAAGTCGTCGAGCTCAAGCGATGTTGTTGCTCACTACATTATTATTACATTATTATTAAAAAATGTTAACATCTATCAAAAGTCGTCACGGCTCACATTCAACCGTATTCATTTAAGTTTCGTTTTCCGCCGATTTAGGGTGCAAACTTAAACGCATTTCCACCAAACAGGTGCTAATCGCGTTAATCGGCTGAATAAACAATGTTAGGCAAAAAATTCACAACGGAAGATTTGACTAACTGTTTTGAGGCTCAACTAGGTAAGAAAACAAACCAGTGGCTTTTTTTCTTACTACAAATTGCTATAAAATTATGGAGAATGCCTACAAAATGACGATGAGATCGACACAGCGATCGTTTTGAAAATATTAAATATTGTACTGTTGTTTACCTCTGCATGATGTCGTATTAATATTAATAGTTTCTCTTTCCAATGTTCAAAGTTATAGCGGTCAAACCTTTAATTTAAATTCCTTTTGGTTTCGTTCACATGTTTCATTGATCTACTTCCCATATATTTTTAGTTAGTGTTTTGATATCAACATATTTCCCAAATTATCTTTGCGACAAAACAGCTAACGTTAAATAACAAATAGCCTCGAGTTCTCAAACAAAGAAAGTCATAGCCTTGAACGAGGTTTGGATACCCGGTCTTAATTTGCATATATTTTTGCGATTTTTTTTTTATTTCTCCGTTTGCTCTTTAGTTGTTTGTTTCGATTGAGGAGATATATCAAACACTCGAGACAGTGTTTCATTGGATATCCAAACACCTCGAATTTTCAACTCTCTTCTCGGTGTTTGGAAGTCCCGAACCACGTTCTCTTGTATTTGATATATTACTTGAAGTATAACAATCGAGGCTTTCTTTAATCTAAAAAGTCAGTCACTTAAGTATCACAAAAGTCCACGGTTTGTTTGAGTCGCTTCTTTCTCTAAAATTGCAACCCTCGAAATTGGTGTTAAGACGAAGTGAGCCTTTGTTTCTAAAGAACTATTACATTTTGGCTAATTGTATTTCTGATTATTTTTGTCAGGAAGCTGGCCATGAACAACATCACTTCTGATGACGTTGCTTCCTGCACGAACGCCGTTTCCATATTTTTCACGACGGCCATGGCAGTAATCACCTTAGCAGCTTTCATTGGGAATACTCTCGTAATTGTTTCAGTGTACAAAACGCCAAGCCTAAGAACAAGCACCAACTATTACTATGTCAACATGGCGGTTACTGATTTTCTTTCTTGTCTTACTATCTGGCCGTTGTACCTTACTGACGAAATTATAACAAGTCGTGGAAGTCTACTTCAAGGTTCTCTGGCAACTGCTGGGTGTAAAGTTGGAGTCTTTTTTAGAATGGTTTCGTCAATAGTGTCCATTCTAAGCCTGGTGTTGATCGCTGTTGACAGATTCATCGCCACTGTATTTCCCTTGAAAGCCACACTGATTACACGAAAATTAAGGGCAGCTCTACTGTTTGGAACATGGTTGATATCGACAGCCTATTGCATCCCCATGTTCTATTATTCCAGAGTGGAAAACGTTGACCAGGAAACATTTTGCAAATTTGCATGGAATGGCTTTGCGCTTATGATCTACTACATTATTGGCTTGGCCTTGTTCGAAGTCATACCGTTAACTGCAATTATCGTTCTTTATTACAGTATCATGCGCGTTTTAAAGCAACGAATGAACCCAGAAGGCAATGCAAGAAGCAACAATTTCCAGCAAAACAGAAATAAGCAAAGTCGAAACATTATGAAGATATTTAAATCAATAGTTATTGTTTTATTTGTTTGGTTTACTCTGTTTTGCGTTTATTTGATTCTCAAAATTACTTCCCCAAAACTTTTTGTAAAAGACAGATGCAAGTGGATTCTAGGTATGGCTTATTTTTTGGTACCTCAGCTAAGCACGGCATCCAATCCGGTAATTCTATTTTCATTTAGCACTAATTTCCGTCAAGCTCTGCCTAAGCTTTCGTGTTCTCCGTCGGGAAATTTCCGTCCATGTTGTAAAGCAGAAAATATATCATCTCGCGAAGGAGATGAATCCCTTCCCGAACTAGTGACATTCAAAAACACGTTGCATCAGGTATGATTGTGTTGATAAATTCAAAGCCTGTTCCCACCATAGGTTCAGCAAATTCACTAGCTATTAGTTGTAGGCTTAATGCTTGGTTGAAATTACCTTCTGCCTTCATAAAAGTCGCTTGTTGTTATTCCAAGTAGTAATTGTGATTTAATAAATCAGACGTACTAATAATCATATACCCCACTCACACCAACAAAACGTGTTTAGTTAAACTAGGTTAAACAAATTGAAAATAGGCAACAAAAAACTGAAATACTAAATTTTGCATAGGATTCTGGTAAGTGCAAACTTGCGATTTCATTGTGCTAAATTTGAAGTCGACAAATATCAGTCAGTAACTTCTCTGAAGAAAACAATTCTAAACCGTGTTTACTAAACAGCGTTTAAACGTGTTTAAGCTTCGGTGTGAATGGGGTAATAGTTTAAAAGAAGGAAGAAAGAACATTTCGTCAGTAAAGGAGGTTCACACTGGTTTCCAGCACTTTAAGCTCTTATACTTTGATTGGTCAGTACTACAAATCTTTATCAGTTGCTGCTACAATAATGGGATTAACTAAATGTCCAGTCATTGCTGAACAAGTTGTTTTCATTTTCATGAAGTCATTGGTTACCAGAGCAACAGTTTAACCTGTTAGAAACACCCTTTTGTCAATTTCAGTGCAAATAACTCTAAAACGAGCTCAGTCATCCCCATTTTTTATGATCGAGAAATGATCAGCATATTAAGATACAACTTTTTGCCAACAACATCATTTCTGGCATCCTCTTGTTCGAAGTTATAAGATTAATTCCAATTATCGTTCTTATTATTATCATATCACGCACGTTTTGAGACAAATGCTAAACCAAGAATGTTATACGAGAAGCAATTAAACTCAACGAAGAAGAAATGAGCAGAGCCAAAAGATTTTGAAGATATTTAAATATATCGTTGTTGTGCTGTTAGTTCGGGTTCCGTTTTTGTGCTATTAGCTTGGTTTCCTCTGTGTTGCACTTAATTGATTCTAAAAATATTTTCTCCAGAACGTTTCATCATAGACGGGTGCAGGTTGATCGAAGGTTTTTCTGATTCCTATGCTAGTATAGCAACAAATCCGGTAATGTTATTTGAATTTAGCACTAATTTTCGTGAAAGTCAGTCTGAATCATCTGTGCCCTCTTGTTTTTCGTAAATCCCATTCATGCTTCAGAGCGAAAACCATTTCACGACTGTGAATAAAAGCCCTGAACTTCTAGCATAGCTGTACTCACATTAAACCCGAAACATGCAGTTTAGAGTAAACATGTTTCAACAAAACATGTTTCACCTTAAAAGTAATGCCACGGTGTTTTAGTCATTTTTCTGATTACTTTGACCTTAAAATCATAGTTTTTTAACATAGAAAAACTCCAATGGAATAATAAATAAGCCAAAATAAGCAGAAGTGGTTTCAACTGACGAAGATAAAGTTTACAATCAACAATTTAACTATAAAACATTGCGATAAGACAAAAGTTAAAACCATCACGGTTAAAAACTCTAAAATCTCTAAACAAATTTAAAAATCGACGACGTTTCGACGTTTACTCAACGCCATTGGTTTTAACTGCGTTATGTTCATTTAAAATATTTGTTTATCTAAGAACATGACCACTATAAACAACATTTACATTTACATAGGTATCCTGGTAATGGGGTAACGTTGTTAATGGCGCAACTGGCAAAATACAAGTTAGTAGTTAGGCTTAAATGATTACAGCAAGGTATTTGTTTTTATTCTACCAGAGCCTCAATTGTCACTTGAATATATAGAGGATATTACACGGTGGCGAGAAGATATGAATTTTATGTTCGAGTGGCAGAAACGATATCTCACGAGTGAGCGCAGCGAACGAGTGAGATGTCGTTTTTGCCACGAGAACATAAAATTCATATCTTTGAGCCAACGTGTAATGTTCTTTTTATTATATGGAGACCAGATGTAATTGAAATTGCCAATTTTTATTTCATTGTTTTCGAAAAATCGAGCAAGTTTTATAAATCACTGTTCGTCTTCACAGAAAATACAAAGCACCCGTGTCCAGGATATAGCCGACACTAACTGAATTCCAATCAAACAAAATACATGAAATACTTGTCAACTAAATAGCGTAACACAAGAACTGAAAACATTACTGACTTTGTCTTGAATCCGACGTGGCAATGTCTTGACGGCCGATAGTTTTCAACCGCTTTTGTTTTCTTCTTTACAAAATCTTGCACTTTGTGCAATTCCTTGCGAAGAATTCTCTCTAAAAGCCTTGAAATCGTCAAGGCTTCTATATCATGTTCTCGTCCTCGAGTTTTTCGGAAAACTCATTCTTTTTCGTCGCTTAATTAAACAAATTAATCCTGCTTGTCGATGCTTGCTCACAACAAACCGGAACGACACAAGAAACCAAGTTCATTCAACAAAGTAGAAATGGCGCGAATCGTGACGTCAATGAGCGATATGACACTCGCAAGCGTGTCATACGGAAAATACGCCACTCAGGTCCCGGATGGAGTGGCGTATGGAATCTACGAGTGGTTGTCCGAGTGGTTTAGTTCCCAGTAAAACACTCTCGTCCATATAATAAAGATATTTATGACATGCAATAAAGACGGGGCTGGGATGACGAAGTCCCATGCAGGTGACTCCATATAATCGTATTAATTGCTAATCCAAGAGGGTATCACCTCTCCGTACCTTGGGGGATTATCATCCCCTCATTGCCAGAAATAATGAACATTTCGTGCCCGTAATTGATTGTCAGTGTTGGCCCATTATTCAATATGGTAGATAGGTAAAGTCTTCAGAGTAGCGTAGTCGCCATCAGGCCGGAGGTTATCCCGGTTTCCTAGGCATGAAGCGACTAGGAGTAATTTTTTTTCCCCCCTGGATGGAATACTGGTCCATCGCTGGGTTAACCCAGCAGTAAATTCGCCAATACCCATTTTCACACCTAGATGGAGAGAGAGGAACTATGATAGTCCAGCGCACTAACCATTAGGCCAATGCACCTCCCCACTTTTTTTTAATATGGCGGCCCCAAATGGGCGTTATACATCTTGAATAATCGTGGTCGTGGAAGCACTTTACACGCAAGGTCTATTATTAGTGCTACCTGCTTACGTTTGTTTGAAGTCATGCAATAAATCAACAATTATATTGGACGAGGTTGAAAAAATATTGTGATTTGTCATTGGCGAGCAGATCATGATCAATTACAAACCGAAGCCGAGTAGAGATTTTTATCGCTTTTGACAACTGTGGAAAACGAGCTGTCATTTTTTTTTATTTGGAATGGGACAAAATCACTGCCAGACGGTAATGCGCATGAGCAGACCATTATTTGCAGGCAGTCATTTTTCATTTATTTTAGCGACTCTTGGCAAATAACTAGGAAGAGAAAAATGCATCGAATGAATACAGCAATTTCTGGGATATGATCAATACACTGTTCCTGATACCGTAGCTACAGAACCTACTTTTTTTTCTTTCTTTTAACACTCGCAATCACACGTCCAACGCGTCTCGTGCCATTTTTTTTCAGATTTCCCTAAAATGCTGAAGTCAAGTAACAGTGAACTGAAACAACCCACAATACCTTTCGGGGTTGTTGCGTGCGCTTTTTCCGACAACATTTCTCAAAATAGCTGTATATCGTACAACTATGTAGCGTATTTTTTTTTTTTGGTATTCTTTGTATTTAATTTATTGATTATGAACATTATTTCTCTGATCTTTAAGTCACGCATGTTGAATTTTGTTTTGATTTTTGTGTTCTCATACTTAGTACAGCACGTCATTTACATTTAGCTCTAATTTTCGTCAATTACTCCATTAGCGTTCTTACAGAGGCATGTTAACGTTAATTTTTTTACAAAGAAAAGTCATTAATTGGCTCATATATATGGCAGGTGGTGTATATAAGAAGCTTTAGCTTGCAAAATAATAGAGTACTTTACTGATTGTTAACGTCTTTGTTCGCTTCTGAAATTGCAATAACAATATTTTGTTGCCTTTTCTGCTAAATACCTCATTTGTTCATCACGGCTTTTATTACAATAGAGGGTATGCGGCTGGATATATCTTAGAGGATGTATAGTTGACCTCAGACGTATAATGTGTATGATAAATGTTTTACGTGATGATAAATACCGAAAACAAGAATGATAGATAAATATGACTATTTCCAAACATTAAGATTAGAGTGGAAAGTACAACGAGCTGTGAATTACTGATGAAGCAATCGGAGTTGTTTGAAAATAGGATGGAACACGTTTCGAGTATTTGATGTACCTTCTTAAGGACTAAATGGAGAAATAATAAAATTGCAAAAATATATGCTAATTAGGATCAATTATCCAGTTTTGATTACCTTTGTTAAACATTATAGAGTATTAATGTTCGACAAGATAAACAGTGCCAATATTGGATTTTCGTGAGCACGTTTTTAATACAGCCAATACCTTGCATTTTTCTTCAATTAGTCATTTTAAAAATTAAATGTAGAGATTATATCCTCCAGGCACATCACCAAGATTAAATAAAAAATAATAATAACAAGAAAAGAGTGCCTTGAGGAATATTTCAAAATTTAACCATTTTAACGAAATTTTGGTCAGACTGCAGATTTGTGAAGTTCACAAGCACTAAAATTATTGTTTGATTAAAATTTACAATTTCTTATTTCTTATTTTTTTCAAAGAAAACCCTAAAGTATAATGATACTGACCGATCATAAAATTACTTAGACTAACACCAAATGATAATTATGATTATTAAAAATTCATTTTTTACGTGATCAAATATGTTCCTGCAGGTGTGAAAATTCCCAATTAACATTTAAAAGTGAGGCTTAACTTTGATGGCTGTTGTGCTGTTTGCATGAGTAAAATTTGTCATTTCTGATGATCAGTTCTATAGAGCTAAAAGGTGAGTATACGTTACAGCTAAAAGCTACTAAACGCTATTCACTTCTCTTTACCAAAGGTGGTCGATTTGAAAGCCGCTGTTATATGTCTTACTATTTGGTACAGAAAGCTCTCTTTTCAATCCTTGTTTATTATTCAATAGCCTTCTTGTGTAAGTTTGAAAACTATAGACCTATTAACCGCTTTGCGAGGGTTTACAAAAGGGAAATTTCGTTTGCCTTAGCTCATATAATTTCAAACAAAAAAAGAATGCATTTGGAAATGAAAATAAGTGCCTTTTACGAGGTACACCGAGATCACGCAATAACGTTTACAATGTTTATTTAACATGCTGTACGGTTTGATATTCTTGTGAATGATCTATCCGTTTGGTCTACAATTTTTTTTTTTTTGTATTTTATTAGTTTTTATTACGTGTTTTATAGAGAGTACAAACAAAGACTAAGACTTACAACAATATGAGTATTGAAACTTTTACATAAAAACGTAAGTGATTGGTAAAAAAAAAGAAATAGAGGAAAAACGATAACGAAGAAAAAAAAAAAAAGGGAGAAGACGGATACAGTAAATATCAACATACGCAATCACACACAAAAAAACTAGAGCCAAGAGAATTTACATTTTCTCTTGCTTAGGCCTATCAACTAAATCAGACAGGGTAGGACTTTGTTCCATTTTTTGTAATGTTTGTCAAGCTTATCATTATTAGAAGCGATTTTTTGCTCTATCTGGAAAGTTGCCCTTATTTTCGCTATGAAGACATTTAGCGATGGATGTTTGATATCTAATTTACATTTATAGATGTAGAATTTAGCTAATAAAATAAGATGATTTAAAATAAGGAAGTCATCCATGGCGTTAAACACTCCGAAGAGGACGTTTTCTAATGTTAAAAAAGTTGTAGTTATTTTTTGTTTGATTAGCCAAGAATAGAGCGACTTCCAGAATATTTTTGTCACATCGCAATGGAAGAATAAATGCTCGAGGGATTCAACTTCTGTTTGACAAAAGGCGCAAAGTGGCGAATCAATCATTTTAAATTTAAATAATTTGTCATTCGTAAATACGATGTTATTTAACAATTTGTATTGAAATTCTCTGACTTTTGTTTCGAGTGTAACAGTAAAGGGTAGAGAGTAAATCTTTTTCCACTCCACAGAAAGCTCTGGGTATTTATTATCTAATTTTATTTGGGCGGAAGGTACAGTTTGCTTTTTACGTTTAAATTCATTGTAGATCATTTTAGAATTAACTTTCAATAGATTGACATTAATGCCATCTATGTTGATTTGAATAGTATCACTCGAAGGAGAATAAATATGCTGCTCACTTTGTCTGATAATTAGTCTCCATTCGTTAGGAATGGCATTGATGACACCCATTAATTTGAAATAAAGAATGGGAGATAATTGTAAACGCAAAATCTTTTCACTCCCGAGAAATCTGCCAGTATTAGATATCAAGTCTCCTATTTTTATAGATTCCGTTATCGACCAGACATTTTATGAAACGAGACCTTTTTTCAATAAGAATATGCTTATTGTTCCATATTGTTTGATTCATAACATCGTCATAGGAAACTACGTTTGTTGTGTTCAAATCGGACCATGCCTCAAGGCATTCTTTGTAGAAATCCGGTAGATAGATAGGAAGTTTACGAGTGTCAAAATTGCAGTGCAAAATAAATTTTCCGCCAACTTCGCCTAAGAAGGTATCGAGAATTGTTTTCCACGGATTACTATATTCTTCAATATATCTCTTCAAGGTAATAATTCTTTGTGATAAAATCATAGATTGAATATCAAGCATCTTTAGGCCACCATTTTCTATATTGTTGATAAGTGCAGTTCGCTTTATCTTGTCATTACCTCTCCAAATAAAACCATAGAGCAGTTTATTTACATCTTTTATAAGATCATCTGAGATCGAAATTAAAGAGGCTTTATACATAAATTTGGGAATTGCAAATGTCTTGACAATCTGAATCCTTCCGAGTAATGTAAGACCCCTCCACTTCCACATGTTAAGGGTTTTTTGAATAGATTTCAGAATGGAGTTAAAATTGGAACTTTTTCTTGTTGGCTTATGATAATCAAAATAAATGCCTAATATTTTAATTGATGTACAAACTTTATGATAAAACTCTTCTCGCGCAAGTTTTTGAGGTCCGATTGCAAATAATTCTGTTTTCTCATCATTTACACGAAGCCCAGAGAACCTCGAAAAGAATTTAAGAGTTACGAATAGGTGTAAATAAGAAAGCTTGTCTTTTAAGAAACACGTCATATCATCTGCAAAAAGCGTGAGTTTTATTTCCTCGTTGTTAATTGTCAATCCCTGAATATTACGATTTTGTCGAATATAACAGGTAAGTGTTTCCAAGGCAAGAATAAAGAGTAAAGGTGAAAGCGGGTCACCTTGTCGGACTCCACGATTAACACAGAAAAGATTGGTAGTAAAACCATTGTTTAATACACAGCTCGATAAATTTGTATAAAGGGTCTTGATCCATTGCCTAAAATAGGTTCCGAAATTAAACTTGTGCAAAATTTTAAAGAGAAATTTTCTATTTAAAGAGTCAAAAGCCTTCTCAAAATCAATTGCTACCAAAATCCCGGGTCTATTATTTCTCTTTGCATATTCTAGAGTATCATCAATTGTTCTTATCGCGTCAAAGATTGATCTTCCTTTTATAAATGCAGTTTGGCTATGATGAATGAGACTGGGTAAAATTGGTTCCAATCTTTTTGCCAGTGCTTTTGACGCAATTTTAACGTCTACATTAATTAGTGAAATTGGGCGCCAGTTTTTTAAAAGTCTTTTATCTTTATCTTTCTTCTCAAGTAGAGTGATCATTGCCTGTTTCTGCGAGGTGGAAAGTTCACCATGACGATGCGCGAAATTTAGACACTCAACGAGACATTTTCCAACGAGGGGCCAAAATGCGAGGTAAAACTCAACTGTAAGTCCGTCGTTTCCGGGTGTTTTGTTTTTCTGGAAAGTTTTTAAGGCCGCGAAGCATTCGCTTATAGTAAGTTTTTTGTCCAATGTATCCCGTTGTTCGTCTGTTAAAGTATTGTTATCTACTTTACTAAGGAAAGTTTCCATTAAATCTTCGTCAGAATGGTCAACTTTCTTATTATAAAGGTTTGCATAAAAGGATTGAATTTCATTTAAAATCTCTTTAGGGTTTGATGTAGTTTTATCATTTTCTGTATTAAGTTTTCTTATGCAGCTTTTTTTCTTTCGACAGTTTTCCAAATTCAAAAAGTACTTATTGCTTTTTTCGCCGTATTCGTACCAGTTCGCTCTTGATCTTATAATTGCTCCTTGAGCTATAAACTCGTACTGACGATCATAGTCTGTTTGGATATTTCCAACTCGTTCAGATTTTTTGAGCTTGGGTCTTTATCACATGCTAGTTGACATTCCTGAATTTGCTTTTCCAGACTAAGCAATGTTGCCCTTCTCTCCCTAGCTTTGCACTTACTATAGGCTATTGTTTCTTGTCGAATTTTATATTTAATATAATCCCACAGAACCCGGGGATCGTCGATTTCTTTACCCTCCTCAATCCATGTGCAGTATTTATCTCTTATGAACGATACAAAATTTTCATCATCAATTAAGCTTGCATTAAATTTCCAAAAGGAAGGACCGTGGTGTTGTTCTTCGATTCCGTTTATAGACAATGTTATTGCCGAGTGATCGGATTTAATTGCAGGAATGATATCTGTACTCTCTATATCATCTTGTATGCTACTAGAAATTAACCAAAAATCCAATCGACGTTGGATTACGGGATTTTTCTGCCGCCAAGAAAAGCGTTTAACGACTGGATTTCTAACCCTCCAGATGTCTATTAAGTCAAACGAAGAACGGATTTGGTTTATTGTTTTAACCGATTCTTTTAGTTTGGGCTTTCCTCCTAAACCATCGAGCTCGGGATTTAGAATTACATTGAAGTCTCCTCCAATGATTATATCACAGTCAGCTTCTATATTCAAACTGTCAAGCGCAGTTTGAATTTCCTGAAAAAATATGCTCTGCTCACTGGCCTTATTTGGAGCGTAAATATTGACAAAGATAAAAGGTTGCTCCTGTACATTGGCCTTTAAAATAATAAAGCGGCCCTCATTATCATGAGTATACGATTTCAATTCAAAACTTAACTTTTCTTTTATAAGAATCAAAACCCCTCTACTATGTTCCGAGCCATGTGCGAAATAAAGATCACCTTTCCACTGAGATTTCCATATATTTTCAACGTCTGGCGTACTATAAGTTTCTTGTAAAAAGATTATGTCCGCCTTATCTTTGTTCAGCCACTGAAAGAGCGCCTTTCGTTTCTCAAATGTTCTAATCCCTCGAGCATTAAGCGACAACAATCCAAAATCTATATTGTGCTTTGTGAATTAAGCATAAAAAAAAAAGACAATAAGAAATTTACCCTGCTGTTTAGTATACGAATACACTGTGAAAGGGGTATGTGGAACTGAATTTAAAATATGGTAATATAGCCTCTCCAAAGGAAAAAAAGGACAAGAACAATTACAATAATTAACGGTGTTAACAACAAACATAAGGTTACACAATAACATCGGAAAAAACCCTAAAATAGTAGCCAGCCTCAGCTGTTGATTAAGCCACTAACAAACGAGGTCTTGAAGATGAAATGGCAAGGAAGAACGTATAAATTAAAACTGGAGGCTCCATTTAAATTTCAAAACAGGAAGCAAAATAAAGTTCAAGCGGCAAAACTAAGAAGAGATTAATCTGCCGTCAATAAATAGTTTGTCCGGCTCAGCTCGACTAAAATATGCTGACTTGCCCGCCTTCTTTGCCGCAAAAAATTTAGGCAGCAACTCCTTTCTTCGATCTACGATTTCTTTAGGAAAATCAGCAGAGATTCCAAAATGTTTACCTTTCAATTTTCTGGCATTCCTTAAGACCCTTTCACGATCCGGGTAGCGGAGAAAACGCGCGATGATCTGTCGTGGTTTAGTAGCTTCGGAATTAAAGGTACCAATTCTGTGGACCCTTTGAAATTCTATGTCGAAGGCATCATCGATTCCAAGCTCTGACTGCATAAATTCAACTAGGACTTGTTGTGTGTCTTCCGCACCTTCAGGGTCTTCGTCTATTCCATAGAAGCGAAGGTTCTCTCTTCTCTGATAAACTCCCATGTACAAAACCTCTTGTCTGAAAGCAGCGCAATCCTTCTCTAGCTTCTTCAGATGTTCAACCTCGCTGTTAAGGAATGACATTCCTTTGTCCAGTTCATCGATCGACTTTATAGCCTTCTTTGTTGTTGAATCTAGGGATTCCACTTTCAAACTTAAATCATTTACTTTAGCATCCACGTTTTTCACATACTTTTCCAGACTGTCCAGTTTCGTTTCCAGCGTTTCTAGCTTTTGTAGCACAATGTCGAGTTTAGGTAAAACTCCCTCCGCCATATCCAACACCGAATGTAGTTCGTCGTGGTCGCTATTCTCGTCCAGTGGTTCAAATTTAGATTTTTTATCTCGTGGTGATCTGTTATCCTCTTCACTTGATGTGGAACTACTTTTCCTGCTTTTTCTTTTAAGTTTTTGGAATAAATCTGCCATTAAACACTTAAAGACCTTCCATAAAAATATTATTTAGCTGGAGCTCACAGCAACGCGTCTACAGCCGCGCCATGCCCGACCCAGTCCCTTTGGTCTACAATTGCCTTGACCAAGATATGTTCTTTTCCTCTTTACTGCAGATTCGAGTTACTGAACAAATGTTATCCTCCTAGATCATTCATTCTGCCATTATACCGGAAGCTATTACGCTGGTAGAACATACAATTATTAGAAGACATAAACTCTACAGCCTCAAAATAAGGTCCATTGTTAAAAAGGTAAGTAAAACAAACAGGTCTGCGGTTATATTCTGGTCTTTTCAAGGCCCTGATTCAAGAAAAATAGTCCCAAATATACCGAGGGCTTCAATTTTTCGATAACAGATATCGATCTACTAGTAAAACCGATGAATAATAAAGTTGTTCGTTTTCAATTGGCTGTAATTATTATCTACCACGAAAATAATGTGTGGCACTAAGTCAATAGAACCAAAGTTTTTTGCAGTTCACACTGAAAATGTCAAAGCCGAAAAGGAAGGAAGAGGAACTGCGACACAAAGAAATGTTTGTAGGCCTCTTGATTGTTTGCAGTACGTGATTGCCGAAGAAACCAAATCAATCAAATAGCGCAGAAAACGTTTGGCAAGAAAATATATTATTACTCAGAGGTTGAGAGGATCAAAGAACCGAATATAGGAGCAAACAATGATAATTTGATGTGCAACTCCATTTCGATCAATCCCCGTGAATATGTATCTCACTTTTTTTTCTGTTTTCTACACTATGCAAGTTTTCACTGTCATTGTGTTTTGCGTCACAGTTGGAGAAGACTGGACAGAGCCAAAGCAGAACTTAAAAAGGAACGATCATCATGAACAACTTTTCTCACATCTATCTCAATGAATATCATCCCTGCCCTAACGCCGTTTCTATATTCTTCACAACGGTGATGGCTTTAATCAGCATAGCGGCATTCATTGGAAACATCCTGGTAATTCTGTCGCTGTACAAAACACCAAGTCTTAGAACAAGCACCAACTACTACTATGTCAACATGGCGGTCTCTGACATTCTTGCTAGTCTTACCATTTGGCCGTTGTACCTGACTGATGAGATCATAACAAGCAGTGGAAGTCTACTCCAAGGTCCTCTGGCTACTATTGGGTGCAAGGTGGGAGTGTTTACAAGATTGGTGTCAACTATAGTGTCCATTTTAAGCCTGGTGTTGATCGCTGTTGACAGATTCATTGCTACTGTATTTCCCTTGAAAGCGACGCTGATTACATCAAAATTAAGAGCATCATTGCTGTTTGCGACGTGGTTGATATCGATAGCTTACTGTATCCCAGCGATCTACCACTCTAGAGTGCGAGAAGTTGGTCAGGAAATATTTTGTAGATTTTCGTGGAACGAGTTGGCCAATGCAATTTACTTCATAACTGGCCTGACCTTGTTCACTGTGGCTCCGTTAATTACGATTATAATTCTCTATTTGCGTATTATGCGCGTTCTTAGAGCAAGAGCGCGACCGCAAAGTGATACTAGGTACAATAACTATCATAATAACAGAAGCAGGCAGAACCGGAACATTATGAAGATATTTAAATCCATTGTTTTAGCGTATTTCATAACTTATTCTTTTTACTGCGTATTTTTTCTATTCAAAATCAGCTCCCCTGGTCTATTCATCAAAGACAAATGCAAGTTGATTTTAGGTTTTACGTATTTTGTATTGCCATCGCTTAGCACAGCAATTAATCCAGTGATTTTATTCGCATATAGCAGTAATTTTCGCCAGGCTCTGCGTATGCTTCACTTGTGCCCTTCCCGTTTTGCAAATTCCGTACATGTTGTAAACACATCATCGCAACAAGGAAATGATTCGCTGCCAGAACAAGTGATTAGGCAGACGCCATGTTAAAAATTAAAAGGTATACCCCTGCTACACTAAGGCATTTTTTAGAAATGCCATCATCAAACAAAGGTGTCTTCCTTAAAGAGGCGTGCGTTCTAGGAAGGTTTTCAAACAGTTGTTTTCCTCAAGAACAGTGGGCAAAAAATCGGGAAAACAAGGTCTAAGATGTCCTCCTGACATACCCGTACACTCCAGTAATGTCATCACATTGTTTTAGAGGCTGCTGAGAAGATCGATGCCTAGGGAAGGCGCGATGGCCTAGTGGAGCTGGACTCCGAATAGAGCGTTTCCGCCGGCTACGAACCCTGGCTGCGTTCTTGTGTTCTTGGGCAAGACACTTTACTCTCACAGTGACTCTCTCCACACCGGTGTAAAGTGGAAATGTAATACGGGGAGGTGGGGGCGAGGGAACCCTTTGATGGACTATCATCCCATCCAGGAGGAGTAGAAGTACTACTAGTCGCTTCATGCTAAGGAAACCTGGATAAGCTCTAGCCTGATGGGCCACTAGGCTCGAACGCAAACTTTACCTTATGTAGAAGTATCTACTAACATACGCTGTTCTTTGTCTTAGTAAGGTTTCGACCTCTTAAGCAACATTTCCCATGACACGAAAGATACTTATTAAGATGATTTTCCGGATATGATAATACGTTGTGATTTTTATTTACATTTTAAGTGCTACTGTTTTACGCACTATTATTCGATTTAGCAGCATGCTACGCAATAAACGTGGGCGACGGCATCAATTTCCTATAATGATAATAATCCACCCACTTAAAATGAAATCCAAAAAATTATCCACGCAATTAAAATGAAATAAATAGTTATAACAGAGATATTAGTTATCACTATTTGTTTCAGTTCTTTATTCATTTTTTCAAAGAAGATAAACCACTTTTTGATTAGTATTATTGTTGGTGCTAGAGTGGTTTCATTTAACCCGTGAAACAATCATGACAATATCTAACAGTGAGTAATAAGTAAAACCAAACAGTCTAAACATTTAGGAAGATTGTACAGAAAAGTTATTTATTTCGTTTTGAACTGTATGTATCTGTTCAGGTGGCTATCATATATGGTCACATCAATCATGGGCACGTAATATCCGAAAGCTTCAAACCTACTTTCGGCTTTTAGTAAAGCAAACACATATGTCGTTCCAATACATCAAATGTTCAAATAATAATCATTTGTGTGTTAATTGTGTGTTAATTCTAAGATATGTATAAGTTGACATGACATCACAGGTTTCTCAGAAGTAAAAAGTAAAAGCTTTCAGAAACTAAGTAGATGTGCATCGCGGTCAATCATCTCTTTTTCTTCATTGAAGCCATTGCTAAGTTTGTAATTAAATTCGTAACATTTATCCGAAGGACGAAAAACGTCTAAGCAGAAATGCTTTTTGAAAACTTGGTTCCTTGCAATCTTGACCCACCAAATTAAGTTTACTGACTGGCCTTGGGCCTTATGGGAACGAAAGGAAAGAAATGATCTATTAATCCCTACACGTCCATGAAGTTTCTGTATTTTGTCTCCTAAAGCTAGGAACCAAGTTAAATAGAAGTTAAACAATATAAAATAATCACAAGAAAACGATTTTTTCACCTTGTTAATCTAAGGGTAAGTCAGTTAGTAAATTTGCTCACTGTCAATTGTGCTATGCAACAATGCAAAGAAGCACTAAAGGAAGTGTCAGCATTGATGTGTTGTCTCCGTGTGTATTTTTTTTAGGAATTGGAACAATAGATTTTCATTTCCTTTGCCGTGACAGCTACTAAAATAGAAATCTGTTAGCTAAAAATGACGAACACCTGACTGGTCCTGACAATTTGAACATATTCGCTATTTCATGACAAAGGGAGCCGTTGCTATAATTAACCACCAAATTCTCAGCTAGAACTAACATCAAATCGGATGTGTGGTAATCGGTGAACAGAATTGATACTTTGAATATTTTTAAGCCAAAAAGGGTTAAAACACGGCGGGAAACATAATAGAAGCCCCTTTTTCTCTCTCTCGATTGCTTAAAGTTATAGTCGCAAAAGCAAATTGAAAGAACTAATTAGCAAAAGTTATTTTGCAAGATAACGTATTCTTCTATTGGGCTACTGTGTAAAGGTTGAAAGAAGGCCGAGAAGGTCGCAGAACAGAACATAAACAAAAGTCGTCGTCATGAACAAATCAACTTACTTAAATTTCACTGCTGATTCTTCGTGTCCTCAAGTCGTTTCTATATTCTTCACAACGGTGATGGGTATAATCTGCTCAGCAGCTTTTACTGGGAACATTCTGGTTATTGTCACAGTGTACAAAACACCAAGCCTTAGAACAAGCACCAACAACTATTATGTCAACATGGCGGCTTCTGATTTTCTTGCTAGTTTTACCACCTGGCCGTTGTACCTTACCAACGAGATCATAACGAACAGGGGAAGTCTACTCCAAGGTTCCCTGGCAACTATCGGATGTAAAGTTGGAGTGTTTTCTAGAATGGTATCAGCTATAGTGTCCATTCTCAGTCTGGTGTTGATCGCTGTCGACAGATTGATCGCCACCGCATTTCCATTGAAAGCGAAGCTGATTACACAAAAACTAAGGGCTGCTTTATTGTTTGGAACATGGCTAACATCGACAGCGTACTGTATTCCCATGTTCCTCTATTTTGCAGTGGAAGAGGTAGGTCAGGAAAAATTCTGCAACTTTGGGTGGAATAGCTTTGCCCGCATGATCTTCTATATTACTGGTTTAGGCTTGTTCGTGGTCATGCCTTTAATTGCCGTTATCATCCTTTATTCCTGTATTATGCGCGCATTGAGTCAAACGCCAAAACCAGAGCACTACACAAGATGCAGGAACAGAAATAATCAAAAAAACATCATGAAGATATTTAAATCCATCGTTTTAGCGTTTTTCCTTTCCTATTCTTTCTTTTTTGTACACATAGTACTCAAAATCACTTTTCCTGATATTTTTATCAAAGACAGGTGCAAGTTAATTTTAGGGTTTGCTTATTATGTGTTACCCTCGCTTAGCACAGTAATTAATCCGATAATATTATTCGCATTTAGCACAAACTTTCGTCAAGCTCTAGTGCGCATGCTAAACTTGTTCACTTGCTCGTTTACCAAATTGCCCTCACGTTGCAAAAGTAATGACATATCACCACGCATAGATGAGTCTCAACCAGAACTTGTGGCAATGAAACAAATTTTGTGTTAACTAAAACAAAGTAAAATAATGTCCCATGTCACAGATTGAGACTACACATGCACTTAAACACTACTTTAGTAAATTGTTTCATACATTTATGCAAGTTGCTTATTGGGAGTGTGCTTTACTCGTTGTACACAATGAAATCACAACAAGTTGCCATTTTCAATCTTTCCAGCCGTGACATTTAAAAAACTAACTCCTTTAGTCGGTTGGCGCGAGCTTTTAACAATGGTATAAACACGGAGAAATATTAAAGTAACAGAGAACAATGACGACTAAGCTCTGTATGGGTATCTTTCTGCAACGGTTCATACTTTAGACAGCCGCGTATATTACGTTGTACAATAATAAAAAGTCAAGAAAGAGCACAAAACAGTCACATTAGACTCCCACCAATGTGGGCAAGGCTCAATTACTGTATCCGGCGTCGGGTGTGGATTGAGTTTTTTGTTGGTCTTCGTCCTTAATTGCTACTAGGGTTTTCTCTGGTTTTGTTCCCTCCGCAAAACCAAAAGTTTATTCTTGCAGTTACTACTCATAATGCCTGTGCATCGTTTGTTTACTCCCCCCCCCCCCCCCCCCCCCCCCCCCCCATGTAATGGTTTCAAACGCTACTGCAAGATGAAACTTGCCCGGCGTTTCTTCTCGCTTCTACAGTGTTGACAAAAAAATGTAAATGTATGTAAAAGTACAAACGCTTCCTCAAAAGAGCACACACGATGGAAACCTCCGACAAGTGCGCACGTTCCAGAGATGGTTGCCTTGGGAAGTTGTTTCTTTAGAATAGTGCTCTAGCTTATCAGGTAACTGTTATGGAGAGGTCACTTGAAGTTGACCGTGTTACGTTTTCAGATGCTTTGTGTGAGTGGCCATATTGATTTGAACTTGAAGGTCTGGGTGGTTTTCCGTCTGGCCCAAATCTTTTGGCACGTTAAAATATTTTTATTTGTACTGGATGTGATGTAGGATTCCTCCAAGAGCTTTAAGTCTCGGGCTCCCGGCTATGTTTGACAAGTAACGTGACTAGAACAGTAAAAACCCTGATACTCAAAAGGCGCCAATAGATTAAGAGCGTCCTCATGCTTAATGTGACCTAAGACGTTTAGAAATTTCGTATTTACAGAATTTCTTCAGTAAGGTTTCTTTTTATCGTACAAACGGTTATTGCATACGTCAGATCATTAAGACGACTTCGTTATCTCTGATTCGTAAAAGAAATCCGGACTCTAACTTGTGTCCTCCGAATTTTAGGGATTTGAAATTCTAACGCGCGGTTTGGGACTGGCACTAGTTTCGCACGCGCAGTGATATATTTTTCAAATCACGGTTTAGCTCCAAATAAAGTTCACCATTTAACGTTCCAGAACGCTCATAAAAACGGCTTGAACAAAACACAGTCTTCAACAGATCTGTAGTTAGAATCTCCCCCCTAAATTAACTGATATTAATAAATAGTGTGATTTAGGGGCTTCAGAGCCCCCTTAAATTTCCGAAAACTTGGGATGGCTCTGAAAACAATCCAGAGAATGTTTTTTATCTTTGCAAAAGTTGCATCTTAACATGCCAATCATTATTCAATAATAAAAAATGAAGATCACCGGACTCGTTTTTGAGTTGTAAGCCCTAAAAGGGAAAATTAAGGGTATTTAAAACAGGTTAAACTGTCACTATAGTAACCAGTGACGTCATGAAAATGACCAAAACTTGTTCAACAATGATTGGAGACTTGTTTAGTATCATTATTGTAGCTGCAACTGATAAATGTTTGTAGTACTGGCCCATCAAAGTTTAAGAGCTTGAAAGTGCTGTGAAACCGTTGCGAGCCTCCTTGACTTAAGCCTTCAATAAATATTTTTGGGTCTCAAGTGGGTTATATTGATTAGGCTCCTCTAAGACTATTAGTACAGATAAACATGACAGGTACGTATAATTGAAAAAAAAAATGCTAACCGGCTATCATGTGAAATAAGGCAATACACATCTATTTCTCCAAGTGAGTTCAGCTTGCAATATGACTGGCGAAATCGCCTTACTGTTCTGAGCAGCTATTTTGGGGATTGACCGTGCACAAAACCTGACTATACAATAGGTGGCTACGTGTGTTCATGCAACAAATCAATAAAAACATTGCAATTAAGTAATTCATGCATAGTGTATGAGCGCAAAACAAAAAATGTGCACGGTCGTGGACCTTCCGATCTAAATCTTGGCCCATTTGTTTGCTCTTTTGATGGTTGCCGGTCTTATGGTATACCGAAACCTGCTAAGAAGAAAACAGTTATGCAGATGCAAAACGAAGCCCATAGCAGAAACAAATATTTTTGCGGTATTTTTTGGCTAGTTTTAGAATTTTGCATTACATAAATCACTCTTTTTTATATATACCATACTGGTAAAACAACGTCCACAAAGCTTACCGCATACCGTTATTTCTTCCTACTTCTCATCGTAGCCTACACTATTTAAAATTGTAGCAGTATACTTTATATCATTACGCAGAATTTTTCAAAACTTGATGTTCCTGCAAGGGGAGACCTTAAACGATTAAAAAGATCTTTGATAGCCTTTATCAAAGCTTCGTGAGTTTGCATATAAGTGGTGCAGGGGTCAATTAAAAAGCTCTTTTAAGGTGGCTCAGAACAGTTTCCTGCATTTTTCAACACCTCAATTTTGACGGATCAATGCCAAAAGTCTTTTTCAGTTGACCCAACAATTATGGTATCAAACAGATGCCCAATGGCCGGTAAACAAGTTATGGCTATTTTTTGGACATTGCAAGTTACCATAGCAACAGTATAACCTGTTAAAAACACCCTTAATTTTAGCTTTAAGTGCTTATAACTCGAAAACAATTCCGGTGACCCCCATTTTTTATTATCGAAATGTAATCAACAGTATAAGATGCAACTTTCTGCAAAGTTTTAAAAAAATCTGCACATGGCGTTCAGAGCCACCTTAAATTTACGAAAATTTAAGATAGCTCTGAACCCCATGTGCAGATTTTTTTAAACCTTTGCCAAAAGTTGCATCTTGTCTTGCTGATCAAAATTTCATAATAAAAAATTGGGGTCACCGGGCTCGTTTTTGAGTTAGAAGCACTTAAAGCTGAAATTAAGGGTGTTTTTAACAGGTTGTAGTGTTGCTATGGTAACATATTGTGTAATGAAAAAGACAACAACGTGTTCACCAATCATTGGGCATTTGTTTGACACCATGATTGTAGCATCAACTGATAAAGATTGGTTATAATGACAGATCGAAATCTAAGTCTTTGAAAGTGTTGGAAACGGTAGCCAGCCACCTTAAAGCATAATTTGTTTAAGCCTGAGGTTTTTTTTAGCAGTGGGTCGCCGTTTAGCGTAATGGTGTTTTAAAAGTTAATTATGACATCTTAACAGCAGTTACCCTGAAGTGCATCCTTAGTTTCTTTTCAAATATATAAATAGTGCAGTTTAAAATTAGTTACTAAAGAAGCCTTACGGTATGAGTAATTCACTGGGATTTTGGTATGACTCCCTAGGAGTCAATGGATTTCCTTCGAATGTATAGTTTCATCAAAAATTGTCGCGTAAAGCGAATAAATATCGCTTAACGAATCTTGATTTCTAAAAATTGTAAAACCAAAAAAAAAGTCAGCAAACATTATTTCGGCTTCATATCGGTTCATCTCTGCTGTCGTTTGCCATTTTCGAAATATAAAGTTTTACACTAAAAAGCACAGTTTTGGAGCGTGGTATGCAAGTGTCTAAAACAGTACTTGCTTAATCTAACTTTGTAGCAAACACTGTCAAGTTGTTTTTACCATTTGTTTGAGATCCTTGAAAGCCATATTTATTCTCAAGTAATGCAGATTATTGTCTAGTCTTGTCACAGTATGGAAGCACTTTTCGATTGGTTTATGCAGCAATGTTTTAGCTATAAAAGCATTACGTTTCAGTGTAAAAACATTTTCCATCAGTGGTATTATTAACTACATGTGAAGCCTGCTACTTTGGTTCATTTGTTTTGACTTCATTTTATAACACCCCAAGATGTCGAATGTATGATTTCCAAAGAATTCATTTTCAAAATTTATCACGTAAAGCGAATAATCCTTTATCGAGTGATGAATCCAATTTAAAAACCATTGTAAAACGAAAACATTTTAGCAAACATTATGAGAGCTTTGAAGATTTCGTACTAGAACGCAAAACAAATTAGCCCTGATTCGTTTAAGTAAAACCATCCTTTATTCTTAATGCTTCAAGGTTGTCAGATTGATAGAATCATGCTGCGAAGAGACGCGTGCTACTTAACTTCCTTATTGAAACTTATTTTCGCGGGAACTTCATTTAGCGGGACTTAAATTTCGCGATTTTTTGGAAAATTAAGTCCCGCGAACATAGGTAACAATAAGATGTTTATCAATTAGCTTTTTGGCTCCTTGTTTGACTGCTTTTAATTAAAGTAAGCACAAACATTTCCAGCTGATTTGACAGGCGAATTTTTAAACGTGTTTTGGTGCCAAGTTGATGCTTTTTAGTGACTACAGAAATTAGATCTCCCTCTTAAGTTTTAAAGTGTTAATAAATCAACGCTCGCAGATAGGTGTCCATGAATATATAGGAAGCCTTAAGCCATCGTAAGCTTTATTTTCGAAATTAAAGAAACAATGCGTTTAATCTCCTGAATAATTTACAGGAAGTTTTGCTCATTCATTAGTTGTTTTCAGTGAATTTAAAGGAAACAAAACTATCTGACAAGGAGACATGAACAACTCCAGCATTGATAAGTTTGGAAATCAATCAACGCGTTCTGACGTTTCAACGACACTCACGGCAGTTATTTTCTTGGTTAGTATTGCGGCATTTGTTGGCAACTTTCTAGTCACAGTGATTTTCCTAATGAACACCACTCTCAGAAGAAGCACAAACTACTTCATCGTTAACATGGCAGTATCTGATCTACTATCCACTTTGACCAACTGGCCTCTGTACGCCACTGACAGGATGCTTTCAAGAAAACAGGTTATCGCAGATTCGATGGCTACGTTGGTATGTAAACTTGGAGTGTATTCAAGAGCTGTATCACAGGGTGTTTCAATTCTTAGCCTTCTTCTCATCGTCGTAGACAGATTTATCGCCATTGTACTTCCTTTTCAAGCTAGAGGCGTAACAAGACGACTTCGAACAGTTTCATTGTTATTCTCATGGGCCCTCCCTCCATTAAGTCTTTTTCCACATGTCTGGCTTTCTGAAATTGTACAGGAAGGTCGCCAAACAGTTTGTAAATTTTCATCTTCATGGAGCAAGATAGAAATTTACATATTTTACACAATAGGCCGGTTAGTATTTGACTGCGTACCGCTTATTTTGATAATTATACTTTACTCTAGAATTATGAAATGTTTAAAACGAATAAGACCAGTGGGTGAAATTCGTCAGAGCAACAGAATACGGAATAGGCAACAGAACCGGATTTTGATGAAAGCCTTTATCTTTATTGTGATTGTCTTTTTCCTCTGCTGGACACCACTGTGTGTATATATAATGCTTAAAATGTTCTTTCCATTTCTCTTTATGCCGTTTATGATATTTCTTGGTTTGTCTTATTAAGTTTTTCCAACTTTAAGCACAGCAATTAATCCAGTAGTTGTTTTTGTGTCCAGCTCCCGATTCTCCAATCCATTGAAGGAGATGTTAAGGTGTTTGATATGCAAGCTTTCTTGCAGTAGTGGAAGGGCTTCACTACAAAGAGGAATTCTCGAGCTGCAAGAAGTGCGATAAATCTTTATTATCTTTATTATTAGTACTGCTTTGTAACTGTCATGAGCTTGAGCAATATTATCCTTAGTCCTGGTGAGCTGTAAGTACTAAACAAGCGTTACAAAAAGTTGGTGTTGCTGTTCCATCGTTATGTATGTTCCAAAATAAAATGGATGAATAAAATGATCAACTAAAAGAAGTCGGTTGTTCATTCTTCAAACTTGTTATTAAATTTATGGCATTCTTCTTTCTAGTGACGATACCCGAAGCACTACGAATTAACTACGTTCTAGAAAACTACGTTTGAATTTCGATGGGTACGTGAGCGGAAACCAATTCAGTGCGACGATGTCAACGTCATTCAAGAACCAATCACACGGCCTAAAAAGTGAGACCGCATATACCGCAAAATAATGACGTCTCTTTCGTAAGAAAAACTATAAGAGTATCGCGGTACTATTGTCAGCAACAAGGGCCCCACAGTATGATTTGGATTCGATGACAATTTCGCCCAGGAGCAGGGCGAAATACGAGAGTAGTGTGAAAAACGGCGACCTGGCGAGTGGTAATATGGCGACTAACCGAACGCTTGGAATAGGCTACCTGAGAACGCATCTTCACGCACGGATAGACCGGCTTCCACCGTTTCACGGAAATCGGTCAATATCCTGTAAAAGTGGCGCAAAATACCCGGAAACTGCACTCCGTGTTGTCAAAATGTAATACCTTTCCCGGAGGAATTCTCCTAGAGGTTCGCACGATCGGCATTCGTGTTATCAGAAAACGATCACCATTTTCTCTGGATCGGCGCCTGCTTACGCTATTCTAACGGCACCTGCAATTAAAATTATATGTGTTTGTTTTTGCACGCGAGGAAATTGAAAGTGTTTTGTTTAAAAAAGTAATCTTTGTGTTTTTTTTAAACATAGTTTTGGCTTCAGAAGCATTTCCCTTTTGTTTTTGTTTAACATCCATAAACCGGCAGTGCTGTATGTGCTGTAAACATCGGCAAAACTGCAAAACCGGTTTGAAATTTGACTTATGAGCTATTTCGATCGTGACGCGCGGAAATTTGTAATTGGCAATTTTAATTTTCAGGATTGTTTTCTGGCTTTTACTTAAGAGGCAACCTTCCTCCCAGAACATGTTTAGATGCCTATCCAATCAAAAATTAAGATATTTTTGGAAAGACTGTGATGTTTTTGACTAAATTTCTAATTTACAACACTCCAAGAGTCAATCGATTTCGAATGCACCAATTCATCAAAATTTTCTCGCCTATAGCGAATAATTTCCTATCGTTTAAGAATACATTTCATCTTAAATGTTTCGTTATATGCTGTCTGTTTTACAGTTACATGCTGCGAAGATGCAAAACTTAGATGCCGCTTAAGTAGCTTCATGGCGACTTTTTCTGGCAGCGTCTCAATAAGTGAGAATACCATCTGCTCTCAAAGACTGTCGGTTTTAAAATTTTTAAGGTTTTTTCAAACAAAATGTAGTCAAAATGAGTTTAAATATCCAGTATTCTTCAAAGAATTCTCAACGCCCGTATGGGCCATTCCTTGTCCTTAGGTTGGCCAAGTTTCGTACAAAAACTGAAACCCATGCCAAGCTGATGCTTTCAAGTAGTTTATTGCTATTGGTAGGTTTTTGTGTCAATACATTAAAGCTGGCTGGCAGGTGAAAATGGGTAAAGTCTTCCGGTAAATATATAAGAAGTTCAAGTCATCGCAAGTTTGTGTCCGCTTGGTTAGAGAGAGCTAACACATCTGACAAGGAAACATGAATAACTCCAGTATTGATAATTTCGAGTGTTCTCAAATCATTTCCACAACTCTCACAGCAGTTATCTCCTTCGTCAGTATTTTGGCATTACTTGGGAACCTCCTAGTCACAGTAGTTTTTGTTATGAACACCACTCTCAGAACAAGCACAAATTATTTCATCGTCAATATGGCAGTATCTGATCTACTGTCCACTTTGACCAATTGGCCAATGTACGCCACTGACGGAATGCTGTCAAGAAAATATGTAATCGAAGACTCGATGGCGACGTTTGTATGTAAGTTTGGAATGTATTCCAGAGCTGTATCACAGGCTGTTTCAATTCTCAGCCTTGTGCTTATTGTCGTGGACAGATTCTTCGCCATTGTACGTCCCTTCCAGGCTAGAAGGGTGACGAAACGCCTTCGAACAGTTCTACTCTCATTCACGTGGATCATTCCACTATTGGTTCTCTTTCCCTATGTCTGGTTTTCTAAAATCACACAGGAAGGTCTTCAAAAAGTTTGTAAGTTTTCATCTTCATGGAACGCGCTGGAACTCTCCGCATTTTATACTGTAGGGCTTTTAGTATTGTACTTCGGACCGCTTATTTTGATAACTATACTTTACTCTAGAATAATGAAATGTTTAACACGAGCAAGGCCATTGGATGAAACTTGTCAACACAGCATAAGAATACAGAACAGGCAACAAAACCAGATTGTGATGAAAGTCTTCATCTCTATTGTGATAGCCTTTTTCCTCTGCTGGACTCCACTGTGTGTATATATATTGCTTAAAATGGTCTTTCCGTCGCTGTTTGCCAAAGATACATGTATGTTATTTCTAGGTTTATTTTACTACGTTTTTCCATCTTTAAGCACAGCAGTTAACCCTGTAATTCTTTTCGTGTCCAGCTCACGGTTCTCAAATCCACTGAAGAAAATGTTAAGGTGTCCGGCATGTAAGCTTTCTTGCAGTTGTGGAAGGGATCCACGACAAACGGGAGTCATAGAGCTGCAACTAGCACAATAAATGATAATTATTTCGAGAAATAAATGATTTTAAAGCACCACACACTTGTATTTTGAAAACGTTGTACTAATTTAGAAGGAGCACGATACATGAATGCTATACATAAATATAGTTGCGCTTTGTAATATAACTGTCGCAAGCTCAGGTAATAATCCTTTGGTTTTGGAGAAAGCGTAGCAACGAGGTGCTGTAACTGCGTAGTTGCCAAAACTGTAAAATACAAAACGTTTATGAACTTGACTGAATAAAATGTTGGACTAAAGCGAGTTGTTTCCCTAGTTCAGTAGAACTATGGACAGTTTCAGCCCATGCATCTTTCTGCTGACGAACGAAGGGAGAAATGCTAAACTTACTTAAAAACTACATTCAAGACTTACATAGCGCTTTTTAAAATGGAAAATGTACATTTTAGGCGGTATTGTTTGTCAAACACTGCAGCATCGGGCTGGTAACGTGCTGTGGAAAACACTTAGATCGACGTCAAAGACAGGCAGGTGGTTTTTGAAACCCCCTAGCTCTAGTTTGCCAAGACGTTAATCAGTCATGATCGATGCGGGCCTTTTAATTCTTAAATAAAGGCCTAGAAATACAAATAAAAAGTCATTCTCTGCATCTTAATGGTGTCACTAAAGATATACAGTCGTAGGAACTTGTACCAGTTGCACCGGTCTTCGAGACCAGACTGATCCGGCAGTTTTCCTATCACGCCATATTGGAAATAGAAACCTTACGGGCGGTTGCTTAATTATCGGCGATTTGCCAAAAACGGTACTTTTACCTCCGATTACTTACCTCCGAAACTGCAGGCGATATTTGATCTTATCTAAAAATTTGAGGAGTTAATTACTTTTCAGACATCAATTGACGTCATTGCATTAAAGCATGAATGTATTGACAAAAAAACCCATCTAACTTACGATGTTTGGGCTCGAATTATAGTTGCGGAATTCCTCTAAAAAAATCCCGTGGGTAAAACCATTACGTCGGACTTAAGAAAGTCAGAACTAAAAGCGAGTTTTAAGGCGGTTGCAGTAGTTCTCAGGGCGCAACAAACAGTTTCAGTATTTTCTATTAGTAAAGATAAGATTACTTTTTGTTGTTGTTTTTAGTTAACCTAAAAACAACAGACTTATCAGTCTGAAATGCATATTATCAAAACTAATTCTTTATTTCACCAGTCGTGCAAGATATTTTTGGCAAATTTTAATTAATATTCTCGCCAGGAGAAAAATACTATATCCATTACTAAATGGAGGATAATGACAGCGTGAGCGCCTTTTCTTATTCGATGATTACTGGCAACTGATCGATAAGGATGCTTACGTCCTTGCAACCAAATAGTCTAGAGTTTTACCCCTGGTAAAGCTAAATGCATGGTACAGTAGATAGGTACTCAGAAAGATGCGCACAAAAGGATATAAGTACTCAGAAAGATCTCTCTAACGGATATTCGCCGGAACGCCTTATGTTATTTTCATTTCAGATGAAAAATCAACCTTGAATTTCTTTAATGACACCTTTTTTGTCAAAAGTATTTTAACTTTGTATTACCTGAAGTAATTATGGATAAAGGAAATGCTAAGCCCACTTTCCGCCACCGACAACGAGCGCAAAGAATGCAAAAACTAAGTAAAATGATATGTTTTACGGTCATATGCAAATAATAGTAGGGACCTTGAGATCGGAGTGCGAGTAAGGCTTTCCAATTTCAATCCAGTTACGTTCTCATAGCCCTCACTACTCCCTGTTGCAGGCCAGTGGAGTAACGATTAAAGGTTGGAAATTTGGTACAAGATTTGTGTGAGATATGATAATTGAAAGCATGAGCACTAGGTTTGAAAAGGCGCACTCTACTCAATCTTGTACCCGTACTTCGATTAGGTGCCTAATGAGAAACTGTCTGAGCGCACCAAGATGTTTATGCGCGAGTGTTGAATTATTACAGAAAGGAAAAGTCGGGGTTCATCCAGAGAGGAATGCTCTAAATTAAAGATATGCCTCATTTTGTGTTTATGCTCTTCTTTGGGTGTGTGGGTGTGTGGGTGTGTGGGTGGGTGGGTGGGTGGGTGAAGGGGGGTGGTGGCGAAAACTTCGCTCAGAAGGCTGTTGGTACAATAAACTGCTATCCATCATTTATTGGTTTCCCAAGCTTCTGTTGACAACCTATTTGGCCATAGTTGGTCCATTGAAGACGTACGTGCAAAAAGCCAGAACTCATTCGTTACGTTTTGGACAAATAAACTGAACAGTTTTTACAATGGAAATACAAAATAAATGACTTACGTTATCTTAAAAGTGTCGAAAAAGGTTTAAATTTAGAGCGAAGCTTCTTCGTAGCTTAGCAGCAAAGTTGGGCAGTTGCAACTGAAAAATAGGCTTAGATGGAATTTGCAGCCATGACGTTTGCGTTTCTGGTGTTAACGATCTCCCACTGACTACACTAGCTGTGAGTTGTGCTATGCAACGCGATGAAAAAGCCATATCTAATGCTCTACAAAGCCAAGTCAAAATCGAGATATCGGGCTACAACAAGCTCAAAGGTATTCTTTTGATAACAATTTTAAGTTCACCCTCCTTCCAAGGAGTGTGTACACTTTTTATTGCACTGCTTTGAAAACACCATATCCAACTTAGATTTGCATCTCTTTGGTCAATGAGTTTCCCTTTGGTTTACCGCCCCCTTTTTGGAACATCACTCTGCCGTTACACGTGACGTCTCACATGTAAAAGAGAGGAAAAAGATATGCATAGGGAGTATTCATAACTTTTTGGATATCGAGAAAACTACCCTAAAAAGTGATTACCGACAACTTCATTTGTTCATGATCTTATATTTGAAACACTCCATGTTATGCAGAGACACGCAAGAAAAGACCCACTGAGCTTTTAACAAGAGGTATCATTGCATATATTGAATACATAAATTATTTCGATTAAAACAAAAACGTGCAACGGAAACATTTATTCCCTCGCCAGAAGAGTTGGTTGGTATGTTTTTCAAGTGGGTTGAGCCATCAGAAACAAGTTTTGACTTGGCTTGTCTGCCTTACATCAATGGCCTCACTGAACCACTTCAAAGATTACTTCGAAATAATGGAATCCGAGTTGTCACCAGACCCCACAGAACCCTACATCAGGAATTCCCTTCGCCAAAATTCAGGCCACCCAGCCACCTTCAAACAAATGTGGTTTACAAGATTCCCTGCAATGACTGCAATTGGAGCTACATTGGAGAAACCGGCGGATATCTACACACGCGAAAAAAAGAACACATCAGAAACGTAAAATATTGTAACAAAGGATCGAACGTCGCAAACCATGCATGGATGAACGACCATCAAATTGATTTTGAAAATGCAAAAGTTATCGACAAAGGAAACTATCGCGTGCGAAAAACTCTCGAGTCATGGCACACTGCCATGACAACTGAGGCGGATAACAATGCTAGGTCATTACCCCGACAATATTCTATTCTTTTAAAATAGTTTTTCTTAATTCATCAAATTCTTTTTATTGCCACCTTATTATGCATTTTTATTCTGTAATTTTTCACACATTTTTAGCCTATATATTTATTCATTCGCGTCATTTTTTATCATTCGTTAAAGGCTGTAGTTTGGCAGCCGAAAGTTCATTTTTACCAAATTTTTAACCAGAGAACGTCTTAATTTTTAATCATAAATTATTTCATTAAAAAATCTCACATACCCTGTTTTGAAGGCATGCGTACCAATAAGCCACACCGCTAAGTGATTTATGAGGATTCTTTATAGACTAGTGCATTCGATTGAAGTTAAAATTAAAGTGTCAGCAAATCTTCTTAAGTAGCAAATGCACAACGAAACATTTGTATTGAAATTAAAACATGTGACATTAGCAAGTGTACGCACCTTCAAAACAAGATTTTCTAAATGTTTATTACATTAGCTGGCCGGGATAAGGTAATCAGTGATGTCATCAAAACTACCAATAGATTTCCCTACTTTCACTTTCAGCCTTTTCCCTTTCTCCGCATCGGCCAAACGAAGCACGCGAATGGTCAGATCGTTGTAGTCACGAAAATAGAGCAATTTCTTGCTGAAGTCCTTCACGACGGTCCATAAGGTGTAGTCATATGGGTAGGTTTTTGTAAAAGGTATTGGGTATCGGGAAGTGGCTACCCCACGGGGAATATCGACGGTGTTTAAAATGTGAAAAGCCAGTATAACTGCTTCTTTGCTTGTCTGGACGTCATCGGCGAAATGAACCATGGCTGCAGTGCGTACAAATCTCGATGGCGGGGTAAAGTCGCCGGGTACCCCAAGAAGCCCACTGCCCTGGCCAACGGCGTCGAATTTCATTTGACCCAAAACCAAAGGATCGTGAGCGAATTTGGAAAGTTGAATATAATTGCGAATGTTCATGATATGAAAATCATAAGGTGGGGAATTGGTCACGACACCAAGAATGTTATTGTATGGTTTTCTTCCCTGTTTTGTAAACTCGATGATGATGCCATCGCCAGTTGCGTCATTGATCGAGTAGTGTAGTTCGAAGGGATTCTCGCTGATTGGGAGTGTTGCCTCCCACACCAGGGGAAAGGAATCCTTCCTCAGAGCCTTTCTTATTTCCCGTACAGTCCCGAAGTTTCCTAAAATCCATAACGGGAACTGCAAAGAGGACACTGCCATGCCACATTTTTTTGCGTGGAACTTCCTGAAATTGGGCAAAGCCAGGAAATAGGAGTGAATCAACAGAAAGACCAGCATCGTTTAAGCCGTCAACAGCAATTGGCAAATCCAGGGCATCAAGGTATGTGATGGTGTATTTATTATTCCACTGCATTGCTGAATGAAGAATACATTCTGGCTTAGGAATGGCTGTGTGGGGATATCCCGAGGGCTCCACGACGAGATGAGACTCGATATCAATGTTAAACTCCTGGCTGCGACCGACAATCACTGAGCTATCTTTGGAAGTTACTCGGAATTCTGTACAGGCGTTTGAAATAAGAATATTATGAAGCAGCATCTGAGCCATGAAAATGAACTTCATCGTTTAATGACGCAGATAAGTAATCTGAAAAATAAGTGGCGGGATAATTCGTAAGGGCAGGTTTCACTGGCGGGTGTCAATAAACAGGCTAGGGTAATCCAGTAACGAATGGCAGATAAAACAGTTAGATGGTTAATTAAAAAGTTATATCATCATTCAAAAGGTACATTATCGATTTAAAATGCAAATAGATTTGGAGAAAAAATAAAGGAAATCGACGCGAGGCTACTTTTGTATAACAGGCCGCCTTCATTCCAATCTGGACGTTGCCGAAGCGTATGCAGATCCCTAAAAGAGACTGTTTATATGAATCCAGTAAATGCAACAAATCAAAATTCTTTTTGTTTGTTTTGTTATTTCTTCACTTGCAACCCTAAACGAGAAATTTACACCCCTAAGCGAGACGACGAACATCCCCGTCCTTTCATATGACATCTCATATGACATCTTGTGTAAAGTTAAATGACTTTACCACGCCAACTTCGGGTTGAAATAAAAAATATCTATCTCTTCGAAAAAAAAACTTCTTTAAAAACTGACTTTGCCCGAATATCTCTTGCTGGCCAAAAATCTGAGATGCACCAATTTTTTTGGACAGGGGAACCCCCTAAACACAAAAGAATTTTACTTGGAAGTTCGTTCTAAGCCACGAAATCTTTTTCTGACGTGCACGCGGCAAAAGAAATTTCATAAACGTGACACGATAACATCAGATCTGTCATCAGGGAATTCGCCAGGTAACTTCCAAGGGAAAATCTATTTTCTCGTGATATGCTCCAGTTCCTTTACGTTTCCCTTGGTAAACTGTTAACAGGAGCCAATAGGAATATGGAAAAAGCCTCACACACTTTGTTAGCTCATTAATTATCTCCTGAGCGATAAAGTCCACTTTGTTTGGATGTCGGTGGTTAGGCTGGTAATTCAATGGAACAAACACCGTTCGTTTGGCGTTTAAAGGCTTGCGTGTGCTTACCAAGACAAGAACAGTTAAAAATCTTATTAACTTATATCTTATTAACTTTAAAGTGATATATACTGTAGTTGTCCGTGGTTCCTTTTAAAGTAACAAGCGAAGAATTTTCGGGAAGGCACACAATAATATTTCACATTTACACCTGAAGCACGTCATTTTCTCTTTCTCTCGGCTTAAAATATCGATTGGCTCGATACGTGCCATATCCCTGATTCTTGAATCCTTAACAAATTTCTGCTGTGTCTTTTTTGTACACGACTGTCACTATAGTTACCTTAATTCAGGGTGTAGCGGCGACCCAGCTTCTCTTCTCAGTTCGAAAAGGTGGATGCTCTTCTTCAGAAGGCCTCTACTAATACCAGTAACCGCGGTTACTAATTTTACACCACGTACTTGAGATATTGACTCCAGTTACACCTTGTAATAGCCATTGAAATTAATTCGATTTTTTATTATTTACCTGAACAGCTGTCCTGCCGCACGCAATCTCAGATCCTTCATTTTTAAATCTTATGCCATGATTACATTTTATAGGCTTTGAAAGCGTACACGCATTTTTTATTAGTACAATCATGTAATTTTTAGCTGAGGATGAGCCAGTCACTGTACTGGATTACATGCTCCATTACTATATGAGGCATATGTAGTCCGGAAATGTGAGTAAAAGACATTGTTCGAAAGTGATGTCTTACTACAACAAAAGACTCTTTGAAATAGATCTTCTTTATGTGAACGTTCCCCGGGGCATGTTTGTGTAATCGCCCTTAGGGTGATTTGCGCCAACCTGAGCAATGTCCTGACGAAGTACTTCAGTTTTTTTCCTATTTTCACCCTCAAAGGTCATCAACGTTCTCATAAAATATGTTCTTATAGAAAACTGGGTGTGTTGCAGCTGTCTTTCATTTTAGCGGAGCTCCGGCGCGCGAAGCGCGCCAGCGGAGCACCATGGGTAAGGAATTTTGGTAACCTATCGATGCGAGAAATTTTGGTTATGACGTCAGCGTACGCCCGCCGCACGCCCGTACAGACTCTCGGGGAGGGGGAGTGGAGTCCTAAGGCAGCCCGACTGGGGGCTGGGGGAGGGGAATAGGCTCTGGGAGATCGAGAGCAGATGAATGCCATCTCTACGGCACATCTCTACTTAGTATTACCTAATTGAAGCACTGTCTTCGGTTCCTGCGTGCTCAGAGCCGGTCAAGTTGACTGAAGTGACGAATAAAAGACTGTTAAAAGCTACACCGAAAGGAAGAAAGATGTTGGTCTTGGCTGATAATTCAAATTATGTATAAGCTTATGTGCGTCGGGTGCGAGATTATTACGAACATTGGACAAAACTACCGTTTTCGTTGCTTCGTCTCCGATGTTATTTGGCTGGTTTGAAAGCTTTGCCCTGCAGAATTTACAAGCCTTCTCGAAATATGAGGTAACAAACGTAAATGTACACATTTTGTTATGAGAATCTGTTTATAGTTCATTTATGAGCGAATTCGATGTTGTGTCGGTTTTCAGATCTTCCCGATTATAAGCTTAAATTTCGTTAAAACGGCTGCTTTCAAACCTTTAGCTTTAATCACTTTTGTGAACTTTTGCCTATTAAATGTTTCGATTCAAATATTGTGTTTTTTCAGTTAGTGGAGTTAACTGTGAGGTTCATCGTTGGATTTTGAACAGAATATTCAATTATTGAGCTACACGGATCAAAAACATGATTTCGCGCGCTGCATTTGCAGAAAAATCCCGCAAACAAATCAAAGCAAAAAACGAGTAAACCTTCGGCAACGATACTTCACACCAACGATTAAACGATTTATTATCCAACTGCTCTATTTCACTCGCTTGCATTTTTGTCATTTTGGTGAGTGTGTTCGGAAATCTCGTACGCGTGATAAATTTTTACATTCGTAAACAAGTATTTACGCCGGTTTTTATATTGCGAGTTGCCTGTGCTTGAGAGAGTGAGTTCAGACTTTTCCTAACACACATTTGCCTGTTAGAAACGAAGGAAATTCATTCACTTCTCTGCATAAAATTCTCTAGGGTATTTAGCAATGTGTACGATAAAACATGCAGCGTAGTAATCATGCAACCAAACCAAGATGGTTCAAAACTACATTGTATAAGCTTATTAGACAGCGAGCACCACTTCCTAAATCACAAACTGTCACAATTCTTACACAAAAAACTGCTTAAAAATGACTTAAACCGGCTCCCAATGAATTTGCCGCTGTGATTTTCTTTGTTGTGGCCTGAGTTCGTTTTGTTTAGCCGCGAGTTCACTTTGTTCAGTACATTGAGTTGATCTTTTTGCCTTGACTGTTTTGAAGTAAATCAAAACAAATTTCTTCGCCTTCATATCAGGGTCCTTTTTACATTGAATAACCCTTAGAGTTATGAAAAGTCTTTACACTAAAATTTGATCTGTGCGCCTACGTGCATACGTGCAATAGAAACCCAATAAAGTGCAGCGACAAATAATAACTAGGAGCTCCGCTTTTAGGCCTGCCTAAATCTATATATTAGTGCTTTCTTATATTATAGCAGGAAAAGAGTGGAAATTTAAGCCTGCCCCAACATTGCTCCTCCATTATATTAGAAAGATTAGAAAGCTCTATGATACAAACTGCTATCACACAAAGATCGAAACTGGGAAGCATTCTCTTCTTGAAACACAGTGTCAGCCTTTGTCTTCTCATCCGGGAATTGGTTTCAAAGGTTCTTACATAGAATCTAGGCAAGCATTTTTAATCCTCTTTCGCTGAATGTCTTCAACAATTAGCCACAATTAAGGCAAATTTCCCCTCCCTCGATCTCCACATACAGATATCTGTTATACTAGGCAACGGTACGGCGGTTTCCCCTGCACTTTTGCATGGACAATACACTGTATGTCTTTTTAACGTGATCCTTCATTGATCGTTATGAAAACAAACGGCCCCGCATGTGCCCAAAAAGATCCCGAAATGGGGAGGCTTTGATTTTGTCCCAGCAAACAGAGCTCAGCCAAGCCAACACGCGCATATAATATGAATAAACTATCAGAATTCATAACGAGCAAGATACATAAATAATCTTTATTAGTGTAATGGTGCTAATGGTGATGCGGCACACGCACTTAACTCAGTTCAGTGGACTTCTACAACACTCTTCCGATTACTTTTGTTTAATACTAATGCAGTGTCGGCACATTAAACACACCGGCCACTAGTTGCAATGGTGAGTTGAAGTGTGACCCTTGACGGATAGCTTAATTGCAATATATTAACAATGCAGTTGATGATTTCTTTTCCTTAATTAACAAAATTAATTGACACGGTTGTCGCTGTAATTTGTCCAGTCAGTTTTAAATGTAGTTAGCTAGTTGTCTCACCGTAAACGACAACCGTTTGTGTGCTACAATCTTGGACAATGAAAAATTGTGGCCTATGCTCCGAGACGGAGTGCTAAAAGTCATCATCATCATCATCATTTCCCTTATTGAGTAATACGTACTTCTTTCGTTTTCTTAGTCAAATATTGCAACAAGACCTCAATAGTGCATTACTAATGTGTGATATTTTAGTGATACCTTACAAACAGATGATACAAAATGGTATTTCACAATAAAGCTAAATTGTTCTCATGTTTCCCTGCTATTTTAGATTTCGATCGTAATCGCACATATTTTCAATAAACATGCAGAGTTTTAATGAAATTTTAAAGCTGTCAGTATGTCAGCCGTCAAGGGTGTCATGTATTATACCTGAAGTGGTCGAAAATGCAAAGTGAATCAAACGCCCTACTGACTTGAAACTAAACTTGATGCACAACCTACGGAACCAAAATATTCAAGTCTTATACGTGCGACTAAAATCAAGTGTTTCTATTTCAAGACACAAAATAAAGCTTTAAATTGTACATACATTAGACAGCAATAACTCTGTTCATTTTTAAGTTGCAATTCTAATTTCTTCGTGCGACATCTTCTTCGTACCACAAACAATAAATAAATTGAAAAAAAAAAATCATTAAAAGAGTATCCTGAATTACAGAGGCCTTTTAAAATTAGTCGCTCACTTCAATGTGAATTATATTTTTCGCTAAGCTCAATAACATCTGTTTGGGGCGAAACTCGTCTGCATAATAAATTGCAACAAGACTTCCATTTACAACAACTAAGCATTTCCTTCAGTGCCTCAAAGTAATTTGTACTGGACATAAACAAAATTATTGGGTTGATTGCTGTCCCTAGAGATGGCAAAATATAGAAAAACAAACCTGAAAATAGCAAGCACGAATCTTTAGCATAAAAGGATGGAAAAACCATTCTCAATATTACAAACACAACCAGTGGAGTCCAGCAGAGGAAAAATACAATCACAATTGATATGAAGACTTTCATCACAATCATGTTCTGTTGACGATTTCTTATTCTCGTGTTCACTTGCACTTCGTCCACCGTCGGCCTTGTTCGTGTCAAGCATTTCATGATTCTAGAGTAAAGTATAATTATTGTCACTAGTGGCACACAGTAAAATATAACAAATCCGCTTAGAAAGTATATGGAGAGTTCCTTGTTATCCCATAAAAGCCTGCAATATGTCTGTTGATCCTGTTTAACTATATTCGAAAAGCGGACATAAGGAAAACCAAGCAATAGTGGAATGATCCAAGTGACCATTAGTAAAACTGCTCGAAGTCGCCTTGTCAGCATTCTAGCCTTGAAGGGATATACAATGGCGATGAATCTCTCCACGACAATCCACACTAGGCTCAGAATTGAAACAATCTGCGAAACAGCCCTGGAATACAGACTCAGTTTGCACACAACAGTAGCCACTGCATCGTCGATCAAGTGTCTCCTTGAGAGCATCCCTTCAGTAGCGTAGAGTGGCCAGTTGGTCAACGCAGATAGTAGATCAGATACTGCCATATTCACGATGAAGTAGTTTGTGCTTGTTCTGATGGTGGCGTTCATCAGAAATGTTACTGTGACTAGAATGTTGCCGACAAATGCTAAAATGCTAACGAAGGAAATAGCTGTTGTAAGCGATGTGGAAGCGATTTTGCAACATGTCGGTTGACCCAAGAAAGGATCTAAACTTGAGTTGTTCATGTTCTTGTTGCCAGAGATGTATGATCGTATTTCACACAAACATGATCAGCGTCTAATATTCAAATAATCAAGATGAACGCATTGAAGATTTGCTTTCCACCTGTCCCCGTTGTCATAGAGTGTAAATAGTGTGCACATGATCTATTGCCGTTGGTCGTTTTAATTTTTAATATCTTTTTCATGAAGATTTCCCGTCGCGTCCACCTCAAACAGAAGTGTACTGAATTAAGACAAGTTATTTAAAAATAAGTTATATCAAAACTTGTGCAAATAAACATATTTTTTGGTCATTTTGCTTTGAATATTTTCAAGGCTTGGGTTTCAAAGTACAATTTCCTGCAAGTTAAAAGCAAATTCTGAAAGAGATATAGGGCTCATATAGCGTAAGTTAATTAAGTGAATGAAATATAGATAAGACAAAACAATCAAAGAAACGTGGGACAAGGAAATTGTAATTAATTGTGTCCGGTCGCTACAATCGCAAAGAGTTGATCAGGTAGATTAATATAAAAAATGAAAAGAAAAGTCACCGATTGAGTGCCACAAATTCTTCTGAATATTCATCAATATATATGTATATATATATATATATTTTTTTTTTTTTTTTTAGTTTTTATAAATGATTATAAATTTGTACGTTGTTAAAGCGAACGTTTCGTATTTGCCATTACTTGACAAGGTCATGTCGCTTTATTGTGAATATTGCCTGATTAAGTTGGTTTTGGCTTTACAGTTTTCTTTTGTATACAAAATCCTTCGTTTGACTAGAAAAAGCAACTCTCTCATTTTAAAATCGTTACTTCATCAGCAGTGGCTTATTTCCGACCCGCTATTTTTTGCCATTGACAACATGGAAAGGAAATCGATGAAAACATCCTGTTACAAGTTGTCGACCCAAAAGCTAGTTTTGAGATATAAATCCGCCAGAAGCCGGATCAATTCGTTTTAATTAATTTTTACATTGTAGTTAAAAGAAAGGAAAATAAAGTTAAACCTCTTAACAACGTTTCATACCCCGGGGAAGAAGAGAAAAATGCATGGATAGGGGCGTGGTCGTTCTAACTTCCGATTAGTTTTAATTCCCACAGTGCAGAGCTCTTTTGACTTCGGATTAATTTAGTTATGTTGATTCCCGCACATTTAAAATATCATATTGTAGCTGTAAAAGTCGAAAGTATCTTGGCACTGTATACATTACACCTTTGTTCCAAATGGACTTGCATGCACTTGAATTTAAAATGTGATCTTAGACAATTATTAGAGGGACATTGCAAAAGCTCGCTCTTGCCTTACAAGCTTGGGATGTTTGTAAACAGTTTTCACTGTGGGAATTGTAAGATTTGTCATCAAATTTTGGTCATCTGAACCCATTCAGACCCTGAATGTAGTACCATCTTGCAAATTTACGCCCCCTGGTAGTGGGTCTGCATTCGGTTAACTGACAATCGTCAAACAGTATAAAAGGTCAAAGACATAACTTCGACATAAAATTTAACTGACAACTCGAATTTGTAGTGGTTTTTACTGACAACTGCATGACATGCTAACTTAGCAGCAGGACGCTAGAGTGTCATATTTCGTAATAATTTTAAAAAGACCTTTCTGGTAGACTAAAGCATGTTCGCCTGAAGAACGTAAATAATATTAAGGTGACTCGATCGAAATAAATGACGTGCTGTATGCCTGTCTAAAAACTCTAATAACTTCACCATTTCTGACTCGATTTCCCTGAAACTTTCGCATGTTATACGAAATTTATCGTGGAATAATATGTATGTCAATATGTTGATCTAATATTCGTTAGTTTTGCGCGATGTTACATTTATTGAACACTACTTTTTGGATAAAATTGCTATTTAAAATTGCTATTTACAGATAAGCATGTAGCGACGGAACACTGTCAATGCATCCCCCCAGTCCACGTGCAAATTCCTCAAATTCTCATCAAATCCAAAAAATTTACATAGAATTCAAATAACAACAAGGCCGTGTTCACAACAGAGTTGAAGCAGTGCTTCACTTTAAAAATATATTTCATCCAAATCAAGGCAGCTCCAGCAACGTAAAATAGCGCAAAGTGTGTGTAAGATATTCATTTTTATGTTCCAGTAGTTTTATTCGATTCGTCCGGTTAGTTTTCATATAATTCAGAAAAACGTAAATTTGGCAACTTCGCTACATTTTAACGCAAAAGGTGAGTTTATAACATTACCTCAAACTTTGTCATCGTTTCAAATAGCCGAATGTGATTTGGAGCTAATAAAACTGATACATTGAACCTTCTTTTTCTTCGGTTGTTGTGCTTTTAGGTGAAATTTGGAAGCGCTGGAGCGTTCCAAACTTCGAAGTTCGCCCGGAGTAAATATTTTGATGTCCAAATTGTACCGGGGTTTCTGTTCCAACGATTTTGCGGAAACTTGACCAGTCATGGCAAGATGGTATTACGAGCTAACTGCAGAAGTTTAAACGAAATCTTAGCGCTCAGTTATCTGTAAATAGCAATTTTATCCAAAAAGTAGTGTTCAATAAATGTAACATCACGCAAAACTAACGAATGTTAGATCAACATATTGACATACATATTACTCCACGATAAATTTCGTTTAAAATGCGAAAGTTTCGGGGAAATCGAGTCAAAAATGGTGAAGTTATTAGAGTTTTTAGACAGGCATACAGCACGTCATTTATTTCGATCGAGTCACCTTAACATTGGTCAGCACTATCGATTATTATGTTTCAGTGTTTCTTGGTCAGTGTTATCATGTCGCGCGTTTCCACAAAATTGTTAAATTATGGCAAATATACGAAACACATTTAGCACAGAGGTTAAAATTCATGAGTTCTTGGCCAAAATTGAGTGGAACACAAATGTCACGAGGCCAACAGTATACAGAGTTGGGAAACATCACAAAACGACATCACAGCCGCTTCAAAAATGTTCTTCATTGTAAGAGGTGACCGTATGTTTTTTCTTGAAGACTTGGATTTTTTAGATCGAAAATATTTTAATTTGTCGTTCATCTGGAACAAATACAATCAAAGTCCCTTTGGGCTGTCTCGTGTCTCTTTTCAATATTTTTGTGTAATTTGAGATTTCAGTGTTAAAACGTTAAACCACAAGGTATAGCCTCGTTTTGGTGCTAAGTTTGTTTTCGTTCGATAATTTCATAAAATGACTGTTATTTTATAATTCTTTTTGATGTATTGATGTCTTGTTTCTTTTGTTTTTGTAAAGTTCTCAGGCTCATAGGCTAGTTTTCTACCAGGTAGTTTTGTTTCGTCTTAAACTCAACCTGACAGTTGCAATTCGCTAAGGGTGCAGAGGATTACAAAGAAGGGGCATTCCAAATTAGGAAAAAAAAGGTGCCCCCTTTCTTTGTCCGTAGAATATGCTAAAGTGTAAGATCAATGTAAGACATTGACTTTGATCAGTAGTAGAGAGTATTCTGGTCTCGAATTTTCACTATTCGTTATCGTCGCTATTTAGGACTATTCGTCACTATTTACAACTATTCGTTACAATTTGGAACTATTTGTCACTTTTCGTTACTATTCGTCACTATTCAACTACTATTCGCTACTAGCCGGCTACTAGTCGTCATCATTCACGACTTACGACTCGTATCAGCTCGTGTATATTGGACATGGATGACTTTTCACATACTATTCGCGACTATTCGGGAGTATTCGTACTATTCGCGACTATGTGCTATTCGATTTTTCCAGACATCTATTTAGACCAAGCCGTCATTCAACACAGGAGAGGGGACTGTTCAGAAGCTTTTTAGTCAGAGAAGCGTGTACTCGACATCAGACTGAGGCTGTCTGGTGAAGAACATCGAAACACTGCTGACAGCTTCCATAAAGTAGGGGTTACACAACATTCACTGGGCGACTACATCTCCGTTCTTGAGCCCAAGAATCATGCACTTGATATCAGACGGAAACGGTTTGCTGAAAACCATTCAGAGACTGCTGACAGCTATCTTTCAGTGGGAGTTACACAACATTCAGTTGGAGACTACAACTCTGCTCTCGAGCCCAAAAAGGGTGCACTTGAAATCAGACGGAAACTGTTTGGTGAGCATGACTAACAACAACCATGAAGTGAGGGTTACACAACATTCACTAGGAGACTACACCTCTGCTCTTGCCTATGAGAAGTGTTCACTTGATATCACACTGAGACTGTTCGGTAAAAAACATCCAACGACCACTTACAGCTACCATTCAGTAGGTGTAACACAACATTCACTACAAATTGTCCGCTCTTAAGTCCAAGAAGCGAGGGCTTTATATCAGATAGAAACTGTTTGGTGAAGGATAGTCAGAGACAGCTGACAGCTACCATTCAGTAGGGGTGTACACATCATTCACTGGGCGACTACATCTGACTGCTCTGGATCCGGATCCAAGCTTGTACTTGATATCAGTCTGAAACTGTTTGGTGAAGAACATTCAGAGATGGCTGAGAGCTATCATTCAGTAGGGGTTACACAACATTCACTGGGCAACTACATCTCCACTCTGAAGTCCAAGAAGCGCGCGTATGATATTAGAATGAAAGTGTTTGGTAAAGAACACTTACAGACTGCTGACAGCTACCATTCAAAAGGGGTTACACAACATTCACTGGGAGACTACATCTCTTGTCTCTAGTCAGACAAGCGTGCATTCGACATCAGAATGAAACTGTTTGGTGACTGAGGACACCCAAAAACGGTCACAGCAATCGTTCAGTATTGTTTATTTTCAGTATTGTTTCTCATTTTTAGCTCATTACCGGTTGAGTATACTGAATCATTACCAAAGTAAGTATATGAAACTTTATTTAAACAGGGTGGGTCATTCAGGTGGAAGACTAGTATCTATAGGTGCGCTGCATCTAAAACTTACATCACATTAAAATTTAAGATTAAAAATAGTACTCCTTATTACAATGCTATTACAAAAAGAGGCTAAAATATACTTTACCAAAAAGCTTTTATAACAGGAAATGTTTCTCTAGGCTGTAAAAAGCTTGTATGTTATCTACGCTTGCATTTTTCGCGCCTCTAAAAAGAAAGGTGTTTTTAGAAGATTTACCATTTCCGGGGATGGGGAAAGCAGAGACCGGGGAACATTTTGCTGGGAAAATTTTAAGTCTTATTTTTTCATATGCAAGAAATAAAAATGGCGAACATGCAGGAAAACGAAATGATAAAGCACTCGGGAAAACAAAATGACAAAACAAGTGGGGAGACAAAATTACAAAACAGGCGGGAAAACAAAATAACAGAACAAAATATTATTTATGAATTTTTACCAAAAAAGAACGTCCTCTCTATTTTTGACGCAAAAGAACGTAAGAGGAATTAAGCGTTACTCCAAGCATTCGTCCCCCACCTTCTGTGCCGACCGTTAAATTGCGCTGTTTTCCATTTCTTTTGTGATTTATTGCCCGCTTTCTACGATCCAAGAACAATGTCAGAAAATAGAGTATTTCACACATGTTTCTTGCGACGAAAACGCTGAAAATGGAAATACCGGTATGTTTGTAACGAAATAGCATTCCCAAGGTAAGTTACAGGTAAACTCACCGCGGGAACACGTTACGAGGTGTTTGCCGTCACACACTTAACATTTAACACTTTACCAAGGTCAGTAATCTTTCATACTGTTTTCGGTGCGAACTGCGGTCAACTGCGAAAATGGATAATTCGAGGTGCTCGTTAGCAGCATCTCGCTTTTATTATTTATACTGTTTCGATAGTCCTCTACTGCTTTGTTATGTCAGTGTTTCAGACACCGAAGAATTAGAAGGCGAAGACTCCGTTTATATAAATCTCCTTGTTGGATGTTTCTAGGCCTAGAGATTAAATCGAAATACATATAAGAAAATGCACTACAGATCTTCCTTGACTTGTGTTGTATTTAAACGCCAAATTTCCAAAAAAAGTAGCTTATACTTACAAATCACACTGAAATCAGCAAGCAATCCAGCCATGATTCTAAGAAAGACCACGTTTTTGCTGCCTCTAGTTGAACACGCAAAGTTGACCTCCAGAAATATAAACTATATTTAATTTCAAGTTTCTCTGTTTATTTTATTTGCTTATCTTTGAGGTTTGCCTCGCGCGATCGGTCATTTTATCTTGGGGTACTTGAAAAACCTACCTATTTACCTCGGTAACTTTCATGGGCGATTCTTTTGTTCTTTTTGATGTATCCATGGAAATGCACCGCGGTAAATTTACCTTGGGAAATGTTGGTCACACACGATTTGTGAGTTTTCCGAGGTAAAGAGCCCATTTACCACGGTAAAAGGACGATGTGTAACCGGAACTGTATAAGTTTGACACACTACACTTGACACTAAGCTATTCCGTACTGGAAACCCTGCACTGCTACACAGATCAAGTAATTTGTTCCAGTCAACTCTTGTTAATTACATTTTATGCAGTCACGAAAAACCTTTCGGTAACGATTCTCGCATCGCGACCGCATAAAAACAAAATCTATAATCAGAGGGCTAGTTTCGTGGTCTGTATGTTTTTGTTTTTTTTTCACTACTAAAATAAAAGTTGACTGAAAATCTAACATTTCGCAATGATTGGAAGTAAAATCATAAAACGCTTGGGTCTATTTGGAAAGGGAGGTTTTTTTAAATAAAAGTTAATAAAATAGTTAGGTGCCATTTTCACGGCAAAGCCACTGCCGGGCTACTTTTCACACGCGAACAGAAATCAAGTTTATCGCCGCGTAGAACACAAAGCAAACTACTCCCCGGCAGTTAGAAAGGACTAATACAAAGTATAAACGAAAGGGATAAATTGTATTTGGCGAGTTCTATTAGATTCGGTAGACAGAAATTTCTTTTAAAAGGTGTAAACAACTAAGACCGTTTGACCTTGTATCGTTTGTCGGATGCTACGCCACTTGCGCACTATCAAAACAATTTCAGGAAATTGGATGTCAATCAAATGCGTTTTCGATGAGGTATCAGAACACGCAAAACTCGTACGGCACGCACATTTCTTTCGAGCCTTCTGTAAAAAGAAAATTCACACAATCACAAATCACGCAGTTTGCTCCTTTAGCGATAACTTATTAAATCGACGGTTTGAAAGAATAGCAAATCCAGATCAGCCAATGAATGGCGGTCAACATTGGCCATTTCCATCGACAAGCGCCACATTTTATCGTCCAGCTACAACTACTGGCGAGTTCTAAGCACGCCATCGCCTCAGTCTTCAGTTGCAAGTGATGTCGAAGTACTTGCTACGGCAAACACAAAAACGAAAAAACCTCTCGTTAAGTCTGCTGACTGGACTGAGGAAGAAACGCACGAACTTCTTGAAGCGTAGGCGCCAAAATTCAGTAAGCTGTGGGGAGTTTCACAAAGAGAAGAAATCACACTCTGGAACGATATCTATTCTTTGTATAAAGAAAGGTGTCCAGAAAGCCAGAGAATGCTACCGCAGGTGAAGAAACGGCAGCAGAATCTAGAGTACGGGTTCAAGCAGTTAAAGCAGCGATCTCGCTCGACTGGAGAAGCTGGAATTCAGGAAATTATAGAAGGCTTCCCCTATTTCGACATCTTTGTTGAGGTGCCGGTGGTGGGACATCGATCCATCTAAAACGGCAATCAAATGAGTCACTACCTTTACCTCAGAGCCGAGTGTAAACGAGGCTTCGCAAATCGAAAGTGTAAGTGTTTCTCTCCATGAATCAGAACTGCCTGAGAAAAGAAAGGCGAGAAAGTACGACTCCAGACTGGCAGAGTTCCTGGAGTTCTTTTATTGAAATGTGTGAAAACAAAAGAGTATGGAACAGGACAAAGCAAGATTTGAACGATCGGCTGAAATGTTCCGTGACGCCAAGAGCAGGCAAATGGAACAAACAAACGCCATACTTGCTGGCTTAAAATCTAATCGTTTATTTTCTGTTATTGGATCGTTGTTATCCGTGCCATAGGTCACCCATTCAAAATGTTGTGCAAGTGCAATACTCACGTAGCAAACACAGTCTTCTTTAGGGTCTCGTTTTTCTGTTCAACCTTTTTCAACGCAATTCTCCAACGAGCTTTCAACATGCCAAATGCTCGTTCCACTACAGATCGTAGCGTACCGAACTTTAAGTTAAACTTTCTCTGCTCCTGAGTCAGGCGTGTTCTGTCCGGGTAGGGTTTCGCTAGCCAGTTCGTTAAGTACTGTCGCCAGCTAAAAGGGGCCTTATTTCTGTTCCATTTAGATTGCCCGTTGGACAGCTAAGAATTTGCTCGTTCGCTGCAAGTTCATAAAAAAACGCCATCTCTTCTGCGTGCATTGCATGTCGTTTATTTACAGATAACGTCAACACTTTATATCATCGTGCGAGTGCACCGAATTTGTTGCGCTTGATAGACGAATCAGAAGAACCGTACAAGACTGTGAACTTACTACAGCAATAAACGTAAAAGAAAAGAAATAAATTTTAAGAACAGTAAAGCGTGCCTGTATCTCACATAATAAGCCCTTTACAATAAATACTCCTAACCTACAGTTTGTTAAACCAGCGCGATGCGACCTCTTTGTTAAAGAAACATTATCTGTTCTTTGATATGAAATTCCGGCGGCCTCACAAAGCAAATCTTGACATGGCGGGAAAAATATTGATATGGCGGGAAAATTCCGCGGCCTCACAAAGCAAACACGCATGGAATGCACCTTGGAATGCACCTTCTCCCCCTCGCATATTCTCGTGTCGTCATGACAACGTCATGACGACACGAGACAAAAAGGGTTATAGAGTTAAATGGCTTTCATGATGCTGTCAGCTTTTACTTTTACAATATGTTATTCTTAATGTGCAGAAAACAGCACAACAAAACTTGTCCGTAGTCAGAAGAGTACTGTAAGAACATTGTGGGTGTTCGAGACGTGTGCCTGCTCTGAAAAGCGCATTATTAATTACTACAAATACTCGAGAAAACACTGGGTGGGTAGACTTGCCATAAAATGAAAGACAAATGTCGCAGATATGAGCCGATAACCTTTTAACGCCAAAAAAATCTGTTATTTGCTTTTAAGATCGTTACAATGTATGCTTACAAACACACAATGATGTATGTAATGTCACAGAGTTGCCATACTACTTTCAATATCCAGTAAGATGTTTTTCGAAGCGTAACTTTTAAATTGAGTAAGTTAAAAACTGCATAGGAAATAAAAATTTTCTGTGGCTTATCTCTCCTTCTCTCCTTTCATGTATTTCAAATAATTATTGAAGAAAACATTGCTTGCTTTAGCCGCATTGTTTTTTAATTGAAATCCTGCCATCAACACCTGTTTCGAAGGGAACTAAATTACAATATTCGGTTTAGTTATGTCTCGATATTAAAAATAAAAAAAGATGCAATAAGTGTGAGTTTTTCTAGAAAGAATTAATTTCGATCGCAGTAATATTGCATATGAGATTACTTATTAGCTAGTTCAGCACAAAGTCGAAATAATTGTATGGTAAATAAAAATATATTTTCCGTGGTTACCTCACAGCTGTTACAATAGTGAAATCTTTTTTTTATGCAAGGCTTAGAACTATCATGAGTACTCTCTTTCATCAGATTTTCAAATGTGGTTACAGAATGGAGACCATAGTATTGTCGATATTCAGCAAAAGTTGTGATATGCATAAGAAACGAAATCAAGCAACAGAATATCTAGTCTTACCCTACAGTAACCGCTTAATTTTCGGTCAATAAAACATGTATGACATAACAATCGACTGTTTGCTTTGAGTAGAATAGAGACAGTCCCGACGCAGACGATTCTTTTGTGCGCGGTTATTTGGGATTCGTAAAGGTAATTAGATCATCGCTCGATCTTCTTTGAAGTGAACCCAAGTTAGAGCCAACTACAAAATGTATAACCAAAGCGAGTTTTCGAATTATTGAGTGCAATCGTTTGCGTTAATGCCAGTCAGCCTTTACAACAATTCTACTTTAGAAACAAAATAACAATTTAAAATGTGACGAGATGCAATAGCGTTTTTTAGAATCCAAGTACAGGGTTATTTCAAAATCGAAACTCTATGTCTTTCTTGTATCTAATAACAAAAAGTCTATGACTTTTAAAAGATTTCCCATTTCAAGTTAGTTGCTCTCTTCAACGTGCTGAAAAATTCGTCTGAATTTACAACAAACCTTCCACGTAAAACGATTGAACGTTAACATATCCTTCAGTGCCTTATAAAAATTTGTACTAGACACAAATAGAATTATTGGGTTAATTGCTGTGTGTAAAGTTGGAAACACATAGAAAAACAAACCTGCAAATATCAAACATGAATCTTTGGCATACAGGGATGGAAAAACCATTATGAGTAAAATAAACACACACAGTGGAGTCCAGCATAGAAAAAATACAATCACAATCGATATGAAGACTTTCATCACAACCATGTTCTGTTGACGATTTCTTATTCTCGTGTTTTCTTGCACTTCGTCCACTGTCGGCCTTGTTCGTGTCAAGCATTTCATGATTCTATAGTAAAGTATAATTATTGTCACTAGTGGCACACAGTAAAATGCAATAAATCCACTTAGAAAGTATATAGAGAGTTCCATTTGTTCCCATAAAAACCTGCAGTATGTCTGTTGGCCCTGTTTAACGATTTTTGAAAAGGGAATATACGGAAAACCAATCAATAGTGGAATGATCCAAGTGACCATTAGTAAAACTGCTCGGAGTCGCCTTGTTAGCATTCTAGCCTTGAAGGGATACACAATGGCGATGAATCTCTCCACAACAATCCACACCAGGCTCAGCACTGAAACACCCTGCGAAACACATCTGGAATAAAATGCCAGTTTGCATACTACTGTAGCCACTGGATCATCGATCAAATGTCTCTTTGAAAGCATCCCTTCAGTAGCGTAGAGTGGCCAGTTGGTCAAAGCGGATAGTAGATCAGATACTGCCATGTTCACGATGAAGTAGTTTGTGCTTGTTCTGATGGAGGTGTTCATTAGAAAAGTTACTGCGACTAGAATATTGCCGGCAAATGCAAAGATACTGACAAAAGAAATTGCTATAGAGAGCGTCGTGAAAATGATTTGGGAACACGTTGAATTATCCAGAAATGCGTCAGACCCGGTCGAGTTGTTCATGATGTGTTGGTTAGGTGTAAGATTTAATATTTCTGAAATGAGATTTACATCTTATTTGAAATAATCAGGGAAAAGGTGTTGACAGTTTGCTCTCCACTTGTCTCTGACGTAGTACAAGGTAAACAGACGTCATGCGGAAGCATCAGAGCAACAAGCGTCTGGGAACATAATTCTTTGCTATTACTCAAAATTTGTGATCCACATAAAGGCTTCACATACGTTTATTGCCCCGAATAAATAAATAAATAAATAAATAAATAAATAAATAAATAAATAAATAAATAAGAAAGTAGTTGAGTAAGAAAGTACTAAGAGTAATTTTAAAAAGCTTACAACTTTTACAGAAAATTGCTCATTTATTTCTAGCTTACGGTATTTTCAAAAAATTACATAAAATTTTTTGCCTGCAAATGGGACTTTTATGTCTTCTCTCCCTGCATTTGTCACTGTAGCTGAGTTGTATTGGTTCTTCGGGAAGAGCTAATGATAGTTGTGTCAACCACCTTCTATAGCTGAGTGTAGGTCACATCACTTAGCAAGCCATGCGCATGCCATTACTTGCTTTGAAAAAGAGTGCAAACTGATGGCCTGGGCCGAGAGTATCCTCGCTGGCGTTTATGGGATTATTTGAGGAAAAACAAGTACTCGCAGAGAGGAACTCACAGAAGAACGCTGAATGCGATGGTGATTTTAAGATTGACATATAAAGTCTAGAGACAACGAACGAGTTACACTCGGAGCTGTTTGCAAATAAATAAATAAATAAATGCAAGCGAGCCCTTGATCATAATAGGCCATTTCCGAGCTGGCCTTTGCCTCGTTTTTAAAACGAGTCCTCGAACGAAACCATCCAAATGAAAGTGAGTTTAATTTGCATGAAAATGAAAATGGAGGTGAAGGCGAAACTCATTTCCATATGAATGGTTTCGCACAAAGGCTGAAAGGCTAAAAGTCACTCGGAAATGGCTCTGCGTGTCTTCCATCCTGACACGAGCCCCTACTAAATGGTTTTCGAAAACGTCCTTGCGATTTTTTTGTCACAGTTACTTTAAAATATATACAAAAACAATTGAATTTGGCAATAATCCTTGAAAAAACATGGGATCAAACTCATCCTTTTTTCTTTTTTTTTTCTTTTTTCTTTTGATTCTTTTCGTCAAAAAAATAAGAAACATCTCATCCATGAGTATGACCTAACCTGAAATAATATCAGTCAAAGATGGAGAAAATAACTGGTTATCACTACAAGAGACTCTTCAGAATTATTCGCAACGAACAAATTTTGAACCTCCCCCCACCCACAACCACTCGCACCGACACTCTCGGCCCAGGCTGCCACTCTTTTCTGATGAAAGAAAGTGCTCAAGATAGTTCTAAGCCTTTCATCTATAGATGATTTCAGTGTCATTTGAACACCTGTGAGCTCACCAGAGACAATACTTTTTTGTTTACCACTCAGTTATATTTCGACTTTGTGCGGAACTAGCTAATAAATAATCTCATATGTAATATAAGCGATTTTGAAAACCTTACATTGATTTTATCCTAATCTTTTGGACCAAGCCATAATATAGCTAAACCGAACACTATACTTTAGTTCCTTTCGAAACAGGTTGTAATAATTATTGGGAAGGACAACCAAGTACAACGGAACACTCTTACTGAGTTCTACTCTCAAACTCTACATGATCGCAAGTGACAACGAAGGCCAACAGAATATTTAATAAGTCAAAATACTGGTGGGAACTGGTCCCTAGAGAACGTGACTAACGTAATTATGCTACTCATGCATCTGTTTAACACATCTATTATAACACAAGTGTTGATGGCAGGATTTTAATTAAAATAGTCGGCTAAAACAAGCAATATTTTCTTTAATAATTATTTGAAGCGCATGAACATGATGAAAGGAGTCGAGAAACAGAGGTAATCTTTTGAAAATCATTATTGCCTATGAAATATTTAATTATATTTGATAACATTTAAAGTTGCGCTACGACAAATTTCTTACTGCATTAAAACTAGCATGGCAACTCTTAGCTGCGAAGGAGACTGGGAAAGTCTGTGACATTGTGTTTTGTGAGCATGTAACGATCTTAAAAGCAAGTGAAAGATTTGCTGGCATTAAAAGGTTATCGGCTAATATATCTGACATTTGTCTTTCGTTTTATGGAAAGTCTACCTACCTCACGTCTTAGCTCAATTAACCCACACAATCTTCTTACAGTGCTCTTCTGATTTCGGAGTTTAATTTGTTCTGTTGGTTTTCGCATATTACAAATAACGTAAAAGTAGAAACTGACAGCATCATGATAGCCAACATCAATGTATTTGTTCCAAATAAACTATAAAGGAAAATTTTGTTACGCTTGAATTGAAAATCTTTTCGGTCGTCTGAAAAAAAGGGCTTGAGTTGGAAACGTCACAAGATAAAACTGACCAAGAAACACTGAACCATAATAGTTAATAGTCCGAAGTTATTATTTAGGACTTTCAGGCGAACATACTTTACTCTACCAGGAGGCGTTTAATTGCAAGATCGTAATACATTCGCTTCTGATCTATGCTTTTTTCTTTCTTTTGTCCCAGGCTGTGGCCCGTTCTTGAGAGGTTTAACTGTGTTTTCCTTTTTCTTAACTACAATGTAAAAATCAATAAAAAAAACTGATTTCTATCTTAAAAAAGGAATATGTTCGCCGGTGTTTTCATCGATTGTATTTCCATGCTGACAAATGGCATGAAATGACTTGGGGTATAATGATTGCCGATTTTAAAATAAGTGAGTAATTTTCACCAGTCAAACGATGAATATAGTAAGGGATTTTACCATCCGGCCAAAATTTGTCTTTCCACAATCAGCATGCTCAGTGAAAACGCCAGTAGGAAAAACCCCCCTTTGATTACGGCATAAATTTATGATCAATATTAAGAAATAATTAGCAAAATTCATCGTGATTGATAGTAAATCGTTGTTGTGTTATTCAATGACTTTTCTTTCCGATTTTAGATAAGTTCAATCAGTTATCGGCGATTGTATTAAAGCAATCCTCTTTTGCTTCAGTGGGTTACTTTAACTAATTGTGCTCTAAGGGCGCAGTTTCTCTTGAGCTCTTAGAGTAGTTCCTAGTTACCTTTTAACTTGTAGTGAATAATACTGTGAAAGCCAACCCAAGAAGTAATGGCGACGGGAAGTCTTCAGGAAAAAGATATTTAATTAATATGACAGACAGCAAAATATATTATCTTAACGTTGTTTACCATGTATGACGTCAGGGACAGCTGCAAAGCAAATGTTCAATGCGTTCTCCATAATTATTTGAAATGAGACGCTGATAACGTTTCTGTGAAATACGATCATACATCTCTGGCAAGAACTAAGCATGAACAACTCAAGTTCATATCCTTTCTTGGATCAACCGACATGTTCCAAAATCGTTTCCACATCGCTTACAACAGCTATTTCCTTCGTAAGCATTTTGGCATTTTTCGGCAACATTCTAATCACAGTAACATTTCTGATGAACGCCATTCTGAGAACAAGCACAAACTATTTCATCGTGAACATGGCAGTATCTGATCTACTATCCGCTTTGACCAACTGGCCACTCTACGCTACTGAAGGGATGCTCTCAAGGAAACATTTGATTGACGATCCAGTAGCTACTGTTGTGTGTAAACTGGGTCTGTATACCAGAGTTGTTTCGCAGGCTGTTTCAGTGCTGAGCCTAGTGTGGATTGTTGTGGAGAGATTCGTCGCCATTGTGTATCCCTTCAAGGCTAGAATGCTGACAAGGCGCCTCCGAGCAGTTTTAGTAGCTGTCACTTGGATCATTCCACTAATGATTGGTGCTCCTTATATCCGCTTTTCGAATATAGTTAAACAGGGTCAACAGACATACTGCAGGCTTTTATGGGGTAAAATGGAACTCTCTATATACTTTCCAAGTGGATTTGTTATAATTTACTGTGCGCCACTAGTGACAATAATTATTCTTTACTCTAGAATCATGAAAAGCTTGACTCGAACAAGGCCGACAGCGGACAGAGTGCAAGAAAACACGAGAATAAGAAATCGTCAACAGAACATGATTGTGATGAAAGTTTTCATATCGATTGTGATTGTATTTTTCCTCTGCTGGACTCCATTGGTTGTGTTTGTAATATTGAGAACGGTGTTTCCATTTTTGTATGCCAAAGATTCATGTTTGCTATATGTAGCTTTGTTTTTTTACATTTTGCCTTCTTTAGGGACAGCAATCAACCCAATAATTCTGTTTATGTCCAGTACAAATTATTTTGAGGCACTAAAGGAAATGTTTAATTGTTGTAAATGGAAGTCTTGTTGCAAATGCAAACGAGTTTCACCCCAAACAGATGTTATTGAACTCAACGGGTAATATCTTTCACATTGAAGTGAGCGACTAATTTTAAATGGGCTCTTTAATTCAGGATTCTATTATTTTCTTTTCTATTCAAAGATCCCTCAACTACTTATTGTTAGGCGTATGAGGATAAAAACTAACATGGCAATTCTTAGCTGCGAAGGATACTAGGCAATTTTGTGACATTACATTCATTATTGTGTGTTAGTAAGCCAGTAACTATCTTAAAAGCAAGTGACAAATTTGCTGCCATTAAAAGGTTATCGGCGCATATCTATGACATTTGTCTTTCGTTTTATAGCAAGTCAACCTATATCAGTGTTCTCTTGAGTATTCGTAGCATTTAATAGTAGGTGTTTCTAATTCAAGCACGCCTCAATAGACCCCACAAGGTTCTTACAGTGCTCTTATGTTTTCTGACGAGTTTAATTTGTTCTGTTGGTTTCCGCATATTATAAATAACATATCGTAAAAGTAGAAACTAACAGCATTATGACAGTTATATAACACTATAAACGTCATGTATTTGTTCCAAATAAACTACAATTTAAATTTTTTTGTGCTTGAATTTAAAATCTTTTCGACCGTCCAGAAAAAAAGCCCTCAAGAAAGACACCGGTCACCTATTATAATGAAGGGATTTGCTGAAGCGGCTGTAATGTTGGCTTGTGATGCTCGCTGTGGGCCTCGCGAGATTGGTCTTCCATTGAATTTTGGCCAAGAGCTCATGAATTTTAACCTCTCTGTAACATGTGCTTTTTATATTCACCTTAATTTGACAATCTTGTGGAAACGCCACAAGATAAAACTGACCAAGAAACACTGAACTTTAATAACCCATAGTCTGAAGTTATTAATTATTATTAAATTCTCAACCTCGGATAATGCAATTCTAGCTTTCTGATTGGTTCACTAGATCTCGGTTATCAGCCATTATATCTGCGTTTGACCTTATATGGGAAACGAGTGCGGCAAGTGCCACTCAGTTTAAAAATTCTCCTGCGGGAAGCGAAAGTTCCATCAGAAAAATGGCAAATTTGGCGAGGTTTTTAGCTTATACAAGAAATAATCGACAGTGCCTTCCCTAAAACCACACAGATACCACAAAATGCCATAGTTGACTCAACTACGTAAAACTGAAAGGATTGATGCGAAATGTTTAATTAAAAATACTTGTAAATGTACAACAAGAGCGACTAAACGAAGAAGAAAAGCAGCAAATAATTTACGGGAAGACCAGAAAACTGACACAATTTCATTCAGTGTTCGACGTAAAATTAGGCTCAGCACTTCAGTTAAGTTTGTTACCTTTCAATCTTGATCTTGTCCTTTTATACTTCAATAAACTTCATCGAATCTGAGTGCAATTTCGTTTCAGCATAATGTAGTAGTCTTGATGACAGCCGTGGAGCCGTAAACAAGGACAATATGTAAACACTTGCTTCGCTCGTCTTGCACAAGGCGTATAATTTCCAGAAAAGCTATTGCTTCGGATCTTCCCGTAAACCTTAATTGTTGTCACAATTTTCCAGGATGAAAAGACGATTTACGAGGAGATTTTCCGAGGAAAATCTTCAGAAGAAAACTCTCTCGCTCGCTTTCCTCGCGTGTTTCATTCAACTCAAAAAGTGAACACCGCGCCACAAATTTTCCCGCCTCCTCATACTATCACTTCTTTTACATCAAAATGAAATGTCCAGTTGATTTATACTAAAGAAGAATTTAATAAAACAATTATTCCATTCGCCCTTGTTGGATACGAGTGGTTATAGCCAGCTCGGCGCTTCGCGCCTTGTTGGCTATTTACCACCTCGTATCCAACGCGGGCTCATGGAATAATTGTTAATTATTTACGTTTTTCAGGCTAACATTCTTTACTCTACCAGGAGGCGTTTAATTGCAACATCGTGCTACATTCAGCATCTGTGCAGATGGCAAACATTAGCTAAAATTTAATGAATGACAAATTTCACAGATCGTTTACAAACATCCCAAGCTTGAACGACAACCGCGTTTGCGACTTCATGACCGATGTCTTTCTTTGGGGCCTAAGGTCAGATTTTAAATTAAAGTTGAATGCAACGTGCTTTATCTGTAGTCCATTTCAAACAAAGGCTTGAGGCATACATAGTTTTATGGAATTGCACATTCAAGTTGGACTTCATACACAGACTCCCATATCGTTCTTCACGCCCTTTGTCAGCGAGGCTTCAAATCTACGTCGCTTTTTAAGTCGTTTAATAAATTCATCAAGCGCCACGGCGCAATACACTCCTTTTTAGGACTATTTTGCAGAATACAAAATAGGAGATAGGTTTGAGCGTGCGAATTCACTCGCTCGGTCGGTCGGTCCTTTGGTCGTACAGTCTTGTTTGTAATTCAGCTGACCAATGCAAAGCTTCACTTGACGATGAAATTTTAAAAATGTCTACAAATGTAAAACGTAGTGAAGCAATGAGTGGTGAGATAATTACAGCTATGTCAAGAGCATGCGGTGTGAGCATTTCCCTCTTTAAATTGTTTAAAAAAAAAACTAGAGATCATTTATTGTCCTTGTTACGAAATGAACGCGGGTTCCTGGCAAGCATGGGTTTAACTAACATGATGCATACAATGAGCAAAATAATAAATTATTATAAATGGCAAGTACTTATTAACTTCTTAAAACAGATTGTGTGCGTGCTGAGGCTTAGGCTGGGGATGAGACTGAGCGTTCTTATTATTATCATTATTATTATTATTATTATTATTATTATTATTATTATTATTATTATTATTATTATTATTATTATTATTATTATTATTATTATTTTACGATTTGAGGCCGAAGACGTTCTTAAGTTACATGTTATAAGACTACGATCGGCTGCAAACTGAGATGTTCTACATAGTGTATCATGCAATGAGAAAGGAACACTGGTAATATTAAGGTATTTCCTATTAAGCATTGAGATAATTGTACTGTTGGACCACAGTTCAGTTTGCATTTATTTTTACTGCTCATTTAACACGGAATTAAAACAAATGGGCAAAATAAAGACGTTGTCGGACTCTCAGCGTGTGGTATGCTCTAAGCATATTCTTAAGATTTTGGTAAATCTCAGTCTCAATGTTCTTATTAAAATGGTTCTTAAAAAGAGTGTAAATGAGAACTATGGCTTTATAAAGGGAGTGAAGATTGGCATTTCATGGCGGAAAATCACCGACGTACCCTTTGCTTGTTTGTATTCTTTATATCGTCTAGGTATTCCTAATTCCTCAGTTCACGCCCTCTTCCTTTGACTTCGATACAGGTGCGCGAGCTAGCATCATGTTAAATGCGCACGCTCTGCTTAATTTTTTATTTATTTATTTATTTTGACGTGTGCGCTTTGTTCGTAATTTAACGGTTTAAGAAAGTGATCATTTCATATACATTACATCTTAACGGTTTAAATTTATTTTTGCGTTATTTTCCTTAATTACTATTATTATGTTTTCTCTGTAACGTACTAAATTGTCCTGCAATTGGTATAGGATTTAATGGAACCGAGACCGATTGTATATGATGGCAATAAGATATTTACAGGAGCTACTTTTGTGTTTGTGGTCTGTCCACTATCATGATGCTTTTTGCAACTACATTGTGTCATTTTTTATGTGCGTGTAACTGCTGTCAAGTTGAATATTAGAGCTAAGCTTAGATATTAGCGACGCGTAAGATCAAATTTCATAGTACCTCGTGCGCTGTTGCTTGCGAGAGAGTTCATGCGAAAGAGTTATCTACGAAGTTAATAACTGCGTTCATTTGCGACTTCTATTCAGGCGTACAGAGAGGACAATCGGTAAACGTAATTTTCTCTCCCCGTATTGTCTTCGTTTCATCTTTTAATCGATTATTGTTAGGGTTTTCGTGCGCTCGTCTTGATCTTGTATTGTTATGTAATAATTATTGTTTTAGTTTCGTTTAGCGTCGCCTAGACTAGGTTTTGCTTGTACTCTAGTTTGACGTTTTTGGACATCAGATCGTTAATCCATAATAAATGGCATCGGAATCACCGTTATTCGTGTCTGGTGTCGAAAATCAGTACATCGATGTCCTCGTGAGAACTTTTGAGGTGCGAATTCCGACGTAGTCAAACGCCTGCATTTACAGTGCGGAAACCAACAGAACAAGACTAATCGGAAGTCTAAAGAGCACTGTTAGAGCACTGTGGGGATCGAAACTAATCGGGAGTTAGAGCGACCACACGCCGATCAATGCTGTTTCCTCTTCTGTCCCAAGGTGTGGCCCGTTATTGAGAGGTTTAATTTTTTTTTTCTTCCTTACAAAGTAAAAATCAACAAAAAAGGGATTTCTATCTCAACTTCGACAACTTGTAAACAGCATAATGTCCTCCAGTGTTTTCATCGATTTCATTTTCATGGCTGACAACCGGCATGAAATAAAGTGGCGTGATAAGTATCGCTTACTGAAGTACCGATTAAAAAAAAGAGTACTTTTCACCAGTCAAACGTTGAATATAATATGGAATTTTACCATCGGGTCAACATTTGCCTTCGCACAAACGGCATGCTCAGTAGAAACGCCAGTAGGAAACACTTCCCTTTTATAAAAGTATAAATTTATGATCAATATTAAAAAAATTAAAACAAAATAGTAGAAAGTCATTGTGTTATTAAATGCCTTTTCTTTCTGATTTTAGATAAGTTTAATAAGCCATTGGCGAATTTATTAAAGAGATCCTTTATTGCTTAAATAAGTTACTTAACAAATTATGCTCTAAGAGACCAGTATCTCTTTGCGTTTAGAGTAATTTATTATTACTGTTTAACTTGTAGTGAATAATACTTTGAAAGCCAGCCCCCCCCCCCCCCCCAAAAAAAAAAAAATAAAGCAAACTAACAGAAAAGTAATTAATTGCTCACTTTTTGATATAACGAAGTTTTAAATACTTTTTCTTTAATTGTACTTTTGGTTTGAGGTAGACGTAAGGAGAAATCTTTCAAAAACATATTAGATTAATTCGACAAACAGCAATATATTATATTCACGCTGTTTACACTTTATGACGTCATGGACAGGTGCAAAACAAATGTTCAATGCGTTTTCCATAATTATTTGAAATGAGACGCTGATAACGTTTCTGTGAAAGACGATCATACACCTCTGGCAAAAACTAAGCATGAACAACAAGTTCAGATCCTTTCTTGGGTCAACCGACATGTTCCAAAATCGTTTCCACATTCCTTACAACAGCTATTTCCTTCGTAAGCATTTTGGCATTTGTCGGCAACATTCTAGTCACAGTAGTTTTTTTTATTAACGCCAATCTCAGGACAAGCACAAACTACTTCATCGTGAACATGGCAGTATCTGATCTACTATCCGCTTTGACCAACTGGCCACTCTACGCTACCGAAGGGATGCTTTCAAGGAAACATTTGATCGACGAGTGGCTACTGTTGTGTGTAAATTGGCATTCTATTCCAGAGCTGTTTCGCAGACCGTTTCAATTCTGAGCCTAATGTGGATTATCGTGGAGAGATTTATCGCCATTGTGTATCCCTTCAAGGCTAGAATGCTGACAAGGCGAATCCGAGCAGTTTTACTAATGGTCACTTGGATCATTCCCCTATTGATTGGTGTTCCTCATATTCGCTTTTCAAGTATAGTTAAACAAGGTCAACAGGCATACTGCAGGTTTATATGGAGTAAAAAGCAACTCTCCATATACTTTCTAAGTGGATTTGTTGCATTTTACTGTGTGCCACTAGTGACAATAATTATTCTTTACTCCAGAATCATGAAATGCTTGACTCGAACAAGGCCGACAGCGGACAGAGTGCAAGAAAGTGCGAGAATAAGAAATCGTCAACAGAATGTGATTGTCATGAAAGTCTTCATATCAATTGTGATTGTATTTTTCCTCTGCTGGACTCCACTGGTTGTGTTTATAATATTGAGAATGGTGTTTCCATTGTTGTATGCCAAAGATTCATGTTTGCTATTTGCAGGTTTGTTATTCTATATTTTGCCTTTTCTAGGGACAGCAATCAACCCAATCATTCTGTTTATGTTCAGTACAAATTATTTCGAGGCACTAAAGGAAATGTTTAATTGTTTTACATGGAAGTCTTGTTGCAAATGCGGACCAGTTTCACCCCCAAACAGAAGTTATTGAGCCTAACTAGCAATATAATTCACATTGAAGTGAGCGAGTTATTTTAAATGGGCTCTTTAATTTAGGATTCTACATAATGGGTGTTACTAAACAGAGTAACGGAGTAACGAGTAACGAGTAACGGAGTAACGAGAAACCGAGTAACGGGAATAAAAATACTAAAAAAAAATAATAATAATAACATTCAAATAAAACATAGAAATAAGGACCTAGAATTCCGGATTGAAATTCCGGGTATTCCGTGTGGCAAATGGAACAGTATTTTCCGGTTGGCTGCATTAAGAAAGCAAAACAAATGGCAGACTCGTTGTCCCTTTTACCTGATTTGGAGTTGTACTTGTTCGACGACTGTGAAGTTAAAACGGACGATATTGTAAGCGAGGACGTTTTTTTTTTCAGTGCAGCTAACATGCGATGGAATTTAAATCGATTCCACGACCACTTTGAGTATACGAGAGCCTGCTTGCAGGCTAAATATTTTTAGGCTTATCGTCTTATCGAAATATAGGAAAAAGGTCGCGCAACGCATAAAAAAATATATGGCCGGAATACCAACATTTCTTTATTTAATTCAGTTTCTACAATAGATGTGAATTAAACAAGAAGTTCCACTATAAAAAGGATGGCACCTCCCACATTTCACACCTTTCGGGCGCGAAATGCAAATTTTTACCCTTGCATTCATGGCGTGTTGAACAGTCAAGTGTCCTGCAAATTGAATACGCTTCAAAACCTCATGAAACCAAAAGATACCCTATACAAAAATAAGATATAACTTGTTAACGTTTTAGCATAACATTCTCAGCAAAATTGAAGCACATTTTACCAGCAACTGTCACAGACAAAGCGCGGGTTGTTTGTCAGCTGTTTACGCTTTGATGGTTTATTGACAACTGGGCGTGAGAATGGCCAGGCCAGGCCCCTTTTATACCGGAACTTCTTGTTTAAGAACATAAGGTTTCGAGTTCAACGAGGGAAATCGGTAATGGTATTTTTAGTTTTTCGTGCATTAATTCTGTCTGAAGTTGGCGCCGATGGGAATATTTACCGCGATAATTTAATCATGAAAATATAGTACTAAAATCGAATATGTGTTATCCACTCGGCCATAATGGTTACAATTTGATCGGTAAAACAATTTGTAATTTATAAGTAACACAGAAATCCAACCTAACGGACGTTGTACCAAATAAAAGTCCCAGTCTATTTATAGTATCTTCGAATTCCTTGCATAGTGTTTGTTTTATGAACACGGATGTTTCCGCAAATGCCTCAAAGGAGACCTGCAGTGGCAACGATAAAGACAATTATAAAATACTCTTACCTTCATCTCCCGAGTTATCCGATATAATAATGACATCGTAGTCATCTGTTGTTTTGATGGAGAGAAATTATACTAGGCAGAAAGCCCAATTGGAGGTAATCAAAAACAAACAGTGAAAGTGGCAGGAAAACCGGCAAAGAAAACAGTCCATAACCCTTAATAAGGCAGCCCAAACAGCATCTTTCTTCATTGCTTTTGTAATTATTGCGCACTATATCGGCTGTTCCACAAATATGAGCGATAAAAAGAGAGAAAAAAAACTCTTACCTTCCCCGAGGCGAGCCATGCTCTGACTGAGTGAGACGCAGTCACTTGACATTTTTTGCGCGAAAATCCTCTCGGCTGTTGTGCATTGCAACAAAAGATTGTCATGTAGTCGTGTTATCAATGAAATTACTCCAAGGCTTGATTTGTAATTTTTTTTTTTTAGAATTTGTATTTTTTTTTACCTATGGAATTTTTTTCCCGTTACTCGGTTTCTCGTTACTCCGTTACTCGTTACTCGTTACTCCGTTACTCTGTTTAGTAACACCCCTAATTCGTTTTTTTTATTGTTTGTCGTATGAGGAAGATAAAGTTGTAACTTTTATATGAACAGAGTTATTACTGTCTATTGCATGTTCAATCGACGGCTTTTATTAGTAGGCTTGATTTTTGTTGCCCGTACAACAGTATTAGTTAAAACACTTGATTCCTTAGGTTGTGAATCAAGTTCAGTCCAAGTCAGTATGAGTTATTTTTTTTATTTTCGAACACGTCAGGTTTACGACGTGTTAATGTACTCATATATGATATCCTTTATGGCTGACAAATCTACAGCTTTAAAGCTTCATTAATCAAAAGGGTTAAAAACTGTAAACTTATATTTTTTTTTACCTTTTAATTGCATGTATGATTATGAACGAAGTATAATAAAGGAGAGACATGTTCTGTTTTTACACTTATGAGGGCAATTGAGGCGGACAGAACAATAGAAAGGACAAAATTAAGAAGTCGCTTTTTTATTAAATCTATGGCTAGGATTATCAAGTCAGTTGCCAGCTTGTTTCAGGTCATTACTAAAAATTTCACTGTGGCATATCAAAAACGAATCGCGTTCTATTAAAAAAAAAGGCTTCAGAAAAGCCGCTTATAACTTAGACAAATCTTTCCATAATAGCCACGATTTTTATGGTTTTATATCATTTAAAGATTCTTCTGTCAGGCTTAATGTTTTCGTTACTAAAGAACATGTTTTGAAAAGGGACCTTTCAGACCAAAAAATACGCGAGGGCCACCTTAAAGCCGGTTCTTCATTGACATCCAATTGACACGGATTTACCGCTGTCGATCAGGAGAAAATTCGAAAACCGTATTGAATAATACCCTGTGGATGCTCTAACTTGAATTATCTTTGAAAAGATTAAGTGATGAATTACATACTGTACAAATGAAATAAATTGAACGACAAATTCAAAAGCAAATTCAATCAGCTGCAAATGGCGGCCACCACAGAGAACACTTTGCGTTTGCTAATTACTATTTTCATCATTCCGGCCATCTGAGCCAAACTGGCTGTCACATCTGACAAGCAACACTGGAAAATGTGCATGCACTAATTGCACTGAAAGTTTTTATTTGCTTAATTTTAGTTATATTAATAAACGGCATGTAATGCATGCAGATCGAAGCGATGACGTTTTACAAGAAGCCTTTAATTCGCTTATTTCTTCTGTGTTGTAAGACTTTCATGAAATGTTTAATAAATGAGCAGCAGGGTTTTATCAAGTTTAAAACACTAATAGCCCAGTATCTCTTAGCGTTTAGAGTAATTTATTATCACCTTTTAACTTGTAGTGAATAATACTTTCATTGCCAGCCCCCAAACAAAATAAAGCAAACTAACAGAAAATGTAATTAATTGCACAGTTTTTGATATAACGTAGTTTTAAATACTTTTTTTTAATTATACTTTTGGCTTGAGGTGGACGTGATGAGAAATCTTCAAGAAAAGATATTAAATTAATTTGACAAACAGCAATATACGAAATTCATGCTGTTTACACTTTATGACGTCATGGACAGGTGCAAAACAAATCTTCAATGCGTTTTCCATAATGGACGCTGATAACGTTTCTGTGAAATACGATCATACATCTCTGACAAGAACTAAGCATGAACAACTCAAGTTCAGATCCTTTCTTGGGTCAACCGACATGTTCAATCGTTTCCACATTCCTTACAACAGCTATTTCCTTCGTAAGCATTTTGGCATTTTTCGGCAACATTCTAGTCACAGTAGCTTTTATTATTAACGCCAATCTCAGGACAAGCACAAACTACTTCATCGTGAACATGGCAGTATCTGATCTACTATCCGCTTTGACCAACTGGCCACTCTACGCTACTGAAGGGATGCTTTCAAGGAAACATTTGATAGACGATACAGTGGCTACTGTTGTGTGCAAACTGGGTCTGTATACCAGAGCTGTTTCGCAGATCGTTTCAATTCTGAGCCTAGTGTGGATTGTCGTGGAGAGATTCATCGCCACTGTATATCCATTCAAGGCTAGAATGCTGACAAGGCGCCTCCGAGCAGTTTTATTAGCTGTCACTTGGGTCATTCCACTGTTGATTGGTGTTCCTTATATCTGCTTTTCAAACATAGTTAAACAGGGTCAACAGAGATACTGCCGGTTTATATGGGGTAAAAAAAAACTCTCCATATACTTACCTAGTGGGTTTGTTATATTTTACTGTGTGCCACTAGCGACAATAATTATACTTTACTCTAGAATCATGAAATGCTTGACTCGATCAAGACCGACAGCGAACGTAGTGCAAGAAAACACTACAATAAGAAATCGTCAACAGAACATGATTGTCATGAAAGTCTTCATTTCAATTGTGATTGTATTTTTCCTCTGCTGGACTCCACTGGTTGTGTTTATAATATTGAGAACGGTGTTTCCATTTTTGTATGCCAAAGATTCATGTTTGCTATTTGTAGGTTTGTTATTCTATATTTTGCCTTCTCTAGGAACAGCAATCAACCCAATCATTCTGTTTGTGTCCAGTACAAATTATTTCGAGGCACTAAAGGAAATGTTTAATTGTTTTACATGGAAGTCTTGTTTCAAATGCGGACCAGTTTCACCCCAAACAGAAGTTATTGAGCTTAACTAGCAATATAATTCACATTGAAGTGAGCGACTTATTTTAAATGGGCTCTTTAATTTAGGATTCTATATAATTCGATTTTTTTATTGTTTGTCATATGAGGAAGATAAAGTTGTAACTTTTATATGAACAGAGTTATTGCTGTCTATTGCATGTACAATCGACGGCTATTATTAGGGCGCGTTCGTTTGGGATCAATCCGGAATAAGAATAATTGGAATAATGCAAGTTAGCGTTCGTTTGGCTGCTCTTCCTATTTCGGAATACTTGGATTTCCATTCCAGCTATTCTGCTCCTAGAAGCAGAATAGCTGGAATACATTCCAGAATATATTCTTATTCCAGAATATTCCCAAACAAACGCGCCCTTAGTAAGGCTTGGTTTTTCTCGCCTGTACACCAGTATTAGTTAAATCACTTGATTCCTTAGGCTATGAATCAAGTTCAGTCCAAGTCAGTATGAGTTAATTTTTTATTTTCGAACACGTCAGGTTTACGAAGTGTTAATGTACTCATATATGACATGCTTTATGGCTGACAAATCTACAGCTTTAAAGCTTCATTAATCAAAAGGGTTAAAAACTGTAAACTTATTTTTTTTACCTTTTAATTGCATGTATGATTATAAAGGAGAGACATGTTCTGTTTTTACACTTATGGGGGCAATTGAAGCGGACAGAACAATAGAAAGGACAACATTAAGAAGTCGCTATTTTCTAAAATCTATGGCTAGGATTATTATGTCAGTTGCCAGCTTGTTTTAGGTCATTACTAAAAATTTCACTGTCGCATATCAAAAACGAATCGCGTTCTATTAAAAAAAGGCTTCAGAAAAGCCGCTTATAACTTAGACAAACCTTTGCATAATAGCCACGATTTCCATGGTTTTATATCATTTCAAGATTCTTCTGTCAGGCTTAATGTTTTCATTTCTAAAGAACGTGTTTTGAAAAGGGACCTGTCAGACCAAAAAAAATACGCGCGGGCCACTTTAAAGCCGGTTCTTCATTGACATCCAATTGACACGGATTTACCGCTGTCGATCAAGAGGAAATTGGAAGCCCGTATTGAATAATACTCTGCGGATGCTCTAACTTGAATTATCTTTGAAAAGATTAAGTGATGAATTACATACTGTACAAATTAAATAAATTGAACGACAAATTCAAAAACAAATTCAACCAACTGCTAATTAATGGCGGCCACCATTCAGAACACTTTGCGTTTGCTAATTACTATTTTCGTCATTCCGGCCATCTGAGCCAAACTCTGTGTCACATCTCACAATCAGCACTGGAAAATTTTCATGCACTAATGACACTGAAAGTTTTTAAACGGCGTTTATTGCATGCAGAGGCGATGACGTTTTACTCTAAGCCTTTAGGAGACGGTCTCTGTAAAAGCAACCTGGTCGATCTGGCTTAAAAAGGTGGGTTGCAAGATGGTTTTGTGGACATGCAAGGGGCTGTTGTGCAATTACACGAAGAGCTTCCCGAAGCAGAGCATCTCAAGTTGTGGTTTCCTGATGGAGAAATCTTAGTCTTAGACGATTTCATAGCAGAGGAAAGTGATGATAAAGAGCTACAGGATCTGTTAACCAGACATTCCCATCACCAGAACATCACAGTCTTTTATCTGTGTTGGGCATGAGAACTTTACTGCTTCAAGCCTTTCCCGTCTACTGGCCAGACATTTTCGATGTGTATCAAAAAGTGACGCAACGACTGTTTGGGTACATGTTCTTGCATTTACATCCCGCCAGTGATGGCAGGAAACGCGTGTTAAGTCACCTATTGACGCACGAAGGATACCCACGCTGGTATCAAAAAATACCAGGATGTGTGATCTATATGAATCTACGCTATATTCCACTTGATAGGAGTAAAACTATTATATAAGCATGGGCAAGATTGACGTTATCCATAGGCCCATGTAAGTGTTGTAGGGATGTAGTGGCATAAGATCGTTCCGTAAACGCCGTAGAACAGCCGCTAAGCTTCTTAACTTCAGTCCACCAGGTAGACGGCTTACACTCCTTTAAGTGCTTAACCTTCGCTTGGATGTATTTAGCCCGACACGCCTTCCTCTCACGATTCGCACGATTCCTAAATTTGCGAAAATGCTGGTTGTCCCCACGCCACGGGAAAGGGCGCGTTGACACGCTTGGATCAGTTCTTTGAGAGTGGAGGTAATCCAAGGAGGCTCAGTAGAGTGCACCCTCCGGGATTGAATGGGGAGGATACGATCAAGACCTGATGAATATGAAAAGAAGGAGCCTGGAGACGAAGAGGAGGAAGAAGAGAATAGCAGCAGCTCCGAAGAGGAGGAGAAAGATGATGAAGACTCAATGACCCGTTCTCAAAGAACCCTACATGAAAGAGGTCCATCGGTTCCTTGATATGGGTAAAACCCAAAATTATGCCGAGAATGCTGCTCTCAATGTCCAATTACCTGTAAGCAGAAAGAGACTAACAAGAACCTACCTACAGCGTCTCCTATGGAACCACTGTATCAAATACGACACCCTATACCGTAAAGTCATGTTAACGCTTCGGCGCTTTATTAATGAAGACGACATGGATTTTGATGAAGCGGCCGAGTAACAAATGGAAAAAAGAAAATTCCTGTTAAACAGAGTAATGACAAAAAAGTTAATTCCCGAAGTGCCAGATGACGAAGAAGAAGAGGAAAAAAGAAAGACACCACACACCCGATGAATTGCTCCAATCAGTCAGAAGAGGTTGACAAGAAGGTCGTTTGTAAGAATGACTATCATAAAATATATTATGCAGAGAACAAGAAGCGAATCCTAACCCGACAAAAACGGTGACGTATAGAGAACGCAGAGATCATCAAAGTCCGTGAACAAATCAACAGGAAGCACAGAACAAAGAAAGTGTCGGGAATTACCAAAGAAAGTTCTGTCAAAATAACAGGGAACGGATCAATGCATATTGGAGACGCTATCATACGAAGAACAAGGAACGAATCAATCAAAGACTTATTGTCAAAATGGAAACAGCATATAGAACCCAGGACAAAGGACCTGAGAATGCGGACTCCAGACCAGTTCCCAACGATCAAGTGCTTACGACACAAATAATGTTTCATCGGTGTTCGGGAAACGAAATAAAAAATGTACTGTGATGAAAAAATCTGTTGTTGCGTGATTCTTTAGTGTTTGTGACATTGCCTTAATAAACTTTCATGACCACGTGACCGTTTTTGTGACGACATATAGATCAACATTGTTTTAGGGTTGAGTGGATGGGGGGGGGGGGGGGGGGTATCCCTATTAAGAGATGTATCTGAACCCGATATGTATAAAAGAGAAAACCTCAAGTGGAGTGAATACAAAAGGGAGGTGAAGGGATAAGTGTTTCCCCCTTTCTTTGCCCTTACGGGTACCTTCGCCCTGACGAGGAAGAGGAGGAAATGTTACGAGAGCTAAATGCGGCTTGGGACGCACAGTACGACATTAACGTCGAACTCTTGTGCGAACTGTAAATAGTTCCTTCACAAAACCCACTTCCACACATACCCTCAGTTGAACAACACACTCTTTTCCTCGTACATTCCCTCATCGTTACATTGCACACACACCTTGGTTGTAGTGTAGTAGTGGACTAAAGCACACGTACCAACTTGCTAATTAAGGATTTTTTGAGATTATAGAGTTGTTAAAATGAATCTGTGTGACTGTTTTTGTAATACGTGACACCCTTGCGTGACAAATGTAGCAGCAACTCATTATGTCATAAGTAATTCGAGCGATGGCATGCTCAATTACTTTGACTCCCATTGTTTTCCCTTTTCCGGTATCTAATTATATTTGCAAAAAGTTCAGGTGATCCAAATCCGACATTTGAATGGTCCATTCCAAAAATTCTGACTTCTAATTGGTTAGGTGTAAAACGTCATAAGTAGTTCGAGCGCTAGACTGTTTACAGCCCTCTATTTTTTCGTGTTTTTTTTTTCGATCAATGAGCGCGCGGTGAGAACGACTAGAAAATTGGACGCCAGTGCAAAACGGAAGAAGCAAGGGGGTGGGGGGCGGGGAGCGAAAAAAATAGAGGGGCTGTAGACATCTTTGAAAATATTGAATTTCCCGTTTCTCCAGAAACGGAAAATTCCCATTGGTTGAAAGGCGGCAAAAGTGTCATGACCTTGACAACGGCCTATCATGATTGCTTGCAGGCGCGTCTTGCGGTTCGCTCGAGTTGTCATTGCTGTGTTTTGCGATGGATCGATAATTTATTGGAACGCTCGTTGGAGAGATTTCCAAACGTTTCGTCTCTCAAAGACAAGCAGAAAGAGGCCGTTCGCCACCTTCTTTGTTCGAAGGACGTAGTTGGAATTTTACCGACTGGTGCCGGATGTTATGACAAAACAAATGCAAGAAGATGGGAATGTTGTTGTTCTTGTTCAGCTGTCTTGTTGTAGCGGTACTACAGTCAAAAGAAATGAACCTTCTTGCTTGAGGCTGCTTTGACGGGTTTTGCTTGCGTTGTTCAGGATTGTTTGGCGAATCACTTTGCTGGCATAACTTTTGCTTCACCGAAGACGTGTGAGGCGAACGTGACATTCTTTTGAATCGCACGTCACGATCAACTTTCCTTTCAGGAGATTCTACGCCATCTATTGGTCGCGCTATAGATCTCTTTATAAATTCAATATTGCTTGCTGCACTTCTAGTTGTAGATGCACAAGATGAACACACTCTACTAGAACGAAATTCGTCTGCTTGCACTGCAATTCCCAAATCGTCTGCCAACTTTCGCCGTAAAACACCTTCGCGTTTTGCTGCGTTTTGGCCTCACAAATAAATTTTCCGTAGAGATGTACGATGTCTTACCGAAGTTCCCCAAACAAATTGCTAAGGAACACCTGCATATTCTGCAAAAATCGGAAGGATCGCTTGATTTGGCTTTCTGCCTCTTTTTGTAGGAATTTAAATTTATAAACAACTACTTTACCGCTCAATTTTACTGGTCCGAGTTAATTGAAAGGTCAAGAGGTGGAGTTATAAATTACAAGGCGATGACAAGGGGAGGGGTCTAAAACTTGCACTTTTATTCAAAGATGTCTACAGCCTCTCTATTTTTCTTTCTCTCGCTTCGCTCGCTTCCCGCCCCCCTCCCTCGGCGCGCTCGCGCTTCGCGCTCGCTTCGTTTGCTTTTTTGCGTTGAAAAATCGAGAGGCTGTGGACAGTCTATTCGAGCGCTTACATGCTCAATTATTTAGACTCCCATTGCTTTTCCTTTTTCTATATCTTATCATACATGCGAAACGGTCAGGTGACACAAATTCGACTTTCTGATTGGTCCATTCCGAAAATCCTGGCATCTGATTGGTTAGGTCAAAAACCGCCGCCCTATACTACTAATCCTCTCTTGCTTAAGGTCGCGCAGGACCCCTGCTATCATTATGTATGTATTTATTCAAAAAGTATGCACGAACTGCGACGACTGAAGGCGAGAACAATCGAAATATTCATGGGAAAATATTTTTTAAAGTTCTTTCTATAGTAATCATACGTTATTGTTCATAGCTTTCTTTCCCGTGCGCTGGAACGTAGCGAATTATCATAATGCAGCATAATTAGATTCCGAGCTTCGAATAAAGCGCACGTTGTTGTAAACATTGACTCGGAAGGTCTTCGGAAGCGGCAAAACCTGCAATTTTGTGTCCAAGTTTTCTCCACCGATACAGAATTTCGGGAGTTGATTCGCGAGGAACATAAACTTGGTGTACTCTATTGTGCCCTGACAGAAGCGAATTTACCAAACTCCCTTTCAAAACGAAGATATAACGTTTCAAAATTAAGATTTCACCTTTTTACTCTTTTAGAAGTCAATAACTTCTAGGAATTTATGAATTCGAGGAGTTTCTTTCTGTCAGGGCACAAAAGAGGTTATGACCTATCACTAGGTTATGTAGTCATTTAGTTTGGTGCGCTATTCTAGCAGAAAACTTGGACACAAAATCGCATTACCTACAATTTAGCTTTGAGATCTTGAAACATCACTGTAACCGGCGTGCTGCCAGTAAAACTTCAACCATGATGTAATTATATCATCCCCTGATATCCTTGATAAGATTTAGAGGAATCGATGCCCAAAATTCGGAGAATTAAAGCTTTACAAGATAACACCTCTCGAGAAATTTGGCTAATGAAAGATTCCATTATCTCTTAGCGTTTAGAGTAATTCAAGTTAACTTTTAACTTGTAGTGAATTATATTTTGAAAGCCAACCCAAGAAGTAACGGCGACGGGAAATCTCCACGTAAAAGACATTAAATTAATACGACAAACAGCAAAATATATTTTAGTATATACACACTCAGTGATCTTGGCTATTCCAGCACTCTGATTGGTTCGCTATCTCGGGCTAATGCCGCATTATTCACTCGCTAGCAAGTGGATAATGCATTATCCCATAAAACAGAAACAAAATGGCCGGCGTAAACTTACGTTTCGCTAGCATTTCGGAATCAAAAATAGTGCAAATAAAAGACGACAGCGAGCCAGAAAACACCAAGAAGGCAACGAACTCTGGCCTAAAAGTTTTTAAAGATAAGTGAAGAAGTCATGTTTTGCAAACAAGTGTTTTTCAGTTTGTTTATCGAGATAATTACTGTGATCAGTTCGACCTATCGCTAAATAGGCAGCAATTAATCTTCACGACTACAATTTGTCTCATTACGAGTATTTTTGTAGACTGGTTTGCCTGACAGAACGAATTTCTCACCGAAATCGAGGAAATAGAAAAAGAAGAATTGAAGTTTTATATCTCCGCAAGAAAACAAGAGAGGTCATATTAGAACAAGGTAACACTCACCTCAATTCGAGCCGCCATTGACAGGCACCTTCGCAACGAGCCAAACAACAAGCCTTTCTCGATAACTTCGGAAACTTTGTTTGATCAGTTATCGATTTCCAAGCAGACTTTCGATTAAAGTTGCCGATTTGAACTGTGTAAAAGGACCATTTTGAAGAAGATTTTATCGAAGATTGTGTATTTGCCATGTTAAAAGATTCTGTAAATAGTTTTGTACGTGTTTCACGCATGAATTGAGACGTCAAATTAGACGTCAATAAAATTGCCTTTCATAGGTTTCCTTTTGAAAATGCCCAGATTGTCTGTTTTGAGATCACTTCGTGTGTATATACTAAAACAATTATTCTTTTCAATCTCGGTGAATAGCGGCAGAATATTTACCTCACCGCTTCGCGGCTCGGTAAATATTCTGCCACTATTCACCTCGATTTCAAAGAATAATTGTTACATATTCACGCTGTTTACACTTAATGACGTCAGGGACAGGTGGAAAGCGAATCTTTAATGCGTTCTCCATAATTATTTGACATGAAACGATGATAACGTTTCTGTGAAACACGATCATACACCTCTGGCAAGAACTAAGCATGAACAACTCAAGTTCAGATCCTTTCTTGGGTCAACCGACATGTTCAATCGTTTCCACATCGCTTACAACAGCTATTTCCTGCGTTGGTATTTTGGCATTTGCCGGCAACATTCTAGTCACAGTAACTTTTCTGATGAAGGCCAATCTCAGGACAAGTACAAACTACTTCATCGTGAACATGGCAGTATCTGATCTACTATCCGCTTTGACCAACTGGCCACTCTACGCTACTGAAGGGATGCTACCAAGGAAACATTTGATCGGCGATCCAGTGGCCACTGTTGTGTGCAAATTGGCAATGTATTCTAGATGTGTTTTGCAGCTCGTTTCAATTCTGAGCCTATTGTTGATTGTCGGGGAGAGATTCATTGCCATCGTGCATCCTTTCAAGGCTAGAATGCTGACAAGGCGACACCGAGCAGTTTTACTGGTAGTCACTTGGATCATTCCACTATTAACTGTTGTTCCTTATTTTCGCTTTTCGAATCTAGTTAAACAGGATCAACAGACATACTGCAGGTTGATATGGGGTAAAATGGAACTCTCCATATACCTTTTGAGTGGAATTGTTGCATTTTACTGTGTGCCATTAGTGACAATAATTATGCTTTACTATAGAATCATGAAAAACTTGACTCGAACAAGGCCGACAGCGGACAAAGTGCAAGAGAACACGAGAATAAGAAATCGTCAACAGAACATGGTTGTGATGAAAGTATTCATATCGATTGTAATTGTTTTTTTTCTCTGCTGGACTCCACTGGTTGTGTTTGCATTATTGAAAATGTTTTTTCCATCCTTGCATGCCAAAGATTCGTGTTTGTTGTTTACAGGTTTGTTTTTCTACATTTTGCCTTCTCTGGGGACAGCAATCAACCCAATAATTTTGTTTATGTCCAGTACAAATTATTTTGAGGCACTGAAGGAAATGTTTAGTTGTTGTACAAAGAAATCGTATTGCAAATGCAGAAGAGTTTCACCCCAAACAGATGCTATTGAGCTTAACGAGTAATATCATTCACATTGAGAAGAGGGGCTCATTTTAAATGGGCTCTTTGATTCAAGATTCTACATAATTTATTTATTCATTGTTTGTCGTGTGAGGAAAATAGAGTTGCAACTTTTAAATGAACAGAGTTATTGCTGTCTATTGCATGTACAATGGACGGCTTTTATTTTGTGTCTTAGAATAGTAACGCTTCATTTTTGTCCCACGTGCATCAGTATTAGTTAAAATAGTTGATTCCTTAGGTTATGCATCAAGTTCAGTTTCAACTCAGTATGATTCAATCTTGTATTTTCGACCACGTCAGGTTTACGACGTGTTAAGTCTCACCCTTGATGGCTGACAGACTGACACTTTCAATCTTCATTAAAAGGTTTTAAAGATTGTGTACTCTTTTTGTTGGAAATGTTAATTGCACGTATGATTATGAGCGAAGTCTAAAAAAGGAGAAAAATGTATCTGTTTGCACACTTATGGGGCAATTGAGGCGCACAGAACAACAGAAAGGGCAAAATTAAATTCGCTCCTTTACAAAATCTATGGTTAGGATTATCATGTAAGTCACCAGCGTGATTTAGGTCATTACAAAAAATTTCCCCGTGTCATATTAAAAAAGAATCGCGTTTTATTAAAAAAGGACTTCAGAAAACCACTTATAACTTAGACAAATCATACATGATCGCCACAATTTTTAAGATTTTGTATCATTTCAAGATTTTTCTGTCAGGCTTTAAAAATTCTAAGAAATCGCTTGATGTTTTCGTTTTCAAAGAACGTATTTTGAAAAGGGACCTGTCAGGCAGACAGATACCCGCGAGTCACCTTAAAGCCGGTTTTTCGTTAACATCCAACTGGTGCGGATTTACCGTTGTCGATCAGGAGAAAATAATTCGAAAACCGAATTGAATAATATTTTGCAAATGCTCTAACTTGAACTACCTTTGAAAAGATCAAGTGACAAATTGCATCCTGTACAAATTAAATAAACTGAACGACAAATTCAAAACCCAACGTCATCTGTCATGGACCTGTATTTTTGCTTGCGTGGGACTGGGTGTAGAAAAGCGAACAGTTGATACTGAAACGTTCAGTGTTAGCGGCTGGGTAATGTTATCATCGAATCCGCTAAAAAAATAAACGAGTATAAAAAGACTGCATTCAATTTTTAACAGGAATTCTCCTCGTATAGCACACGACAGATTTTAGAATTTTAAGGAAGGATGAAATTCGATCAGCTGCTGATGGCGGCCACCACAATTAATAATTATTTTCGTCATTCCGTCCTTCTGAGCCAAATTGGCTGTCACATGCATTGATTACACTGAAAGCCTTTATTTGCTTCATTTCAGTTTGTTCATTGTACGGCTTTTATTAATAAACGGCATGTAATGCATGCAGACGCGACCTGTTACAAGAAGCTTTTAATACTTTCTGGAAATTTGCACAGTCAAGTGAGTGGGGAAAATTGGAACAAGTGGCATGTTCGACACAACAGAGAGGTCACGCTCATGCTCATGTTTATTGTACATGCATGTGTATGGGTTAAAACGGGCAGTCGGGGTTGGTGTTCTGGTAAATACTCTCATATCAGTTGTTTTAGGCAATCTTATTTCGCAGTGTAAGAAGCACAGATTCCATATATTTTCTGTGATTGAGTCTTAAAAACAGAATAAAAGAAGGTATTGATTAATAATTACCTACAATAAGCACCTAAAATGCTGTGACTACCTGATAATCTTTTTTAACTTAAACACCCAACACTTCAAATAAGACTAGACCTTTTCCTCTAATAATAACAATATTTTATTAGGAAACTCCATCACTAGAAGTGGTTTACATGAAGGTCCTAACACTAGATATATATTATACAACAATACAAATAAAAATCAATAAATTAGAGCTAAAAACCGAATCAATATTTACAATAAAATTAGATACACTACAAGGATTAAAATACTTAATTATAAAAAGCAGAAAAAAGACACTTCTTAAAAATTGGCAAACTTGCTGAGTTTCTTACAGTTCTCTCTAACTCATTAAAGTCTTTGAAACAGTGGTACCGCGAACGATGTTTTCCCCAATTGTATTTGATTTTGGGGAGCTTTATAGTATCTTTATTGCGAGTATTGTAGGAGTGCATATCACTCTTTCTTACAATGTCCAAAGAATGATTAAGTTAGCCATTAATACACTTGTATGCATATATACATCGATGACATTTCCTGCGTTCTTCGAGATTCGGCCATCTCAAGATTGTTAATGCATCAGTGGATGAGGAGTAAGGTGGTCTATCTAATATCAACTTAGCTGCTTTGTTTTGCAGAATTTGCAATTCATTCATTAGCGAGATATTGTCCTTGTCTCCCCAGACTAAATCAGCATAATCAAAAATAGGTAACACTAAGCTGTTATAAAAAAGTAACCGGGCATCATAAGGCAAATAATACTTAATCCTACGTAAAAGACCAAGGTTCTTATTAACCTTAGATGAAATATACTCAACATGGTCGGACCATGTAAAAGTTGAGGACAACATAACTCCCAAATATTTAAAACTAGTTACAGAATTTATATCAGTGTCAAAAATAGATAATAAGAGAGAGGAAATACCAACAAGTTTCCTCTTACTGCCTATAATCATGGATTTCGTCTTAGTAAGATTCAAAGTTAGCTTATTTCCATGTAGCCACTGAGCAACTTTCAAGAGATCATCATTCAGTGCATCTTCTAACAGATGTGGCTCCTTAGCAAAATAGTACAGGACCGTGTCATCAGCATACAGAGTCACCTCACAATTCTTTATAGCCAGAGGAAGATCATTAATATAAACCAAAAAGAGAAGCGGTCCCAGGATACTCCCCTGAGGCACCCCAAAGGTCATCGGAAGAGGGTCAGATACAGCATTACCACAGGCAGTCCGCTGTTTACGATGACTCAGGTAAGACTTAAGACGTCAATTGGCAGGACAATGGCGACCTGCCACGTTTATGCCTTGCTGGTCTTATTCGCGTGGTTTGCTTTACCCACGACGCTTCCAATTAGGACCAAAATTCCAGATACAACCTACTCCAATTTGACAACTATTTCCGTGGACCAAAGTTGCCCTTTCAAGCAGAGACATGTAATCGAAGACCTACTTTATAACAGCCAAAGCGACTGCGGACGACGCCATCTTCACGTCGACTTCGCGTATAATCCTGTCCGAAAGAGATATTTACGAAGAAAATTCATATCCAGGAAAACATTATACTACTCGAATGCTGTGGCAACACACAATATTCTACTCCTAAGAGGGGGAGACGTGGAAAGTAATCCTGGCGACAAACCTAAATGTTCGGCGTGTCAAAGAACTATCGCCGTGAACCACCGTTCATTGATGTGTTCTTCTTGCCACAGTCATTATCATATTAAATGTGGCGGTTTTTCCATCAATCAACGCAGAGATCTGCTCGGTTCAACTAGTTTATCAGAGCCATGGATGTGCAATTGCTGCAGCCTAGGAACTTTACCATTTTCTACCACGTCTCCTGAAGAATTTATCTCCTTATTTGTGGACCCAGCAAAACCCGATTTGGACAACTCAGCGGCAAGCGACTCGCTGTCATCCCAATCACCGTTAGAATGGTTTACTACGAACATTACGGGTTACTATAAGAAAAATTTGAAGATTGGCCATCTCAACGTCAACAGTATCTTCGGTAAGTCGGACGAAGTCATCAATCTACTCGACAAATGCGCCTTCGACATCCTGTTTATCAGTGAAAGTAAGATCGATGAATCTGTCTCTACTTCTTTATTTACTCACTCGCAATATCGTATCATTCGACGAGACAGAAAAAAAGGAGGTGGAGGATTACTCGTCTATATCAGATCAAACGTAACGGCCCGTCGACAAATTAAATTTGAGCCTGAAGGTATGGAATCGATCTGTTTAGACGTAAAGGGGTGCGCTAATAACTGGTTTCTGGTATGTGCTTGCTACCGCTCCCCTGGTAAATGCAAAGTCAAGGATTTTATTCCAGCCTGTGCGTCAGCAGCAGAGAAAATGTACGTCAAACGGAAAGAAGTCATGTTTATCGGGGACTTTAATATGAACATGCTTGAATCACCTGATAACCCAAATGGCCCTAATAAAGATCTGACCAAGTTCAGCCAACAATTCTGTCTAACGAATGTTATTCACGAGGCTACAAGAACAACTAATTATTCAAGAACTCTACTTGACATTGTTTTAACATCACACCCTGAGAGATTGGCGACAAGTGGAATTTTGCAAGTCGGGATTAGCGATCACGACCTGATCTTTGTTGTGAGGAAACAAAAGCTACCGAGACCTAAGGCAAGAACAATAGAATTCAGATCCCTGAAGTATTTGGACTCCAACACATTTCTTTCTGATCTCAGAAACGTCCCCTGGGACAGCGCTTATATTTATGACAACATCGATGATATATGGGCACATTGGTCTGGCCTATATAAACAAGTCCTAAACGAGCACGCACCTGTAAAACGAATACAGCTTCGTAATAACCAATTGCTGTGGATCAGCCCAGACATTCAAAAGCAGATTCGCATACGAAACCGACTCTACAAGAAATTCCGTCGCGCGCCAACAGACTCAAACTGGTGTAAGTACAAAGAACAACGGAACAGAGTTACAGGTCTAAAGAGAAGAGCAGTCAAAAATTTCTGCGCCGATGCAGCCTCAGGAACATCATCTGCTGGTTTATTCTGGAAAAAGATGAAACCTCTTCTTCCGAACAACAAATCTAACACTGATGGCACAGCTAACATTCATCTTCTGGATGATGGGAAACTCGTATCTAATCCCAGCAACGTATTTAACGACTTCTTTGTAAATCCGAGAATACAGGACTCAGCCTTGAGCTTAACGGAAGAGAATTTCGGCGACCATCCTAGCATAGCAGCAATTAAAAGCAAATCATACAACCTTGACTTTACTTTTAAGGAAATCAACAAAGAAATTGTAACCAACTACGTATTAAAAATGAACGCCAAGAAATCCACTGGCCCCGACGGTTTCTCTCCAAAGATTGTTAAACTTTCTGCTATAGCCGTGGCTACTCCGTTAACGTCTTTGTTCAATTACTGTATTCGCACGAGTACTCTGCCCAAAGAATGGAAAATGAGTAATGTCACCCCCATCCATAAGAAGGGCGATGTGACCGATAAAAACAATTACCGACCAGTCAGCGTTATCTCTGCAATCTTCAAACTATTTGAGAAAGTGCTGTTCGACCAGATGTACGCCTCCTTTGCACCAATTTTCTCGCCCAACATGTCGGGTTTTCTTAAGGGACACTCCTGCGCTACAGCGTTGATCAAATTAACAGATAATTGGAGACGCGCACTTGATGAAAAAAACGAAGTGGGTGTAGTTGCTATCGATCTCTCCAAGGCCTTCGACTGCATTTGCCACAATCTGCTGCTAGCAAAGTTAAAAGCGTATGGCTTGCAAGAACCAGCCCTACAACTTTTAAGATCATTTTTGCACGACCGTAAACAAAGGGTAATATGCAATAATACGTGCTCTAGCTGGTCACTTTTACAGTGCGGCGTCCCGCAGGGAAGTCTCCTTAGCCCCTTACTGTTTAACATCTTTATGAACGACATGAACGAATCTGTTTCAGTCTCTTCCCTCCGCCTCTACGCTGACGATACAACCGAATACATGGCGGACGAAAGTCCTCTTGTGCTTCAACACGTCTTAAATCAAGACATGGCAAAACTATCTACCTGGCTTAACTACAACTATCTTCAAGCCAACGGGGACAAGACACAAGCAATGATTCTTGGGAATTCAACATACAATTACGATTTGGAGTTTGATGGCACTTTAATCGATATCAAAGAACATTTAAAGATCCTTGGAGTATGTCTGGACAATAAGTTATCTTTCAAAGAACACACAAATGTAATGCTGAAAAGAGTATACGCTAAGATTGCCGCACTTCGTCGCCTCAAGCGCTTAGTACCCATAGATACTTTATTACTTTTATACAGGAGCTTTATAATACCGCATTTTGAGTATTGTAATTCTTTACTGATTGGTATAGGTAAAACGCTCAACAAAAAAATGGAAGACGCTAACTACTACGGTCTACGAACAGTAATGAACACGGGGAAAACTTCTAATTATGACTCATTACTCAAACTGCTGGGCATGAGAACGCTAGAACATAGACGTATTGAACAATCTCTGATAATATTTTTTAAGTGTTTTAAAGAAAATGGCCCACGTTATATCACCAACTTATTCAAGCCCCGGGTCACGCCATACAATCTTAGAAGCAGCGGGCTAAACGTAGAACAACGCCCTTACAATAGTAGATTCTTCCACGGCTCGTATTCTTATATCATCTCTAGAATTTGGAATCAGTTACCGCCGGCAGCAAAAAATGCAGCAAACGTTCCAGCTTTTATCAATCATCTTAATACAACAAACTTTGGTGGCTGCCAATGCAGTTCTTGTTTTAAATGATTCCTTCATAGACATGTTGTATTTTTATCGTATTTTAATATTGTATTTTTAACGCATATTTTTAAGATATTAATAGTATAATAATATTGTATTTTTTAATATATAGTTTTTAAATCTTTTTTTAACATGTATGTCAAACACTTTTATCATGAGCCCCTGGCTCGGGAGACTTGGGCAACCACTCCCCGTGTTCTTGACGTAAAATAAATTACCTTACCTTACCTTACCTTACCTTACTTGAACCACCGTAGGGTACTGTGCGAGACACCGGTAGCCGACAACTTCGACAGCAAGATGTTATGGTCAACAGTATCGAATGCCTTGGTCAAATCTAAGAACACTGCACCGCACAGTTCTCCACTCTCCATATGCAATAGGACCTCATCTGCAAAACTGGTGAGAGCTGAAGTTGTAGACAGCTTGGGACGGAAGCCAAATTGTTTGCTGGAAATGAGGTTATTTGAATTCAGAAAGTCATAGAATTGAGAGTGGACGACTTTTTCCAGTATTTTACTCATTGTTGGCAGAATAGAAATTGGACGTTTGAAATTGAATTGAATAGAAATGAACGTTTTTAAGACACTGCAGCATTGCCTCTGTACTACCACAGGGCACCCAGGCTCGCGTAATGACAACTAGGGCAAAATGGCGGCGGCAGAATCATTAGGATTTGTATGAAACACTTTTGGTAAAATTGATATCTAAGGAAAACATAATAACCAGCAGTTAAGTTTACATTTCACATCATATGTTGTCGGTGTTATGCTTCTTTATTGTTCTTCAGCATTTAAATGCATTTTAGCCGATATTTTAATTTATGTTTACTCTTACTTAAGTATTGCAAGGGAGAACACTCGCAACGCACTTAACACTCCACTGTCCAAAGGAAAGGAAGCCTACAAAAGCAAAAACTCGAAAAAAATAAAAAATTTTCACAGCATAGCCCCAGGTGAATTACTAGAAATATATATTTAACTTCGATCAGATGAATATTTTAGGTGTGAGGAGGTGATCTTGATTTTGAAACTCCCGGAAGGGACTGACATTTTGTTTCCTTATTAGATTTTTCAACCATCCTGTTGTCGCACTGTCAGACCGAAAGTGATGGAAGCTCCTCAACTCAAACGGAGCTTTAATTGCTGGAAACAGCAAGAATTGGTTGTGAACAATACAACTAAGTGGTTCCGATTTCCGATTGACTGGCTATGTAGTTTTCTGGTCACGGCAGCGGGTTAAATATATTTCAGCCGGCTAAATTAAATTTTCAATAAAGCCCGAAAAATACGGGAGATGAAATTAATACAAAAACAAGTTGATTTGATAATTATGATAACGATAAAATACTGTTGTTACCAAAACATGAATTTTTAGCTACCTTCTCAGGAACTTTGATGTTTTGCGAAAAGCTGAAATAGCATCTTCTTTGTCGCTAAGCCCAATATGCTTTATTTAATGGGCAAAAAATGTTTGATAATGGTGATGATCAAGGTAGTTCAGGAAGACATCTTTTAAACCTTCAACTTGTGAGCTCCCGCAAAGCGTAAGTTATGTATAATTTTGGGTCAATCGATCGCATTGAGTTTCTCATGGCCGCGTGCGATCTACAAAACCACCGTGTTTACCATCAATTCTATGAAAACTCAGACCGAGAACAGAATTCAGGGATAGCTAGCATTTTCCAAAGGGGTGGCGGGGGGGAGGAGGGGGAGGGGGGGGGGGGGGGTCACACTGTGTCATACCCAGAATACTTACAAAGTCCACTGCAGATGTTCGGTCCTGAAAATGGAGCATGCAACTATCTAGCACTAGTAAAGACTTATGGCACGTTAATTCTTCGGATTTGCGCTTTTACGCCACCTGAATTATAAAGCTTGCATCTAGTTGTCCTAGTTTATTGAAAAAAAATTACCTCACAAAGGGGGGGAGGGAGGGTCACGGGCACTCCAGGAGCACTCATGCTGTGTTTATGTTGCTGTTGATGGCTTGATTTATTTAATTAACCAATGTATAAATACTAGCATTAATCTCTGGCCATCCTACATTTTATACTCGCTCAGGCACTTGTGTCAATTAAGTTGGCGGGAATTCTGGTTCTATCGTCAGCTGTTGCCCCCGCCCGTGCTCCCGCCTGTATAAACTCTGGAAGAGGGCGAAGAGAGGAGTACCAAGCGCCCGACGGGGAGGGGGGGGGATAGAAAGGCATATTTCAAGGCTTGTAGGGAAATACGTATGTAAACCTCATATGCGTGAATTTGTAGTCGTGCAGGAATATTTGCGCCACGTTTTTGTTGTTGTTGTTTGTATCTTTTTTTCGTTGGGAGCTACTCACGTTTCTACCGCACACAGCTTACCAAAAACCAAGAAAATTTATAGCGATTGTCTTCCAAAAATTCCCTAAAGTATCCTCAACACAAATGATTCACCACACGGATCGAACACAATAGAGCGTTTGCACTCACGTGACGGCCATGCATATTGGTTTATTAATGCTAAATACTATGTTTGCATCAAAATAGAGTTTAATTCCCGCAGATATGGCTTGGTACACCAATTTGGACGTCGTTTCATTGTTTTGGAACACCAATATGGCTGCCGTGACGTCACATGAAAGTGTTCTATATTTATGCCGCCGGTTAAATTGCGTGCACTGCTTCGTATCAAAACACATAAAGGACAAAATCTGCAAACAAGTCAATCTCCTCTAGCGAAAACATTATAAACGATTTATTATCCAGCTTCTCTATCTTACTCCCTTCAGTGGGAGTATCTAAATCTTATAGACTGGAATTAAGAGTCGTAAAAGAATATTTACGCCAAACCATTTTCGGTTTATTTGGGAGTTATAACTTGAGTTCAGCCTTTTTTGGCATATTGCTTTCCAGAGGCGAAGGAAATTCATTACACTGTCAACATAAACATTGTCAAACGACGTTAGTTCGACCTTTAATATTGTAAATCGTTTTTAATTTTTATTGCCTGTAACATAAGATATGTATTTTTATCTTTTGACTCAATAAAGACCTTTATTATTATTATTATTATTATTATTATTATTATTTATAAAATTATTTATGCATACAAAGATACTTTATCTGCTGCAGTACATCCGTATTCAACCAAACCAAAATGCTTCAAAACAAGATGCACTGTTATAGCGAGCATTGCGCTGAGTAAATTACATAATGCTGATAAACAAATTCCTGGGCAAGCATAAATCTGCTCTAAACTGACAAAATTACATCTTCAGCCATCTTGTAGAGGTGTGTACAAAATATTAAAAACCGTTAATGGAACTATGAAAATTGTCAAAAACTAGATTTAAGTTTTGGAATTTCGACGACTCATTGAAGAAGAGCTTCAGTTCGCCAGGAACCAAATTCATCAAAGGGCTCTCAATTGCAACATATTTTCCAATAAGTACAATAAAAAGCAACCACAAAAACGTTGCCTTTTTCGGCCTCCGTTCTCGTTAATCAAAATTTAATCAATGCCATTAAAAATTGACTTGGGAGCTCCGCTTTTAGGCTTGCCTAACGTCTTACTGAATTCGGTTTATTTCTAAATCTAAAATAAAGCTGTTGCTCTGTACCTTCTTTCCATATTCCTACTATTTCCTTGGAGCCAGGTTTCTTTTACAGGTCACAGGTCACTTGTTTACAGTGAGCTCTTATCGCAGCTTGCTTGCGGCTAGCTTTTTCTCTGGTTTGGTTGTGGTTAGCTATAGCCTTCACTACAGTTTGCTTGCTGTTAGCCTTTATTTGTTGGTTAGGGCAACTTTTACCTGTGACCTGTGAACATGACCTGTGACCTGTAAAAAAAACCTGCCGTTTCCTTGGAACTTGAGAACAGAACAAGTTTTGTCAGAACACGTTGGGCACGCAGTTGCTTCGTGCATGGACTACTGAACTTCTGCTTAAAATACGTCCTCTAATTAACAGCTATTCTTTCATACCAATATTTAAATGTTAATTCTGTAAGACGCGATTACGTAACTTTTATTATTTAAGATTGTAACCTGTTTTTCATTACGTAACCAATTCTGTGGAATATTTCACGGACTTTACTGAAAAAGGTGATTTGTAAAGCCCACCTTAACTGTTAATTGTTAGTTTCTACACAATAGTTTTTCTTTTCATTTTGTTTTGCTGGTACATCTTGCCTTGTGTTTCCATAAATTATATTTGGATTTTTGAATACGAAGGCTTTTGGTGTGCAAAAAACGCCTTGGTAAAGGAAAACGAATGATAAATGAAAATTAATTTGAAGCACAGTGATCTGATAGACTACTGTGCTACATTACCCGGGTGCTTTAGCTTTGGATTATGAGGAAACAAAAGTAACGGACAGAAATCAATGGCATATATCACGGCGAAATTGCAACTGATACAATTGTTGATGTGTAAAACGTTTTCTTTGGTAATTTCTCTTTCGCTTCTAACGAGAATTTGCAGTTTTCAGTGTAAAAGGCCTTATCACTGTTTCGACGCCATCTTGACGGGCAGGCAATGCAGTTAGAAATTACAGTGTTTGCATGCGAACAAAGACGCGAAAAAAACAATAAAGCTCGAATTTTTGCAGATTCCGAAGGTCATTTAGGAATAGAGGGTTTCCGTCCAAGCCCCCATCAATCAGAAATATTTTTTATTCTTTCACAAGCCAATTTTTGAACAAAATCCTCTCTTAGGCTATAAAGTAAAGTAAGGTAAAGTCTGCATAAGAGCCTAGTGGCCCACCAGGCCGGAGCTTATCCCGGTTTCCGGTTTCCCTGGACGGGATGCTAGTCCATCGCAGGTAGTCCATCCCAGCAGTAAATTCGCCGGTACCCATTTATACACCTGGGTGGAGAGAGGCACTATGAGAGTAAAGTATCTTGCCCAAGAACACAACGCAGTGCCCCGGCCAGGGCTCGAACCCGGACCGCCCGATCCGGAGTCCAGCGCACTAACCATTAGGCCACCGCGCCTCCCACAAGGCTATAAAGTAAACTCGACCTTAAAGTTGAAGATTTTTTTGAATGTGCTCGAATCGCTTTTTCCTCATAAAACTCCTTCTTTTCTATTTAACAAAGTAACTTTACCACATATGGTTTGCGCTTTGAAAGAAGAACTGCCTCCATTTTCGAATAATTCGATTTAGGACTGTTTTCACGATTTATTTAGGAAAACGTATTTGGTAGCAAATACGCATTCCAGTAGCAAATACGCATTTTCAGTTTTCGGTGACAGAGTGTTATTTTCTAAAGATATTCGATGGATTGATGACATTTAGGCACATAAGAAGATAGATCTGGCAAGTAACGAACAATAAAATGAAATATCTTTCTCTGATTTCGTAATTTTTAGTCTCATGAAGAGCTAAGCATAAGGCCACCCAAATGTTTAAAATTTCTACTGGTGAAGCCCCAAACTATTTAACTGACAGATTTTTCAAAGTCGAGGCAAGAAATCCTTACAATGTTAGGAACAGTGAATTAAATATTAATTTACCATTACCGAAAACTGATTTTATGAAAAGGAGTTTTCTTTACGCTGGTCCTAAATTGTGGAATTCCTTGCCTAATTCAATTAAGTCGGCTAACACTCTTGCAGCCTTTAAAAGAGGACTGGAAGATAATAATATTCTTGACTTTGATATCTTATTATCTTGTTATTGATAGTTTGTCCCACTTTCTAATCTCTGTTTAAATTTTTAATCTTACTCGGCTTTCATGAAAACCAAGTTAAGAATTGATGGAATCCCGAGTTTAAATAAAGTGCCACTCACACTCATGTTAAACCTTTGTTCTTCCTGTGAGCTAGGTTTTTCATTGTCTTCTGTCTTTTTTCACTTAACTTCTTTAGCTTAGATGTTTTGATGAGTAAAGCCGTTTAATGCTCTAAATATTTTTAAACATATATGTGTCTTGAAACTGAACTTATAAATCACATGAACTATCCCCTAAGTATCATGAAGACATCATACAAACTTGATGTAACTGGTTAGAATTTAAGCAGTCCCTCTTTTCCGCCCAGTGAAAGATAAGGTTAAAAAGTTATTACACCACGCGAAAGTGGCTAAAGTAGTGAAGGCATACCTCGGTCACTCCAGTTTATACAGACAGGGTTCATTTATAACCGCATAGCTTTCTATGAAGTTACGCCTTTCGTTTACACGTCGCTGATAGAGACCACTACTGAAACTTGCTTGTTTTGAAAACGTTATCAAACGAATAGCGTTTTAAAAACGATTCAATTCCGTTCGTCGTTTAAACAGCAAATTTTACGTCTTTTGGCATTTAATTGGCTGGCTGGCGAAGATTAAACGCATGATGAACCACCGCCTAGTGCAGCGCTTGTACGTTAGTGCTTTGCGCTGTCTTTGTTTGTACGTTAGTTCTATGCGCTGTCTTTGCGTTCTGTTAGTACGTTAATGCAATGCGCCGTCTTTGGGTTGTGTTTGTTAGTTGGGTTCATTGGGTTGTGTTTGTTTGTGCGTTTTGTTGTGTTTGTTTGTACGTTAGTGCTTTGCGCTGTCTTTGTGTTGTGTTTGTTTGTGCGTCGATGCTATGCGCTCTCGACATCTTTGTGTTGTGTTTGTTTGTACGTCAATGCTATGCGAAGTCTTTGTGTTGTGTTTGTTTGTACGGTAGTGCTATGTGCTGTCTTTGTGTTGTGTTTGTTTGTACGTCAATGCTATGCGCCGTCTTTGTGTGGTGTTTGTTTGTACGACAATGCAATGGGCCATCTTTGTTTTGTGTGTGTCTGTACGTTAATGCAATGCGCCGTCTTTTTTTTTGTGATTGTTTGTACGACAATGCAATGCGCCGTCTTTGTCTTGCGTGTGTTTGTACGACAATGCAATGCGCCGTCTTTGTGTTGTGTTTGTCTGTACGTTAATGCTATTCGCGGTCTTTGTGTTGTGTTTGTACGTTAGTGCTATGTGCCGTCTTTGTTTTGTGTGTTTGTACGTTTGTGCTATGCATTGTCTTTCTGTTGTTTGATTGTTAAGTTAGTGCTACGCGCTGTATTTGTGTTGTTTGATTGTTACGTTAGCGCTATGCGTTGCATTTGTCTTGTTTGATTGTTACATTTGCGCTATGCACTGTTTTTGTTTTGTTTGATTGTTACGTTAGTGCTAGCCACTGTCTTTGTGTTCTTTGACTGTTACGTTAGTGCTATGCACTGTGTTTATTTTGTTTGATTATTAGGCTAGTGCTATGCGCTATCTTTGTGTTGTTTGATTGTTACGTTAGTGATATGTGATTTTTTTGATTTGTTTGATTATTAGGTTAGTGCTATGCACTGTCTTTGTGTCGTTTGATTATTACGTTACTGCTATGCACTGTGTTTGTTTTGTTTGTTTGTTACGTAAGTGCTATGCACCGTCTGTGTGTTGTTTGATTGCTTTCTTAGTGCTGTGGTGTTTCTTTGTGTTGTTTAAATAGTAGGTTAGTGCTATGCACTGTCTTTTTTCTGTTTGATTGTTACGTTAGTGCTATGCACTGTGTTTGTTTTGTTTGATTGTGACGTTAGTGCTATGCACTGTGTTTGTTTTGTTTGATTACTACGTTAGTGCTATGCACTGTGTTTGTTTTGTTTGATTATTACGTTAGTGCTGTGCACTGTGTTTGTTTTGTTTGATTATTAGGTTAGTGCTATGCACTGTGTTTGTTTTGTTTGATTATTACGTTAGTGCTGTGCACTGTGTTTGTTTTGTTTGATTATTAGGTTAGTGCTATGCACTGTGTTTGTTTTGTTTGATTATTACGTTAGTGCTATTCACTATTTTTGTGTTGTTTGATTGTTACGTTATTGCTATGGACAGTCTTTGTGATTCTTGATTGTTACGTTAGTGCTATGCGCTGTATTTGTTTTTACTTTAGTGGTAGCCACTGTCTTTGTGTTCTTTGACTGTTAAGTTAGTGCTTTGCACTGTCTTTGTGTGAGACTCCGCCATCTAACGACCAAGAAGACCCATTCAATTCCCCACTATATGAACAGAACCCACCCGGAAAATTAAATTATGCAAATCAGGGGAAAAAACAAGGAGGGAATGAAGGGAATGTGAATTATCAAGATCGAGCAGCGCGCGGCGCTCGTGTTTTCGCGTCGCACGCTTGGAAAAGAAAGAGACTGTGTTGTTTGATTGCTTTCTTAGTGCTATGGTGTGCCTTTGTGTTGTTTAAATAGTATGTTAGTGCTAAGCACTGTCTTTGTGTTCTTTGACTGTTACGTTAGTGCTATGCACTGTCTTTGTTTTGTTTGATTATTAGGCTAGTGCTATGCGCTGTCTTTGTGTTCTTTGACTGTTACGTTAGTGCTATGCACTGTGTTTATTTTGTTTGATTATTAGGCTAGTGCTATGCGCTGTCTTTGTGTTGTTTGATTGTTACGTTAGTGATAAGCACTGTTTGTTTTGTTTGATTATTAGGTTAGTGCTATGCACTGTCTGTGTGTTGTTCGATTGCTTTCTTAGTGCTATGCACTGTGTTTGTTTTGTTTGATTTTTACGTTAGTGCTATCCACTGTGTTTGTTTTGTTTGATTGTTACGTTAGTGCTATGCACTGTGTTTGTTTTGTTGGGTTATTACGTTAGTGCTATTCACTATATTTGTGTTGTTTGATTGTTACGTTAGTGCTATGCACAGTCTTTGTCATTCTTGATTGTTACGTTAGTGTTATGCCGGCATTGTCTTTGTGTTGTTAGATTGCTAAGTTAGTGCTATGCACTGTCTTCGCGTTGTTTTTTTTTTTTTTGTTACATTAGTGCTATGCACTGTATTTGTTTTGGTTTGATTGTTACGTTAGTACTATGCACTGTGTTTGTGTTGTTTGATTGTTACGTTAGTGCTATGCACTTGCCATACACTGTTTGTGTTCTGTTTGATTGTTACGTTAGTGCTATGCACTGTGTTTGTGTTGTTTGATTGTTACGTTAGTGCTATGCACTTGCCATACACTGTTTGTGTTCTGTTTGATTGTTACGTTAGTGCTATGCACTGTGTTTGTGTTGTTTAATTTTTACGGTAGTGCTTTGCACTTTGTTTGTGTTGTCTGATTGCTACGTTAGAGCTACGCACCGTCTTTGTGTTGTTTGATTACTTTTTTAGTGCTATGGTGTGCCTTTGTGTTGTTTAAATAGTACGTTAGTGCTATGCACTGTGTTCGTTTTGTTTGATTGTTACGTTAGTGTGATGCACTGTGTTTGTTTTGTTTGATTGTTACGTTAGTGCTATGCACGGTGTTTGTTTTGTTTGATTATTACGTTAGTGCTATTCACTATATTTGTGTTGTTTGATTATTACGTTAGTGCTTTGCACAGTCTTTGTGATTCTTGATTGTTACGTTAGTGCTATGCCAGCACTGTCTTTGTGTTGATAGATTGTTAAGTTAGTGCTATGCACTTGCCATACACTGTTTTCTGTTCTGTTTGATTGTTACGTTAGTGCCCGCGTATGCACTGTGTTTGTGTTGTTTGATTTTTACGGTAGTGTTTTGCACTGTGTTTGTGTTGTCTGATTGCTACGTTAGAGCTAGTCATGCACAGTATTTGGTTTGTGTTTGATTGTTACGTTAATGCTATGCACTTTTTTAGCTGTCTGATTTTTACGTTAATGCTTTTGCACTGTGTTTGTGTTGTCTGACTGATACGTTAGTGTTATGTGAATTTCAGTCTATTGTGCATTTTTTTTACGTTACTGCCACGCGCTGTCTTTGCTTTGAGTTTGTTTGTTTGTACGTAACTCCTACGTGCTGTCTTTGTTGTTTTTTTGTTGGTTTGTTTCTTTAGTGCTCCTTGCTGTCTTTCTTATCCGTGTTTGTGCTTTACTGTTATGCTATCTCTCTCGGTTGTGATTGTTTATTCAGTTAGAATAAGCCACTGCGTGAATTTAAAATTTAAACATTTTCTTTGTGATGGCAATACTACATTTCGATTAAACATAATATATTTATTAACTACAAACACCTAATAGATTCAACACAAGAAGAGAGAACTGATTATATCGTCGCAGAATCCGAAGGATTAATGTCAAGTCTAAGTAGCTAAAAGTACTCATACAATTTTGACGTAAAATGTCTATTAAAATCTTTCATCCAAACATCAGATTATGACAGATCACAAATATGGAACATATAATTTAAAACGTGACAGTAAAAATACGATCCATTTGAGTACTAGAGAAGGTAAAAGATACTACAACCCTTTTTAAGCAGCCTGAAGAAGGATCCACGTGCACCTTTCCAACTAATGTGGCTCACACAAAGTCGCGTAATGCAATCTCATTGCATCCCATCACGCGATACATTGGTGGGCCTTTGACTTCTACTGGTTAAAGTAGCTTAAAGTATTTTACCGTTGAAGAGTAAAGTGTAGGCTAGTTGCTTTGTTTTTCGCGTTAAATACCAGTGTAGGCTTTCAGTTAAAAAGGACCAGTTTTTCTGTTAAAATATGTTTTTTATTATTGATTCATACAACACAAGTACATCACGAAAGAACTTGCACGAAAAACACAACTGTTTCAAAGAGCGGTAAAATAGCACAGAGAAAATGCTGACAATTGTATATATAAAAAAGGTGAGTCATATTTAACTTTAAAATTAAAAAGAATATTGAGTTATATTTTGGCGCCCAAGACTTACATGAATTTCTTTGTTGCCATGATGGATTTTTGTTGCGTGAAGGAAATGCTCGAAATTTGTTGAAAATTCCGTTGCTGGTATTGTCAACAGAAGGATATATTTATTTGTTTTGTAAAAATTTACCCTGAATATTTGCTACGGTAGCAAATACGCAGTTTTGGTAGCAAATACTCACTGTGAGTATTTGCTACGGTTATTTGTAGCAAATACGCATTTCTGGTAGCAAATACGCACTGTGCGTATTTGCTACGGTAGCAAATACGCATTTCCGGTAGCAAATAGGCACTTATGGTAGCAAATACGCACGCTTCATAATTATTCAAAACGAGCAAATTTGACTTTTGTATGCTGGTTCCCAGTCTCAACCTGCGCTTATTTCTTATTTCACGCAGTCCGTCGAATGACACAGTCAACCACATCAGGACATTGAGTGGCATTATATCAGTTTATACACGAAAAATAAAAGCCGGAACTTTTCAAAACTCGAAAGGAACTTGGCAACTTGCTCGAGAAAATTTCAATTGAATTTACAAGTAGCTGGAGCATACTGCTTAAGACAATATTGGGGCGCTGCGCCACGACAACAAAGCTGCATCCGGTTTGGTATTTAACCCTGAAATCATCATCGCATTTAGCGTTCCATTTCGTTATTTTTCTTTGTTTTCCACGCAAATAATCCCACAATCGCTCACGCCGACTTATCACTTATTGTTTATGAAGTATCCCATCACTTTTAAATTTATGATCATTGATAACAAAAGATAAAAACAAAACACAGTTATCGATTGCCTAAAATCTAAAACCTAAAATCTCTATTCATCTTTAAATGATAACTTAGTATATATAAGCTAATATCGTGAATAATTTGTTCTGGCTAAAAACCAGCTTATCAGGGATGATGATTCAAAGGATATGCATGTACATGTATAAGCTGTGTGTCATCTGCCTAAAAATGAAACAGCATCATGTAATCTATTTAGGTCTCCGCAGGGTAAAGTTTACAGTGAATAAAGATGCGGCCCTGGGAGAGATTTTTAAAGAGATGAGCCCCATATCACATTAATTTTAGAGTTATTCATAGTTACCTTATAGCTTGTGGCAAATTTAATATTTGAAATCCAAACCTAAAAAATATTGAAAGCGAAAGAAACAGAAACTACAAATAAATGTATTTTTTTTTTATATGGCGTATTGTGAAACAACTTTTTTAAAAAATTATACATCTGCTTTGCGTGATGAGTACTCAACGCGCGATCTTCATGGGATGTTGAATTAATACGACAAACAACAATACAATATTTGCCTCTTTGACGTCAATGACAGGTGGAAATTCAAAATTTCAAGGCGTACGTACTCATTGATCAGTACGATGCTCGTCATGTTTCTGTGCAATTGTCATTGATCTAGCGCCAAAAATGAACAACTCAAGTTTCGATGCTTTTGAGGGTCAGCCAACATGTTCCCAAATCATTTCCACAGCGCTTGCAACAGCTATTTCCTTCGTTAGTATTTCGGCATTTGTCGGCAATATTTTAGTCACATTAACTTTTCTGATGAACGCCACTCTGAGAACAAGCACAAACTGCTTCATCGTGAACATGGCATTATCTGATCTACTATCCGCTTTGACCAACTGGCCACTCTACGCTACTGAAGGGATGCTTTCAAGAAAAAAATTGATCGACGATCCAGTGGCCACTGTTGTGTGCAAACTGGGTCTGTATTCGAGATCCGTTGCGCAGGTTGTTTCAGTACTGAGCCTAGTGTGGATTGTCGTGGAGAGATTCATCGCCATCGTATATCCCTTCAAGGCTAAAACGCTAACAAGGCAACACCGAGCAATTTTACTAATGGTCACTTGGATTGTTCCACTATTGATTGGTGTTCCTCATATCCGCTTTGCGAATATACTTAAACAAGGTAAACAGACATACTGCAGGCTTTTATGGGGTAAAAACGAACTCTCTATTTACTTTCTAAGTGGATTTGTTGCATTATACTGTGTGCCACTAGTGACAATAATTATACTTTACTCGAGAATCATGAAAAACTTGACTCGAACAAGGCCGACAGCGGACAAAGTGCAGGGAAGCACCAGAATACGAAATCGTCAACAGAACATGGTTGTGATGAAAGTCTTCATATCGATTGTGATTGTATTTTTCCTCTGCTGGACTCCGCTGTGTGTGTTTCTATTATTGAAAATGGTTTTTCCATCCCTGTATGCCAAAGATTCGTGTTTGTTATTTGCAGGGTTGTTTTATTATGTTTTTCCATCTTTACGCACAGCAATTAACCCAGTAATTCTTTTCGTGTCAAGTACTAATTTTTACAGGGGGCTGAAGGACATGTTTTATTGTGTTGCGTGGAAGTCTTGTTGTAAACGTAGTCCAAAACAGAAGATATGCAGCTAGTTTAACCAGCAATATAATTCACATTGACAACACTGACTAATTTAAATGGCATAATCTTCTTCTTTTTTTTTTGGTTTGTTCATGACGACACTATTCGACAGGTGCCGCATGACATGTAACAAGTCAGTGTCATGTTTGATGCAATTACGTATTTTCATACTAAATTATACTTATCCATGATTAACTAATTATACTAATCCAGGACACCCTCGATAGTCGTGTGATTGCGAACAAAATCTAAAACAAAAGAAATGAATCTCGCGAAAATTTCACTGGCGATCGTTTGGGCAGAAACAAAATTTTTGACAGAATACCAAACTAAGGGCGGACGGCTCTGATTTAAATTCTCGCTTTGAACAGGTCAAGTGACGACACACATACTGTACCTTTAAAATTCAACAGCAAATTAAAAAAATAGAAATATCATCAGTGATTAAACAGTATACTTTGGTTGCGGTGGGACTGTGTATAGAAAAAGAAAATTTTCGTTCGCTACTATATTTAAAGCGGACAGTTGTCTGTGACTTGTACAATAGATATTTATTTGCCCGAAAGTTTGGTCCTGTTAGATTTGGGTTTGAGTATTCATAACAAACACCAAATGATAATAATGACACTGAAATCAGAAAAGCACTGTAAAAACGGATCGCAACATGAGTGACCAATTTGATTTAAAAGCTCTCGAGAAATATGCCCCTTGTATAACACACGGCAATAAGGTCTCCATTCAGTGAATAATGTACTTCGTATTAAATTGTGTAGAGCTAAAGAAATTTGAAGCACTTTAAGAAACGATAAAATTTGATCAGCTGCTGACAACGGTCACCATAGAAATAATTTTGAATATCAATTATTGTCATTATTCTGATGAAGCGCCAAATTAAACTGTTTCTCGTATCTCATTTTTAGCCATGCAATGGGCAGAACATATCTTAGCCTGCGGTTTAAGACAAACCGTTTTGATGGCACGGCTCTGATTAAAAGAAATACATTCTTTGAGAATTAGTTAAATTAAATGGAGAAAAGGTAATAATCTACTTAGCCTGCGGGTAGGCTCTCGGCTTCGTGGGCAGCGCGATTTCGGCAGCGCGCGAGCGGAAAAGATGCGATTTTTGGGGAGCGAAGCGAGCCGCTGGGTAGTCGGCTAGCGAAGCGAGCCCACGAGCAGAGAGAAACGAGAGACCGTACGAAAGCCATTGAATTTCGAAAACAACGCGTTCGTCCACGAGCGCACCATTCTGTTTGCTCGAAAATGACAGGCGCGATCAACATGACATAAGCCAGCGTCAAAATTAAACGGGCATTTACGATGGTAAAGTTGCTACTCAGATCGCGCCAATTGTGCCGACTTGGTCATCTTTCTTCAGGTATTTCCCGATGGTGGAGAACTGATGCGTTGGTGTAGATGACGGATGGTGTAGCCGACGTATTCTGCAAAGATCACATTCTTGATTATTATAATCAACGCATTGTTGATTAAACAGGGGCAATTTTAAGGCTTCTGAAAAGACTGAAAACGGCTGTGCTTCAGTCAGAGAGAAGTTTCTTTACTGTGTCGGCTGCCTTCTGGTCTTTGAATGGTAAGACTATATGATGGATATTGTCAGCATGAGGCGATCTTAATGGTCAAGGGTATGGATGGATGATAGTTGTTCAAAGTCAACAGAAAAAGCTTCTGCCGTTGGGCATCTTTCATTGTGGCTATTGTGTCATTCACATAGCGTTTCTAGAAGTATGGAAACTTGGTCTCGTTTTGTAGCTTTTCGTTGATAGAACAAAGTTTTAAATGTATTCGCCGTAAGGGGACCTAAGGGAGAGCCCATTACCACTCCGTCAGTTTTTTTTCGTAAAGTTTACCGTCAAATTGAAAAAGTTGGCCCTTTATTGTCACTTACAACAGTTCAATGAAATCAGACTTGCTGACGTTCAGATTGTGTGTTTTGTTGAACCAGTTGACAAGAAAAGCTTTGTCAACAATGATCTCGATGGTTTCTTGTGATGGATTGTGTTCAAGATTTGTAAGATTTAATTTTGTAATCCGTTTTCAAATCGTCCAGCTTTGTAACCACGGTGTTTCCTTGCAGTGTATGCTAATAATTCCTTAAACTGTCTTCTTTTCAATGCCTTTCACTTTTCAATACGTTTTTGTCACAAGTACCTGAAGTGCTTATTATTTTTGGCTCAGAAAATTGAAATATTCAATAAAAGCCAGTGTTCGATAATTGCTATTCCTTTTCTTATTTTTATTTTTCTTCAGTTGTTCTCGAATAAATTAATTCAGCACTTACAAAATCGATCATGGTTTCGTTTCAGGTTGCAGTGTTTATTTAGTGCTTAAAATCCTCCGTAAAAATGAATGTAAGACATAAAATACAACATAAGGGACTGCGTGCACCCTCTTTGTTATGTCATGGTGATATTTCAAATTCATGTAGATAACTAATAGAATATGTTAAATATATATATTAGAATAAAGCAACTGCATAATACGCGTACATATAAAAACCGCGCTAATATATGTTGTACAGGAGGCTAATGAGATAATGCATGGAATAGAAAGCGCAAGAATGGTATATTTAAGTATTCTAACATTGCCAAGCTTACTGACCAGGGATCTGATTAATTGATATCACATTTGATATACAACCGCTGATGATTGCGTGGTAAAGCGAAAACCAGACACGCCTACTCAGTTGCTTTCGCTTTCGAAGTACGCATGCGGCAAAGTTAGCTATCATTATGAATCGATAAACAGCGCCCATGTGAACCAAGAGAAGGCCACTTATAAGCTAAGAGCCAGTTTAAGGTTTTCTGGCAGAAATTTACTGCACTACTTATGTAGCTACTGGGCAGACGGAACTTGTGACAGAATGATACAAGAAAGCTGTTTGCACCCTTGTTAGTTATTTTCAATCACGATCCTTGTTGACTTATAACCTGTCTTTCCAAACACTGTCAGGACACATCTGTAGACTCCGTCGTCTTTCATTTGCGCATTTGTAATCTTGAGGATGGCCCTGACGCGGTTAGTGGAACTGTCTTTGACATTGGTTACCATGCTGTCTGGGACAGACACATCTCCTGAGCGGGTTTTCTTCTTCCACTGTAGCTTAGTTACTGATACACCATCGGATTCGCATGTGACGTTAGCGTCTTTTCCTTTTAGTACAACGATCTCCTTCTCTGGTTTCAGCACAAAGTAGTCAGGCAGCCTCGCTGCAAATTGATAATAAAACGACTCATTCTAGAACCACATGCATGGTGCACAAACTTAGCTAGAGAAGACATCTCCGCTCAAACGATGCTAGTAAGAACCTTAACGACTGTTCATATGAAGAAAGGTTGTCACTGATAGGAAGGTGACCTTCCTAGCTACTCGAGCCATCCTTTACCAAGTGTTCGTATGAGGAACATTGTCCCTGTCAGACGAGCCAAAACTTGGCTCTTATGGTTTCACGCAAACTTTGTTTGCCCAGACTTGGCCAGGCAGGTAAGTCAAAAAAGACAAAGTGTTTACATGGAAAACATTTGAGTAGCGCTCCAGGGTCACCTAACTTTCAAAGAGAATGACCCTGCACCCAGGGTCGTTCTTGCCTTCCGAGCCAGTTTTACGAGTTCTCGGCTATATAAACAAAATATATGGAAAGAACCCTTGCCTGGGGTAGCTCGGTATGGAAGGTAAACCTCCTACCAGTGATTCCAAATAACACGCCTTTGATTACGACCTCAAATGACGAACTTTCACCTCAAATACAATCGACACAAAATTGGACTTGCAAAATCAAATCTATCGTCCATAGCTGACAAACGTCCTGCAAGGAAACTAGGGGTAAACGTAGAATAATGTGTCTTTGAGTTGCAATATTTGTTTCACCTTACCTCGACTAAGAAGCAAATATCCGGTATTTACTGGCCACCTAATGCTGTTATTTGCTTTATCGTCTGCCTTACAGGAGTACTCTCCAACTTCTCTTAGATCAAGATTCAGAAGTGTGAACACTTGCCCTTTCATAGAAAGTTTATTTGCTTCAGGTTTTCGTTCGGTGAAAGCTACATTTGAGTGGCGTCTGTGAAGAAGGGTCACTGTAGCATTCTTATCATTGGTGGAGCAGTTTATTACTAAATTCTGACCCATGTATCCGTGTAAAATAATCTTTGGCTGCATGAGGAATACCAGGGGCTCTGTTCAAAATGAAAACAAGTTGACTTAGTAGTCTTGTTCACCTAGCTATTAGAACGTACATACATAGATACATAGACTTTATTTCCTCTCAAATTTTAGCGTAGCTTGTAATATTATTAAGTGAGACTGCTTCAAGGAGATGAAGAGTCACACAGTTTCTATAGACAGTTTCCGGACTTCCAAGAACCGTTGGCAGAGTAGGTGAGCTATTTTGTCCTTTAATAATGTCCAATTGAGGCTAATAAGTACTCACTTGTGATACTTCCGTATATATGGCCTTCGTACGTGACGCGAAACTGTATTCAAAGTGATGTATACAAATTCTGCAAGGGAATATGTCTTTATTTTTTTTATTTAAAAAAAACGTACCTTTGACTATTATTGTAGTCAGCCTGTAATCTGTCCTGTCAAATACTGTCAACACACATTTGTACACTCCACCATCCTGGGATTGAGCATTGGTAATCTTTAGGATAGCACTGACTCGATTATTGGACCAGTCTCTAACAATAGTAACCATGTTGTCTGGGACGGACACATCTCCTTTGATGGTCTGTTTTTTCCATTGTAGCTCAGTTATTGATACACCTTCTGATTCACATATCACTTTTGCTTCCTGTCCTTGCGGTACACTGACGGATGTCGTCGGTCTCAAGACAAAGTGTTGTGGTAATTCAGCTGCATGCGAGAAAAAGGGCAGGATAGTCATTCTTAGAAATACTAGGTTAATATAGAAATTCAATCTGTTAGAACACCTGTTATTTTAAAATTATTTAAATCAGTATTTAATTTGAACCCTACGGATACTTAGACAGTGAAGTTTCACTTTTTTCCAAGAATAAAAGTTATAAATAATATGGTAGAGTCGAACGTACTGCTACTCACTCAGCTCAGGCGCCCTTTTGGTATCCGTTTAAAATAGGTTCGACTGCAGTTTCTACCCTAAATTGTGATGAAATTGAGCCATAAATCTACGACCTCTGGCAGGATCAAATCTGCCAGTCTACACTTCACGGACGTTTGATCGTTCTCCGCAAACTCGGAGTAATACTTCTCAAATTTAATTGGCTGACAATCCAAAATGAGAGCTCTGTGGATTTTTAAGAAATCGGAGCCGGCCAGAGCTGGCAATAAGGATCGCAGACCTCTGGGAGGAGAATACATAGGCGGAGTTCGACTTATAGATCTAGATAGGTGTTCAAAGCTTATAAGTGTCTACAAACGTCTTTTGAGGACTCTGTACTAAACCGGCTTGAAAGCCCTTGAAAGCGCCTTGAAAGTCTTCATGAGGACGAAAACAGATAAAATAGCCGTCCGTGGCTGGCAAACGCACTCCTTCTAGAGTGGGTTGGACCTGGATTTGGACTGCGAAAGTTCATGACTGATGATGATTATCCCAGTCGTATACATAAAAGCTGACATATTGGCTTACCACGAATAAGAATCAAATATCCTGTGCCCGGTGGCCACCGTATCACCCGACTTTCTTGATTGCTTGCTTCGCAGGCGTATATTCCAGCGTCTCTCAGATCAAGATTCTGCAGTGTAAACACTTGTCCTTTCTTTGAAAGTTTATTTGCTTCGAGTTCTCTTTTTGTGAAGGCTGCAAGCGGGTGACTTTTGCGTAGCAGGGATACTGTAGCACCCTCGTGATTGGTAGAACAATCTATGTCCACTCTATGGCCCAGGTATCCTCGTAGAATAATCGGTGCCGACTTAAGGAAAGCCAAAGGCTCTGTAAAAAGAATGAAATGTCTTAGTAGAGAACGTAACCGTGCATTGAAACAAACAAGTAAATAGACAGCAGTTGGTTGGTCCAAAACAGGCTTAAGGTAAGAGCGCCTGGTGATTACCATTTCTCGAGTAGAAGAGTCGGCAGATATAAGACCATAAGATGTAAGTAGATATAAGCCTATTCTGACTATTCATGATGCAGATTGGAGGGTCTGGACGGGGGAGCTAAAATTTCGGTAAACTTTTTTTGCGTTTTCTAAGGTATCAGTTAAAATTTCAGCCTACTTCTCAGCTATCAGAAAATTTTCAATTCTGAGATCTCAGCTGTCAATAAAAAACGCTTCATTTCTCAGCTGACAGTTAAAATCAGTTTGAGCAATAATTCTCGGCAATCAGTTAAACCCTCAGAATAGAATGCCTTTGAGTTAACAGTTTCAATTTTTATCAACTTACCTCGACTGAGAATCAAATATCCTGTACCAGCTGGCCACTGGATGGTCTCACTCGCTCGATTGTTTGCCTCACATGCGTATATTCCAGCATCTCCAAGATCAAGTTTCAGAAGTGTAAATACTTGTCCGTTCTCCAAAAGCTTCCTTGCTTTGGGTTTCCGTTCGATGAAGGCAGCAAATGGGTGTCGTTTGTGTAGAAGGGATACCACAGCATCTTTGTCATTGGTTGTGCAATTTATTACGAGGTTATGACCCATGTATCCTTTTAGAGTATTTTGCGGCTGCCTCGTAAAGGTCAGAGGTTCTGTCAAAAAAAGACGACACAAAAAGAAGGAAGGTAAAAAAAAGCGGTCGCTATTGACACTTTTTGCTTTTGAAAGTTAACGATTGTCTTGTTTAGATAGACTAGATAGATAGATGCTGGTTTAATGTGTAAATTGGGAGGCGCGGTGGCCTAATGGTTAGTGCGCTTGACTCCGGATCGGGCGGTCCGGGTTCGAGCCCTGGCCAGGCACTGCGTTGTGTTCTTGGGCAAGATACTTCACTCTCATAGTGCCTCTCTCCACCCAGGTGTATAAATGGGTACTGGCGAATTTACTGCTGGGGGTAACCCATGTGTAAATACACTTAGCTGCATCGGTAAACTAACAAAGCCGCGCGTGTCCGTGTCGTAAACGGTCAATGCCATTTTAGTGACACTTTGAATTTTTGAAAACTGCATGTCAGCACCCAGAAACGATCTTCCTCGACTTTAGGACATAGGTTGTTGTTTTGGCGTTTGACAGTCTTAATATGCTGCTACCTCTCATTTTCATGGTTTTCGGCCGTGTGTTTGTTATCAATGACAGGTCATGATAAGGGTGAAGCTAATGCATGATTGTTTTAAATCCGAGTTTGATTTAGCCTTCATAGCTTGTAATACCGACATGGTATTCAAAATGCACAATAGACGGAGTATGACAAATTGTTACAATTCTCTAAAAAGATGTAAGAGTCCTAAACTTCAGAGTCGAAGCGTGTTAAACTTAAATTAATAAACACGCAAATTGTTACAGCCCATATTAATAATAACAAATAATTATTTGTATAGCGCTTATTCAGTCCTGCTCTAGGCCTAAACTGAGTAAGATTAACTGCCAAAGCAAATAACGTACAGTAACAACGTCTTCTTACCATGTCGAACAAACTTGATGACATAAGAATCTCTTCCTAACTTATTGATAGCTTGGCACCTGTAGCGTACAGCCGTCTGATCACTTTGAACTTTAACGACACTTTTATTTGTCGGTGTTTGTTTAGGAGTCATTATTACACTCTCAGGGACGGGCATCCACTGACTTTCAACAGGTTGGCACTTGTCGGTATGAACGTCCGGGCAATCCATATTTTGGTATTCCCACTTGAACGTTGGAAGCGGGTTGCCCTTTTCCAGTTCGCAGGTCACTTTGGAGTCCTTGCCATTTTTACTTAATATCTCATCTCGCTTTTTCATCAATCTAGGTGGAGCTATATTATGTTCAAGAAGATAGTTTTACAAAAATTAGTTTACTTCTTGGCAGAAATAAGAATTTTACTTACTACCTCATTAATAATGTAAAAGAAAGGTTTATAAGAGTTCAGTTCCCCCAGATATGGTTGCAGTTACCCCTCGTTTACACGACCTCCTCTATCGTTGTTTTCAACTAAAAGGGATAATTTCTCCAAAATAACTGGAAATTAAAATTATGTGTAGACTTAGATAAGCAGCGTATCAGGATTAATAATAGACCAGGCGGGCAAACAATCATATTTAATGTTCAATGATGGTCAATCATGATGAAAGTGAAGAAATTTGTCACATTTTTTCTTGCAAACAGTTAGCGATAAAAATGTCACCTTTCTGGGATGAATGTAAGTACTCATCTCACAAAGAACTCAAAATCATTTGATATTCTCAGTGACGTCAATACTAAACCAAACCGAAACAAAATAAAATAGATCTGCTCATTACAAACCTTTTCCGAACACATTGGAGGTAGGTTCTTTGATCCTGGAAATGACTCGTGTAATTAACTTTGCAAATTGTTCTACATACCTCGTACATCCAGGTCAATAACTAACTTAGCAGGGGGTGCATGGCCATTTGTTGCTACACACTCAAACTGTCCTTGATCTCTGGGATACAAGGCGCTTCGTATTTTGAGTACTTGAATGGTGCGAGCTCGAATAGACTGTAACGCAAAAGGTTTTATTCTTTCTTCGTAAACCTCATAAGCAATGCCGTGGCACCTTACATCATTTGCAGTCGTACAGTCCGTGGTGTCAAGCTTCCTCCCTTTTCTGTACCAGGATACCTCGGGTTTATGAGATGCTGTTGCCACACATTTAATAACCTTTTCTGATCCTTCCTTTACTATTTTCTTTCTTATGTTGGTTTGAGTTTCAGGATCTATAATAAACAGTACAAAACATCGTGCTTGAAGGAAAAGGTAAGTGCTTAGCCACGGTAGGTAACTGGCTTACAAAACAGTGTAGATGAATCTGTAGACAACGATAAGCTGAATGTATGTGTTTAAGTAATGCAGAATTATGATATGACCTGGCACGTTATACTGTCAACATGTCAAAATGGTTTTTAAGCGACAGTAAAGAGGCTTAAACTTACAAACAGCTTCTAAGCAACTGGACACTTCCTTGGTATGAAGAACCCTTTAAATTTCAAGATCGATATACCAATTCTAGCAGGTTGTCATCTTGGGTTTCTAATGGGAATTTAGTGGCATTTTGAATGAAAACAGCGTCTTTTAGGGAAGACAGCAGAGGAAGGGTTTAGGAAGTAATTTAACCTCTAACCTTGGTGCATGGTTGTTTCGGTATCTGGGATTGTTGTGACGTCTGGTGTTGTTATGGCATCAGTAGGTGTTGTGGCATCTGGGGTTACTTTAACATATGGCGCTGTTGTGGCGTCTGGTGTTGTGGTATCTGAGACTGTTTTGACATTTGAATTTGTTGTGATTTCTGGCGTTTCTGTAGAATCCGCGGCTGTTGTCACGTCTGAATTTGTTGTAACTTCTGGAGTTTCTGTGAAATCTGAGGCTGTTGTGGCATAAGTCGTTGTTGTGATATCCGGGGTTTCAGTGACATCTCCAGTTGTTGTGACGTTGGTCATTGCGTGCCGGACTTCTGTGACATCAGGAGCTATTGTGGCATCTGAGGTTGTTGTGGTACCTGAAGGTGTTTTTGTTTGTGGGGTTTCTGATGCACCTGCACTTGTTGGGGTTTCTGACGCTGCCGTGACATCTGGGATTGCGGAAGCATTTGATGTTCCTGTACCCTCTATGGCCATTGCAGGATCGGACATTGTTGTGTGCTTTTGAGTTACTGTGAATCCTGAAGCTGTTGTAATATCTGGAATCGTTCTTATATCTGGGAATGCTGTGGCATCTGGGACTAATGTAGTGTCTAGGTGGTCTGCTGTGGTTTGTGACTGGGTTGTTCCACCATCTGAAGTTGTTGTAGCTTTGGAAGATGTGTACTCGGTCCTTGCCGTATTCTGTGGATCTTTAGTGGTATCTGGGGATGCTGTAGCATATGGGCTGGCTGTGGTTTCTGGGGTTCCTTTGTCGTCTGCCGCTGTTGTAATATCTGGGACTGCCATTGCATCTGAAGTCGTTGTAATATCTGGGAATGCTGTAGTATCTAGGGATGAACTGATATCTGAGAATGATTTGGTGATATCTGAAGATGGTGTTGTACCTGGGTCTGTCGTGGTGTCTGAGACTGTTGTAACATATTGGGCTGTCATAGTATCTTGCGTTGCGGTGGTATCTTGGGTTGTGGTATCTAAGGATGCCGCGGTCTCCGACGCAGTTGTGATATCTGGGCGTGCTGTGACAGCTGAGGTTGTGTTCATATTTGAGGCTGTTGTAGTATCTGGGACTGTTGGATTATCTGGGGTTGTTGCGACATCTGGGGTAGTTGGTTTATCCGGGGCTGTCGTGGTGTGTTGTGGCGGAAGTGGTTGTCCTGTGTAAGAGAGATAAAGTGAAAGACTAGCAGAGAGATTCACAGTTAGAATAGAATCTCGAAAATAAAACAGTGACGTTTGAAAGGAAAGTGCCCATAAAAACAATTAAATAAACAATGACACTGCAATAGTAATATCCATGCAAAGCTGTTGATAAACTTTATCTATAATCACTTCGTCAAACTAGCAATGCTTGCTAATGGATTCATTTTAAATATTTCTGACTATTACTTTTCCTTTCTTGAGAATAAAAGGAGTTTGAGACTTGCGTTATTGCTGCGAAGCAGATTGAGTATCGCACCGTCTGCGGCATGGCCACGGTACTGCTCTTTACAGGTTTCAAGTTACTAATCATTTTCGACTGATTATACGTACCTTTCTCGTAAACAGCAAGCTCAGCAGTTGCCTGAATTTTCCCAAAAGAGTTTTCGGCAAAGCATTGATAGGGTCCCATGTCTGACAAGACCAGCATCTTAACCAGCAAGAATCCGTATCCAATGACGTTGTAATCTGAGTTTTCAATCATGTCTCCGTTTCGTCGCCATGTGATGTTTGGTTTGGGTATACCATCCGCAAAACACTCGTACAACGCATTGGAATCAGCGTAAGCGTGGACATTTTTTGGTTTCTTGACAAAAACTGGAGCATCTAAAAAAGAAAAGGGTTTTTATCAGCATTTAAAGCTCGATTACAAGTAATAGTGTTTGGCGATTATTTGATGAAATCAGCAGTAAAGCACGTTATTGGCTTTATTAACAAAATAAAAAGGTCTTTAAAAATATCTAACAATCCTTCTCTTTTTCAATTGCAAACAACTGCTGTCTCCAAACACATGAACCTTGTGGAGCAGAGCAGCAGTTCCTTCAAGAATGCCAGACAATGTAAGTCAGAATTATTGTTATCCTTAACCCACATATACTTACTCATTATGAAGAAGCACTATGAGTTTTGAGTAAATATAGAATAAACATTACCTTAAGGTGGGGTACACTCGATTTTGAGTGAAATTTTAAGAGGTTTAAGGAAGGGATAGAAGAAAGAAAATTATTTTTGAATCACCAACAGACAGTTGACCCCCACGCAAGAGCACCCCAGGTTGTCAGGGGACTGTTTGGGTGTGCATCTACTAACTTTTAACTTCAAATTCTAATTTTAAAATCACATTAAATCTTTAATATTTCTTATTTCTCCAAATTTTACTAATCCTTTGAGAAAAACTATCTCTTCCCAAACATCCCCAAAAATCACCAAAAAATTCACAAGACACCGCTAAACATAGCTTTGTGAAATGAGCATAGAGTTTCCGGATTACTTGAAACGCGGACGAGATATTCGCATTAAACCAAGTTTAGCGGTAAAAAAAGCTTCAGGTGTACCTCCGCCTTAATAAACGTTTTGCGTAAGTTATAATTACTTACAGTGTACATCTAGCTTGGCTTTAGCTTGTTCCACGCCGACTCCGTTTAGTGCACGGCAGGTGTACATTCCCGCGTGGTCCACAGATACTGACTCTATCAGAAGGTTGCTCTCCCCTAGAATAGAATACTCACTTCCGAACACCACGGGTAATCCATCTCGCAGCCATGTGACTCTCGGTTTAGGAACACCATTTGCAATGCATTCAAGAACCACCTTGCTTCCAGCGATAGCTACTCCATCCTTAGGTGTCACAGAGAATATTGGACGGCGAGGAAGGCCATTATCTGTTTAAACGGTACCAGTACTGTAGTTAATCTATTGGCTGAATAATACCATTGTGTAAAATAACTGATACAATACTGACGGAGCACTACTAATGCCTGACATGACGGATGTGTTGATACAAGACCAATGTATTTACTGGCACATTGCTATGGAGTCCTTGATTGTGAATACTTGTTATTTATTCTCTAACAGTAAAATACAGTAATCTTTGATACTACTGACTCGACCGACTCCTAGTGCGCATGACCGTAACGCTATACATCGACACTACATCTCTCCTTTCCTCTGAATAATGAGCTAGGTAAAACTTAAAAAAAAAACAAAACTCAACATGCTACTTCCTGAATCTATCAGTCCTGGTAACGTTCACACAAGTTATTTCCTTTGAGCAATTGATCTAAGCAATGTCCAAGTAACACAGTCTTTGAAAAGTTCAGATAATGTTCACACAACAATGTTCCTTTTCATTAAGCCATTGATTTCAGCAATGTTCAAGAAACATAGTCTTTGAAACGATCAGGCACTCGTCTTTCTCTTGCTGATCTTCGAAGTGCGGGTAATTCAACTGGTGTAGGTGTAGGTGTTTCAACTGATGCATTTCCAGGTGGTTCTATTGGTGCATTTCCAGGTGATTCAACTGGTATAACTGTAGGTGGTTCGACTGTCTCAATTGGATCACCTGCTTCTGCTGCATCAATAAAGGGTGTAGACTGTTCTTCCTCGTCACTTGGAACGGGGTGTACAGGTATGTTAGAAGTCAGCTTTTTAAAGAATGACGCATTTCTTGTTATGATGTGTTCTGCATTTTGGGCTGTAATCATGCTTCCTTTCTTGTCTGTGATCTCAAATGGCTCAGGCTTGAATGGTGTAGACATCTTGTTCTGTTTTGGTTGCTTTATCAATACTTTGTCACCAACATTAAGGTCTGTGTTCTTGGCATGGTTGCACTTGTCTGCATACTCTTTCATCTTCTCCTTTCTCTTAGCATCAGCTCGTCTGATCTCTGGGGATGCCTGATCAAACTGCACCAGAGGTAATGTGGACTTGAGTTTTCGTCCATTCAGCAACTCCGAAGGAGACTTCCCTGTGGTGCTATGAGGGGTGGCCCTGTACTGTCGAAGGAAGGTGAACAACTCTTGTTTCCAGTTCTTGCCTTGAACGACGGCTGTCCTAATTGCTTTCTCCAGTGTCTTCATCAGCCTCGCCGCCTCTCCATTTGCTCTGGGCCATTCAGGAGTTATTCTGCGATGTGTGAAACCAAGTTGAGGGGCAAACATCTGAAAACTTTCACTATTGAATGGTGGACCATTGTCCGTTCTTACTACCTCGGGGATCCCTTGCCTGGCAAAGATGCTGTCAAGGTGAGGAATTACTGCCTTTGCTGATGTTGACCTCAAGATTTCGACTTCTGGATACCGACTGAAGTCATCAGTCACGACGAGCAAGTAATCTCCACTTGGAAAGGGGCCACAGAAATCTATGGAGAGCTCTTGTCATGGGCCTAGTGGTAGGGGGAACATTTGTAGAGGCTTTAGATCATGGTTCGCAGTTTGGCACGGTAGGCACCCTTTGACAACTTCCTCGACCATTCTGTCTATCCCTGGAAACCAGACTGAATCTCGCAAAAGACGCTTGGTCTTCACAATTCCTTGGTGTCCACTGTGAGCTAGCATAATCATTCGATCTCGTAGCTTCTCGGGAACTATTATGCGTGTCCCTCTTAGAATAACGCCATTTGATACAGACACCTCCTGCTTGATCTGCTGGTACTGACTGACATCTCTTCCAGCCTCGTGCCACGTTTGAGTTGCTATCACTTTTGCTAGACTCTGCAATGTTTCATCAGCTGCTGTCGCATCTTTTACTTCTTGAAGCGTGGCGGCATGGGGCACAGCATTATTGGTTACAAAGTTAATATAGGCATCAACTCTTGATAAATGGTTGGAAGCCTGCGATTGTTTGGGATCCGGATGGCGACTCATGTAATCAGCTGGATTGTTTGCTCCTGGCTTGTAAACAAGTTTGGTTTTGTATGGCTGTAGGCGTAGCTGTAGCCTCTCAACTCGCGCAGTTGCTTTGCAAGTGGGGTTGTTGAAGATTGTTTCTAACGGCTTGTGGTCTGTGGTAACTTGGAAGGATGATCCATAGAGGTATAGGTGGAAGTGCTCAATTACCCAGACCACTGCAAGAGCCTCTCTTTCGGTTTGGCTGTAGCGGCTTTCACCGTAACGCAATACATCGATACTACAATTGCCAATGTGTCTACTGCGGACACACCTCCGATGTGTTAGCCAACAAGCCTTTTATACTACGGCTGGTAATTAGCAATATGTCTCGCTCATATATGTCTCGCACCAATATGCCAACCTACACAGTGCTAATGTTACGGCAGACACACTGCCAAAACGTCTGCTGACATAATACCAATGTCTTGTCTTGTGTACTATCACTACCAACATACCAAGACACGTTAGTAGTGGTACTGCCATGTCTAGTTGCTATGACTGCCATGCGATCAGCCGATAGGCTGGCAGTGCTGTCAAAGTTATATGACAAACTTCTGACATGCGGAATGACCGACTGCCAATACATCTACCAACGTGTCGACTGAGAGGCACTGTGATGTGTTCGGCTAATGCAGTGGCACTGACTAAAAATGCGCCTTTCAACACACTACTAATGTTTCATCTGACGGACTGTCAATGTGCTGTCTGACAGAGTACCTCTGTTTCGTCAGAGTACCTCAATATGCCAACTGACAGACTAACAATGAGTATACTAACACACTACCAATGTTTTGTCTAACACCCTGCCAATAGCAGACTACCAATGTGCTGACTGGCAGACTACCAATGTGCCATCTGAAAGACTACCAATGCGTCTAGTGACACACTACCAGTGCTTTAAGAGGCAGATTGCCCACGTGCCGTCAGAGAGACTACCACTATTTGTTGTTTGGCACACAGCTTATGTTTCGTTTGACAGAATACCAATGCCCGGGCTTACACAATACCAATGCATGCTATGGCACAGACTACAGAGTTTGTATATGGGCGTTAAAACGGGGTTTTAAACAAGGCGGCCGTAAGTAGAGCTGTCCGCTTACGAGAGTGTCCGTTAAGAGAGCTTCGACTGTACACTTATGCATGTTTTGTACTTATGAAAACTTACCGTCGGTAATTTGAAGGGATCCCTCATTAGCACTTGTGTAAGTAGTTGCAGTGACAACATTTTCAGCTGTACAATCATATTGTCCCTGGTCCTCAAACGTGCTTTCTCTGATCTGTAGGGCTCCGTCAGGAGTCAAAGTAAACCGCCCTCCCATTGTAATAAAGCCACTCTCCCCTTGTTTTCTCCATCTTATAACAGCTTTTGGCGTTGATTGTTTTACAGTGCAATAAAACCTTGAGGTGTCTCCAAATGGAACTACCAATGCTGATGGGACAACAGCCACCTTGGATGAAATATCTGTGATTTGATAACACAGTACGGTTATTTCGTACAACGAAAACAATCGTTTTGGTACTGCGCTGCTGGGTAAGATAATTTGTGATATGAATCATTTGTTCAGAAACAGAAATTCCGAAAGCTTTGGAGCATCTGCCACTCTAATGCATTAACTAGAATTTTGTGCAAATAGTTGGTATGCCAATCTTGAGGGTGTTTTGATTGTGCACATAGTAGGTACTCTCATTTTATTTCTACAAGCTGTAGTTGGAACTCCTACTTTCGCCAATGACTAAAAGCATCATGATTGCATTTATTGGATTATAGATTAAGGGATTATTTGTTTTAAGCACGGTACTACTTCACATATCCTATCATTGAGAGTTATGTTACAGGCTATTATTAGATACTAATCAAGATAAAAATGTATGATTATCTCAATTGCAACATCTTAAGAATGTGTTTGTCTTAAAGTTATTCCAGCTTTTTGTTTTTTGTTTTTTCAAAAATCCACCTGACATGTAAGTCTTTTGTACAAAAACAACATATGGATAGTATTATTAAGTATGCCATAAGTATGCTATCGATCTCGAAATTTGATATCTCCATGGTGACTGTGTTTGGGTGGGTTGGTCTTTCCAAAAAAGACATTTCGTAAATGGGATTTTCTTACGCCGCCGTTTTATCATTTTCTCGTGTCAAGAAAGAAGGATAAAATCCAGTATGTCTGATTTTCTATAACATATTACTCCTTTTTTTTTTTCATTTTTTGCTACTTCATTTTTTTTCTTTTAACTTATATCAGACACTGAGTTTTAGTCGACACATCTGTTTTAAACTCCACATTTGAAGCTCGTTTACCAAGAACAATAATAGAAGCAAAAATACTGGATTAAGTAAAGACACTAAGCAGTGGACTTACCAGCAACAATAAGGCGAGCAGTTCTGCTTAAAATTTGAAAATCCAGGCTCATATCATTACTTGAAAACGCTTCACACTGGTACGTTCCTTCATCTGGCTTGTAAGTTTTTTCATGCATGATTTCCGAAAAATACAAAGATCCATTTGGTCTTATCATTCTACGGCCATCACTGGACAAATCAAGCGCAATGCCATTTCTCCTCCATGTTATGGCTGACTTGGTGTTCCCACCTACCAGGCAGTTCAGGAGTGCTGATTTGCCTTTCTGGACGTATGTGTCGGAGGGTTCCTCGATAAAATACGGTGCTCCTGTTGAGGCTAATGCTCCTACAAACATAAGGATTTATGATTATTATAAGAAGGTGCACCTTGATATACCATACACTGTGTGCGAATTTAGCTAACAAAATAATAATAAACCATGACTTGGCTATGCTAGCCTGCTTCGCAGACAGTCTAAACCGCCGGCTGCAACGCAGGCTAGGCTATCCTTGTTCGTTAACAAAATCTCTCAGTTCCGTTGATTTTAATTTCTGTTTTGTTGTTGTTGTGGCTTGTTTGTTTATGTCTTGTTATGCTCTGGACTGTTTTCGCCGTATAGTGTATTCTATTTGTACATGTCATTCCATGAGACGAAAATTATGTTTTGAGATTGCAGCCATTTGGTCCCTACCTGTAATATAATAGAAGAAGAAGAAAAAGAATAACAACAACAACAGCAGCAGCAGCAGCAACAACAAGTACAAGAACAAGAACAAGAACAAGAAGAAGAAGAAGAAGAAGAAGAAGAAGAAGAAGAAGAAGAAGAAGAAGAAGAAGAAGAAAATGAAGAAGAAGAAGAAGAAGAAGAAGAAGAAGAAGAAGAAGAAGAAGAAGAAGAAGAAGAAGAAGAAGAAGAAGAAGAAGAAGAAGAAGAAGAAGAAGAAGAAGAAGAAGCATTCTTTATTTATAAAGGATGGACACATAATAGTGGCCATTCACTAACACATTTGTGGCCGTCATGTAGAAAAATGAAAAATGCAATCGGTTATAATAGGGAAAGAGCAACTGAACAAAAAACGTTTAAACAACCAAGAAAAAAGATAATAAGATTACAATTCAAAAAATAACCATTGAAACAAAACCAACGGAACGTATAACGTTTTTTTCTTCAGTTGCTCATTTCCTGAAGAAGTCAGGCCGTGCCTGACGAAATATTGGAAATACAATAGTTTAATCGAACCGTACGGTCAGCTTTTCTGTTTTTCAATTAATTAAATAATACTAAATGAACTTAGTTTAACAGCCGTATCAACAGTTCACTTGCTAGTCTGTTAAAAATAAAAGCACAACAACAAAACAAACAGGTAGATTTAACTTAAATAAGTCGAGTTTTTTTCAAATCACCCGACTGCGTGTATGTCAATTCAAAGTAAAGACCGAGTTGACTTTTGTGGCTGTTTTAAAGTGGATCCTGATGCAAAACCTTTCAATGAAGACGTAATGACCTGCTTGTTAATTGAAAACATGACACTTCAATTGCATCAAAGTACCTCGGCAATGATATAGCTTGCACTCGTTTTAATGATAACACCGGAAATTGAGTACATACCCTCAGTGACCCCACTGCGAATTTCACAATTTCATATAGCTCGTCGTGAAATGTATTGCATTTCGTCCCAGGAGCAAATTAGTGAGCTGTTTTACAGGAGAAAATTTCGTCTGAATAGTGATCGTGAAGCATAATTTAGCACTGAATTGCCTATGACAGGCTACAGGGCGGGATGAGGTTAGCTGATAGCTGGTCAAAATTGGAATTGTCAGCTGAGAAATGACGCATTGTTTTTAACCCAAATCTGCAAAATATACTGGTAGCTGTGAAATGGACTGAAATTTTAACTGATAGCCGCGAAATCGTCGAAAATTTAAGTGATAACTGAGATTCGCGAGAGAGCAACAAGAAGGAAGCTAGTGACAGACTGGCACAGTTACACAGCGATCAGCTTGTTACACCCTCGATCTTGATTTACTGACTGTGCCCGTTCTCCCCTCTAGCACCATTTCGCTGAAATGCTATTTTTATTCTTATTATTTTTTGTTGTATTTTTATCTATACCGAGTTACGCGGACTGTTCACAGCTAAGAGTAAATATAATTTTGAAAAAATGTTTCACCCACCCCTTGTGTAAGCATTCCTCTAGAAACATCAGAAAAGACATGATTATTGCTACGAGTACACAGCCTGTTGCAAGAGGGATGCCAGGTGCTCCTCTAGGACCTACGTACCCCACCCTGGTGGAGAGTTCCTTTGGATCATTTGACGAGATGTTCAGCATTTTTGTTAGAAATCACATTTTGGTACAAGTTCTAGTGCCATCTTCAAGTATTCAGATTTCTTGTCTGTACATGGTATTTATTTACTCTTAAGTCGCCTTCAAAGGAGCCCGAAATACGTTATAAAACGCGTCGTAAATTTTGAAAATAACTTCAACGTCTAAAATTTAACACTGAATTAAATAATGTCCAGTAATGCAAATATAAATGTCCACGGACAGTACAGTAATGGCACACCCCATTTTAGAATTGGCAAGCAAAACGGCAACCTCTCGTTGGATCTAAACAGCCCGACCCCATCTTGTGAGATGCACACCTGTATGGCTTATTATTTGTGGGAGTAACCGCAGGAGCAGTAGTGAATTGCCCATGCTGCCCACACGTACTCTGTAATAAGCTCTCGGTTTGAATAAATTGTTTTGCTAACTTTGTGCAAATTAGCAATTGGAATGATAATTATCAGTTTACATGCAAAACAGAAGATGTATGCCTACCTGGCAATGCCCTAAAAACGAGGAAGATAAGGAGCGTGCTGTAAAGAAGTAAAAATTTCCTCATGCAAATAGACACTTTCCACTCCATTCCCTTTGCTTTGCGCTAAAATGAAATTGAACACACCAAACACTCGTTTGTTTGCTTCATAGAGCTCCAGGGTGTTAAGAATATTGGCCAATAAGATGGACGAATGTCTCTTTCTTGCTTCTGTTTACCAGTTGTGTTAAATGACCGGAAATCTTAGGCATCTGCTTGCCTAGAGGTTTCTCGATTTGATCATACGGCGGTTCGTTAATTGACCGGAAATGTTAGGTATCCATACGTCAAGAAGTATTCGTGATCTTGCTATTGTTGACAGCGGCTTGCCAAGTGACTGGATATGCTAAGATTTCTGTATGTCTGGACAAGGTCCTTTGTCCGGACGTATGTCGTGAACTTATAATTGATTGACACATTATACTACAAGTATGTTGTGATTTTACTTGTTGTCAATGGATGTGCTGACTTGTAAAGTGACCGCGAATGTTTTCGGGTTATTCAAGTGACCTGGTACGTTTTTTCTTGTTTAGAAATATCATCTATCAAATCTCTGTCACATGAGAATGCTAATAAATTGTTATTACGGTTGTTACGTTAACGTTGTTGTGGCTGTTATGGTAATTCTTGTATAATTTGCTGTTTTAAAAGTATGCGTATTCACGGGGGTACATACCTAATGAAATTCTTTTTCAAACTGTCTTTACCGATTGGGATAAATTTCGCAATGATCTTAGCACGGGAAAAAAGATATGCGTGCTACCACAGAATAGTCGTGAAAGTCATCTTTCTCCCTAGTCTGCGTTGCAGACGAAACTAAACCCCGGGTTTAGTTTCGTCTGCAACGCAGGCTATTTTCTCCCCTGACGACTGTCCATGCCGTCCATGTCCTTTTTTCATCGCCATTTGATGGAACGTGTGCAGACATTCTACTCAACAGAGGAGTCTGTAGGCATTTATTATTATAATTTTTGGCATAATTCGAGAAAACTAGCATAATTGTTCCCATTTTTTTTAAAGTAGCACTGCTAGCATAATTCGCATATTTTGATAATAATCGGATCATTTTTGACAGGCTCGTTCATTTTTTTTTTTTTTTTGGCGGTTCAGTATCTGCAGTTTACTGAGTCCGGAGAGCCTGAGCTGCACGGCAACCGGAACTCCTATTTTAAAACCAGGTCGGTCCCAGTACCTCTCAAAGGCAAGGCTACAAAATGCCCGGCGTTACCAATCGATGAAATCGATGATTGGAAATTTAATCGATAAATCGATATCAATCGATAAAATTAGCTAATTGAAATTAGCTAGTTATTGGGCAATCTATTTTCGTTGGCTCTTTTGCTGGCTTCATTTAGATTCGCTACACACCGTCCATGGTTGCAATCCTGCTGTATCGGTTATAGTCGCGTTGATGCCTCACAAAGTTTACTTAGTTCACGTAGTATGATCAGCCTTGCAGTATTAGCCTGCAGAACAGGCGGCAAACTAACTAAATAAATCGCCTTTTCTGTAGGCTATGCAGTATTGTTCGTCACTTTAACCGTTCACCGTTAAAAAGGGTAATTTTCCCCTTAACCGTCAAAAAGTTGTTGTTATTAGCCGTCAAAACAGTCCCAAGGTCTGTCAAATCATGTGATTTCTCCTGCTCATCTCGTACCTACCTCTGGCTCTCAGATAATCGTTTTACTGGTAAACCTTCCATGCTCCCAAAAGTATTTCCTGTTTTAAAATATATTTTACTTCATCGATAAAAATAATTATCAGAAGTATTTCCTTACTGAAAGACCAAAACAACCTAAAGTATACAACGCAAAAGTAGATAATAGAGTGATAATAGAAAAAGATAATAGTTGATATTACTTCAACTCATTGAAGAAAGTTCCTTTTAACTGAACCGTTAACCGTCAGAGAGCATGACGGCCCCCAATTGAGACCGTCTTATGTCGTTTCCTAGAAGCCTCTGCAGTCGTTTAATCTGACACAAACTTCCGAAAGACCAGGTGTAGACGGAGTTTATACTTTTGTACTAGGCGATGTATGTACTCAGCATGACTAAAATTTTCGTCGAATTCTCGGCTGTCAGTTTAAATTTCAGCCCATTTCTTGGAATGATCAGTTTGTCTCGCAGATCTCAACACATTTACAAAACCACGTCATTTCTCAACAGACAGTTGAAACCCCCATCCAGTTCCTCTTTCAGGAGTGGGACCTTTGACATCTCCTCCCTCAAAGGATTTCCCCGACGCTGAGAGAAACAAAGATGGAAATTTTCAAACATAACAGTTAAACTTTATCTCCTTCTTATCATCTAATTTTCTCAGTGCTAAGAATTTTTTGTGGTCCATCTTGTTCTCACATGTACAATGAACACATCACAAAAGCCGGCGTTGTATATAATTAAGGTTTATCATGTGTCAGTCAAAGAGCCATTACAAGAGTGTATTTGAGCAAGTTTTAATTCTCGGGTTTTTTAAACCCACGACGTTCTTCAAATGGGCGTTTTAGGGTAGGTTAACCGCAGCTGATATGATCTAAGACCTACACTTGTCATCACGTCACAAAAGGTCGTTGCTTAGCAACGCAGCAATATCTGCTTCTTCCTCATAAACCGCGTTCTTTCCAAAAAGAATAAGTCCTGATGCCGTACTGTTCTGTACCATGAGAATCGATTGATATGATACGCAATATTAATGACGTGAAAAGCTAATCTTATTAATGCATTTCCTTTCAACCTTTAAGATTAGAGGTTTAACTTCGGACTGAGTGACAAAGCTGTATTAAGGTTGGTCGCGAACTTCCTTTTACGTCCCAGAGCTTATTGTTTGTATCAACACTTTCAAGATGGCGGCTTGACCACTAAGCAGAGTTTTTGACAATTAAATTATGACAAAATAGTTAAACTGCTGTTTATTGGACAACGTAGATTTGTCTTTTTCCTCAATCAAAAGTTGGCTCCTGAGTTTTTTTTTTTATCAGTTCAGATAACGTTCTTTTTTAAGAGGCTGAAATAAGAATGAAATCCCGAACATTTTACTGACCTATATACTGAGCGAGTGGACTGAGGTTGTGGAGAATTAAAGATGTCACCATCAAACTAAGATAGAGAGAGGTTCCCTGATTTAAAGACTTTGGGACGCACCGTCAGATACAGTCATGAAAATTACTCAGGGGACTCTGATACGATATGTACAGACAATATTGCAAACGAGAAGAGACTGTTAAGAGGCTGTCATCCCACGATTCTCTACATGTATACTTACAGGGGCGCTGAAAAGTTTTCAGACTATCTCTGAGTGACTGTCATAGCCTTGGTTAAAAAGTAAAAACTGGCCCCCTTAATTTAGGAACTCAACTTCAACAGTTTATCTGTTCAATCATTTTCTATAAACATGTATGATTTTAAATTTTCCTCTTATCGTTCGTTCGTTCGTTCGTTCGTTCGTTCGTTCGTTCGTTCGTTCGTTCGTTCGTTCGTTCGTTCGTTCGTTCGTTCGTTCGTTCGTTCGTTCGTTCGTTCGTTCGTTCGTTCGTTCGTTCGTTCGTTCGTTCGTTCGTTCGTTCGTTCGTTCGTTCGTTCGTTCGTTCGTTCGTTCGTTCGTTCGTTCGTTCGTTCGTTCGTTCGTTCTTTCGTTCGTTCGTTCGTCAGTTAGTTGGTTGTTTAGTTAGCAAAGACACGATGCCAATATGCATATAGTTACTTTCACACCGCAGACCGTGTTTATTTAAAGGTTTATTACTGTTGTTATTGTGGTCTTAGTTACAGACCGTGGGAATTTCAAACAGTCACTGTCCCTCAGGAAAGATTGCGGCTATCAGCAGAAATTTATTTATCATTGAGGGGCTTTAGAAGATAATAACTGAAGAAAGAAAAACGGAGAAAGAAAAAAAATAACAAATGATGTCGTAGATAGCGTCCATCATGTCACGGCTGTTCGCTTTTCTCGATCACCTCGCACATTGTGAAAGCTAGACCTGAAACGTCTAGTAAATAAATAGCATTCTAGCATCCCTTACGAGACGCTGGGGTAGGAAAACTCCGTTTAAAAGCCCAGCCCATGACACTGCCACCCACCCACCCCCTGGTCGCGACATACAATACTTTCCCATGAAGAAAATTCGATTTGAACTCTCCGCTTTTCGTCATTTTCTAATGATGAGATCGTTATCATGACAAAAGACATCAATACTACTGGGCTTTTTACCTGACATCTGCACATCGCAGTTTTTTTTATTCCCGTGTTTCTACCGTGGTGACATGATCTAGGTTATCAATCCATTTTTAGTTTCAAGTTTTAGTTTCAATTTCAGCGGTGTCATCTGAACCCGTCAAAATTATCAAACAACGTCTTAAAATAAATTGTGTCATAATATTTACTTTTAAAATAATGCGTAACCTCAGAAATTTTAAAAATTAAAGAAAATAATGATAAATTTACTCTTTTACCAATCGGTTGTTTCCGATTAAATTTACTGACTGTAAAAATCTGACAATTGGCATGCCTTTTAACTGACATGGTGTCATCGCCAAGAACGAGACAAGGAAAATAAAAGGAAAGGAAAAAAGTTTCGTAATTTCCTTCCGTGGCAAAAATTTTGCTTTGCTTTCGAATGACACGCTATCTCCACAATTTTACCAAAATAAACTTGGCCAGGCTTATCTATGTTAACGCGTAGAAAGTGGAATTATTTCATTTCAGGCCGGGGGTTGAAAATAAAACGCGGTCTAAATAAAGAACTTGAATAATCGAGGAAATATTTTGAATTTTCTCGATGAAGACATGCCTCGCGTCGGAGTTTCTCGGCGTGACGTAATCAGTCAGCGTAAAACTAAACTGGCTCCTGATTGGCTGTAACGAACACACCTAAACATGTTGTACTTCCTGTGAAATGATACGAACTTCGAACTCAGAGACACTCTCTAGAACGAGAACGCGCTGAATCGCGAGAATTGGAAAGAAAAGGCGACTTATTCGACAAAAAAAGTTCAGAGTTGATCCTTCAGTAATTATCTTGTGAGATATCGTCGCGAAATAAGGAAAAGAACTGCCATCATCCGCCATTTTGCTTGAAAAATGGCGGCATCGCTGGAGTGCCTCAGGGTGCTCGTTGTTTGCGGTCTCTTGTCTTGTGCTTTTCTTGTTTCAACGGCTCCAGGTATGTTATTACTGTTTTATTAACCAAGGTAGATTTTGTCTTCACGTAAAATAAGTGAAAATTACACAAAGATGGCGATATTTAGCTTATGTATGTACGTACATGTATGTAGAAATTAAGTTAAGTTTACAATACCATTACAAGCTAGCTAAACGTTCATCGTTGCAAGTACTAAAAAAATAAAATAAAATATTATTCCGAATATATTTCGCCGCTTAACTTGGAAGATCTGTAGTGACATTATTGTGAAGAAATTATTAGCTTTACATAACGGCCACACACACATGTACATGTAGCGTCGATCAATAAGAACAAGTCATCACATCATTGCATGTCTCTTGGAGCGATAACAATCATTCCAATCGTGGGTTTGTTTCGCAGGTTCAGGCAAGCGAGAATTTATTTTCTGATTCATTCTGTCCAGTTTTAAATGTGAATTTTGTAAGAAAATCCATCTGTAGGTGGAAATGATAAGCATTTCGTTCATATTTGTGGTCTCGAATGTATATAAGAACTGAAGCTTGCCCAATCTGTTGGCCTTTGGACTAAAAATAATAAACTTAAAGTATTTCAACTTCCTTTGGATTTTCTTGGAGCGCATGAGAGAGATTATTATTTTGAGCCACTGCTGTTACACAAATCCCAGATAAATTTGGACGCTTTGTATTTTTACGCTATGTTTTGACTAAGTCTGCAAATATTAAAAAAATCGGCGAGCCTTTTGTCTTGCAAAAATTAATATTATTATGCATGTATCCTACTGTACGTGTCTACGGTGTTCTGGGGACATTTTACTACAAACAATTGTTTAGTTTTTATAGGATTAACATACCTTTTGGCTAGCTTATTATGCCCTGCTGTTTATCCCAATAAAGTGATTTAGTCTATTTTGCTAAGAGTCTGAAAAGTTGAATAGGGAATAGCACTTCTATAAAAATACCAAATTTCCATTTATTCAAGACAGCATGCACTAAAATTTCTCAACATATTTCTTGCTCTCTCAAAATGTCAAAGCACACTACTTGTAGTCAGTAAGGCACTACCTCTCTGGAACCTCTATTTTCATTCGCCCGCTGTAAACACTCCCTCTATTGTTATTCAGGGGTATGGGCATTGTTATGACCTGTTATCTATTGTTTTAAGAACCAATGAAGAAACTCGTTCCGAGAGGTAGTGGGCGACCCCTTGTAGTTGGTCTCTTACAAAACTTTTGTATTGGTAATCAAGGTTGCAGGAAAAAAAAATTATGTGGCAAAATTTTGTTGACAGTGTATAATCTACAGTCCAGGCCGGACGAGTTTAAAACACAAAATGGTGAAATGGCGAAAAATTAATGATGTACATGTAAGAGCTAGGGTTATATACAGTGTAGGTATGTACTAAAACCCAAAACAAAATTTGCGTGCGGTTAGCTTCCACTCAGGTTTGCCTGTTTATTTGTTGGTTTGGACAGTACTCTATAACATTTTGCCATTTCATGTTTTAAACACACATTTTTAATATGAACAGAGGTTCCCTTCATACAAAGTTTCAGGCCTATAAACTTCTCTGTTTTTAAGATACAGATAACTAAATATGATTTTTCGGGCAAAAAAGTTCCCGGGGCTTTTGAGAAATGGGCTCCTGGTCCGGATCTGTTCCTGCATTATTTTATTTATGGAGTTCGGCTTGTAAAACTCTCTCAAGTAATACACTGTAGTTTGTTAAGTACTGCATTTCTACTTGTAATTCCATGTATTGTTTGTTCACTGCAGGTGCTGGTGCGCTGAAATTCCTCGATCCTCCCTCTCCGCCAAACGTAATCTTGTATGGCATCCTGGGCATGAATGTGGACATAAACTGCTCAACAGATGATCCAAATGCCACAGTCACCCTCTTGCACACAACAGATTACGTGAACTGGATTGAAAAACCTCTTGAACCTGGTAAACTTGTTTTAAATGGACAAGTTTTCACTCTGTTGAACCTTATTGTTAGTGATGGTGGAAAGTATAACTGCAAGGCAACTAATGGGAAACAAACTATTCAGTGGCCACAAATGTATGGGATGATGTTGCTTTCTTCAGGTGAGCTTTTAATAAGACAAGTAAAATCTGACTATAAGAATGTAATTTTCAAATAACAAAAATAATTTTAAATACACACTTGTACTGTACAGTCAAAGCTACATGTAGCATCAGAAATTACATGTACTAACAGTAGTTACAGTAACAACTGCATCGCAAAATGGAGGTTGGGTGCCTGCGGTATCCAGGTGCTTCCACTATTGGCAGTCAGCTCCTAGATGGAGACTGCTCCCATGGCTGGCAAATCCTGGCAAACCAGCCATGAGCCCCCACGTAGAAGGGAGGGCAGGCACCCGTCACACTGTGTGAACAGTGGAAAAGAGGGAGGGGAATGGGGGCGGGAGCCTTGAAGACGAGGTCCCATGAACTGCCACACTAATAAACACGCTAACACCCGTGAACGCTAGAAAACACACTTAGTTGAAGAGCAGATGGGATCTGGTGCATGCCCATGTACATGTATATGAAACGCCGCTAACTCCAAATAACACCGGCGTTCTTTGTTGTTAACTCCGATAAATTGCATTTACAGTAACTTCATTATGCAGCTCCAGAAAATATCCATACCCACCCCATGGAAGGTCAATGGAAATTCTGAAGGGGTGGGGGGTCTCAAAAGCCAAAATTTTAAAAGGCCTGTACAGGGCTTAACTGGAATTTCCAGAGGGGTTGAGGGGGGGGGGGGGGGGGAGGGGGGGGGGTTCAAACCAAAAACCTTCTGTGGGAGGGGTATGGATATTTTTTTGGAACAACACATTATAAGGCATGGCAAGAAACTACATGTACACTTTTAATTATCACGGTGACCAGGGAATCAAATCAAAGTGGCTGTGAGCCACTGAAACTCGGAAAATATATAGCCTTTGTTTACTTCATATATAGTAACACAAATAAAGGCTGCATTTTACCCAACCCCCTACCTGCTTCACAAGACTAATTGATTACTTTAATTTAATATTTAAGACTCTCTGTCGACGGGCATGCAATGCAAGTGTTTGTTATTGTTTTGATTCTGGCGCTGAAGAAAATCGTTCGAAAATCAAAAAGATTTAGGGCATTCGCGACCTGAAATAAAATATACCGGTAGAAACAGGTATAAAATGTTTGCTTTCGAAGTTATCCAGCTAAGAAATACTTTATTTTGAAATTATGACCTGGCGTCGTGTGGGGGCGCAAGCTGTACAATTACAATTACAAGCTCCTGTCGCCATACGCATCATGTGAAACAACTCCATAAAATAAATTTCCTTTTTATTTGCTTTTAGAAGCACATATACAGAGTATATAAACAGTACTTAGTGCTCTTTCTTGGCGATTTCCATACCGCGGTTTGGAATTCCTGCAGAGATTGTTTCGATAAGCGGTCACGTACAGATTCTAAATGCTTTCAGTTCGATCTTTTTTCAGTCTGAAAGATTGCCATTACTAGCGAGTAGGGGAAAAATGAAGCAAAGAACGCACTTTTCATCGAAATAAAAATTTCAAATAATCTCAATAAAGCTTACTTGGTACTGGAAGAATCTACTGGCAATGCAAAGGGAAATAATTCTGCAGCGATTCAGTGTCACTTACTCAGCTTACTGCAACAAACTTGAGCAGTTTTCACTTTGCCTGTATCGGAGGTCATCTTCTTTGTTTCTCCATTGATTCTGGGCAGATTTTCTTGAATAAATCTTTTCGGAAGAGCCTCTGGTTACAGTCTAGGCCTTACAAAGGCGATTCTTGGCACCCGCCATGCATGGCTAAAAGCATATCGCGTACCAGCCATTGTTTAGCTTCTCACACATGTAACAAACGAACAACTTACGACAAAATATTCACCTCAATGTTAAGAACGATAATCAATCTTTTCATGAAAAGCAATAACTGTTGAAAAATCGCGATGGATGCCTCGACAAATTGAGAATTGAGGTTTCGTAGGCTACGAAGCCTCGGGCGAGGCATGCAATGCATGCCGGTCGACAGAGAGTCTTAAATTAATTTATTCAATTAAAATGTTTACAGGAATCGAGGGAAGGAGTGAAATTGGCCCCATCACCAGAACTCGGAATTTTCCGAGTTAAAAATGATCACTAACAATACATAAGACAATTTGAATGTTGCTATGATCAGTCGTCCCTTCCCATTTTGCACTCTTACGCATATACATATTGTATCTGTCATTAGCTTGCTGAAAACAAGGCCGAAACTAGAGGTTTAAAATTCCTGTAACCACTTACAATGTATATGCAACAGAGATAAATACAACAGACAAATCCTCATCAGCATAGTTAAAATGTTCAAAAAAAGTAGCTGCTAAAATACATGTAAAAAGGGTTTCATAAAAAAACATGTGAAGCTTTCGCCAGGGATCTGGATTTTGTCTATAATAGCAGGATCGATGTCCACAAGGCAAGAGATGACTGTATACATATTGTGCAGTATGCGTTTGGGCATACATGTACTAACTGCATGTAACTTACATTTTAATAATTAATTTTTGCAGTGCAAGATGACTTTTGCAGTTAACTACATTGTACTTAATTCAAGTATTATGATGTGTTTTAGTTTTTATTTTGTATTTGATTAACAATGTTTTGCATCTTACTTAATAGGTAGTTTACCAAAATATTTTGCATTGGATCCCGACAAAGCAATTATTCTGATGCGGGGAGGGGACGGAGAAATTGTATGTGAAGCTGAAGGACATACAGTTACTAAGCTCCAGTGGAAAAAACAAACTGCTTCTGGAGAGGAATCTGTCCCAGACAGCATGGTGACTAACACGGTAGATAATGACAATAATTTAGTGAAGGCTACTCTAAAGATTACAAATGCTCAACCCAAAGATAGTGGTGACTATAAATGTCAACTGACGGCTTTTGGCAAACAAGATCGCAAACTTACAAATATACGAGTTGATGGTAAGTTTTTGTTACGCCTTTTTTTCATTTTCTCCACTGCTTGCAGGATGACGTGTACTATGGCATCTGCTATTAAAATTGGCCCATGTGTCAACTTTTTAAGGAGGGTGTGTTGGAATTTTCTGTTTTGCGGTTTCGACCATTTTTTAGATCGGTTTCTCAGCTTTTTCACTGAAAAGCTGCTCAGTTTTTCGTTTTTGGCATCTTTTGTGAATTTTCCTTTTATTTGCATTTGGTTTTGGGTTTATGCTAGCGGTTTTCGGAATTGGTAAACTGTGGTATTCAGTTTTTCCCATTTTGCTTCTGGTTTCTCTGTGGCAAATGCGCTCCAACCGCGTCCCATGTAAGACCCAGCTCATAAATTAAACTGATCAGAAAATTCAAAAATGTCTAAAAAACACTTTTCTAAGACAAATCTTCACATGTTATGGGTTAAGGTTTGGGATTTTGTATGCGGTTTTTGGTTCATAGGTAGTGTTCATTATTCGCTTACATATCATTTGCTATGTTTTATAATAATAGACAATTAAAATCTCACGAGGAAGATCAAGCCATTGTACTTACAGTTTTTAAAGCTTCTTGCGAGACAAGTGTCTTGTCTCTACAGACAAGAGCCGTGACTAGAGTATCGTCTTGCAAGACAGATTCTTGTCTTGCAGGAGGGTGGTAACATACTTTTGAGCGGTCCTGTACCTAAATTCAGGATCACCATGGGCCAAGGGACCATTGCCTTCCTGGAAACAAAGCTGTTATACATGAAACAATCCACCAAAGGATATCAAGCAAACCACCAATATAAAGGCATTCAAGAAGAGACACTTCCACGTCAATAGATTTTTCACATAATCGTTAATAAAGACCTGAAGTAGCTTTCTCTTGCAGCCAGCATAATGTCAATACATGCAATTTATTTATTCATTTACATGTACAAGTATGTTTTCGAAAATAATGTTGTCTTGCCCTGTTTACAGACCCTGTACCACCGGTCATTACTCCATTCAATGATGAAAAAACTATTAGAGAAGGGATGGAAAAAGTTATCAAGTGCATAGCAAAAGCATCTCCAAAACCCAATGCAAACTGGTACAGAGATGGCAAGAAGTTAGATATCACAAACTGTACAAGTCCAGCTGACAAACGTTGCAAGAATGTTATTTACGAGGTTTATGAGGAAGACCCGAAGTCGGCGTTGTATACTACTTTTACCAAACAAGTACTTAAAATACGCAGTGCATTGTATCCCAGGGATCAAGGGAAGTTTGATTGTATAGCAACGAATGGTGTTCAGCCGCCTGCTAAGTTAGCTTTTGATCTGGATGTGCATGGTATGTACATAGCTCCGAGATGTAAATACACCCGGCACATGTTGTTTTTCCATAGGAGGCATGATGGCCTAATGGCTAGTGCATGTCAATCAATCCAGGTCTTTTGGTCTGGGTTCAATCCCAGGCCGGAGTCATTGTGTTGTGCTCTTTCTCTCTCTGCCCTTGTAGGTAATTCAAATGTTGTTAAAAGTGACTACAGGTATCTGACAAAGTCAAAGCTAGATGCCATTAATTCAGTAAAATTAATATAATTGTTAGGTTTGAGTTTTAGTTTGAGTGCTGTTTTTGACTCCAACTACCAAAATTCCTTTAAATTTGTTTTGACATTTTTTATAAAATTACTATTAATGGCAATATTTTAATATTCAAACCACCATCAATTTTAATTTTATAAAATAACAATAAAAATATTGCCCCATATTAGCATCAGAAAAATGATAAGTGATAGAATTCTGATAGAATTCGTAATTTCAAAGTGTGAAAACTGTAAACATTATTTTCAGTTCTTACGGAGAATGCAGCAGTTTGCCTATTAGTAAAAATAATTTATCGTCAACTTTCTTGTTTTCCATTAAAGCTGCACCCATACTTGACAAAAGTCCAGCTACTTTAGCAGTGTTGGTTATCGATGGCCTGGAAACAGTGGTGTCTTGCTCGCTGGACAAGGGTAACCCACTACCAACATTCACGTGGGAATACCAAAATTCCGATTGTCCAGATGATGATTCCTGTCTCCCAGATGAAAATAAGTGGAAATCTGTTCCTGTAAATCTGATGAACACACCCACAAACAAACCAACAAACCAAAGTGTTGTTAGAGTTGAAAGAGACCAGTTAGCGGCTTTCTACCGGTGCAAAGCAGTGAATGCTATGGGGAATGATACCCATGTTGTAAAACTTGTTCGCATTGGTAAGGAATGGTCAATTGTATTCACTGATAAAATAAGTGTACTACATACATGTGTATATATGTTGTGGTTTAAATTTTTCATCATTTAATAACAATAGTATTAGTCAGATTACATGCTTCTGAAGGCTTTTCTGTGATCATATTATATTCTGAAAAGATCAATCAGGATTGAAAAGCTTGTAAATCACTCGCCTGACGGCTCGTTATTTACAAGCTTTTCTCTTGTTCTTCAAACATCCCACTTGGGTATATTGCACCTGTCCAGTAAACCCCTAGAAAAAACAGTACATTATTTTGTACTTGATTGTGGACACATCTACAGTGTAACTTGGATCACGCACAACTCAATTGGGAGGATTGTACATGTAAATTGTCAAAAGATGTTAGCCAGTTTACTTTTAATTGAATGCTGGATTGCTAATTTATTTTAATTTTGTCTGTATTGTGCCCGTAGTTGCAGCACTATTATAATTGTATTAAAAATATTTGAGACCGACATTAAATGAGTAAAATTTCAATTTCAATCTACAGCAAAAGCAAAGAAATTAACAGAGTTTGAGCCCAACAGTAAAACCCAGTTTAATGAAAAGTCTACTTTGCGTCTTGTCTGCTTTGATCGGTGTGGTGTATTCTGCCCTGTTGCTCACTTCACTAAAGATGGCAAAAAACTGTCTCATCAAAATGATGCACGTGTCAATGTCACAGTGTCGCGCAGTCCAAAATCAGCAGAAAACACGCTTGTGCTTACCATCAAGAATTTGATGCTGAATGATTCTGGAAACTACCGATGCATATCAAGTGCTAAGCCAGAGAAGTACGATAACATCAATGTTACCATTAACAGTAAGTATAATATTCTGACTTTGTGACTCACTTTGGGTAGTTCTTTAGCTTGCATGTGAATAAAACATAACGTGACTAATAGTGAATATTAATTTAAGGGCTGGCACAACTGCTTCCGTACCCCCACTGTCATCAACACTATTTATTTACCTGTAGTAGTTTCAACCCCTACAACTCAGGCCCTAGTTTCAAGTCGCTAAGCTTCAAGGATTGAGTTGAGATTATCAAGTCATGTTTGAGTGGAACTGTATCCCTTAAGCCACAAGAGGATTAAGAGTTAACTTAATATTGAGATTGACTCGAGCTGTGATTTCTTCCCAGGGCTGATTTCCCCTAAGATCAGTGCTCTACGTAATAAAACCAACTTGGTCCAAGGAAGCGACTTGTGGCAAACAAAGTTGTTTTGCAATGCAACAGGAAACCCGGAGCCAAAAATCACCTGGTTCTTCTACAAAGATGGTAAAAGCATTCAAGTGAATAAGGCAAGCAGTGGCCTTCAAGGCGATCCTGACAACTGCAGGAGACGCACAGATGACTATTATTATCTGCGAAGTAACGATCCCAAACACTTTGTCATTTGTAACCCCAAGAAAGAGCACTCAGGAGAATACCAGTGTCATGCTAGCAATCCACTGGCCACAGCAGTACGGAGTGCATTTATAACTGTGCTGAGTAAGTACAGTTTATTATGACAACCTATAATTCAAACCTTTACCTTGTCAAGGATGAAATGACAACTCCCAAAATGAACTTCAGTAGGTGCCTATCATCTTTAGTTTAGTTTTCTTAAACGTAGGCACGTTCAATGAGCAAGAACAAGCAGAAAATTGGGCGTTTTAAGTTATTCTCAATTTTTAGAACCTGAAAGAAAGTTTGGACCTTGGGGTAAAAACCAGAAGAGGACTGGGAATGGCAAGGGTGGTGACATTGATGTGGTATCCTACATGTAGTTAGGAACAAACATATCGGAGAAAACATCCCTTCCGTGGGGGTGATACAGTATGGGTGTTTTTAAGGAACAAAACATACATTGCAACAGTCTTTTTGGCTCCTATAACAATTTCATTTTTGCGTGTTTGCCTCAATCAGTGAAACCGGACATAATGGAACCAACAGATGGCTACAAAACACGTGAATTTGAGATAGGCGACACACTGAACAAGACGTGCAGGGCAGATGGCAATCCACTTCCTAATGTCACATGGGTGAAAAACAGTACAGGGGAGATCTTTGGAACAAAGAAAGGCTCGCTGCAGCTGATCAAGACACTGGGAGAGGATGACTTTGGTAGTTATAAATGTATTGCTCGTAATTGGCTGGGGAGTCGTGAGGTTTTTATGAATGTGGAAAAAGGTGAGTTTGGATACATTGTTTAGGTGTTTCGTTAAGTAACCATACAGTGTAAGTGTACTGGCATGATCACTATGGATTTACCCTTTAATTCCCAAAATCCACATACAAATAATTTGTTAAATTCTTGACTGACCTCTTGACATGGTTCTGGAGTTACAATGCAAAATGCATTTGTCAGCTTCCAATTCATGTATAAATGTGTACAAAATTCTAGGTAGCTTTACTACTTTGCACACATTGTTTGCCCATAATATCTTTTAGCACAATCATGTACATTCACTTACATTCCCATAACACCACGCCATACTTTTCTTTTATTTAGTGGAATCACCTTTAGGCCGAAAGGATGATGAACCACCGCTGAATACAGGTGCCTTGGTTGGAATAGCTATCAGTGTGGGTGTCGTGGTGCTTGTTGTGCTGGTGGTTTGCATTGTTGTCTATCGCCGACAAAAGAAGCAGATTGACGAGTATAAGGAGATTTATTTCCTAAGGCAATCAGACTACCAGGTACTAGTTTGCAAGCAAATTTAAGCATGTACACTGTAAGCGTTTCTTGTGTGTATGTACAGACCGTCCATGAAGGGAAATCTTTCAGATATAAATGGAGACTTGAACTTGGCTACAAGGTAAAAAGGGTTCTTTTCAAATAAGGAAGAACCTTTGAATTGTAAGCGGGAAATCCAAAGGTTAAACCATTCACTCGTGTATAGCTTGTATACTTCATAGTTCTTAGTTGGCTTCATAGCTCAGTTGGATAGTGATACGACGATCTTGGTTCAAATTTTGTCAATTCTCTGAATCCCTAAATTTTCAGCCTTTTTACAATTATTGATTAAATTGAAAATACTGCATGTATGCAACTGCATAATTTGGCAGTCCATAAAGGTTGGTCTTACACACTTAAAATACTCTTTATACGGCTGACTTTATAACAGTAAAACATCATTTGTTTGTATGCAGATTGACCCTGATCGCAGCCTGCTGGAACAGTGTAATGATCTGCCGTATGACCCAGACTGGGAGTTCCCCGAGGAGAGGCTTAACCTGGGGGATGTCCTTGGTGCAGGAGCCTTTGGACAAGTCGTCCGAGCAGAGGCTATCGGCATCCTAGCCCTCGATCCACGAGATAAGAGTGCTGAATCTTTCAAGCGGCGCTCAAAGATCCGTAGGTCCTCAAGAGCAAAGGACCTCAAGAAGGAAGATATCGGTAGAGGATGGAAAAACATCAAGGTCCCTGTAGCAGTGAAGACCTTAAAAGGTGAGTGTAAAGCGTAAAGAATATTAAAGACGCCTGTCGTATATGTGTCAAGATTGGTGACTGTCCCAATGGCGGATGTCACTTTGACTTGAAGAGCAGATATGAATCCATCCCTGCTCTGAGCAAAGGAGGAAATAGACCTACATGGATTGCTTCTTTCTTTATCAAAAACAACTTTCCCCTAGTAGCATGTGTTGTCTTGACCTACTGCCAAATCCGCACCACTACCATAAGGATAACTGCATCTCATTCGGTGAGGAGAATGAATATTTCGATGTCATTTCAGAGGGTGCTACTGAAGCAGAATACAAGGACTTGGCGTCGGAACTCAAGATTCTCATCCACCTTGGACAGCACAAGAACATCATCAATCTCCTGGGAGCCTGCACACGAGGGAAGCGTCTGATGGTCATCATGGAGTTTGCCCCTCATGGCAGCTTGCTCTCTTTCCTTCGTGGCAAGAGGGACATTTATGAACCCGACTGGACCAAGACTACTAATGATCCAGATAAAGAGTTTACTTTAGTCGATCTGGTTATGATCGGCTATCAAGTTAGTAGAGGGATGGCATTCTTGGCATCAAAGAAGGCAAGTATATAAAGTCGCTTTCAAGTCGCCTGCTCTGATTCTCCGTAACGTTTGGACGCATTATTTTTTTTATATCGGACGTTCTGTTGTTTTCCAAATTCCTCAGCCGATCAAAAAGGTGACAACACACGAGAATCGTGCATGACATTGGCGAGGTTTGTGTTAAGCCTTGCAACAAGAAAATCTAAAATGTGGCACCACACGCACCAGAAAAAAATATGACTTGGCAAATTCTGAAGACGAGAGAAGAGTGAAGTGTTATTGATAAGGCTTGAAGACACTGGACTATTGAGAATGATTTCTTTTCAGCTTGTCTTCAGTCTGTAGGTTTCTTTCTTAACTCCCCTCCAATTTTCCGGTGGCCCCCTTTTTGCCGCGGTATATCAATCTCGCTAGACGATACCGGTTCAGTGCTCACAGTAAAACAGTAAGGAAACAGCTACTTAATAGTTCTAAATCTACAAGTAAATGTCACTGGCATTTGGATTTAGTTTGCAGAATGAAGTGACCAGTAAGAGCCATGTTACACGACTAGTTTTGACCCCACAGGACTGGAAAGGATTTACTCAATTATTTTCTCCCAACTAGTCTATAACAATTGAACGGGGATCGGATAGGAGAATTTGTATGTTGATTTTTTACTTACTTCAATTGTGCATCCTCCTCTGCAGTGTGTTCATCGAGACTTGGCTGCAAGGAACATTTTAGTTGGTGACGAATATGTGATGAAGATAGCTGACTTTGGTCTTGCAAGAGACATTTACAAAGACGATCTTTATGTGAAGAAGACACAAGGCTTGCTTCCTGTGAAATGGATGGCACCTGAATCACTGTTTGACAGAATTTACACAGAGAAAACCGACGTGTAAGTTGTCCACTGAAGTTTTTTGAAGAAACCAGAAGCCTACATCAAATGAATATACTGGTCTGTTTCTTAGTAGATATTTTCTTTAAATGAAACTGACATGGCCTCTGTACCCACATTTCACATTCAGTTTATGGGCTAAAAAAGCGCCAGATAGCACTTTAATTGCATTGCTTCCTAGAAAGTACATTTGCCACACGTGGCGGATTCCAAATCGAAATGGGAGGAAAACTGGAGAACCCAGAGAAAAATCCTCGGAGCATGGACAAAAATCAACAACAAACTCAACCCACATATGACGCCGGGTCCGGGAATCGAACCCAGGCCACATTTGTGGGAAGCGAGCACTCTCACCACTGCACTGTAACAACATGAACATAAAAATTCAAATTATTACAATTCGTGCAAAACCCAAGAATCGAATGGGATGCTTCAAAACAAGAACGGAACGAGGAAGCATGAAGAGTCAGTCAGTTTACCTTAGGTTTAGGAAAACTAACAAATAAGTTCACCCTTTGTCCTCCTTCTGTCGGCGTCTGAGAGGGGGGGGGGCTTCTGTCGGTCTCTGAGACGGGGGGGGGGGGGGGGGGCAATCCATTTACTGGCTGTAGGTTATAAAAACTAATTGATTTGGTGTCCAGGTATGGGTGATATCCGAAGCTTCCTTGCAGTCTAATCTCACTTATTTTTGTTTCCAGGTGGTCGTTTGGCATACTTTTGTGGGAGACATTTACCCTTGGGGGTACCCCTTACCCTGGCCTCCCCACAGAGCAGCTTCTTGACTACTTGAGTGAAGGAAAGCGGATGGACAACCCAGCCAAGTGTCCGCTGGAGGTGTATACCATCATGAGGGACTGCTGGCTTCACGACCCGGACCAGAGGCCGCACTTTATGACCCTGAACGAACGACTGGGAAAGATCTTGGAGAGAAACATGACGAAGGTATAGCACACTAGTACTAGCAGTAATCATAGATTAGTGGAGTGCGTTCGAGTCAATTTTGTGTGCAAGGGGGAGAAACGGTTGATAATTTTAACTTTGAAAGGGGGCTTTCCTTTTTACTTTGAAATAAGAGCGTGAGCAGTTATCTGTCAATATTTTGAAGGGGATAACGGGTTCAGATAAGATCTTGTAGATGTTTTATTGCGCATTAAAGCAAGGTCGATAAAATGAAAGCGAGGCATTTTGCTTCTACCCAAAATTTCCCCTGGTATACGCAGGACACCAAGGAAACCACACGAAATTAGGAATGCGTTTTCCTTCGTCGAACGCAATAAAATCTTTTATAAATCGCGCTCATAATGTCTTTTTTTTGTCTGTCTTACAGGAGAACCCTTACCTTGCACTTCAGATGGAGGACGAAGAGGGAGCTGCCAGTCAGGGTTACTATCTTGAGCCGTGTGATTCAGGCCTCCGAAACTCCAAGCGGTATGTGGAGTCGCCTGTGCATTCTCCGTCAGGCGAGCAACCGGACGTGGAAGGTGGAGCAGCGAGGTACGCTTATAAGAGTAGCTCTTAGCCTGGTTAAAAACCAGTGTAATTATACTGTCTTATCTTGACAGACATGAACACCTCAATGAACTAATCAGAACGCGCAGCAAGTGTCACGTGACTAGCCCCAAGCGCGGAATGTGACTTAGCATCTGATTAGTTGTCAAAGAAGCACGAATTGTTCGATCCAATCAGAGTTCAGAATTGAACGATAAAAGACTGTCTTCGACTGTCACATAAAACAGTCTAATGTAAAGGTTATTTCAAGATGACTGTTCGTCAGTTCAAAATGCGTTGATGATTAACTTTTGGTATCCATCTTTCTAGGTACGATTCCCCATTGCCAACACTGCCGCCAGGCCAAGCTATCATCAGCGACGAGGACATTCAAAACGCGCCCCTCCCTCCCATCCCTCCTTCTTACGAAGACGCCATAAGTGACGAAGACGAGGAGCCCAAACCAAGGACTTCGGCAAGGACCAACAGTGCGGCAGGGGAAAGTGGAATTGACGTGGATGGAATGGATGACGGGGGTGAATACATTGATGACGCACGAGTCGATTCCCCGTTCCTTCCCCGTGAGGGGAATAAACCGGTTGCCATAGAGATGGGTGGAGCTGCAAAGGTACCCGAAGCTGAGGTGTTGATCAAGGGAAAAAGGCAGAAGATCGAAACAGAGCTTTGAGGGTTTGGTTTCCACTGCGAATCAACTGGGCAAGCTGCTGAAATGTAACAGCTTAAGCTAAAGCGTTCTGAAGAAGGTTAACAACACTGCAATTTCCATTCGGCTTCGGAGTAAAAATGAAGTCCTTCACCGTATTAACGGTGTAGAAATTACCCAAGGTTTATACGGTGCATTATTAATTTTTTTTAACTCTTCTTCATTTCATGGCTTTCAAAGAACGATGTCACGCAGTGTCGTGACAAGTAAGGTAGTGGGGTCACACAACACTTACAGACAGTAAACATAATTATACAGGTATAAGGCAATTCTTTGCACCAACTGCACCGTGCGTATGCACACGTACACGTATGCGACGGACAAGGAAACGATTCGCGATGTTTCCTTCACCAACGCGGGGACAAAAAATGAAGAGACTGTAGTTATCAATTAAAATACGTTTTTCCTCAGAAACCCTTCACAGGGCACATTGAAACGTCTGCAGACGCTACAAAGTACATCAGTGTAAATTTCTCGTATCGTGTGGTCGCACCAGACGGTTGTATATAGTTATTAAACTCAACGTCCAACACTTAGGCACTTTTTACTAATTAAATCCATTTACATTTTAAAATAATGTAAATAAACAATGAATATTGAATTTTTTTAAATAAATCCATTAATTGTGCTCAGTAAATGTGACTTCAAGTGGAACGATGTTCTAAAGTTTAGGGTATGCGATATCATGATATTTTATTTCTACAACGCAACGCGCGCCGTGATTGGTCAAAAGCTGTTAGCTACTGTAGCGAAAAAGCAAGTGGACATTTCCAGCATTTTATGGACGCTGAAAGGTTTATCGACTCGCTAAATTACTCAGGGTCTCGAAATCACACCGCTACTTTCACCTCGTTACTTTGAATCTCTTTTTGCTATCAAGGCATGCGTAAGCTGCAAGAGAATTTTGAGCCAAAAGCTACAGAAACGTGCGGTCAATTTTTTTTATAGGGGGTTTCTGCCTATGCAATAGGTATTTCTCGTTTGAACTATGAGCAGTAGTTTATATTTAAACCTCTGTATTGGCAGCATGGCGAAAGTGCAAACTTTATATAGACAGTATTTTAAAATAATTAATATGCATATTTGTGTTACACGTTTTTGCTCATTATATTTTAGTGTTGTTACACAATGGCTAGAAATAAAGAATCGTTAGTAACTCTGAATGTTTCTCGAGTGAACGACCAACCCGGTCATATTGTTATTTGTGTTGTTACCAGTTGTCTGCTCAGTAACCCGGCCTTTGAATGGTAGCGAGGCTGTAGGTGACCCTGCATTGATACAAACCTCTCTGCTTTTCTCGTATGAATGCAAACTAGTTAGCATCAGAACAGCTTGATTGACAAAACAAAATCAGTGAGGTCTGTATCAAGACAAGGTCAACTCCAGCATCGCACCATTCAAAGGGCAGGTCACTGAGCAGACAACTGTAAAATGGCCTATTAGAGCAGTGCATATCCTGGCCTGTGTTAAAAACTCCAATGAAACACTGGTTTAATAGCGAAGCGCGCGAGTGACGTCATGTCTGAGACAAACCGGAATGACGGACGATTTTCCTAAAACAGGCGGTGACTCGAACTCGGCCATGACTCAAACAAACCAGAATGGCAAACGATTTTCCTAAAACAGCCGGTGTACCTAAAACGCTTTTTGAAACGAAAACTTGGCGTAGATTCCTTCTATAGATCGTTTTCACGTGACTTTATCAAATACTAAAATCCAAATCAGAAGAGACACCAACGTTTGCATCTGCATCAGGCATAACAACTACTTAAATTATATCTGTTTGCAACTTTTCAGCTCAATAGGGTCCTTCGTTTGGAAACCAGCGCACTTTGAATTTTAGAGTTATGGCGGTGCGTGACATACAGTTACGATCGTGTTTGTCAAAAAGTATACATTTCTCTTGCCATTTTTTTGTCATTTGGGAAGTTAAAGTAGCAGGAAATGTGTTTATGTAAATGTTTGTCTGTCCAGTACAGATAATCAGTGGCCTAGATGACCAAAGTAAGCTCCAGATGTTTACAGTATTTTCCGGCCGCCATATTGGTGCACCACAGATGTGCACCAATATGGCGGATCCATACTGGGCTCTGTAAATTTGTGCAAAACATTTCGACGAATATCTGAAGTTTGGGATAACGCACAGTATTCCAAACTGTGGAAAATCTCTTTCGTTAGGAACCCCGATGAAACACTCACACAGAAAAAAATAAATAATGGTCAAACACGAAGGAAATTAACATTTAATGCAGACAACCGTCGTAACAGATGTTGAAACTCGCGGATTGAAAGCAATCTGATAGCACTCGGTAAATCTGATTCTATATATGTTGCTGGTATACAACTCTGTGCATTGTCTATAATTAACTCTAAATCTCGATAATGGCGTCAAGTGTGACAAGTTAGAGCTCATTATAAAGCCATATACAACCTGATCATTAGCTAGAAAGTGTGTTCTGTTATTTATTTATTTATTTATTTATTTATTTATTTATTTATTTATTTATTTATTTATTTATTTATTTATTTAGTTTTTCGTTACTTCTTGTCAGTTGTGAGTATAACTCATATGTTATTAAATAAAAAGCCTTGAAGATGGCATGATCAACTGGTCTTAATGTGCATAGATTTCGGCGACTTCCAGTCCGTCGTCTTCTGTATGTTTACATAGTTTAATTTTTACACCTTTTTTTACACTACACTTGGTGTTGGATATCAAGATCATAATCCCCTTCGCGTTGAAAATTTTACACTAAAATCTCTTTAATCCAATGGACTAGGCAATTCCGACTTCTGGGCGACTTAAAAAATCACCGCAGGAAGTGCAAAAAGAAAGATAAATTTTTTTTTTTTTTTGGATTGGCCTTTCAATATCCTAAGCGGTTTGCCTCGAAAACCATAAAAGTGCACACCGCGGAATATTTGCTTTTAATTCACTTGGAAAATGGAAGCTACCAGAGTTATGCCGGATAAATACTATTAATCGATGCTAATCAAATACCCTGGTGACAACACCTAAACGAACACCAGTGACTTCAAACGATCAACAGTCTGTGAGTGCCCTTAAGTGTCATGTACATCTACCGTATTATTTTGAAGTTATTTACTATAGTTGACTTTTGTTAAATGGCTCCTTGATATCTATACAACAGACTGTCTGGATTTAGATATCTTCCCTGTTGAGTTTGGCGCAAATCTCGAGGCGTCCCGAAGTGGTCTAAGTTCCGCCACTGCGGGCATCTCATTAACACCTTCTTCCAATCCTATTCCACTCTCGTTTCCAGACAAGCTTCCATTGGCTGCTGACCGCAGCATTCTTTGTCGCTCGTCAGGCTCCAGTTCCTGCTCGGCTCCTACGTCACGCGGTAATGCAGGGAGAGGACTTGCTATATCCTCACTCGATTTTCTAAAATAAAACGTCGTGCTTTTAAAATAAATACTAGATACTGCGCGAGCTATGATAAAGTAAAAGGCATCAAATACCACGTTTCATTATTTCGCGAGTGTGTAAGGAATAAGGAATAAAAAAGCCAGACATATTTTGTACTGCCTTTAAAATTCACTGAAATGAAGAAAACAAAGAAAGCATTGTTTACTAATGAGCGTCTATTGCCTGCATGATAACGATAGCTCAATTTTCTTGTCTAAAAGAAACTTAACTTTGAAGATAAGTAACGAAATAAGAAACTTCTCTTTTAAACACTTTATTTTATAACGTGGATTCGCTTCACCTCTTAAACCTGATAAAGCGATACTGCGAGAAAGTCTGGTTACTTGAAAGCCACAACGATGGACAATTTTTAAGCGATTTCCTAAAATAGTAACTAATCGGTTACTGATGACGGCAGTAAAACGCAAAACAAATACCTCTAAACCGTTTAGGGATATGAATAGGTCAAAACAGAATTATTAAAAAAGGGAGTAAACGTCGCAACTTGTTTTCGGTTGGCACAATCATGTCAAATTTGGTCTAAGCCGTAAAAAATATTACTGAGATTGCTTCTTCGACTAAGATCGATGTACTACGCCACGGAAGTGATAATTTGTGCGAACGTTGCGATTTTAGCGAGTTTCGTCACTTAAATTGCATTTGACGAGACTGAACTGCGCCGGAAATGCGACCTAGAAGTTCCCGCTTAGCGTGTTGTTGCGCAATTGGGTCACGAGTTACCTTAGACGCGTGTAATTCTAGAATCCTGCCTATCCTTTCACTAAGCTGCGCAAATGTCGGTCGTTGCTCGGGATTCTGCTCCCAGCAGTCTCTCATGATAGTGTACATGTCCAGTGGGCATTTATGAGGCTGCTTCAAGCGATGGCCTTCTCTTAGGAAGCCCGGCAACTGTTCCATAGGTATCTCAGGGTACGGCCTGCCGCCAAGTGTGAAGATTTCCCACAAGCAGATACCAAACGACCAACTAGGAGACAAAGACGCAACGGTTAGGCTTGGCAAAAAAAAACAAAAAAAAACGGGGCCATACTCGACTCCCTGTCATTTTTGTAGTCCACACCAACTACTAGCAGAACTCGAAAGCACACATAAACAGCCTTTAATTTTGCGTGGTCAGGGTGAGTGGGTGGGATGATGGAGGGGGGGGGGGGGGGGGGGTGAGGAGGAAGAGGAAGAAACGAGAAAGGGGGAAAAGCGGTGGGTGAGGATTGAATGACACTAATCCAAGGTTGAAAGCGGTCTCCAGTGACTACAGCGTAAGTTTGTCAGGAACAGGTATTGTTCTTTACAACTGAAATGGCCGTATAGCTATTTTAAAAAAATAATTCTTAATAATAATAATTCCGCTGTGAACTTTTAAAATACAGACATGAAGCTATAGAATGGGACAAAATTTTGATTGACGATTAACGTTTGAACAAACATCCTTTATTAATGTTCGTTACTAAACAAAACCATAACATTCCTATTTTCCGTTGGTCTTTGCTTAGAATTTCCAAACCATGCACGCTCACAGTGACAATCAAAAAAACAAGAATACTAGAATACAAGAATATTTAACTCACCGAAGTAGAGGTGGATAGTGGTGGACATTTACTGAGCCGCGAAGCTGCGAGGTAAATATCCACTACTTTCACCGACCAGAGGTGAATAATTGTTTAAGTATATGCCATACAAGCTGAATAAATAGCAGACCAGAACATTACTTTCGGTAGCCAAAGCGACGCGGGAAGCCATTTTTGTTTCTCTTCGGCTGCTCGGACGTGAATAGTACTTTAAAAATCTCCTCCGAGTTAACCAATCAGAGTGCGCGGAAAGCACTATTCACTTGCGTGGTATATACTAAGGCAAATTCTCACACACCTCTGGTAGCCAGGCCAGGCTGACCGCCACAACCTGACCTTTATTGCAAACTCAACAAAACCGTGCAAGTTCATCATGCATCGTAAGGAAAATTACACAATGGCAAAACTAACAACAGGTACAGCGCCAACTAATATTCTTTGGGCGGGTGGGTGGGCGGGAAAAGGTCACTAATGGCGGACGCAGCAAAAACAACTGCCCACCAAAGATCACATGACCCTTTCCCAGGTCCCAGCGGTACGTGAGAAAAACATTTTCCACTTATTTCGTGTCACTCAGCCAGTGGAAAATATAACTCTTATTGTGTCGGTATTGGGTTACTATAACGGTAATTTCCCTGTGGTTGGATCGACCATCCGATTCGTCACAACACACTCAACCTATCAAAGTGCAATCAACTGTTCACCCTTAAGGATCCCAAATTAAAACAGATGACATCACCCTACGTACATATCACTCTTTTCTGTGTAGAGCCTGTCGAACAAAGATTCTAACGCCATCCACTTGATTGGCATGTGCCCTTCGCTCTTGTAAACACCAACGTCGGCCACCTTCATGACATAGTCCTCTCCGACAACAACGTTACAGGTTGCCACATGTTTTTGGATACACTGTTGACAGAGACACGAAGATAACAGAGAGATCAAGGTCTTCCACTTAACAAGACAGAAGGCGTCTCTGAATTTCTTTTGTTTTGTCACGGACAAGTGGCTTCGCCGCTTTACCGTTCGTCGATTTAGCAGCAAAAGAGAGACTGCTCGCAGTGTAAAAAATATCCATACCCCCACTACGAAGGGAATTGGAAATTCCAGAGGTGTGTGTGTGTTGGGGGGGAGGGGGGGGGGGGAAGGGGGGTAGGGGTCAAAGGCCAAGGAAATTCTGGAGAGGAGAAGTGGGGGGGGGGGGGGGGGTGTCAGTGAATTTACGTTTCCAGATGGTCATGTTTGATGACATGCAAATTTGTTTCAAAATCGTTTCTTACCTACTCTTCGATACTCTGTAAATCTTTTACATAGAAAGAGTAGCAGCGTAGGTTTTCGATACATGACCACATTACATTTTGAAAAGGTTTTCTTCCTCCTGAAAGCACAGTGAAAGCTAACAAGTTCACAGAAATCTTCCATGTTGTTCCACGAATGCGACCGCCATTACTTGTCCAAGTAAAATTGTTACGTGATTTGACCAAAATGCACTGGCGACTAGAGTTGTTTGTTTCTCGCGTTCGTTCGTTCGTTCGTTCGTTCGTTCGTTCGTTCGTTCGTTCGTTCGTTCGTTCGTTCGTTCGTTCGTTCGTTCGTTCGTTCGTTCGTTCGTTCGATCGATCGAAAGAAAGTCGTCCTTGTCTGAAAAGTTTTCTGTTTACTGATGATGAAAATAGTGTAACAATTTTAGAAACCCAAGAATATCTTGTCATTGTAATTTCTGGCTATTCGTTTTCAATTTTCCGGGTCAATTTGGCTTTCTCAGCAAGCGTGTTTGCAATTGTGATCATGTTTCACTGTGAATGTTGTCAACAGTTTTCAATCCATGTTCTAATAAATTCGGCGGTTTTTATTCGGATTGGAGTGAAAGAGGATGGATGGTTATACATCAAGGTAATCTTACAAGTAACTACCAGATATTTTTTCTGTTTACTTTTGAAGAAATTGCTGTCGATCGGTTGTACACTATAGTCATGTGTACAAGGGAAAGCGGCCTACTGTTTATAACATATGCACAATTTCTTTTTAAATTGTTTTTCTCCCAAAGGGGCAGTATGAAAGAAACTTTTGGAAATTCCGGAAGGGAGAGGGGGTTTATTTTTCTTCACAAAAATGGAAATTCCGAAGAGGTGGGGGTCTTAGCTGAAATTCTCTCCGTGGTGAGGGTATGAATATTTTCTGGAACTACACAATCTAAGCTCTCGACATTCTGCCAATAATTTTCACTTCCTTTGAAACTAAACTCGAAAATGGATAAGTGCGTTTATTTTGCCATCTGCTTGTTTTCAAGACTACAAACTTTAACACCATAATCATAATTGCTGCCGAATCATTAGCGAAGGCAGCAGTCGTATTCTTGGAAGCAACTGAGAAATTCAAGAAGCAGCCAATCAGCGACCGTGTTCTACAAGGAACAAATGTTATCCAATCAGCGGCTTGCTTTAATGAAACCTTGAAGAAAAGTGTAATGGCGTCAGGGCGATGTTTATCTCCTCTTGCAAACAAGAAACGCATTTTTGGAGTTAAAAATAAAAAGAAATAACCCTAAAGATCGATAAAGAACACTCAACATCGAGGTGTTTAAGACCTAAAAGCGATGAAGCAGAACAGCTTTCTTTGCGTTGCAGCTCTTACGAAGTCAACTGTAAATGGACGATTAAGAGGCTGTCCGCGTAACAGCGGATAAGGCAAATTTTGGACCTTCACCGATTTCTCTAATATTTTCAGTGAAAGTCGACCATTATATCCCATGAACAAATATCACATTTATTTGGATCAAATCTTTTATTTTTATTTTTTTCGAGGCGGTTTTCACTGCAACCTCAAAACCACCCAATTTGCATTTGAAGACTCCATAATTTAGCATTAAATGTCGGTCGCTGCCAAAGCGTATTTCCTTAACCAAACAAGCTGAATATTTTATATATCAAGGTTTTATGTTTCTTCTATACTTAAACGGTTAAACAATTGTTTTCTATAAAATTTTGACTGAGTTATGAATTTTCAAAAACACTTCCTAACGGATTCAGGAATGCGTGACACGTAACATACCTGTAGTTGAAAGCGATTTTCTCGAATGTGGGACCTGATCAGAAGTCAAGTCTATTGTATCTCGGAAGTACTAATACCAGTCTAGAAACCTATTCCCAAATTTTCGCCATTTTGATTAAAACCAAAGATAACGACGGTCCGATTTCTTTACAGGGAACGCCTATAGATACGATCATTACCACTAAACACCACACTGTGGTATGCAAATAAATAATATTTGTCGATTTAGCCGTCGTTTGGGGAAAAAGTCTACCGTTGTTGCAGGATTTTCAAAAGAAACAGCGATAAATATCAATATGCAAATTAGCTCCGAAAACGACATTTTGCTATATTTCCCTCTGTAATTCCCGGAAACTTTTTTCCTTAAAAATTATTTTACAAGGCAAAGAAATGTTCCTTACCTGAGAAAAGATGCCTTTCAGACTATGTAAAAGCGTTTCAGTTTTGCTGTGAGTGATTATTTTCATTTCCCACGCTGCGGCCGGTAACACAGTGTTTGTTTTGTTTGCTGGGCAGTTGGTTTCACTCTAATCCAATTAAAAGCGGGCAAGTTGTCTACATTTTCAAAGCTCTCTCTCAGCTGATCCTTAAAATGTCTGAGGTACCTGACTATTTTTGTCAATAAAAAGTTTATTAAAATGTCGTGATAAAATCTATCTAGTCCACCTCTGTTTTGTATGCACTCAGTTACATGGCGCATCATTGGAATTCATGGGAGCGGGATAGGAGGCGAAGGGGGGGGGGGGGGGGTGGGGCAGGGTGACAAATTAATTAATTTCCCCCTATAAATGTCGAAACAAAAAAATCAAAAAACTAAGCCGAAGTATAATATCAAAACGAAACTTCGTTAATTAGTGGATGTTAATGAGGTTAGCCGTAAAGCGACCAAAAAATTAAGTCTTAGGCGTAACAGTCGTTGACCGCAAAAGCGAAAGTCTCAGGATTTCTTGTCAAGACTTTTACGTGTTTTGGTACCGAGAAGTGTTACATTTGCTCCAAGTCGTTCGCTTTTTCTTTGTGTCAACAGAGTTATTTGAATTAATCATTCTGGTCCCCAGAGCCCTCGACCCTTATGGTCTCCATCAGGGATCGAGAACTCTGAGCATTAAAATGCGCAGAGCAATCGTTCTGTATCGTTCAGCCAATAAGATTTTTCAGATTTGACAATGAGGCCGTTAATCGCGGACTAACGGTTTTGAAGGCGGCCAGAGGTCTTGATTCCTGGCCAGACGAGAAGGAACGCGGCCTCTGGAGACGAGACTGTGAATTGGTCACTTACAAAAAAGGAAACTAAATCGCATTAAAGTGCTCGCGCGCGAAGCGCACTATTAAATTCCAGGAATGCCTCGTTCCGCGAACAGAAGCAATTTTTGATTTTCAAGCCAGACTGTGCACCCTCCTTATCCAGCGGTCTTTTGCGAATCAAACGAGGAAGCAACTTGGAGCAAGTGCCGTAGCACATTGTAATTCATAGTCTCCATACATCATGCGATTTTTTGTCTCACGCTTGCGACAAATGAACATATTATCTTTATCACATTTAACGCTATAGGACCTTATTCTACAACGGTAAACTGTATCTTTCAATCCTATAACTTGATAGGATCATTACCTCCCGCCTGAGCCTGCGGACCATTCTCTACACGAATAACTTGCTATAAAATCCCATTATGATCCCGTCATCATGATTTCTTATAATTTGAACTGTAAGAACAAGGAACAACGAATCCTAGCAAACTGATCAGAATTTTCAATGGATACACATTCATCAACCATAACTTTTTAACCAATGAACGCGCTGAAATTCTTTGTTATTTTATAATTGCAATAAACTATGTCATAAGTACATTTGCTACAGCGTCACGGTAATAATGTGCCTGTTGAAAATTTTGAAATAACAAGCATGCTGTATGGAGTCTATGAATTACAATGTGCTACGGCACTTGCTCCAAGTTTCTCGCTCGTTTGATTCGCAAAAGACCGCTGGATAAGGAGGGCGCACAGTCTGGCTTAAAAATAAAAAATTGCGTCTGATCGTGGAACGAGCCACTCCTGGAAATCCTACGTTTCGCGCGCGAACACTTCAATGCGCGATTTTGTATCCTTTTTTGTAAAGTGATCAAAAGACCTTTTTCGCTTGAACGGTTTGTTTTCCCATTACAGACCACATGATATTCTCTAGAGAATTTTTCTTTTATCCACATAAAATTTATTCATTAAGGGGGGTCCTTCTTAACTACAGATCTAGAGCAGTTGCTAGGGAATTCCTGAAGACCAGTTTTAGTGGCAAGCCATTTTGGACCATTTTGTAACGCTAAATGGTAAATTTTGTGGGGCAGGAAATACCTGCTTGAAATATTGACATTGCGCCAGCATAACTAGTACCAGTCCTAAACCGCGCGTTGGAATTTAAAATCCCTAAAACTTGGAGGAAAAAAGGAAGAGTTCTGAATTTTTTAAAGAATCGGAGACAACATAGCCTTCTTTATAATCCTACGTATGGGATTACCGTTTACAAGAAAGAAAAAAATGTTACTGAAGAAAGTCTGAAAATACGGGTGTTTATTATGTCATAACTTTTACAATAATGCAAATTTTGTAAAACCCATACGAAGCATTAAGCATGTGGACATTCTTTATCTATTGGCACTGATTTTAACTTTCAGTTTTATATGCCCTTTCAGTTTTAGGGTTTATTCTATTCTGGCCACGCCACTTGTCAAATATGGCCGTGATTTGAAACTCTTGAAGGACTCTTCAATTGAACAGAGTTGCGAAAAAAGCTTATCCGTAGCAGGTCAAGTTTCCAAAATATGGCGGTTAGATACCTTCCTTAGCAACAACTTAGTAGTTAAGAAGGACCCCCCTTAATATACACGCGACTATTTGAAAATTTGAAAGCAAGAATTCTCAGGAGTATCATCAAATGGTCTGTAATGGGGCAACAAATCGCCCAGGCGAGAAAGGTCTATAGGCCATCTCCGAGTTGGCTTTTGCTTCAGATTCAAAACGAATCTTCGTACGAAACCATTCAAATAAAAAGAGGTTTGATTTGTATGAAAATGGACGTGAAGGTGGAAGGCATTTTCATATGATTGGCTTCGTACGTAGATTCGTTTTCAAACAGAGGCAAAAAGTAAGTCGATCCTTCTGCTCTGCGCCAGGAATCGAGACCTCTTTCCGCCTCCAACACCGCAAGTCCGCGATTCACGAACTCATTGTCAAATCTGACTAATCTGATTGGCTTAAAGATACAGAACGAGAACTCTGCGCATGTTCATGCTAATGCTCAGAAATTGGGAACGGTCAGAGTTCTCGAACCCTGATGGAGACCAGAAGGATCGCGGGCTCTGGGAACGAGAATGATCAATTCAAATACATTAACTCTGTTGACACAAAGAAAAAGCCAACGACTTGGAGCAAATCTAACACTTCTCGGTACCAAGACACGTGAAAGTCTTGACACGAAATCCTGAGACTTCTGCTTTCGTGGCTAGAATTTTCTTTTTGCGGTTAACATATTTTTTCGGCCAACGACTGTTACGCGTAAGGCCTACGGCTAACCTCATTAAGAGGGAGTCTCTCTAATTTTCGACCGGTCGGTTCCGGATCGAAAAATCAAATCGCCTGATTTTTTGTGAGGTGAAAGGCCTTCATGCCAAAGTAACAAAACCACAATCTTTTTGGTTCTTGGCTTAAGCTTTTTTCCGCTAGAGCTAAAAATAATTTTGACCGAATTTTGCTCGCGCGCGACCGAAAATCAAGACGATTGTTTACCTTTTTTAAGCGATCGGTGCAAAGCAAGGATAAACTGTACCGCCATAATTTTTACATAGCAAGAAAGATCTACTTCTATTTTATGAACTGTAGGAGTTTCAAGCAATTTGAAGTTAATCTATAGGCATTCTGTGATATTACTCACCCCTACGTTAGGAGGCTCGACGGACAACCCGAAAATTGGTCATTTTGTGGACCTCTTTTCTCAGCTGGCGGATAAAATCAAAACATGGCAGTTACATCAATGTAAAGTCTTAACCTTCTCCTACACGAATATGTAAAAAAATATTGTCTATAACGCCTTTCCTGTAAATGTCGAGGGGATAATTTTTCCTAATTTTGAGAAATTATCAAAAACAACACCAAATCGCTAATTGTTTAAAATTTGAATACCTTGGACCAATACCGGTCTTACATCAAAGAAAAGTAAACTAAAACATTAGGGAATAGAAATAAAAAGCCATATTCAATAGTGTTTTCAATTTTTAGTTCGCCGTTTCATTTTATTGGGAGGAGAGTGATCATCGGCTCATTAAATATTCACCGAACAGTGAAATTCGATCCAAACCAGAACTGTCAAATTTCATATCGCACTGGCCGTCTTAATTTCATTGAATCTCGTTTCAAATCACATTTGTACACAAAACGAATATCCTGAAAATGCTATTTTGTTGTTGTGTTTAAGTTTAAGCCAAATCTGAGCTTTGAATACGCACTTAGAATACAAACGGAGTTCACTCACGATTTACTCGACCACTGTCAACACTGAATCGAAATTCATTTTCTCTGATTGTTGGACTATAAATTGACTTAGTTTACCTGAGTTCCAAAAGGCTTTTTCCCTTTTTCTTTTGACTTTTTCTGTTGGTGATGCATTTAAATGACCGGTGCAATTTGGAGCTTTGATTCAATGAACGAACTACCAGTCCGGTTCTGGCCCTATCTGTCACGCAACACTCAGCGGTGAAATTGCCCAGGGTTAGGGAGTACTCATAATTTTCTTGCACATGAGGTCCAATCCCCTTAAAATACTTAAAACGGGGGTACACCAGGTGCTCTTACGTTGGGGTCAACTTCTTCTATCTTCTATCCCTTCTTTGGACCTCTTAAAATGTCACTTAAATTCACGTTTACCCTTTCGGTGGCTGTGTTCGAGATATTTTTGAAAGGTCCTTTCAAATACCTAAATTTTATCCTTTTATCTACTTCAACTCATAAAAAAACCTTACCTTTTTATAAAGCTGCAGCCTGAAAAAGGTATCCCTTCTGGGAGAGAACTTCTCATTTTTGTCCGAACGTTTTCGATGATTTAAGCCTAAAATGTTCTTAAACAGGAGCAGACCAAGGATTTTTCTAAGGAGGGGTGCAGATATGTTTTTGTTTGCAGAATGCCAGTTGTATTAGAAAGCCTCCCCGCACCGAATGCACCCTCCCCTAGATCCGCCCCTGTGAAAATAGTTTTAGTTAAACTGATATGTACATGTTCACGTCACGTTCATGGGTGAATACAATGTTTGTTCTAGGTCTTATTTGATTAAAGATTCACGACTTGATTCTTCATTTAGTGTAAACACATATTTGCCACTTACAACGAATAGGAAAGTATAAAATTTGTTCGTAGCCAAATTTCAGCCTTGGGTACGTTCTAAGGATGTTTTTAATTTTTGTCCTTTTTCAGCCTCGACGTTCTTATAAAAACGATTCTTATAAAATAGAACGTACTTTACTATAGTGACTATAGGGAGATCCCCTCCCCCAGTAAATATATCTTATAAGTCTGGGCCTAGTTTTTCAAACAGTGGATAACCCTATCCACTGGATAGGTACTGATGAAACAAATTTTAACAAGTAAGTATCCTTGGTCACTCCTGCAAATAGGAATGGAATCGCGTATCTATATCTCACCGACAGCATTTGTATTTATACAGATATTGGGTTATTTTTGAAAGTTCCTATTTGGTGGGACTTGTTTTAAAACAAACCGATATTTAACAGCTGTTGCGTTATCCCGGGTGATCCTGCCTGATTTAAAGTTGCAGCTAATTGGTAGCATTGGATGAAATAACCGGTTTTTTGATGATCGAAGGACCAAGGCAGTGCTATTTTATGACAGCATTAGCGCTTATTTTTTCAATACCACCACCTTAATTGTATCCAAGTTTGGATCCCGCACTGAGTAGGTCAAAATAAATTCTTATTGAATAATCCAGACGAAAACTGGAGCACGTTGGAGGGGACCACATAATGAAGGAGGGATCAGCCGTAATTGACAGTGAAGAGGGTGAAGGGGGGGGGGGGGGGGGGGCCTGAAAAAAGTCTGAGAATTTCATGTGGCGGTGGGATCGCCGTAAATAACTTGAACCGTGCCAATTGATCGCCTCCTTTTATGCTATTGTTATGTTTTGGGGGGACCACAGAATGAAGGAGGGATCAGCCGTAATTGACAGTGAAGAGGGTGAAGGGGGGGGGGGGGGGGGGGACCAGAAAAAGTCGGAGAATTTCATGTGGCGGTGGGATCGCCGTAAATAACTTGAACCGTGCCAATTGATCGCCTCCTTTTATGCTATTGTTATGTTTTGGCTTCTGCGTGCTCTTATCCAGGCACGATCTCATCACATAAATAATCGTTGTGCAATGACTTGAAATTGTTTAAGTTCTGTGTTTCAAATGTTAAAGTTCCATATGTCAAATTCTTTAAAGAGGCATTTTATTAAGAGCCAATGGAAATGTTTGTTCAACGCGGCCGAACGGTGCGATATTATTGAAAACAACAACAACAGCAACAGTCACGATTGTTGATCTTTCTCCATGCCAAATAGAAACTTCCTCTTCAGGTTCAATTCATTAGAGATGTTGTCAACTTATTTGAGGCTCTCTGCAGTTCTTCGTAGAGCACCATTACTCGCTCTTGAGCTTTCTGAAAATATTCCAGCTCATCACTTGCGAACAGTTTTTTGGTATGGTGTTCTCCACATTATGATATAGAACCTTTCGATTGCTGTCGGTGAATGATAACAAATCGGCTGCGCAATTCAAGGCGTCCTTGACAGTTTACTGCCATCCGCACTTGCAATGAACTTGATATTTTGTGGTGGCTTGGAAAGGAGGGGGCGGGGATCATGAAAGCTTCCAATGAGGGGGGATCATTCAAATGCTATATACTTTATGGGGAGATCAGGTGAATGCTACGGTGTAGCAACAAAAATCCCCCGCACCACTTCCCCCCCCCCCCCCTCCCCGCTCCAGATGATAAATAATGACCGGTCCCTTAAACACAGTTAAAATAATAGTTATGTCAGTCATAGTATACACATATATTACACATAGCATCAACCAACGGATAGAACAAAGGTACGCAAAAGCTTCATTGCCCAGCATTACATTTCTTGCTTTGGCACTGCTAACGGTTATTTACTTTTTGGATAACCTTATTATGACTTCAAGACTGTATAAGCAACATTTTCTTGGGTGTTACTAAACAGAGTAACGGAGTAACGAGTAACGAGTAACGGAGTAACGAGAAACCGAGTAACGGGAAAAAAATTCCATAGGTAAAAAAAAAAATAAAAATAATAAAAAAATAATAATAATAATAACATTCAAATAAAACATAGAAATAAGGACCTAGAATTCCGGATTGAAATTCCGGGTATTCCGTGTGGCAAATGGAACAGTATTTTCCGGTTGGCTGCATTAAGAAAGCAAAACAAATGGCGGACTCGTTGTCCCTTTTACCTGATTTGGAGTTGTACTTGTTCGACGACTCTGAAGTTAAAACGGACGATATTGTAAGCGAGGACGTTTTTTTTTTCAGTGCAGCTAACATGCGATGGAATTTAAATCGATTCCACGACCACTTTGAGTATACGAGAGCCTGCAAATGTTTTTAGGCTTATCGTCTTATCGAAATATAGGAAAAAGGTCGCACAACGCATAAAAAAATATATGGCCGGAATGCCAACATTTCTTTATTTAATTCAGTTTCTGCAATAGATGTGAATTAAGAACTTAAGGTTTCGAGTTCAACGAGGGAAATCGGTAATGGTATTTTTAGTTTTTCGTGCATTAATTCTGTCTGAAGTTGGCGCCGATGGGAATATTTACCGCGATAATTTAATCATGAAAATATAGTGCTAAAGTCGAATATGTGTTATCCACTCGGCCATAATGGTTACAATTTGATTGGTAAAACAATTTGTAATCTTTCAGTAACACAGAAATCCAACCTAACGGACGTTGTACCAAATAAAAGTCCCAGTCTATTTATAGTATCTTCGAATTCCTTGCATATTGTTTGTTTTATGAACACGGATGTTTCCGCAAATGCCTCAAAGGAGACCTGCAGTGGCAACGATAAAGACAATTATAAAATACTCTTACCTTCATCTCCCGAGTTATCCGATATAATAATGACATCGTAGTCATCTGTTGTTTTGATGGAGAGAAATTATACTAGGCAGAAAGCCCAATTGGAGGTAATCAAAAACAAACAGTGAAAGTGGCAGGAAAACCGGCAAAGAAAACAGTCCATAACCCTTAATAAGGCAGCCCAAACAGCATCTTTCTTCATTGCTTTTGTAATTATTGCGGACTATATCGGCTGTTCCACAAATATGAGCGATAAAAAGAGAAAAAAAAACTCTTTCCTTCCCCGAGGCGAGCCATGCTCTGACTGAGTGAGACGCAGTCACTTGACATTTTTAGCGCGAAAATCCTCTCGGCCGTTGTGCATTGCAACAAAAGGTTGTCATGTAGTCGTGTTATCAATGAAATTACTCCAAAGCTTGATTTGTATTTTTTTTTTTACCTATGGAATTTTTTTCCCGTTACTCGGTTTCTCGTTACTCCGTTACTCGTTACTCGTTACTCCGTTACTCTGTTTAGTAACACCCCATTTTCTTCTCTTGCAAATATGGCTGGCTATTCTGAATTAAACCCAAAAAGGTGTTGAATATCTATGTCACAAAACTTGCAACATACTACACTACAAGCACACTCCACCACCACTCATCTCTTCAGACTTCTCAAACTTTCTATACCCTCTTTATATTTGTCCCTTATAATAATGCAATCCTTGTTCCAAAATGCACACTACATCCAAATTTCCGCAGTACATTCATAGCTCTGACTACACCAAATAATTACAAATAAAACAAGCAAAAATTAGTGTTTTTCTGTCCTGTGCACTTCTAGAATATTTTCTAGACAGCTTTGTTCTAAGGATTCGAGGCAACATTTTAAACGATGATGAAAACTGATATTCTCAATGAGCTTCAATTGCAAGAGTGGTCTTGTTTCACCCCTTAGCGTTGCGTGACAGATAGGGCCAGGACCGGACTGGCAACTCGTTGATTGAATTAAAGCTCCTAATTGTACCGGTTATTTAAATGCATCACCAACAGAAAAAGTCAAAAGAAAAAGGGAAAAAGCCTTTTGGAACTCAGGTAAACTAAGTCAATTTATAGTCCAACAATCAGAGAAAATGAATTTCGATTCAGTGTTGACAGTGGTCGAGTAAATCGTGAGTGAACTCCGTTTGTATTCTAAGTGCGTATTCAAAGCTCAGATTTGGCTTAAACTTAAACACAACAACAAAATAGCATTTTCAGGATATTCGTTTTGTGTACAAATGTGATTTGAAACGAGATTCAATGAAATTAAGACGGCCAGTGCGATATGAAATTTGACAGTTCTGGTTTGGATCGAATTTCACTGTTCGGTGAATATTTAATGAGCCGATGATCACTCTCCTCCCAATAAAATGAAACGGCGAACTAAAAATTGAAAACACTATTGAATATGGTTTTTTATTTCTATTCCCTAATGTTTTAGTTTACTTTTCTTTGATGTAAGACCGGTATTGGTCCAAGGTATTCAAATTTTAAACAATTAGCGATTTGGTGTTGTTTTTGATAATTTCTCAAAATTAGGAAAAATTATCCCCTCGACATTTACAGGAAAGGCGTTATAGACAATATTTTTTTACATATTCGTGTAGGAGAAGGTTAAGACTTTACATTGATGTAACTGCCATGTTTTGATTTTATCCGCCAGCTGAGAAAAGAGGTCCACAAAATGACCAATTTTCGGGTTGTCCGTCGAGCCTCCTAACGTAGGGGTGAGTAATATCACAGAATGCCTATAGATTAACTTCAAATTGCTTGAAACTCCTACAGTTCATAAAATAGAAGTAGATCTTTCTTGCTATGTAAAAATTATGGCGGTACAGTTTATCCTTGCTTTGCACCGATCGCTTAAAAAAGGTAAACAATCGTCTTGATTTTCGGTCGCGCGCGAGCAAAATTCGGTCAAAATTATTTTTAGCTCTAGCGGAAAAAAGCTTAAGCCAAGAACCAAAAAGATTGTGGTTTTGTTACTTTGGCATGAAGGCCTTTCACCTCACAAAAAATCAGGCGATTTGATTTTTCGATCCGGAACCGACCGGTCGAAAATTAGAGAGACTCCCTCTTAAGACCCACCACTTGAAGTTTCGTTTTGATATGATACTTCAGTTTATTTTCAGGATTTTTTTTCGGCATTTATTGGGGGAAATTGTCAATAAATTTTTTTATTGACGATTAGTCAGGTACCTCAGACGTTGTAAGGATGAACTGAGAGAGCTTTGAAAAAGTAGACAACTTGCCTGCTTTTAATTGAATTAGGGTGAAACCAACAACCTCGCAAACAAAACAAACACTTTGTTACCGGCCGCAGCGTGGGAAATGAAAATAATCACTCACAGCAAAACTGAAACGCTTTTACATAGTCTGAAAGGCATCTTTTCTCAGGTAAGGAACATTTCTTTGCCTTGTAAAATAATTTTTAAGGAAAAAAGTTTTCGGGAATTACAGAGATAAATATAGCAAAATGTCGCTTTCGGAGCTAATTTGCATATTGATATTTATCGCTGTTTCTTTTGAAAATCCTGCAACAACGGTAGATTTTTTTTCCCCAAACGACTGCTAAATCGACAAATATTATTTATTTGCATACCACAGTGTGGTGTTTAGTGGTAATGATCGTATCTATAGGCGTTCCCTGTAAAGAAATCGGAGCGTCGTTATCTTTGGTTTTAATCAAAATGGCGAAAACTTGGGAAAATCGTGCTGCTCTGTACGACGCGAAGTGCAGAGTGCCCACAAATTTTATTCAATAGGTTTCTAGACTGGTATTAGTACTTCCGAGATACAATAGACTTGACTTCTGATCAGGTCCCACATTCGAGAAAATCGCTTTCAACTACAGGTATGTTACGTGTCACGCATTCCTGAATCCGTTAGGAAGTGTTTTTGAAAATTCATAACTCAGTCAAAATTTTATAGAAAACAATTGTTTAACCGTTTAAGTATAGAAGAAACATAAAACCTTGATATATAAAATATTCAGCTTGTTTGGTTAAGGAAATACGCTTTGGCAGCGACCGACATTTAATGCTAAATTATGGAGTCTTCAAATGCAAATTGGGTGGTTTTGAGGTTGCAGTGAAAACCGCCTCGAAAAAAATAAAAATAAAAGATTTGATCCAAATAAATGTGATATTTGTTCATGGGATATAATGGTCGACTTTCACTGAAAATATTAGAGAAATCGGTGAAGGTCCAAAATTTGCCTTATCCGCTGTTACGCGGACAGCCTCTTAAAAATGTGTTTAAATGTAGATTTGCTTTGTAAAAATCGTTTAGCTGATTTCTTGAGACTAGATTCAACAACGTGGAAATTTATGCGGTGTTACTTTCCGTGAGCCCTTGGAAAAATATAATGCATGCGTGTGTTCTCGCACGCAATGTTCAGTGACGCAAGGAATTCGAAAGTAGTTTGCTTCTAAAAGCAACTGTACAGTGCAGTATGTTGTCCTATTTCCGGACACTTTTGCAATATCCGTAATAGCTTACCTCAAAACAGCACTAACGAGCTAAAACTTACCCACAATGTAGTTTTTACTGCTGGTAAGTAAGTCATGAAGTTTCATCGCCTGAACATGTTTGGTTTCTTCGTAATTACGGAAAGATTTGGTCAAATTCGGTGCCCTAATTCCGGACAAGTTGCCCTAATTCTGGACGATCGTTACGAGATAAATACTCCCTTTTTCTTGGAAATGCTCTTCACGATCATGGCAAAATACATCTCATAAAAGTTAAATGAAGAAAGATTCATTTAAAAAAGTACCTTTTTTCGAAATTCAAAGCATTTTCTTTTGATTTTAGCGACGTCATCAGTGTATTGATACGATATTATTGCTTGGTGAAATTTACAACTTTCAGGCATGTGACCTTCTTTCCCAGCTTTTTTAAGTTTTAGTCGCTGGAAAAGACGAAAGCTAAGAAAGATTTATCAATACCAAGACATGTAGTTATGAAAACAACTGTTTTTCAACGGCTATTCCATCAACTACAAATACAAGTTTGCTATCGTTTGGTGTCCGAAAATAGGCACACATCACCAAAAATACAACTAGAATAGAGAATTTTTGTATGCCAAAAAACCTGATCTTTTAAACTTTACTTACGTCGAAAAATAATCTATCGCATATTTTGCAAGAACAGATCGCTTAATTGTAAACATGTAATTCCACGCACGATAAAAAATCAAACAAATTTTACACACCTCGGCAAAAACCGTTGAATCTTTCTAACTAAACGGAGAGCAGCTCAGCCACGAAAAGAACAAATGAAAGCAGGCTAATCAACAGAACGATCGATATCAAAACTAATGCCGTCCAAAACGTTACGGAGAATCAGAGCAGGCGACTTGCAACCGACTTAATACTTGCCTTCTTTGATGCCAAAAATGCCATCCCTCTACTAACTTGATAGCTGATCATAACCATATCGACTAAAGTAAACTCTTTTTCTGGATCATTAGTAGTCTTGGTCCAGTCGGGTTCATAAATGTCCCTCTTGCCACGAAGGAAAGAGAGCAAGCTGCCATGAGGGGCAAACTCCATGATGACCATCAGACGTTTCCCTCGTGTGCAGGCTCCTAGGAGATTGATGATGTTCTTGTGCTGTCCAAGGTGGATGAGAATCTTGAGTTCCGACGCCAAGTCCTTGTATCCTGCTTCGGTAGCACCCTCTGAAATGACATCAAACTATTTATTCTCCTCACCGATTATCAAGCAGTTATCCTAATGATATTGATCATGCTCCTAGGGGTAGGAACATGTAGATTTTGTTCTAGAAAGAAGGAATCCATGTAGGTCTATTTCCTCCTTTGCTCAAAGCAGGGATGGATTCATATCTGCTCTTCAAGTCAAAGCGACGCCCCCATTGGGAAGTCACCAATCTTAAATTAGCCTGTTCCAGGCTCTTGGTCAGTGGGATGAGCGTGAGCGAAGCGCGCGAAGAAATTTAACAGATACATGTATGACTGGCATCTTTAATATTCCTAACCTCTTGACACTCACCTTTTAAGGTCTTCACTACTACAGGGACCTTGACGTTTTTCCATCCTCCACCGATATCGTCCTTCTTGAGGTCCTTTGCTCTTGAGGACCTACGAATCTTTGAGCGCCGCTTGAAAGATTCAGCACTCTTATCTCGTGGATCGAGGGCTAGGATGCCGATAGCCTCTGCTCGGACGAGTTTTGCAAAGAATCCTTCACCAACGACATCCCCCAGGATTAGCCTCTCCTCGGGGAACTCCCAGTCAGGATCATACGACAGATCATTACACTGTTCCAGGAGGCTGCGATCAGGATCAATCTGAATACAAACAAATAATGTTGTTCTGTTGTAGAGTCAGCCGTACAAAGAGTATTTTAAGTGTGTAACACTAACCTTTGTGGACTGCCAAATTTATGCAGTAGCATACATGCAGTATTTGCAATTCAATTTAAGGCCGCGCTGGACCCTTGCTCTCATTGTGTATGTATTTATTTAAAACGTATGCACGAACCGTAACGACTGACACCGAATAAACAAATTTCGTGTGATTCTTCTTCGTGGCACGAAACTCTTGCAATTAAAGTATTATAACAAACCATAGAAATTGTAAGTTGTGGTAAATGTGTTTCTGTTTAATTTTTTTCTGATTTCAATAATCAGTGCCAATCATAACTACAAACTTAAAATAAAAAGGGTAAATGTAATGCAAATAATGAATTCTAGATCTCACAAGATCAAAAAACATCCAAAAAAATTATTCCGGCTTGTGACGATATATTATCCTAGCCTATCGTTCGCGCACTGCAAAATTTAATATTGCAGTCTGTACTATTCGTAATCTTAAGTTCCTTACTGAGCGCTGTTCACAATTTCATAGTAAGCCTGTATAGCTGGCGGATTCGTTGACGCGCGAGGGCAAAAAAAGAGGCAAAAACGAGCGGTGCGACCGTGGAAACAATGAAACTGGTTGTTCAAACAGTAAAATTGTAGATTTAAATGCGTAACAAAAGAAGGCTGTTTCAAGATGCTTCCGAAACGACCAGAAACGGCTATAAATGGTCTGGAAAAAGTACGTTTTTATACGGACTATTGTCGACCGAAACAGAAAGAAAACGCATCCCGCAGGTTTGGAGAATACCGCAATACCGCAATTCAAGATTGAAATTACCGAAATGTCCCCCTCCTCATGTCACACCACTAGGCAAAAAAGACAAAAGAGAACGCGATCAATTGCAACGTCATTGTTCTCAGTTTTGCTGCACGTGCGCTGGAATGTAGCGAATTATCATAATTAGATTCACAGCTTTGAAAGGCGCATGTTATTATCATGCATTACCGAGTCGGAAGGTCTTCGGAAGCCTCAAAACCTGCAATTTTGTGTCCAAGTTTTCCCCGCCGATACAGAATTTCATGACTTGATTTGCAGTGAACATAAACTTGGTGTACTCTATTGTGTTCTGGTCAAAACGGATTTTTAAAATCCCTTTTCAAAAAGAAGATAGCACGTTTCAAAGTTTAGATTTCACATTTTTAACCTCTTAGGAGCCAATAACTCCTAGTAATTATTGAATTCGAGAATTTCGTTCAGACCAGAACACAAAAGAGGTTGTGATTTACCACTAGGTTATAAAGTCGTTTAATTTGGTGCACTATTCTAGCTGGAAACTTGGACACAAAATCGCATTATCTGCAGATTAACACTTAAGAGCTTGTAACATCAAACTAAACGGTCATCTCTCAGTAAAACGACAATCATGATAAAATTCCATCAACCCCTATTATCCTTGATAAGTTTTGAAGGAATCGGTGTTCAAAATTCGAAGAATTAAACATTTACAACATGACACCCCGTCAAAATAAATTGCTAATGAATTTATTAATGAGCAAGGGTCCAGCGCGGCCTTAATTAATAACTGTAAAAAGGCTGAACAGTTAGGGATTCAGAGAATCGACAGGATTTGAACCAAAGACTTTGGTATCACTGTCCAGCTGAGCTATGAAGCCAACCTTTTGGAAGTATTAGTAATAGAGAGAAAAGTGATGTACGCACGCATCACTATACAACAGTGAATGTTTTAACCTTTGGACTTCTTGCTTAAATTTAAAGTTTTTTCCTTATTCCAAAACGAACCTTTTTACCTTGTAGCCAAGCTCAAGTTTCCACTTATATCTGTAAGGTTTCCACTGATAACAGGTCTGTACATAGAGTCAACAAAAAGGCACACGTTCATGGGACACAAGAAACGCTTACAGTGTACGTGCTTAAATTTGCTTCCAAACTAGTACCTGATGATCTGATTGCCTCAGGAGGTAAATCTTCTTATACTCGTCAACCTGCTTCTTTTGTCGGCGACAGACGACAATGCAAATCACCAGCACAACAAGCACCACGGCACCCACACTGATAGGTATTCCAACCAAGGCACCTGTACTCAGCGGTGGTTCATCAACCTTTTGGCGTGCGGTTGTTCCCACTAAGCAAGGCAAAGCATGGCGTGGTGTTATAACAAGCATATTCAGGGGTTTCAATAACATTTGTTATAAGCAGCTGCCAAAGAGAAGAATAGACAAATGTGTGTGTGTTGGGGGGGGGGGGGGGGGGTCTGGGGGGTCTGGGTCTTGGGGCATGCTACCGCAGGAACATTCGAAATCTAGAAGCTCGGAAAGGCGATTTCCAGCATTCTGGGCATCGAAAAGAGTGCTGTTGATAAGTGGTTTTACTAACAAAAAATGCGTTTTTCTTTATTTAAACAAACTAAATGAAATCTTAAAAGACAGCGGTAAGAGGCCCTATATAGGCGGGGGTAGACTGCCCGTAACTGGCTCATATTGAAACACATGATATTGGACTATGTATGGAATGTCGCCTAAAACGCTGTAAAAGAGGATAAAATACTGTTGACCCGACTAACGTCTTGTCATGGCAAACAAAGTCGGACATTGAAGGCAAGCTTGCTCGTGCAATCTCACGTGGTCCCGTAGTGACGTCAGCGACGGTGAGGGAGAATCTCTGTTATTGCCTCAAATAATTTGTATTTAGGCTTTTGGATCTCGACTAATTTTGTTATCGTTTTTAATAATCTTTACTCAGGCTCAAGGACCTAATGTACCTAAAGCTGTAAGCAAATCATGTACTTTATAGGCTATTAAATGAAATAGAAAAGAAAAATTTGTCCACATAGTACCAAACCAGTCGTTAAAGATAAATTAAAAAAACAACTGAACCAATATTCTCCCATAATGCACACTACATGCTTGTTTACTGTTATCTAGGTATTTGCTGAAGAAAAATGCTAAAACAGTCGAACCCCTATTAAGGTGCTAGCTGGTAATAGTTTCCAGCACTTTCCAGCTCTAATATACTTTGATGGGATATTAGTACAACAAATTTTTATCAGTTGATATATGCCCTGAATGATTGGTGAGTACGGTTTGGTTATTTTCTTTTCTTGGTTACCATAGCAATAGTATAATCTGTGAAAAACACCCTTAATTTTGGCTTTAGGTGCTTATAACTCAAAAACGAACTCAGTGACCATCATTTTTATTATTAAAGATTGATTAGCATGTAAGGATACAACTTTCTGTAAAGTTAAAAAAAATTTTATGGAACGGTTTTAGACCCATCACCTTAATTTTTTAAAAAATTTAAGGTGGTTCTGAAGCCATTCCACAGAATTTTTTTTAGCTTTGCAGAAAGTTGTATCTTTACATGCCTATCATAATGCAACAATAAAAAAAATGGGGTTCACCAAGATCGTTTTCGAGTTATAAGCAATTAAAGCTAAAATTAAGGGTATATTGTTGCTATGGTAATGAGTGACATCAAGAAAATAACCACAACACATGCATTCACCAATCATTGGCCATTTATTTGATACTATTATTGTAGCATCAACTGACAAAGATTTCTTGTACAGTAGACCCATCAAAGTATAAGAGCTGGAAAATGCTGGAAACTGCCACCTTCAGCAACTAGTTATCATTAAGTCCTGAAAGTATTATCAGTATGATACTGTAAATTATGAAACCTTATTTGCAGAGTTCACAGAGGGTCGTACGGGGGGGTCTCTGGCACGATTCACGGACGAAAAAAATAAAGAATCACGGATCACGGATATTGAAATTTCATTTTCCCGAATCACGAAAATAAGTACTCTTTTATCCTGTTCTTACGCTACAAATAGTGTTTGAAGAAATCAAAATTGATTAAGAAATTACGAAAATAAGAAAGAAACATACTCTTTTATCCTGTTCTTACTCTACAAAGAGTGTTTGACGTTACGATAATTATACGGAGGTCACATTTGAGGTCTCGCGTCTCAAAATCACGCAAAATAAAGTCAATAAAGTGGTGAAATCACGAATATCGGTTATTAATTCAAGCTCTTCACGTTTCACGCAAAACCTTCTGGTCACAGGTCACGAAGAATAAATTTATTAAATTCACGTTTCACGGAAAATAAAATCAGCTAACCACGTGTCACGAGAATACCCCTGTACGACTCTTTTCACAGCTGACCACCGGTTCAAGTTTCACCGCTGACCATATTATTGAGTTGGCCATGTTGGATTTCCACAAACACTGAAGTTCTTTTGAATCGTTGTTCCTTATTTTATGCAAGCTTATTCATTCATAATGTAAATGATTTATGTGTACTTCAATAAGGAACTTATTGTATTGTTTACTATCTTATTGTGACAGGACTCGTTCATCGTTGAGATCAAATTTATCATCATCAAGGAGTCATGTTTCATATATTTATTTAGCAGCTACTTTTATTGAACATTATATTTTGGGCCATGCTGATGAGGATTCATCTATAGATGTGTATTCATCTTTAGTTCTAGTGTTGCATTGTAAGTGCGGGGTAACAGGAATCTTATAAACATGTACATAGTTTTGTCATTTTTTTTCAACAAGCTTATGACAGATATACATGAACAATGTATACATGTATAAAAGTGCAAAATGGGAAGTGATGACTGATAAAAACATTCAAATTGTGCTTAATATTATGTGTAAGTGATCTTTTGATTTCCTGCATGGCAATAAAAGTGCATTTTCTTGCCATGCCTTATGCTATGCTGATCCCTATTAAGCAGTCATCCTCAGTATTGAGCCACTGATTAATCTAGGGGTTTGACTGTATTTAATTTTGCTATTTTAAAATAGCATTTTATAATAGACTTAAGCTTACCTGTAGAAAGCAACATCGTCCCATACTGTTGCGGCCATCGAATAGTTTGGTTCCCGTTAGTTGCCCTGCAGTTATACTTTCCACCATCACCAACAGCAAGGTTCAACAGGGTGAAAACTTGTCCATTTAAAATAAGTTTACTTGGTTCAAGAGGTTTTTCAATCCAGTTGACGTAATCAGCTGTGTACAACAGGGTGACTGTGGCATTTGGATCATCTGTTGAACAGTTTATGTCCACATTCATGCCCAGGAAGCCATACAAGAATATGTCTGGCGGAGAGGGGAGATTGAGGAATTTCAGGGCACCAACACCTGCAGTGAACCATAGTTAGTCCCCTCTACTAACTATGAGTGAACAAACAATAATTTTGACTAGAAATTAACACAGTTACAAACTACAGTGTATTTGCTGAGAGATTTTTACAAGCCGGACTTCATAAATAAAATAATGGCTGGAGCACTGATCTTGGAGGCTGTTTCTCGAAAGTCCTGGAAACTTTTTGGGCCAGCAAAACCACATTTAGTTATCTGTCATCTTCACAACAGAGAAATGTATAGGCCTTACGAAACTTTGTATGAAGGGAACCTGAGACTGTTCATATTACAAATGTTATGGAATTTAACAGCTCTGTAATCATAGGGTTTGAGTCATTTTAATTTGCTTTTGCTTTCCGGGTGCAGCCAAAACCTTGCTGGGTATACGTTTTTTTTAATACTTGCAGTCAGTCGACTGAGTCAAAACATATAGTGAAAAGTGCAATGTCGGGACTGATGAGAGTGGCGTGACCAGAGTCACGCACGATGACGTCAATCAGACTGGTTAAAACCGGTTTTTCGGTGAGCACGAGGTGTGTGAAAAAGTGTTGAAAAAGTGAGCGACCCATTGAAACGAAGCAGCAATAAAGTTGTTAACAAAATCGTTGTGACAACAAGGTGTCTACGTTACCTGACATCTGTATAACAGGAGTAGCTCAAAATACTTAATCTCTCTTATCTGCTCCAAGAAAATCCAAACGGAAAGGAAGTTGAAATACTTAAATTAAGTTTATTAGTTTTAATCCGTATAGGCCAAAGGGTTTAAAAACCTGGTGGACATGATGACTCACATGTTTTTTGAGGATACGTATTCACGCTTATTAGATGAACAGATGGTAAAACAAATTCAAATTCTCGTCTTCTCTTTTAATTCAAATCGGGCGGTTGTGATCAGAAACCAAATTGTGATTCGAACGATTCGAACATTGATCGGCCCTTTCATTAATAATAAGATGAACGCATTCTTGAAATTGCTAGCGGATTCAAATTTCGAATAATCAGTTCATTAAGGTGGCTTACTACAGTATTTAAGAGACTCAAGAGCGCGCGCTACGATTTTCTGCCTGTCGTCAATATTACTCGCGCGGATAAAAATTGCGCGAGCAACTCTAAAACAGCACAAACAAGTTTCAGCACTTAAATCGCGTTAAACCAAATTGAAATTTCCAAATACTTTCAGAAATGTTTTATTACCTAGGACTGAAAAGAGTTAAGAGCAGGAAGGTTGATAAATAGCCCGGTAGAGGAGTTCTAATTTTGTCTTTCTTTATCGCACGCGATGCATTGCGTCACACGAGCGCGTGCTAAATGAAAAGGCATACGCAATTCGGATCCTGTCGGAGGTTGTGCAAACTTTTTTTTGACATCAAATTACTCAAAAACCTACCGTACGACCCATAATGAAATTTTCACAAATTATTCATAGGGTTGAAACACGTCCGCGGCCAAAATTTAAGAAAAATCTGTAAGACCGATTTCGAGCTATTTTTAAAATAGCGAAAATACGACATTTTCCTATTTTGCGAAAAATCCATCTTACAGATTTTTGTTTATTTTTGCATGAGTGTTCAATCAAAGGTAATTTTTAATTTATGAAATTTTGAGGTAGGGTCATACGGGTAGATTTTGAGCAAAACGCTATGGAAACTGCTAGTGCCCAGTCCCCTCTTAAGCACTCGGTTGCTTATTTTGGCTATCTTTAGCACCTATATGGTTGGAATGTCGCATATGATTGTTGTATACTGTAACAAACAGTAATTAGAGACAGGGAAAAACATTTTTGAGCATTTAACAAAAAAGTTCAAAGTTGGCAATTTTATCCCTCAAAACTGTAGTAAGCCACCTTAATGTACTCTGACTACGGGGGTACGCTTCGCTTGGCACGACTCTACAGATATTTGAAAACGAAGAAAGCTATAATTAATACGCCTAAAATTGCAAGGAAATGAAAATTTGATCATAGTGGCACTTTAAGTAAGCTCACGTACATGTGTTAAATTTAATTCTTTCGTAAATATCATCATCATTATGTACTTTACCTTGTTTAATAAAACAGTAATAACATACCTGGAGCCGTTAAAACAAGAAAAGCACAAGACAAGAGACCGCAAACAAGGAGCACCCTGATGTACTCTAGCGATGCCGCCATTTTTAAACAAAATGGCAGATGATGGCGATTCTTCTCCTTTGTCGATCCGCGACGATATCTCACACGACAATTACTAAATGATCAACTCTGAACTTTCCATTGTCGAATACGTCGCCTTTTCTTTCCAATTCTCGCGATTCAGCGCAAGGAAAAACGCGAAGAAAAAAAATTCATGCACAACATGGGCTGCATTTTGATACTTAACCAGAAGTTTAATTCTTCTCGAAAAGTGTTCCAAAATTAAATGCACCAAATAGCACTAGAGCGTGTACAAGTGTTCAGTTTTTCAATAATTATGGTGGCCTTTGGTGGCCGCGGCTTGTGACGTAATGACAAGCAGTGTCAGTTGCGGTTAACCCATCCTAAACACGCCTATTCGTGTAGAACTTCCTGGTTTAAAATATAAACCGAGAATTAAAATTCGCTCAAAGAGAGAAAAGTCGCAATCGCAATAGCGGCCTGTCGAGATACACCATAAACTTAAATCATATACAGCGCCGGTTCTTGTGCATGATGTATTCAGTTTTATCTCCCCCAGATTGCGTGAGGAGCCTTAAAAAGAGCTTCTGCGTTTGATCGGAGGTGTGACGAGTCAAAAATAGATCTTAAATAGAATAATCTAGAAGTTAGTAAAACTCGTAATCGATTCTTTTCACGCGACGAGGAGAAGAGTGCGATTATGGCTAAATCGGAGAATAGTAAAATATGAATTGTGACGTACAATTCTTCCGATTCTCCGATTATTCCTATTCTCCGAGTTCTTTGTTATTCTCCGATTTTTCCGATTCTTCTATAGTTCTACACAATTCTCCGATTTTTCCGATTATACGATTCTTCCGATTGTTATTCTGCCACATTCCACGAGGCTTTTAAAGACTTTTCCTGAACTGAGAACGAGTGACACTAGTCTTCCCTTATTTTTATATTTGAACGAGTTATATAAAGCGTTTACTGTTTTTTTTGTAAGACAAAGTAGTAAATGTTAATGTAGATTGAACTTAAGGGAAAATCGGAGAATCGGAAGAATCGGAGAATCGGAGAATGATCTCAGACTGAACTTAATGGACAATCGTAGAATCGGAAGAATCGTAGAATCGGACAATGATTTTAGATTGAACTTAAGGGAAGATCGTCGAATCGGAAGAATCGTAGAATCGGAGAATGATTTCAGACTGAACTTAATGGACAATCGTAGAATCGGAAGAATCGTAGAATTGCAGAATGATTTAAGAATGATCTTAAGGGTAACTCGTAGAATCGTAGAATATGAAACTACAGTCGTAGAGTAGGAAAATTGTTCATAATCTCATGTGGTAAATCGGAGAATATTACCCCTAAATCGGAGTATACTATTCTCCGATTTAGCCATAATCGCACTGTTCTTCTGGCGACGAGTTTAGTAACTAGTAGATAGTTTGCTTGGATCAAATGAGGTTGCATTTTTATTTTACTCCAGACTCTATAATATGTTACGTTTACTTACGTTAAGGTAGTTTTATTCAATAGTCTCAAAACTGTAGATAAGCCAACAGCGGTGCTTTGGATTTTTAAAGAGATAAGTTTTCTTGTTGTATTAAAATTTTAGTCATGACGAACTGTATACTTGTTAAATAACTGCGTGTTAGATAATTTCTTCGTTAGCTGTATTCGTATTGCCTCAGATCCTTTATAGGGGGGTTCTCGCTGCTTATCAATCAATTAAGAATAACTGACAATTGAAAAGAATATTTTAAGTTATTTTGTGACATAGATGGTATTTATAAATAAGGAAAAACGCATCAGGTCACTTGAACAGCCCCAAACCATTCGCGGTCACTTAATTTACAAATCAACACATCCATTGACATCAAGTAAAATTACAACATACTTGAAGCATAATGTGGCAACTGAATTATAAGATCGCGACATTCGTCCAGACATACAGAAATCTTAGATATCCAGTCACTTGGCAAGCTGCTGTCAACAATAACAAGATTACGAATACTTCTTGACGTATGGATACCTAACATTTCCGGTCAATTAACGAACAGCCGTATGATCAAGTCGAGAAACCTCTAGGCAAACAGATGCGGCGATTTCTCGGCTATCAGTTAAAATTTCAGTCCATTTCACAGCTACCGGTACATTTTGCAAATCTTGACTCAGCTGACAATTGAAATTTTGGCCAGTTATTAGCTAAACCCCATCCCCGATCCTCCTGCCTGTCATAGGAAATTCGGTTATAAATATGCCTCGCGATCACTATTCAGACAAAATTTTCTCCTGTGAAAACAGCTCACTAATTTGTCCCTGGGATGATATTCCCTGGGATGATATTCACCACAACCTGAACTTTCTTTGTACAACAAAACACACAAAATTCACCATACTGCAAGTTTTATTCAATAACTCCAAAGGTATTTACAGACTCATTTGAAAGGGCACAAAATACTCTTTCTAGGAAAAATTTTCGTCTTCAACGAACAACATCAGCAAAAAAATTAAATCATAAGAAAACACACACAAAAAAATAATAAGTCACAAAATTTTAGCACAACTGGAATCCTGCAAAAACACTCTCTTGTGCACTTTTGAGGTATCATGCAAACATTTTCCTTGTTCTATGACAAAATCTATCATGAAAACCGCGAAGAAAATGACACAAATCTGGAATTAACTACGATAGCTCGTGAAAGTTTGGGAGAACTCGAAAACGCTGTTCTCCCAAACTTCCACTCGCATTTCTATAACTCGGCAGAAACACGGAATATGTTTTCTAATTCTTAAATACAACTCTGCAGCGCCTCAATCGAGATCGGTTATAGACCATCGTTTTACCTAATTAATTGAAAAAAAGGCCCAATAAAATTTTATTTTTATATCTACAATCCTCGTCAAAAGCACTTGGGAAAGTAAGTAAGACTTCAAGCCGTGAAGTGTTCCACAGCTGCTATTTTGTCGAGCTAACTGCCAAACCGGAAACGAGAAGCGAACGACTTTAAGAAAGTCTATCTATTTTGTAATTTTTTAATACTTTTTGTCAGTTGTAAATATTAGTTTTCAAACTCATTTATAAGTTATTAAATCAAAAGCCTAGAAGATGGCATGATCAACTGGTCTTAATGTGCATCTTCTGTTTACAGTGCTTAATTTTTACACTTTTTTACATTATACTTAGTGATGGATATCGACATTAAATAATCCCCCTCGCGTTGAAAATTTAATAATAATAATAAAAATAATAATAATAATAATAATAATAATAATAATAATAATAATATATAAAACATTTATATACTTATAAACTTTTACACTAAAAGCTCTTTTTATCCAATGAGCAAGGCATTTCCGACTAAGACGAAAAAAACACACCGCAGGAAGTTCAAAAGGAAAGAGTAATTACTGTTATTTTCAGAGCAGTTTTCAAATGAGTGTCGTAAAACCAAGACGAGAGTAATCTCTCACAGACAATCCAGTGAACCAATCAAAACTCGAAGCAAGGACAAGTAGCCGGCGTCAAGCGCGGGAAAACGTAATCGGTTTTGGTTTTAAGCCAATCACTGAGTGTAGTAAGGCCTGGTTTAAACGTCGCATTTTACATGCGCCGAATTCAATACTAATTAATACTAATTCGAGTCGACTCGAATTAAAAACATCGGCATTTGGTTTTAAACGTCGCATTTAATTGTGTCGGATTTAATTGCTGAGCGTTCAATTCCAAATATAAAAACCCAAAATTAAACGTCGTGGTTCAGGTTGTCCACAGTACGCAACATCTGGTCATTTCACGTCACAGTCGAATATTCGGCAATTTGATTCGGCGCAAATGCGAATAACTTTCTAAACTCAAGTGAAAATCGCTCTATTTTATTTATTTAGTTATTTACTTTTTTTTTTTTTGGGGGGGGGGGGGGGGGGGGATTGGCCTTCCAACATCCTTAATGGTTTCCCTGGAAAACTACAGAAGTGCGCACATTATCTTTTGCTTTTTAGTCACTTGCAAAATTGGAGCTAAAAGAGTTATGGTAAATACTTTTAATCAAATACCCTGGTCACACCACCTAAACTAACACCAGCGAATATTGACGAGTCTGTGAGTGACCTTAAGTGTTATGTACATCTACCGTATTACTTTGAAGTTATTTACTTGTTAAATGGCTCCTTGTTATCTATACAACAGACTCTCTGGATTTAGATATTTTCTTTCCTTTCCATGTTGAGTTTGGCGCAAATCTCGAGGCGTCCCGAAGTGGTCTAAGTTCCGCCACTGCGGGCATCTCATCAGCACCTTCTTCCAGTCCTATTCCACTCTCGTTTCCAGACAAGCTCCCATTGGCTGCTGGCTCCAACATTCTTTGCCGCTCCAGTTCCTGCTCGGCTTCTGCGTCACGTGGTAATGCAGGGAGTGGACTGTTCGCTATATCCTCACTCGATTGTCTGAAATAAAACGTCGTGCTTTTAAAATAAGTACTAGATATTGCGCAAGCCATGATTGGCTATAAGTCATTTTTACGCCACGTTTTTCAATATTTTGCGTGTGTAAGGAATAACAAATAAAAAAGTCAGATACATTTTGTACCTCCTTCAAAACTCACCGAAATGAAGAAAACGAATAAAGCTGTGTTCATGATAAAGATACGACTGAACTATCAGCTCAATTTTCTTGCCTAAAACAAACTAAACTTTGAACATAAGTAACGAAATGAAAAATAAAATAGAGAGAAGTTTATTTCTTTTCAACTCGGATTCGCTTCACGTCTTAAACCTGATAAAGTGATACTGCTAGAAACCCTGGTTACTTGAAAGTGACAACGAAAGAGTAGACTATTTTAAGATTTCCTGAAATACCTGTTGTGAATTATATGGCTTTTGCTTCTTTCTTTGTATTATTTGAAGAAATCAAGCTTGTTCTTTGCTATCTTAATCATAGGGTTTATATTTTACTTTAGCGCAAGAGTTTCCACGAAACTTTGTTGTCAAACACGTTCGCAAAGCTTTTTCAAAACAGAAAGTATCGAGTTTAAACCAATGCAACTTTTCTGAAGACGAGGAACTCCGTACATTATTCTCAAACCATTAAAAATTCATCTAGCAAAAAAGGGAAATCAGAACGGTAACGGTGGTTTGGAAATCTAATCTTCATTAGCACAGATTTTTACGATTTTATTTGGCCGTTTACTTGGAAGTTTTAGTTTTGATTGAGAAGGTATATCAAACACGAGAGAGAGTGTTTCATCACATTTCCAAACACCTCAAAGTCCGTCAAAAATTATCCGCTGTGCGGTGTTTGGAAATGTGATGAAACACTCTCTCGCTCTCTCGGATTTGATTAATAACTTAAAAGGTAAATGATAGTTTGAACTTGGTGCTACATCAACACAATGTCATCTCCTCCAGCTGATCATTGTGGTTATTCTGCTTGACAATGTATTTATGCAGGTTGTAAGGAGAAATCAGATTTTAATCAGTCTTGAAAGCTAACCTGTTTAAACCACCATAGCTTGTTTGCGGCAGCGTGGATCCTGAATCAACGGGATCCATATAATAGTCGTGTCTGGGTCTGTTTTCTTCCGAAAGGCTGATGTAAGCTGATGAAGTTTGCTGTGGAGAAAAAGAAAAATCTCAGTGTGCAAGATGTTTTTCTTGTTTTTCTTGAGCGTTTTTCGAATGACTCGGGCGAAATAAATGTAATTGCTTGCGCTTTCGTTAACTTTACCCTCTACTAATCGGTTAAAAAAAATCTAAGGACAACCTGCTCTAACCAATCCAAGCTTGCCCGCGGGTTTTGCCGCGGGATTCAAAGTTTTAGTTCGATTTTTGATTGGGTTGTTGTGATCGATTGACCAGAGAAGATTACATGGGTTTGGTTTCTGTAAAAGAAAAACTGGTCTTTTCAAATATGAAATGAATCATCTATTGTAAGAAATTAGTTATGACGGCAGAAAAACACAAATCAAATACCACAAAACCGTTCAGGGACAATAGGTTAAAACATAGAAAGATCAAAAGTCGCAACTTGAATGTTTTCGGTTGGCATTAGGCCCAACTGATTTTAGCGAGTTTTCTTTCACATAAATTGCATTTGACGAGCTTGAACTGCGCCGATATGCGACGTACAAGTTCCCGCTTAGCGTGTTGTTGCGCAATTGGGTCACGAGTTACCTTAGACGCGTGTAATTCTAGTATCCTGCCTATCCTTTCACTAAGCTGCGTAAATGTCGGTCGTTGCTCGGGATTCTGCTCCCAGCAGTCTCTCATGATAGTGTACATGTCTAGTGGGCAGTTATGAGGTTGTTCCATGCGATGACCTTCACTAAGGAAGTCCAGCAACTGTTCTGTAGGTATCCCAGGATACGGTGTGCCGCCAAGTGTGAAGATTTCCCACAAGCAGATACCAAACGACCAACTATGAGACAAAGACGCAACGGTTAGGCTTGGTAAAAAAAACGGGGCCATACTCGACTCCCTGTCGAGTGCCAGTCCCTTCATTTTTGAATTGGGTGGAGGGGGTGGGGGTGGTTGTGGGGTGGAGGAAGAAACGAGAAAGGGGGAAACGCGGTGGGGCAGGAGTGAATGACACAAAATATCTCAACCTGGAATGGAAGGGGTCTCCAGTGACTTACACCAAAAATTTGCCAGGAGCAGTTATTGTTCTTCCCTTTTGGAATTAAAATGGCCGTACCAGCAGACACTTAAAAATAATAATTGCGCTACGAACGTTTAAAATAGTACTCTAGAAAATATGGACATGAAGTTATACATTGGGACAAAATTTTGATTTACTAGTAGGAATAATGTTTGAACAAGCATTCTTTATTAATGTTCGTTGCTAAACAAAACCACAACATTCCTGTTTTTCCTCGGTGTTTGCTAAGAAGTTTCAAAACCATGCACGCTCACAATGACAATCAGAAAAGCGAGAGCACTAAAATATAGCATGTTATTGTGGCGGTATAGTGGGTTACTATAACGGTACTTTTCCCTGTGGTTGGATCATCTGATTTGATGCAGCACACTTAACATGTCAAAGTGGAATCAATTGTTCACCTTTGCGGATTACCACTTTACCACAGATGACATCACCATACTTACATATCACTCTTTTCTGTGTAGAGCCTGTCGAACAAAGATTCTAAAGCCATCCACTTGACAGGCAGCACACCAGCACTTGTTGCCTTCACGTACATATCGCTCTTGTAAACATCTCTCGCCAGGCCAAAGTCCGCCACCTTTATGACATAGTCCTCTCCAACAAGAACGTTTCTGGTTGCCAAATCTCTGTGGATACACTGTTCACACAGACACAAAGATAACAGGGAAATCAATGTGTTATTCTACGTTTCCACTCAACAAGACAGAAGGCATCTCTGAATTTCCTATGTTTTGCCACTGACAAGTGGGTAACCTGATTCTCAAATGGCCCGAAGTGGCTTTAACGTCATCAGGGGCTGACCAGTGGGAATGAGCACTGACCTAATGGTTCGTGCGTATGACTCCAGATCGAATAATCCCAGGTCCGGACAGGGTCATGTGATGTATTGTTGGTGCCCTTCCCTAGTCCTCCCATGTGAATGGCGTGGTGACCTAATGGTTAGTTTGCTGGATTGCGCCGGGATTGAGCCCTGCTGGGCAGTACCCTGTGATGGACTAGCACCCCTTGCACTTGGAGAGGGTGCTGTTGCGGGGAAGGGGGGAGGGGGTAGTAGCAATACCCATTCTCGCTTTATGCTGGGCAAACCGGAGTTGATCGCCGACAGGTTGCACTGTATAAGGAGAAATACTATTTTAAACTTGAGAATAAAAATGTCTAGGAACCCACAAAAAGCAAGCAATGAGGGACATATGTGCATGCCAGAATACCCAAAAAGGAGGCAGAATTAAGAAATGCAAAGGGCCATTTGATGGAACATACATGGCGTACACTCTTACAGTATAACATAATACTTCATATAGTGTGATCGTCCGGTGAGAGTAGTTCTGAGAAGAACTGTTGTTGGTGACTGACGGTTCGACAACCTGTGCGGAAGTCGAGTTTACAGCCAATAACATCACGGCTAAACTGACCAATCAGTTTCAACGGACCAAACTTAAAACATCACCGACGGACAACAACTTTTCACTTGACTCTGAAGATGACTTCCGCACAGGTTGTCGAAACGTCAGTCACCAACAACAGTTCTTCTCAGAACTACTCTCACCCGGACGATCACACTATACGAACTACTGATACTCCTGGTTTCAAACCATTTACTAAGTATAACATAATAAACTCGACTGGATCCTACCTTTTTAGACGCCAAAAACTCCATTCCACGAGAAATCTGATAAGCGTAAACCACCAAATTTGTGATGGTAAGTTCAACCTCGGGGTTGTTCGTCGTGGTTACCCAGGTCGGCTCGTAAATTTCTCGCTTGCCTCGCAAGAACTTTAACAGGTTTCCATGAGGCGCAAATTCCATGATAATAAGCAGGCGATCACCTTTTGTGCAAGCTCCCAGCAGGTTGACAATATTCTTGTGCTCTCCAACGTGAATGAGAATCTTCAACTCCGAAGCAAGGTCTTTGTACTCTGCTGCCGTTGCTCCCACTGAAATTTCAAAAGGTGGTTTCAGTTGGTGAAGAACCAAACTTTTTTTAACTATCTCATATGTTTTGTGTGATTTTCTTAAGGAGAAATTAGGCTTAAATGTTTTCACGTTTTTAATCAAACCTTCGGTCAATAAATGTGGTTCTATGAATGACGCAGGGAAACAGAAGGAAACGGGAGCCAAGGTTTATTCCAACAAAGAGAATTTAAAAACTGACATCTGCTGTGAGATGAATGTTTGGGGCAGTAAAATGAAAAAAATCTATTTCTGGGAACGATATCGTTGATATCTGCGGTTTGATCACATTTGTATGCTGTTATAATTCTGGTTCCGACAATGGCTAATTTATCCGTACTGGTGTACCAGACAGCGAACTATTGGCTGCTGAAATTAATTCTTCTATTGTTGCTGTGATAAGAGAACTTTCGCACTGCATTTTCAATTGGTGTGGATGCTACTGTCTTACTGTCCATTCATGGCAAGCCCATGGACATCCATACCACCCTACCCTCCCCCTCCCCCTCCCCCTCCCCCTCCCCCTCCCCCTTCCCCCTCACCATCACCAATAAAAATCGCGAGGGGTGGGGGAGGGCAGATCACAAGAGTTTGAGTTACCTTTAAGCGTCTTAACAGCTACAGTGGTCTTCATATAAGGTACCCCTTTAGAATCTTGGTACATTCTGCTGCTGCTAGATCGACGGAGCATTTTGGAACGTCGCCGAACTTTCTCGGCGCTTTTATCGCGAGGATTAAAGTCCGTTATTCCTATGGCCTCCGCTTTGATGACCTGTCCGAAGGCCCCTGTTCCCAGCACTTCCCCAAGAACGAGCCTTTCCTCTGGGAACTCCCAGTCTGGTTCGTACGCTAGATCGTTGCACTGCTCATGGAGTGTGCGACTGGGATCAATCTAAACATGATAACACGTCTTAAGTAAACAAATTTGAAACTTTCTTTTAAAAAAGACGCTTCCAAAGATTTCTCCAAGCCCGTTTCTAAACATTTTGAAAACAAGTCACAAAGCTTCCGAACAATACTTTATCTGTCAAATCGACACCTTTGCTCCACATGGGATCAACCTATTACCACTAGTGATCTATCGAAAACTGTTAGAGTGCACACCCTTTTTCATGCATTACGTTCGAAAACTGGTTAACAAAGCCGAACATATATCCGTTTTACTTACATCCAGTGGTAAGTTCATCTGCCATTGAGTGAAGGGCAGACCATTACTTACTTCTTGTTTAAAAAGCAAAGGAGGAAAAAGTGAATATCAATTTAAAAACAGTGTTATAAGCAAAGGAGGAAAAAGTGAATATCAATTTAAAAACAGTGTTATAAGCAAAGGAGGAAAAAGTGAATATCAATTTAAAAACAGTGTTATAAGCAAAGGAGGAAAAAGTGTATATCAATTTAAAAACAGTGTTATAAGCAAAGGAGGAAAAAGTGAATATCAATTTAAAAACAGTTTTATAAGCAAAGGAGGAAAAAGTGAAATCGCACATTACATTATGGAGTCCACCAATGTACGGAAAAAACTGACTGCGGTACTCTTTTATTTGCTGTCGCTGGCGACGAAAGAAGGTGCAACAGACGATTAACATGACGAGAAAGACAAACAGGAGGCCTCCAACGACACTCAGAGCAATAATGATCTCTTGTTTCAGTCCTTGTGGAGGTGGCTTAGTTGGCGAAGGATCGGCTGACACTGAAAAAGAAAACGAAATTCTTTTTTCTTTACGTTCATTTTAAAGATTACCACCTACAATGGCAAAAGTAGTTGGAACACTTGTAACCTAGAAATGTCACAAGTGCAATATGTTTTAGAGAGGTCTCCTTATATTTTAATGGATAAGAATGATCGTTTGCGGAATAACTTTGGATGCTCAACGCTGAGACGGGGACGGAGGTGATTGGTTCGGCAACACTCTCACAGACGGGTTCAAATGTTTGAACTCAATTTCAATGGGGTGAAAAGTTTGAACTCAATGTTTCAGTTCAAATGAGGTCACCACATTGCTTTCGTTTTTTAGGAGACAAGCGACGTAAAAACTTTCGCTTGTAAATGCCCTAATGCATGTACTTCATCAATATAGCTGTTTTGAGAAAGCTCGTTCAACAGAATGCTCTTAAAAAAGTGTACCATGTACTCACTGCTCAAACGTGCCATGGGTATTTTCGGAAGCGGTAGTTTAATGTAGCTTGATCGACGTCCACAGTGTTTCAGTGCGATAACTCAGATACAAGAAGAAAGCTTAAAATACGGTTTTCCAAGCTTCGCGCGATTTTGGCCCCAGAGCCCACTGTTCTTTTGGTCAGCACCAAGGGCCGACAAACGTTGGCCAGGTCCAATCTTTTGAGCATGTGCAGAATGAGCATAAACAAACGGAAGTCGGTGGATCGCGGAATTTCTTCATCGGACTAGGTGCTGAGCGGGCCCTGAGGACGAGATTGTTTCATTTCTCTGAAACACAGTAGCCTCATTCTCGTCCCCATAGCCCTTTTCGTTTCTCTTAGCCGGCAGGGCCTTGGCATGAGAAACGAAGGGCTCTGGGAACACAGGATTTCCAGTCCTAGATTCTAGGACTTCCGGACTTCATGTATGCAGTCACGATATTTCAAAAGAATGTATGAGAAAGTCATGGCGTCTTATTACTTCCGCTCAAGATTTCTTTGTTTCAAACGGCCAATCAAAAAAATTCGAATTAATTCAAAAATCCCATGTCCCCAGAGCCCTTCGTTTCTCGTGCCAAGGCCCCGCCGGCTAAGAGAAACGAAAAGGGCTATGGGGACGAGAATGCATTAACCTTTGATCAAAACAGAAAAAATGCCGTTTAGTACTGTCATGTGCTCCTCTGATGGACAACATTTCTCAAATACCTCTATTCGTGTGAGGTCCTAGTGCATATTTTCAAAAGTCAAGCTGCGTTTCCGGTTTCAACAAGTCTCCATTTTCAACTTAGGCGCAGCCACTTCACCAATATTTTCGCTTCTCGCTCTAAGCACTTTCGAATTATCTTGAGCTTTCTTAAGTGTCTGCATCTGGCTATTTAAGCACAAGGCAGCCATTTTCTGATCACATCATACCCGTTTTTGCATCAGCTGAGTGAGCTAAAAACAGATATGCAACCAAGCACAGCATGCTTAATTAGAGCAAACTGCCATGATGACTAATCACCTTACCTAATTTCACGTATGCATATGCCACGTTCTTTGAATTGACTGCCACACAAAAGTAGATTCCAAAGTCGCCTTCACTAACGGAATCAAAAGATAGAACAGCACCCTTCCTACTGTGCTTTCTGGGAGTCATTGACTTGTTTCCATTCTCTCTCTTCCATTCCACTGTTGGCGTGGGGTTTCCTGTGGCCCGACACGTTAAGTTCCATGGCTTTCCCAGGTTTACAGACAGAGTTTGGGATTCTTCGTTCGGGCTTATAATCACAGGATCCTCTGAAAAACGATGAACGAAATTTTCTCCTAAATCGTGCAGGACCCTTGTCATGAAGAAATTCACCGCTGGGGGAGGGGGAGGTACTTCCTATAGTGAACTACATTATACTTTAAATCTATTACACTTTCTCCACACAAAAAAAACGTCGACTGAACGAACCAAAGAAAAAAGTCAATAAATGATATGCAATAAACATACATTGTATACAGCTATTTCAGTTAACGTTGTCGGATTAAATCTTCAAACCTACGAGTCAAGACCGAGTGGTGCCATGGGTATTCACTGCAATTTGCATATCACCATTGAGGAAATCTACAAGTTTGTATTTTTGCACGTGGAATATTTGTTTTTCTTTCCGTGAAACCTTTCTTGTATCTTTTCTTTCGCCGTTATGTGGTTTGGATTATTCTTTTTAAATGAAATGAGGCGAAAAAGGATCTTTTCTAAACATGTCTGAAGAGAAAGGAAACGAAAAACGTCTCGTTTGCTATATCGCTGTATCTCATTAGTATTCAGCACGCGTGGAACACTCTTTCTTCGCCTATACTACCTTTCGGTCTTGTCTTTAAATAGCTGTATAAGAGTCCTAGAGCTACATGTATTGTATAATATTGAGCATAAAAATACCTTATAATTTCAAAAAAGCTAAAAATTAATTTTCTCTACGAAAAGTTGAGATACCACTCTCTATTTTCCAATTGCCCATAATACACTTTGTTTGCCCCCCAAATTTTGCATAAACTATTGTTTCCTAATTCTCTTGGGAGGACTGCATATTCCCAAAACAATAGCTTATGCAAAATTTGGGGGGGCAAACAAAGTGTATTATGGGCAATTGGAAAATAGAGAATTAGCCTCCCTGAGATGAGCTAGGTAGTCTATTCCATTCAGTAACTTTCAATTGAAAACACCATAATTATTTTAACCATTAGATCTACAGAAATTGTAAGCAAAATCCTGAGTCATTCTTTCTCACACTATAAACAATCTTGCTATCTTTGCAAAATGTAACTTGTCAGATAATGACTGACTGACTGACTGACTGACTGACTGACTGACTGACTGACTGACTGACTGACTGACTGACTGACTGACTGACTGACTGACTGACTGACTGACTGACTGACTGACTGTTTTAAAATGTCTTACGTAAAACATCCAGAAAAGCAGTGGCATTAGTTTTCCCTCTCCTGTTGGCAGCAACACATGTGTAAAATCCTGTGTGAAGATCATTCTCAGGCTTGCAAATAACCAACCATCCAACTTCACTTTTAACACGATAGACGTTTTGCACCAGACTGTCACAAGACACAAACCTATCCAGCTCTTCAATTGTGCCTTCAAGAGAGAAATCGCCTTTCATCCATTGTACAGTTGGAACAGGATTAGCTGAAATATTACAGTATAACTTTGCAACTGTTTTACGGTAAACAGTCTGATTGTGGAAGTCGAGTATGCTTGGTGGAAAAACCTCTGAAAACAGAAAAAATCAAATCGTATTAATCTAAACCATCAAAGAAGTCAAAGACTATAGCTCTCAGAAATGACTTACCGTGCAATGTACTTCCAGGGGGGATCAAAATCTTATTTCTCCTTACACGTACATTAAAGAAACATCTTACCAACTTGGGGAGCTAATCATAGTGCAGGATTTTGTTCATCTAATCATTTCACTTCGCTAGCCAAATATCATGCAACTTACTGTTCACTGTAATACGTTTTGAGGCATTCATTGGTTGACCAGAAATGCAATCTCGTGCTCCACATGTGTAAATCCCAGAATCATTTGCCGCAAGCCTTTCCACCACTAAATTTGTCCACGTCCTGTCATCCTCTGCCGCCAATGTTATATTTACTCTTGGGTCAGTGGCAGATGACAACTGTCGACCATCTTTGTACCAACCAATCATAGTTCCTCTGCACACCACAACGCATCTGACTCTTAAGGTCTGATCTTCATTATATTCCCCTGAAGAAGCTGTTATTTTTATTCTGTCGATTCCTAAAAGTAATAAAATAAAGAAGAAAAGAAGCAAATACTTTTAATAAGTGCTCAGTAATTGTTCAACATTGTGACTAGCGATTGTGGTACCAGGCCCATAGGGTGGGGGGAGGGTTCTAGGGGTTTCAACAAACCCCCTAAAGTCGGCATTTTTGGGGGATTGAAAAGAATTTTCACAAGGTCAACTGCACGGACAACTACCTTCCTTGCCAAGATTATCGGAAGTAGCCACAACATTCTGGCACTATAATGAGAAGTTCTAATCTTTTGGATTGGTAAATTGATGTTCGTCTTGCTTTCAATGAATGAAGGAAAAGTTATATAATTATTCATAAAATCCATATCTTACGTGATTGCAAAATTGCAAGAAAGATTTGTTTAAAAATCACCTTGCCAAAGGGCTCAAAACTCTACATTGAAAATGATGAGAGGAAAGAACATTGTTTTGTGGATATCTGGACAAAGGTCTTAGTCTAAGACAGTGTGTAAGCATTGCAAAATAATCCTAACCAAACTTTCTGAAAGTTATAGAATTACCCCCGGGAACAAACAGATATTCTGTACTTGCTAAGACATGGAAAATGTTCAGTATTTGCATCTAAAATACATAATTGGATAACATGTCAGATAATTCATCATTCTTTCAATTTCTTGTCCACTCATCCACTCTTTCCCTCTTTCCCCAAGCCCCTCCCAAGTTTGAATCCAACATTAAAATACACTTGCCTGCTAAAATACATGTATACTGCCACTGCAAGCTAGCCTTGGCTAAGAACACAACATGATGATCCTGACTAGCACTTAAAGGAGCTCTGTCACAGGGATTTTGCAGATTTTTGGTCTAAACTGTTCTGAAATAAGTGGTAGGCAACTTAACCCATGGAGAACATTATCTACCTTAATTTGTGGATAAAATCAAACTACAGCTATAAATATTGATTTTTTTGAAGACATGCGGAAACAACTTGAAAAGTTTAGCATCAATTGTTCAAGTTGTAATCCATTTCCATCATAGCCATCTGCAGCCAAAGACGCTTGTTAATGGTCTCAGTGCTCTAATATAGCAATTGTTAATAAAAATGGACCATTATTTTTTGGTTTCCTTCAACACAAAACTACTTTAACTGTTCAAAAATTTGTTAAAATCTGTGACAAAGCCCCCTTAAACACAGATTTTTCAAAATTTGGTTTCCAATGCACACCCAGTAGAATGCCACACCTCCAGCAACATTGAACAACGGCGGAAACAGGCTCACATAACTCACCGCTTGCAAAGAAACTCATTGTGGAACCAACACGAGTTCCTCTAACATTCCTTGCTATACATCTGAAAAATGCTGACGGTGCATCTCTCGGTATTGTAAGAGTGCTCTTGGTGGTTGCAACATCATCACCAGGAGAGATAACAAAGCTTGCACTACTTGTAATGTCTCGCCATTTGGTATTGTCCGATTTACATTCTGGGTTGATATTCAAACACAGGCCAGTCTGATGCTGCCATGTGATTTTTGGTAATGGATTTGTTCGACTCGCTTGGCAGTACATTTGGTTTGTTATCCAAAAAGATTTTGTCTTGTCAAAATTAGGTAGCCCAGCTGTTGGAATTCAAAATAGAAATTGAATAACATTGAATTAGTACATGTACAGTTGTACATTAGAAGGTGAATTAATTTTTGTCTTCAAAGAGCAAGCATTTTATTGATCTATTGGCATGGTTTACAAGGGGCATTGTTAGGATTTTCCAAAGGGGGAGGGGGCGGGGGTGGGGGGGGGAGAGGGTCACACTGTGTCTCACTGAGGGTACTTACATAGTCCACTGCAGATGTTTGGTCCTGAAAATGGAGTATGTAACTACATGTACATACTCCGGGCACCGAGGATCCCCTCCCCCCCTCCTGGCTATACCCCTGGTTTAAAATGCCTCTTCAGTTTACAAATTGCATCAATAATATTGTACCATTTGTTTAAATGATATTTTTGACAGTGCATTCAGTGCTTTTAATAAGCACCAGCTACTTGGCTCTACTTTGCTTAGAGACAGTGGGTTGCTCAACTTAAACCAGCTGCCTACTTCAAATTTTATTCAAAAATTAATAAATAATTCATAGAGAAAAATAAATTCAAAAGAAGTTAATGTTCAACGAGTCTCTTTATATCTGATAAAGCCACGGCTAAACTTTATGTCCAATTTTCTAGGCCAAAATAACCCCAAATCTAAATATTTGTGCAAGAATGAGACAATCTACATCAGAAGATTTTGAACCTGTTCAATAAGATTCACAGTTTGTGTTTTATCAAGTCTAAAACACTTGGCTGCACCTCGTGTTTTAAACTTGATAAAACACTTAAAACACCTGGCCTTTCATTCCCTTTGAAAACAAAACCACTTTTTATGATCCATTTTACGACTTGAATAGTTCTTTAATAAGTAATTTTTCAGAATAGCAATATTTTTAAGGCTGACACATTACTGACAGCTAAAAAAGAGCTTTCCTTAAAAGAGTGATACTATAAAACTATTCAACTGAAAGAACACCGCAACCTCCATTTGGTTTCAAAAATACAGTGTATGCATGAAAACTTGACCTTGGACATCTGTTCCTTGAACCTTACATTTTGTAGAGTTAATCCTTGACCTGCCTGGCCCTTAAAGAAAACTGTTAGCTTCTCAGAACAGATGATGTCCGTGGACAAATATCCATGCATATACAGCGTAAATCAAACATGAATGTATCTTTACACCAAAATATGGCAGTTATTTAATTATAAACCATATACCAATATGCAGTTTAGTGATGGCATGCTTTAATTTATACTTACTGTAAATAGAAACGTCCATGGTCTCTTGGTGTGTACCTTTGCTGTTTGTTGCCACACATGTATAGCTTCCATTGTCTCTTGGGTACTTTGTGCTTACAATAGTAAGATAGCTTATTGACAAAGCATGGTCCTCATTGGTTATTTCAAACGCTTGATAATTTTGTCCAGCACAGTTTTTGCTGTCAACTTTCATGCAAAGTGGCATTTGTAATCCATTTTGAAGCCAAGTAATTTTAGCAACAGGATAGCCTCTGGCTTCACATCTCTCCTTCATCTTATTTGGCTCCTCAACAACAATAGATTGTTTTAAGTGAGTGATCGTCGGCATACTGAGGTCTATCGAGTAATTGAAAGGAAAACAAACCAAATTAATTGATTAAGATTATATGGAAACCCCAACATGTAACTCTCTAAGTATGATTTATATTGTACAAAGCATTTGCACTTTCGTTTCCATTAGTACCATAATTGGGAAATCACGAGAAAAAATTAACCAATCAAAATTGCAATATTTGGGTTTAATTCACAGTGCAAGCTAGCTCAAGCTAGATGGTGGATGTGTGGACGGTTAATCTTGTGGAATGTGTTGATATGTGAATAAAGCATTCGTATACAAACTCTTTGTGTTTCCAACTAATTTATGGTACTTGCTAAAACTGAATATTCAAACGCTGTGAACGCATATTACACGTTTCAACCCCTTATGAGCATCTGGTTTATTTCATTTAATAAATGGTGGTACATCTTGGTCAGCTATAATATTATAATGAATACACCAAGCGAGGGTGATCATGATCATATGAAAAAAATGTTGTACATGTACTTGTTGCACTCTAAGTAAACAGGTCAGGGGGGGGGGGGGGGGGGTAACTCTGATATGACAGGGACAGGATGCTCGTCAGAAGATTTAAATTTAATACCTATTAAAAAGGAAAATAGTCTAGATCTGGGCATGTCCCAAGCTCTTTTTGAGCCCAGACTAGACTAGCATTTTCTTTTCTTTACATGCAGCCCTAAGTGAGAGTCATATTTTTCAACTGAGCCAATTAACATTTGGAGCATGAACATGTCAAGTTTTGGCAGTTCCGCCTGAGTGTCAGTGTATTTCTGCATATGAAACACAGGTTTTGAAACTATTGCGTCAATTTTTATATTTTTGCGATTAATGTTGACAGTAAAGGACAACTTTACATTTCTGGCAAATGCTGCAAAAGCAATCTTTGGTGACTTGTTTTTTATTTACTTTTTTGGGGGGGCAGGGGGGGGGATTTTTTTACGTTAATTGGGTTACCTGTAAACCATGACAGTTGAATGTTTGAAACTGCATGGGGTTGTAAGAAAATGCAGGAAAAAGTTAGCCATTCACAGTAGCTTCTTCACTAAAGTTCTTGTTTCAGTGAGATAGAAAGGGATGGCATGAAGACATTCAATCTTTCCTTTGTGATCAAACACCATGCACTTTAATCATGCAACAGCAAACTACCAATACATATAATGCCCTTCCACATTCTGTAGGATGTTTCTCAAAACAGCTTTATGTGTTGTACTTTAAGTTTATTTTTCATTTATAATTTTTCAAACCAGATTGATTGTTATTTTCCTTTGACAATGTTTGATATTCATTTATCATTATTTCAAACAAAGATAAACATAAATATCACACTGGTTTGGGAAATTTTGAATAAAAAATAAACTTCAACAATCAGGGACCGAGGAGGGGGAGGGGCTGGTAGGGCTATTAGCCCTACCACTTTTTCGCTTGATTTTTTTGGGCTCCAGATGCCAGGGATAATGTATGAATTTTACAACTTGAAGTAACAAAAGGCTTCTACTTTTGCATATGCGCAGTTCACGAAGTCAAAGACTCGGCACAGTTGCGCGGAAGAACCAGAAGGGAAACTTTGACAACTTCAAAAAGTAGCAAGCTTAGGCAGTTTCATTCAACATATTTACTGCATTGGAACGTATACTAAGTGGGGACTGCTTTGTTATATTTATTGGGGTTGTAAATGATGGCGCGCAAATGCGTGATAAATGGCAGAACCCACGCTTGTTTGTCTTGGACAGATTTTTTAGCCCTACCACTTTAGAATGGTCTCCGCGGTCCCTGACAATGACATATATAATTGTAGACAACATGTAAATTCCGCTTAATGTAATTCACAGTTGAATCTATCTACACCACCCACCCAGGGGCAGACAGAATCAACCAAAACCCTGCCAGGGGGAGCCTGAATTTAAAACTTTCCCATATGTCAGTGTTTTATTGTGCTTTACATCGCTTAACATTGCTGTCAATTCTTTTGTACTGATTTCATTATAATTGCTATATGCTGTCGCTACTTTCTGGGCCATGTTGCTTGTTAGAATTTACCCTGCCTCATATGGAGGTTTCAATAGCTGTTAAGTGTATCTATTATTCAACAAATTTGCATGATGCCCATAGATGGTCTGAAAGCAATTGTTATCCGTCATCCGTACATAACAGATATTCTGTGATATAAATAGGTTGACAAGATTCATCCGAAAATTTATCTTGTAAAGTGCTGCACAACCACAGTTTTTCTTGCTGTGCAAGAAAAGTGTTTGTTGACAATTTGTCGAACAATAAAACAATCATCCTGCTCAAGATCTTGCAGAATATCGTCTGATTTTAGCCAACTCGGCCTACGGCTTCATCAGCTAAGTATCAGACAATATTATGTATGATTTTGCAGGATAATTGTTAATGATCAGTGCATGATTGGAATGAAAAATTCTGCCTTTGTGAAGAGGTACCTACTATCGATAAAGAGCAGGCTATTAGTTATTGAAGGTTTGACAGTATTAATAAAACTCACTCATTACAATCAAACGTGGATGATAATTGGATGTTCTTCCTCTGTACGACAGTTGACACTTGTATAAAGTGCCACCAAATGGGGTGGCTTTTGCATTTTTTATCATCAGCACTGAAGAACTTTCATTTCGTCTGTGTGTTTGATCTTCAGGAATTTCAACATATGTGTCCCCTTCTTTCTTAAACCACTTGAATGACAGGTACTTTGCAAGACTTTTTGAAATGTCAACTACACAAATGAAATTGACACTTGTTCCAGCTGTCACAACTTGCTTTTCGGGAGTCACTTCTGGACAGCATGGTATTACCTCTAAAAGACAAATTGGAGATCATATTGAGCACTACATGTACATTATTCAATGGCATACAGGTTAAATATCATGTGGATTGTACAGTGCATTTCTGGGATTCCATGAAAGCTTATATCACCCAAATAAGTAAGTGGTGTCTGTGTAACTCCAACAAAGAGCTATTTCTAAAAGAAATAGTGTTTCGCTTCCAGATCGTGGAAGGATAAGAATGACAAGGAACTTCTTAATTAATTTTACCCTTCTCTTGCCCTTTTTTGCCAGCAAACACGGCCCACGTGAAGGCATAACTTGTTTCTTTGTTTTCCACTTGCAGGTGCTCTCATTGGTGGGAATTTTCTTCTTTCTCAGATCATATAGCTAGTAGAATGTTTACAAAAAGGAACCACGGAAAGATCTCACTACATTTCTTGCCATACATGGCTTTAATTGAACTTAAATCAGATATTTCTATTTGTCATGAATCTCAATAAATTTTAGTGTTGCTGATGATCATCTCTCCGATATTGAAAAACATGATTGTTTTCTACGATATTGTTTGCCTTTACGTGTTAACATTGTGGTTACGAGCATTCTTCTGACTGGATAGAAACGGAAATGGAACAAAAAAACTTGTATCATCAGCACTGTCACTATCATTACTATTAAATTTCTGGGTCACAATACAACATACCATTTACTACGTCAAGTATAACGGCAGAAATGTCACTTATAGTGGCACCCAAACTGTTCCTGGCCTCACACGCATACATTCCACGGTCACTCAACAGGATACCATGGATAGTAAAGACTTGCTTGTCAAGCGTAACTCTGCTTCCGATGGATACTTTTTGACTGTTATGAAGCAAAGTTACAGTGGCCTTTGGATCTGTCGTGAGACAGCTGATGGAGTAGCTAGTTGTGCCATTTTTCTCTATGATTATTTTCGCACTCTTAAATGAAAATTTGAAGGAGAAGCCTGGTGAAACAAAAAATTAATAAATAATGTTATTTATTTACAATATGACATCAATGACAATGTTAAACATTGAATACAGTAGAGCCCCTTTTTAGTTACCACCCTTGGGGAAATGGCAAGTGGCCACTTAATAGAGGTTGGCCACTTAATAGTGAACACAGAAAATTATAAGCATGTGGGTAAAAACTTTGATGGTTTGACAGTTATTTATGATCTCCAAACTACCCCTAGGTGAAGTTTTGGAGTGAATGGAACTGATTAAAGGCAATTTTTGGCTTCCTTTCATCAGGCAGTCGAGTGTTAGGGATGTTGCAAGTGATGAGTTTAGATTTCAATCAAAGTGACTAATGTTAAGTCTGGAGATCTTCACCTTTATATACATGTACAGTACATGTAGCCCAACAACAAAGTGACTTTTAAATTTGTCACAGGGAGGAGGTGCCGGTAATGGTGATGTACAAAACGATGTCTTCTTATCCTAATGTTTGTTTCAAATATTTTACAGTGTATGTAACTGAGTATACATCAGTAAACATGAAGCTTTCACTTAATCATTGATAATAAAATTTTATGTTGTTGGTTGTACCGGAAATGTACCGGAATGTCCAAATGTGGTTTTAACGACCAGCCAAATGGTAGAAATCAATCAATGCGACCGACATGTTCATAGACGATTAACAGTATTGAACGACAACGTACATCTTGATCGATCCACCCTACTCGAAAACTCAATAAGCGCTTTCAGATCTCGAATAAACATTATTATCTGACTGACCTGAACATAGAGACGACCAGCTCAAGAACAAAACAAACTGACAAATTAGGTGGAAGCTTGAAACCCTACAAGTTGCTGTCATCGCTTTTCTTGTTTATAACGTATAAAGGAATCGGCCTTGGAGTGTCTTCGGTAAATTCAGCCGCACCACGCCGTATGCATTTTCAGTACGTGACCAAAATCCAAACATACAGCCTTCATCGTGCCATCTGGTCGGTGAAATGTTAACTTGAGGCGTGTTGGATTGTCGACGAAATTCTTCGGAGAACTTAACGCTGCCTTTGGCTACTGTTACCCAACAGAATTCATGATTGAAACACCCATCGAATATAGATCTGCTTTCGTCTTTCATCGATTTTCAACATTTTTCGATATTAATGTTTTTCTTGTACGTGAATTGAGCCCGCTATACATGCCACTGGCCGCTGGATACATTCCGAAAAGGAACTGGGCCCAAGTCCTAAAGAAATACTGTTTCGTTACAGTTACGTTACGTTACGTTACGTTACGTTACGTTAAGTTTCAAGCAGAAGGACTGTCCCTCAAGCGGAACATGTACGTACACGCGAGACAAAGAATACATGTATACTAGGAATTTCATAATGAAAGTGAGTGCTGGCTATAGGAATTAAAGATTACTGTTACAAGATGAAAACAGGACAAGATCAATGGCAACAGAACACAACATTTACTCGAACCAATCTCTCTGTCCTTGCACACCGACCGTAATAGTCTTACACTCGGTCCCAGCATCTAACACCTTCCCCCCAGTAAAATTTACAATTTTACGTTAAACTATTTTCTACGAAGAGTATCGTGCAGGTACTTTTACTAAGCGTCCCGAACGTGTTCGTTTGGCAGTGATCAGTTCCAGCTTATTAGCAGGTTTAGCTGTTTCGGTAGTCTTTGGCGTCTGTTTTGTGGAACTGAGGTTTGCGGCACTCTTTTGCGCGGGGGCTGCAGTTTCTTCTTTTGCCTTCCTTCCATCAGATGGCATGGTTGGGGCTTTGCCTTGTTTATCTGGCTTTAGATGTACACGGTTTCTTCTAAGCACTTATTCGTCTACTTTAACATCGTACGAACGGTATCCGTGACTCTGTATGACACTGCCTTTCTTCCACTCTTGTCCTTTTACCAATCCTTGAGGCTTGATTCTTACGATATCACCAGGCTTTAACATATTGAGATCGTTAGCATTTCTGTCATAATAAGTTTGAGATTTCTTGGTTTTCCTAGCCTTTTCTTTTAAGACTTGTTCAGCAAGTTTCGGAGTCAACAGAGTTGTTTTCATAGGTATTTCAGTTTTTGTTCGCTGGTTGAGGAATCGCAGGGTGGGAGATGTGGTCTTGCCAGCTGTGGGTGTATTGCGCTGGTCCAGTAATGCTTCATACGGGTTTAAAGTGGTTTTTGCCGATTTTCTCAGCAATGTTTTAGCAATCTTCACGGCAGATTCTGATTTTCCGTTGCTTTGGTGATGATGAGGTGAAGATTTCGTATGCTTTATTTCCTTCCGTTGGCAAAATTGTGAGAATTCAGCTGAGTCAAAGTTTTTGCCACAGTCAGTGACAATCTCATCTGGAATTCCCCAGCGTGCAAACTGTCTTTACATCAGATCAATGGTTTCAGCTGCGGTTTGGTTTCTCATTTGGTCAAATTCGATCCAATCACTGTAATAGTCAACTAACACTAAATAGTGTCCTTTGTTCCATTCGAAAATGTCACACCCAATTTTTGACCAGGGTCTGTTGGGAATTGGGTGACTCATGAGGGTTTCTTTTTGGTTGTTTTTCTGAAACGAGTTGCAGACTTCACACGCAGCAATGAACTGTTTCAGTTGGGAGTTCATCCCAGGCCACCAAAGGGATGTTCTAGCTCGTCTAAGGGTAGACTCTGTACCCATGTGCGCTTGATGCAGTTTCGTAGTCAGCGTCTTTCTCAATGTAGCTGGGACTACAATGCGGTCACCTCTGTATACAACCCCATCACTAAATGACAATTCATCTTTGACAGTCCAGAATGGAAGAATTTCAGCAGGTAGGTGTCTTTTGACGATTGTCCAGCCTTCAGATATGTGGTGGATCACCGACTGTAGAACGCTGTCCTTGGCTGTTTCCTCTGTAATTTCACTTAGGTAGCTTGCTACACTTTGATCTTCAATAACCAGACCAGTAGTTTCAATCTCTTGTTCACTCTTGCTTCGATTCAGATTGGTCGTTTGGGATCTGCTGAGGGCATCAGCAACGAAAAGATCTTTGCCTTTAACATACTTGAATTCAAGGTAATATCCCATGATTCTGCATAGCATTCTCTGGAGTTGAACGGGATTATCTGCGACAGGTTTCTTCAGCACTGCAGCAAGTGGCTTATGGTCATTGTAGATTGTCACTTTTCTGCCATACGTGTAGGTATGGAATCTGGTGAGGCCAAATACAATACTGAGCATCTCTTTCTCAATTTGGCTGTAACGTTTTTCAGTTTCTGTAAGTGCTCGTGATGCGTACTGCACAGGTTGACCACCTTGCATAAGGCATGCTCCTAAGCCAGTTGATGAGGCGTCAACTTGAACCTCGACTGTGTCTGTTGGGTTGAAATATTTCAGCAGTGGTGCGTTTGAGATGAGTGCTTTTATTTCATCAAAAGCTCTCTGTTCATTTGCTTCCCATATAACCACGCTGTCTTTCTTCAGGAGTGTTCTGAGTGGGTCGGATTTGGTTGACAGGTTTTCCGAAAAACGTGAAAGGTAGGTTACAACACCGAGTAATCTTCTTACTTCATCTATGTTGGTTGGAGCAGGCATGGATTGGATACAATCTTGTTTCTTTGGGTCAGGTTTGACTCCGTTGGCTGTCAGGACCACACCCATGTAGGACAATTCCGTCTTTCTCAGCTGGAACTTTTCCATGTTAAGTTTGATGTTCTTCTGTTGGCATCTTTCTAGCAAAGCCAGCAGTCTGTTATCATGTTTGGCTGTCGCCTCTTCAGTGGTGTCACCATCACCCCAGATAAGGATGTCATCAGCGATAGCTTTTACACCCTCAAGTCCTTCTAAATTCTCATCAATTCTTCTTTGAAATTCTTCAGGTGCAACGCTAATGCCAAAGGGCATTCTGTTCCATTTCATTCTTCCAAGAGGGGTATTGAAGGTTGTGAGCAGTGAGCTTTCTTCGTCCAGTGGGACGTGCCAGAAGGCAGACTTGATGTCAGCTAAGGTAAATACTTTTGTATTGACGATTTCTGTGAGGAGATGATCAACAGTTGGAATTGGATACTCGGAGCGCTTGAGTGCTGTGTTTAGTGGCCTGCTATCTATGCAGAGTCTTATTCCGTTCTTAGCAGAGAGCTTGTTTACAATGGTGGGGGCACTCACCCATTCTGTGGGCTCCGTTACCTTTTCCAGCATGCCTTGGTCTTGGAGGTCTTTTAATTCAGCAATAAAATTGTTCTTGACAGAAAGAGGGATCTCTCTCGGAGCTGTTTTGCGTGGAGTAACATCTTGCTTTGTGTAGAGGTGCAGTTCACCTTCAAGCTTACCCACGGTGTCATCAAATACATTTGGATAGTTACTAAGGATGGTTTCCATCGTAAGAGGTGTTGGCACTTCTGAAGCAGATGAAGGGACACTGGGCTTGGCAGGTTCTACTAAGGCAATGTTGTCTCGCAAGACCTCGATAAGCTTGAGCGCTTCAGAGCCATTCAGACCAATCAGAGGGGTCAAATCCTTGTTGACAATTCTTAACTGAATTATCACTTCTTCAATGGTGGCAGGGTTGAGTACAAAGATTTTTCTGGTTCCCAGGGTCTGAATTTTGGTTTCCTCATCATAAAGGGAAAGAACAGGCCTGACTGTAGTGTTTAAGTCCTTCAGAGTATGATCCCCACTTACATCTTTATACACACTCACAGGTAGGATACTACATGTAGAGCCAGAGTCTATCTGAAAATGGACAGAAATTCTATTCTTTGACAGAAGGAGATTTGCAAACGCTTTCTAGTGGGCACATTTTTGATTTAGAACACATATTTTGTCCACAACTTCATAGTAATGCTCTTCACCATCTTCTTCTACTTTCAAAACAAAGGGCTTTTTTGGTGATCTTGATTGCTTTGAGGTGGTTGGTTTTGCCTGTCTTTCTTTTTGTAATCGTTTGCATTCCTTAAAATCTTGAAAGTGATTTTTGATTTTACATTGTTTGCAGACTGACCCCCAGGCAGCGCAGAGTCTTTCGTTTGAGAAGCTATGAGGTCCTTTCTTGTTGGCGCAAAAGTTGCACACAAGTACTTTCTTTGACTTATCTTTATCTTTAGATACAGCATGGATGCTCTCTTTTACAGGTTGTTTGGCAGAACATTCTAGAACTTCTTGTTTTGTGCTCTCATGGGATTTGCCAATTGATGTAGCCTCAATTCGTGTGAGAGTATTTCCTTTCTCTAGTAATTTTTTCTTCAATTCTTCATCAGAAACTCCATAAACAAACTGGTCTCTCACTTGTCTGTCTTCATCTACATAATTACAGTCTTTAACCAACAGCATCAAATCAGTGATAAAGGCAGTGATTGTTTCTCCAGGTTTTTGAACCCGTTCTTTGAATTTCTTGGATGCAACAATCTCATTATATTCAGGACTTACCGCTCCTTCGAGTTTGGTCCACATCAGTTCGTAATTATTTACATCCTCACCTTCGGCCCAGTCCAAACTGTCATAAATCTTTTGGCCATCAGGTCCGAGCCAGTCTTGTACCAGTATACACTTTCTTTCGTTAGAAATGTTCACAAGACTTCCTTTGAAGATGTACCCACACTTTTTCTTGAACGCTTTCAGTGCTTCGAGGCGATTTTCTAGCTCAGATAATCAGCAGAATACAAAAATCCAGTGAATTTTCCACAGTTCGGTTGGCGCGAACTCGTCCGATCAGTATTTTCGTCGAAGTGTTTACAATTTCTCCACGTGAATAATCCGAACACGTCTCACAGCAGACTACTTGTCACTCAGCAGTATTTCGATGGTTTGTTTCGCTCCTGGTACCATGTTACAACATGAAAACAGGTCAAGATCATTGGCAACACAACACAACATTTACTCGAACCAATCTCTCTGTCCTTGCACACCGACCATAATTTCACCGCGGTAAACGTAAAAAACAAGAAAACTACTTCAAAGATAAGGTTTTCATTTTCAGGGTTCAAAGTTTGATACTTTAGAAGTATTCTCCTAGTTTACTAAATTTTTTGGAACTTTACTAAAAAAGTTCTAACTGTTTGAAAACGGCGAAATACCGACTGTCGGCCAAAGCAATTTGGTTCGGATGCGGAGCATTTTAAAAGTAAAGAATCTCCTTTGAGAGAACTGAAGATATATTTACACTCAGCAGCTATTTAACATATCCTTACTGATGCTTCCACGTTAAACGTCAATGATTTCTCTCGAAATAAGAAAACAAAAACAGACTCAGACGTTTGACCGCGGTGAAGACCATAATAGTCTTACACTCGGTCCCAGCCTCTAACAATTGGCCATGTTCTAAACGAGCAGGGGACTGGGTATGAACATATTTTTTTCTTGGTGCGAATATTCAATATCGATTGAATTGAAAATGGGTCACGTCATCTGAAAGAGCATCCAAAAATTAGTAAATTCACGGAATTTGATGGTTATTGGTTTAAACGCAAAGGTATGGTACACTTTGAAAATAAGAGAGCTTAGTATGGATTGGAGGACGCCTGTCCCTCCAATCCATACTAGGTGTACCATGCCTTTGGGTTTAAACCAAAAACTATCAAATTTGGTGAATTTACTAATTTTTTGGTGCTCTTTCAGATGGCGTGCCCCATTTTTCAATTCAATCGATATTGAATGTTTGTACCGAAAAGAAAATATGTTCGTACCCAGTCCCCTGCTCGTTTAGAACATGGCCAATTACACTACACTATTTTTGAAATTTGGAGCGTAACAGCGGTGAAAAGCGTTCAAAATTAACAAAAGAGATGTCAGATTGAATGCACCCGACATCACATAATATCGATCTCTTTCCCTGGGCTGGTTGGAACAAATGGAGAATAAAAACTGGCTGAAAATGTTACTAACAACATAACGAACGGCCTAAACGAGTATTCGACATTGAATAGCATGAATAGCATGAACAGCTAGAATTTAAATTTAAGTGTCAGAGATCATTATGTGTAACTTTCGCTGCCAAAAAAAAGTACGGACATTTTTGTTTACAATGCGTCCATTAACAAAGCAGCGTTCAACAGCATATTCAGTGTTCAATACCAGTTTAAGTAACAATCGTAGAAAAAAGCAGATGTTTCCATATCTCCCTAGAAATCAAACAATTGCCTCGCGAGCAAACATAGCAGAATTTACACGATCATACGCTGCAGCAGCATGCAAAAGTGGGAAAATCGCATAAAATTTCGCTTTTAAATACGACCAACAATATAACGGCGCTCAACAGGGTATTGAAAGCTGAATAGTATTAAAAGTTTAATTGTAAACTTAGCAGATTCTGTTTCCCAAAAAACATCGGAAGCATTTCTGTATCATTATAAGCTGTTATATGGACCTTTTACCCTGACTAAATGTACTAAAGTGCACTTTTGTAGTGCTGCTTAAAATTCGGCGCAAACTGACTAAATGTACTAAAGTTCACTTTTGTAGTGCTGCTTGAAGTTCGGCGCAAATTTCGGTTCTAACAACAAAGAAGCATTAAACAGCATATTCAGTTTTTAACGCTATTCATAGGTAGAATGGTACAATGTAGCAGATGACGTTTACATATCTCCCAAAACATCAAACAATTATTGACTGTATACTTTAAAATAAACGCTACTTCACGCAATCCTATGACAAACGGTAATTCACGCAATCGTATGACATAATAACAATATACAGAATCGTAGACCGCATGCGCTAAATCTGACATTCAAAATTTGGCTCTGAACCGCGTACACAACACAGGATACCCAACACACACAGGATTACCAGAATAGTGTGCTGCCTCGCTAAGGCGAGCCAGCAACCAGCAAGATAAACTGGAAGGTATTTCGGAATGGTGGCTCTAATTTGCGTGACAATTTGTCAGAAACCAAAGAAACATTGCGTTATGCATCAGTCAATTCCAGCAGTGCCCATCCCCCCCTTCCCCCAGGGCTAACCCCCGGGCATTAGCATTTCTTTAAAAAAAATTGGCAAATTCCCCGTGGTGGGGATGAAGGAACCGGGCAAATGCCCCGCTCCCGGGTTGATTGTTTTTAATCTCTCGATAGGTTCTATAAGAATATAATACAATTTGTTGCTTCTTAGCAATGAAGAAATATCTAAAATTGAGAAAATATACCTTTAAAAACATCCACGAACACCCACGAGCTTTTCTAGTCCTTCATGGACTAGCTAATCTGCAACGTAGTCCACGTCTTGGCCTATAAACACATCCATCACGAATACGCGACTCACTCCACGCTTTCCAAACCACTTGTCAAATGCCCGGGGGTCAACCTTCACCGCGGTCAAACGTTTGAGGCTGTTCTTGTTTTCTTATTTCGAGAGAAATCATTCACGTTAACGTGGAAGCATCGGTAAGGATATATAAAATAGCTGCTGAGGGTAAATATATTTTTCAGTTCCTTCTTTACTTTTAAAATGCTCCGCACCCGAACAAAATTGCTTTGACAATGGCGCCGACAGTCGGCATTTCGCCATTTTCAAACACTTAGAACTTTTTTAGTAAAATTCCAAACAATTTAGTAAACCAGGAGAATACTTGTTAAGTATCGAACTTTGAACAGTGAAAATGAAAACCTTATCTTTGAATTAGTTTTCTTATTTTTTACGTTTTACTGCGGTGAAGGGTCAACCCGAGGTACGCAAATGCCCCACCCTCGGGACGGGCAACATTAGGAAATGCCCCGCGGTTGCCCCGGGGGGGGATGGGCACTGCTGGAATTGACTGATGCATTAAGCCGTTATTGTTTGTCATAATAATGCATCAGTCAATTCCAGCAGTGCCCAGCCCTCCCTCCCTCGGGCTAACCCCGGACATAAGCATTTCTTTAAAAAAAATGGGCAAATTCCCCGGGGTGGGGAAGAAGAAATCGGGCAAATGCCCCGCTCCTGGGTTGATTGTTTTCAATTCGATAGGTGATATAAAAATATAATACAAGTTATTGCTTCTTAGCAATGAAGAAATATCTAAAATTGAGAAAATATACCTTTAAAAACATCCACTAGCTTCTCTAGTCCTTGATGGACTAGCTAATCTGCTACGTAGTCCACATCTTGGCCTAAAAAGGCCTCCATCATCGAACCATCACGAATACGCGACTCACTCCATGGTTTCGAAACCACGTGTCAAATGCCCGGGAGTCGACCCGAGGTACACAAATGCCCTACCCTCGGGACTGGCAACATAAGCAAATGCCCCGCGGTTGCCCGTGAGGAATGCATAAAGCGCTCAGGAAATTAAGGCATTGGCCTAAATCTGTTTCATGAAAAAGTGAGGGGCAGGAGGGGTGGTCTAACTTTTAAGAATTTTAAATAACTCGGAATAACCTTGGGACATCATAAACAGCAAAAAGTCATCGGACCCTAACATTTTCTCTTGACCCTAATGAAATGTTTCTTAGGGTCACATATTGTCACGTGACCTGTCAGGGCTATTTTTAGCTCAAAATTCTTTTCAACAAAACGGGCAGCACTTTAAAAAATTTTGTGGTTCCTGCTGCTAGCTTTATGATGTTAATACTATTAGATATATTATTTCTGTGCTTGGACATTTTAAGATAATTTGACAGTAGATTGTGAAATAGGAAATTAATTTCACAGGGGGACTGAGTACTAATACAAAATGCCGTTTGTTTTAAAAATTAATGAAAATTTTAACACAAAGACCGAGCAAGGATATTTTTGTTTTCACCGTTTTAATTTATCTGGTAACAGAAAATGTAAATTGCACGTGGCATAAACTGTTGCCATTTTTGTTCAAATTGGTTTTTCGAATTTTGTGGCCGTAACAGGTCACGTGACTTAATTTGCATATGTTCTCTATTTGTCAATAGGCCATTTCCGAGTTGTCTTTTGCCTCAGCTTCTAAACGAGTCTAGGTGCGAAACCATTCAAATGAAAATGAGTTTCATTTGCATAAAAATGGACGTGAAGGTGGAACACATTTTCATATGAATGGTTTCGCACGTAGACTCGTTTTGAAATAGAGGCGAAGGGTAACTCGGAAATGGCCTATTTGACGAGATTCACAAATGTATTAGCCTGTTACAGTTTTAGGTTTTTGGGCATAAAGCCTCAGAAGATAGACCACCCCCTACTTTTCTAAGAGCAGAACTGTAAGGGCCCATGCCTTAATTTACTTGAGCGCAAAACTGAACAGACTGCAAGCAGGGTTCTTTGTCCAAGAACTATGTGTTGTGTTTGTGTTTGTGATTCTTTCTTTCTTTAACGCTATAGGTCCTGTAGCCAGGTTGTTGCAGTCGCCTGAAGCAGTAATTTTCATAAGACTAGGGCCGACTAAGTTCAAGTTGAAAACCCAAAATGACTGCTGAACGAAGTAAGGCGTTCTATTTCCGTCCAAACAAATTTAAAAATACATATCTACCTGAGATTCATGTATATGTTATAACTGTCAAATTGACTTTCGCGTGCAGAGGAATATTTTATGACAGATAAAAGAAAATTGCTTTCACCATCTTTGGTAATCTTTCAATTTGTTTTTAACATCATTAAAATGTCATTTTGACGGGAAAATCAATAAATGCTACGAAGATATAATTTTTCATTGCATGTTAGACATGTCTTGTGTTAAAAAATCATAAAGTCAAGCTTAACCGTCAGGTGTAAACGAGCGACTTATTCTTTCAAATTGCGATTGGAAGTTCTCTTTAGCCATCGCAAAAAGCCAGCTACTCTACACTACAACATCCTCATCAAAATAATTTACCAAAAAGCAGTTTTCTCTGCGATTATCTTATACTTTACAGCATAAAATGTTAAAATATTCACAGTTTTGGAAATAAGCGTGTTCTCAGCTTAGCATCATGATCCTTACAAAAAAATGTTCCAAAGTGTACAGATCGTGTAGATAAATTAAAAGCAACGGAGGATTCACTCACGCCACTATCACGAATCAGACTTCCAACAAGTGAGTCTTATACCATGGTTATAATCACTTCCTATGACCAATTCAAGCGTTTTATATTCTCTGTTCGGTTCATCGGACAAGCACGAGGGTTTTGATTAGGAAAGAAGAAACCAGCTGCTTTAATTTAACGAACGTGATGCATACAAATGAATTTGACAAGTTCTTGCCTATTAAAGACTCTCGATACTCGACAAATTGGAGTCTCGCAAAAATTGTCTCAGCGTCTGTTTATGAACAACACGAAGTACAGTATATACTTTGCTGTTGTGTCTTCTTTAAGACTTTCAGTAAGCAATTTTGCAGTTTTTTCCAAGATCGGGTATCATTACCGTAATAAAGATTCTGTTAGTTGGAACGTCTTGGAAAAGGTTTGCATAATACATAATGCATAATGCATGTTAAAAAAATCATTTAGTTATCTCAATATTCAGTATTCTATAGATCCATAATATTCATATGCAAACCGTCCTAATTAAAACAGCGGACAGCCTAGCAGATCTACAATAACACATTATATACCTTATCCGATACTAGTTTGTCTACGAAGGATGAATTGCTTTACTTGGTAACAAGTGCAAGATGACTGCCTCATCTCTGCTGATACGATTCTTCGCTATGTTGGTGTGTGCTGGTGTATTTTCTTCGAAATTAGGTGAGCAAAGAAACGGCTTGACTTCCTGTTCTCGTTTCTCGTTTGTTATCATGATAACGTGCAGTGCCAACCGCCAAAACAAAATCCACTCAACATGCTCGACGTGGTCAAATATATTTCAAATATGTTTGATTTTCACTCAACCTTAGGCTGAATTTTGTGGATAAATAATAATCTGAAGGCACTGGCGTCTCATATCTCTTTTTAAGCACATTCACAGAGCTACATGACAATAATGCAAATTGCTTTAGATTCCTTAAAAGGTGCATTTTGACTGATAGCTCTTTCAAGAGTATCACTGGACAACTACCGGTGTTATTTGCTGATGTAGCCTGTTTCAAGCTCTTGAGTCGCGCCAGTTCGTACTTAGCACGATCAACGTCCACTGACGCTCGTCTTTAATATATTCACTAACCGACAACAGGCTATTTCCGACGGACGGTTGTTGGTGAAACGCGTAACCGGGTATTTAACGGGAACAGTGTAAGGGAGGGACCATTATTTTTCTGAAGGGGGGGGGGGGGGGGGGGAGGAGGGCATGAAAAATCTCTCTCTGCAAACTTATTTTTTTTATCTATGCACCTCTGCAAACAATTTTTTTCTAACAACACCTTCCTGCAAACAATTTTTTTTTTCGATCTTTTTTAACCACGATCTGACACAAAAAGGAGGTTCGCTTTTGCTGCCATCAATCATTATTTAATTCAATATTTTGGTGGCGACCAATAAACACCTCTGAACTCATCTTTTTCGTTTTCTGGGACGTACACTACGAAGATTGGCGGCAGTGTATTTTTTTTTAATTTTTTAACGAAGACTAGTGAACAGCACAAGGAAAGACTTCTTGTGGTTGTAAGCTTGTTTATTTCCGACGCGTTTCGTCTCTAACTGAGACTTCTTCAGGGAATGAATACAACTAGCAAAGAACAGCATACATAGCACATTCGCGTGCCTAGCTACAACTTCCCATGGAAGTGAATAATAACTAAAATATACTGTAAACGAACGTTACAAAAAACGCCTTAAGGTGGGGGGTATACCCGATTTTGAGTGAAATTTTAAGAGGTTTAAGGAAGAGATAGAGGAAAGAAAATTATTTTTGAAACACCAACAGACAGTTGACCCCCACGCAAGAGCACCCCAGGTTGTCAGGGGACTGTTTGGGTGTCCATATACTAATTTTTCACTTCAAATTCTAATTTTAAAATCACATTAAATCCTTAATATTCCTTATTTCTCCAAATTTCACTAATCCTTTGAGAAAAACTATCTCTTTCCAAACATCCCCAAACATCACCTAAAAATTTACAAAACACCACTTATCATAGCTTTGTGAAATGAGCATAGAGTTTCTGGATTGCTTGAAACCCAGACGAGATATTCGCATTAAACCCAAGTTTAGCAGTGGAAAAACAGGTTTCAGGTGTACCCCCGCCTTAATACATATGCTATTGCGTATTGTTATATTTTGGGGGGCATACGATTAGCGCTAATCGTATGGCCCCCAAAATATAACAACACACAATAACATATGTATTAAGGCGTTTTTTGTAACGTCCTGAAAAATTGAACGGAGTTTTTGTCTTTGTTTGGTGCATAAATATTCACAATGCAAGTACATACACCTTATCGTCAACTTGAACTTTTGAGATAATGAAGCGCCCCTGGGGGTCCGGAATTGTAGAAAGCACTGTACAGTTCGCTTTGTTACTTATCAGAATTGCGGTCCCAAATGAGTTTGGACTACCATGTGAAAAAAGCATTTTGCCTCCCCATTCGTTTTTCTATTGTTTTTGTGTTGATACAATCGAGTGCATTTCTTGTAAGAAAATTACATCTGTATTCTTTCTGCAACACCATGTGAAAATAGTGCGCCTCTTTTTAAAATTACGGGTCGCCCACTACCTCTCGGAACGAGCTATTTTATTGGTTCCTAAAACAATACATAACAGGCTATAACAATGCCCCTATCCCTGAATAACAATAGAGGTAGTGTTTACAGCGAGCGAATGAAAATAGAGGTTTCAGAGAGGTAGTGTCTTACTGAAAATTACTAATGCCCCTTACATTCAAAGAAACTATTTTTAAGCTAGCTGGCATAGTTTAGACATAGGTAAACAGCAATTTCAAATCTAATCAAGGTTTTCCTTCCAAATTTCCAAATCATTTGAAGGTGGAGGAGACAAAGAACCTTAACAAGCTTTGGCCGGCGTTTTCCATTGAATTTGAAAAGAAATTTTTCAAACTTAAAATTAAGGCTCAACAGTGTGATGTCTATAAACAAAAATACAAATATACAACTAATTAAATTATAAAAAAGGGACGAATACAAACAAATACACACACAACCTACCTCTAAGAATGAAAGATGGAACGAAGACTCCATCTAGCATCCCAATTGGAGCTCCGTTCAGAACCCACTATCGTTCATTTTAGAAAATTTTCGAGTGTTGAAAGCAATATTACAAGTGATGAAGAAATAATCATTCTAATGTACAAAGAATTAGAATTCCAGAGTGTTGCAGCGATAAAAAACGCCCACAAAGTTAGTTTGTTGAGATATTATTCCGGGACAAGTTTTCCATTGATGTACAGTAAATCCGGCTTGCTTGGGTGAAAAAAGGCCGTCTTACCTGCCTCCTTGGCCGCTCTCAATGTAGATATTTGACGTCGCCTTGACTCTTGTATAGATTTTGGAAAATCAGGATAAATACGGATTTGGTCATCTTGAAGAGATCTGCCAAGCTTTGCGATTCTTTGCTTATCGCTGTATCGAAGAAAACGGGCGATTATTATTCTGGGACCTTTGGCGTTCTTTCTTCCTACGCCGTGGACTCGTTGGAACTCAATCGCCTCAGGGCTGTCAACTTTCAAGATGTTAGACAAAAACGTGCGCAAGACTGAAGCTGTATCTTCATAATTTTCCCCTTCTACTGAAACTTCGTTTATTCCTTCAAAAAGTAGATTCTCACGTCTAGAGAACGCCTCCAAGTAAGCAATTTCTCTATTCAAGCGTGCCATATCAGCTTTAGAGGCATCTTTGTCTGCTGCTTGAGTTGACTTTAGGTTGTCGAAAGTATCAGAGGTGAATTGCGCGCTTGCTTGAAGTTCGCCGATAGCTTTGTCGGAGACCCGGTTCTTGGATTCTAGACTTTCAACCCTGAGTGTTAGCTGGTTGACTTGAGTTTCTACGGCTTCCAGTTTGCTTAAGGCTTTGTTAATTAAAGTTTCCAGGCAATCCAGCTTCTCTAGTTTGTTAAATATTAATTTTAGGTTCTCCACGATATCAGCCGACATGTTTGATTCTGTGAAGACCTCGTGGTCGTCTGAAGTGATTTCCCACGTACACTCGCTTTCTTTTTGACGTTTATCGGCGGGCGAGGATGATAAACTGTCTTTACCACTGGAGCTACTCGATATTCTAAATTTTCTTTTCGATGTTTCCATATGCGATACTATAGATTTCAGTGGGATCGACAGAGCTCCACGCTCGACGTCCTACTCCAACGGCATCGTCACGTGTTTATCGTGTTTTCCTTGTGCTGCTCACTAGTCTTCTATGCAAACTATTTTTTTTAACACATATGATGTTTGCAAACAATTTATTTTGTCTTTTTAGGCCCTGCAAACAATTTTTTTCAATATTTTTCATCCCCCCCCCTCCAGCAAAATAATGGTCCGTCCCTAAGGAAATTTCTCTCCTCGACATACTTATTTGCCAGTTTCCTTGTTGTTATTTTAGCTAAGTAAATACCTTATTATAGGAAATTAACGCTCGTGTTAATTAAGGCATTGGAAATTAACGCTACTTAAATTAACGCGACGTGAAGGAAAAATTACTTTCCAATAAAGGAAATTAACGCGAAAGAGGTGCTAAAATTTCAGAATGAACGAAATTAACGCGACCACACAAAGACCTGAACTTGTAGAGAGAGCAGGAACAAATTTATTGTAACACACTCTTAACAAGTTAACAAACTCCAAGACCCAAGCGAATCTCGCTACTTCGAGCGTTCTTTTCAGCGCCAACGATACTGGTGGATCTCCACCCTGGAAAAGACAAGTCGAAATTAACGCTCCACTTAATTAATGGCGCGGAAATTAACGCTCCACTAAACTAAGGGCGCGAAATTAACGCTCGCAAAATTTAATGCGACTTCAGGTGGTACGTACGGCTGAAGCGAAAACAAAAATTTTCTCGCAGCTTAGCTTATTTTGTAGTATATGTATAGTAATGTCATTATTCACGAATTAGGGGCTTGTTGTCCCCTCTTTAAGAAGGGAGCGAAGGCCAAAGTTCGTTGTTACGGGCGCCATTTTGAGCCGCCATTTTGAAATTTTGCGTGTACACCCCTTTCCGGTCTCGCGCACTGCAGAATGCCATCGAAGCCAAAAGCAAAACAACAACAGATATTGAAAGCAAATTTAACTCCAATAAGGACCAGCTATAACAAAAGTGACTACCAACAGATTCGTTTGTAAAGATTCGTTTGTAATATTTTAATATTCTTTGTGTCTCAAACTGCGAAGAAGTAAATGTAATTTAACTAAATTTACACAATCACGCATCGAAATGCGTATTATATAACAGCTGAAAAGTAAAATAATTGACAAATGTAGATTTAGACAAGTTTATATCACAACTATAGTTGAATTTCGATAACCCGAACCTTCAAGGGAAATCAAAAAAGGTTCGAGTTATCGAGGCTAAAATTAGTAAGAAAATGACCTGGAGGGGAATCCACAAAGGTTCGAGTTAGCGGGAGGTTCGAGTTATTGAGGGAGTCGAGTTATCGGGATTCAACTGTACTCGCATTATCATTCCATGGAATAAAAATCCCGCTTGCATTTTATATAAGAGTACCTTTACAAGTATCGAAAGCGGCCACATCGATCTTTGGTCTTTGAGTCTTTGCTTCATTATATCCTCGGCCGGGAAATTCACAACTTCTCATGCTATAATCGAATGCTGTTTTCGCCACAATAGCAAATAATAAACTAAATGTACTACTTAAAGCCGGTTGAAGAATCCAAATATCCATCTTTGAACTCTTTCCAGCGAATGAATCATTCCTGAGGATTCGAACCAGCCAGAATATAAGTCTAATCCTGAAGTTCAATGGCACCAGAGTCCATTCCAATGCTGGTTTTGATTTTCATATCTAGGCTAGGTTTAAGGTGGCTTACTACAGTATTTAAGAGACTCAAGAGCGCGCGCTACGATTTTCTGCCTGTCGTCAATATTGCTCGCGCGGAAAAAAATTGCGCGAGCAACTCTAAAAAAGCACAAACAAGTTTCAGCACTTAAATCGCGTTAAACCAAATTGAAATTTCCATATACTTTCAGAAATGTTTTATTACCTAGGACTGAAAAGAGTTAAGACCAGGAAGGTTGATAAATAGCCCGGTGGAGGAGTTCTAATTTTGTCTTTCTTTATCGCGCGCGATGCATTGCGTCACACGAGCGCGTGCTAAATGAAAAGGCATACGCAATTCGGATCCTGTCGGAGGTTGTGCAAACTTTTTTTTTGACATCAAATTACTCAAAAACCTACCGTACGACCCATAATGAAATTTTCACAAATTATTCATAGGGTTGAAACATGTCCGCGGCCAAAATTTAAGAAAAATCTGTAAGACCGATTTCGAGCTATTTTTAAAATAGCGAAAATACGACATTTTCCTATTTTTCGAAAAATCTATCTTACAGATTTTTGTTTATTTTTGCATGAGTGTTCAATCAAAGGTAATTTTTAATTTATGAAATTTTGAGGTAGGGTCATACGGGTAGATTTTGAGTAAAACGCTATGGAAACTGCTAGTGCCCAGTCCCCTCTTAAGCACTCGGTTGCTTATTTTGGCTATCTTTAGCACCTATATGGTTGGAATGTCGCATATGATGGTTGTATACTGTAACAAACAGTAATTAGAGACAGGGAAAAACATTTTTGAGCATTTAACAAAAAAGTTCAAAGTTGGGCAATTTTATCCCTCAAAACTGTAGTAAGCCACCTTAATACTAAGCCGAGAAACGTTTCTGCTGAATTTCAAAGAATTTCTCAATATCGTGTTTGCTCGTGTTCTAGCTAAAATGCCAAAACAAGGATCTAATCAAGCTGATTTACAGACAAGAGCTCCAAAAAAGCGAGAAATGGTCTTACTGGAACTCCAAAGCAGAATTTGACTTTCCAAAACGAAGGAAATCAGCGAAAGTTGGGAGTCACATTCAGACCTCTCAACCTCAAAGCAAAGGACCGAAAATCTGGATATTGGGGTAAAAAAATCTGGAGATTTCAGTAAAAATATGGAGATTAATTGACCGGCGGACAAAACCAACTAAAACCCGAGTGCAAATCACGATAAAGTGTTTGTTAACGTCCCTTTCTCTCTGAGACTGAACCACTAGAAAGGGGTCCTAGAAGTTCTCTCACTGTCTAAAATGATAAATTCATGCACAATGCCCGCCATTTTGAGCGAACAGACTGATGAAATACATTTACTAACTATGCCGCATTTGCACAGAATTGGCATTAGACAAACATCCTAGCAATCCAGAAATGAAACTAAACAAGGAAACTGTATCCTGCAGCTTGTAACTCTGATTATCGTGAGATTTTTATGTCTCATCGTGAGACCGTGAGATTGAACTGAAAACCGTGAGTCTCACGGCAAAATCGTGAGACTTGAGAGGTCTGCACATTCATCTGCGAAGACGACGTGGTGAGTGACCGCCGGATCGTGCACCACCAAACGAACAGTAACAGGAAGCTATTTCAAAAAGAAATAGTGTTTCGTTTCCAGATCACGGAAGGATAATGATGACAAAGAACGGGCGTTAACAAAAGCAGGATCGGACCGGATCGGATCGGATCGGATCGGACCGGATTGACAAAACCCGGACCGGATTGGACCGGATTGACAAAACCCGGACCGGATTGGACCGGATTGACAAATCCTGGACGGGATGTGATCCGACTGACAAAACCCGGATCGGATCCAAAAAAATCCATAAATTCTCGCCAAAATAGTCACGTGATATCTCTGATCGAATATGGCACAGAAAGAAGTAAAGAGACGTTCGCTGTGTGTTTCATTTTCGTCAGTATTATCTTGGTAAGAAATTTTGTTATTCAGTGACCCTGCTTATGATTTTAATTCCTAGAGGGAAAGATCAAGAAGAAAGGGCGAGATACGAACAGGAAAATTGCATTAGCAGTAAAAACGAACACAAATTTGCAAGGACCACCGTGGCGAAGTAGAAGTACCGGATCCTCTCACTGTAGAGGGTCTTATCAGCTATAACTGATGTACATGTATCTTCAAACTCTCAGAATGTCTCGTATAATGATTATTGTAATAATCTCTTCTAGTTCTAAATTAAAAATATAATTGCCAGTTGTCTCACATCGTCATGTACAGCCCTCAAAGCACTACAGAAACCTGAATTTAGTTTTAGTTCGTAATCTTTTTGAACTTAGATATTCACTTTTGGAATAATACCAACACGGTCTGATTACGAGGTGCGGTTAACCTAGATCTACATCCCGCTTTTTTATTGATTATTCGTAAAACTTTTTTTACCTCGGTTTCAAGTTGGGTAGCCTTGGCGCCATAAACTAGCAGGTGATGAAAAACAGTTGCCGATGGTCTGAGACTGAAGAACTTGTGTGGATTTTCGCCGGTTAGCTCGCCGGTTTTACATTTTCGATTAGTGATAACACGTGACTATTTTGGCGGGAATTTATGGCGATCCAACTTTTTCGAATCCGATCCAGGTTTTGTCAGTCGGATCCCATCCAGTCCGGGTTTTGTCAATCCGGTCCGGTCCGGTCCGATCCGATCCGATCCGATCCGATCCGATCCGATCCGATCCGATCCGATCCGATCCGATCCGATCCGATCCGATCCAGTGCGATCCGATCCGATCCGATCCGATCCAGTCCGATCCTGGTTTTGTTAACGCCCACAAAGAACTTTCTAATTTACCCTTCTCTTGCCCTTTCTCATGGCTTCCGTGCCAGCAAACACGACACACGCGAAGGTATCGTGTCTTTATTTGTGTATGCAAGCGCTCTCATTGGTGGGAATTTTGTTCTTTCTCAGACTATAGCTAGAATGTTTACTTAACAATTAAACACGGAAAGAGCTAAATTTATATTTTTCGCCAATACGTCGCTTTAATCGAACTTAAAAGCATTGCAGTCGTCAGATATTTCTATTTGCACGGATGGATCTCAATAATTTTTGATGTTGCTAAAGATTTTCTCTCCCATATTTGAAGAACATGTTTTTACAAGATTGTTTGCTTTGAGTACAACGTGTTGACATTGTGGTTATGAGCGTTCTTCTGATTGGACAGTAGCCCCCACTGTGTAAATAGTTCACATCGAATCCAAAACAATACCGTTTCCTTTCTGAGGAAACGAAACAAAAAATGTCGAACTGACATGTTGTGTACTCCCAGGCACCTATTATTGGTGTTAGACACAACATTATATGCAAAGCAAAACAGCATCTGACGAACGGAAACCATTCTCATTGGTCTTGCACTCGTACAAATGTTTAAGAGCCTTTTCTGAAAAATTTCAATTTTCGTTACCATGAAGGTTGCCCCCGTTTTTTTTAGCACTTAGATTAAAGATATCTGACTGAAATCTGGCTTGCGTGTTCAACATACAAGGGACTACAACCTAATGGAGCGAAATCTGATTTTATGCAATACACAAGATGTCTCAAAGAGTGACGTCATTTTTTAATTGACGCTGTTGCCATGGTAACATAATACGTCACAATCAAATTTCGCTCCATTAAGCTGTAGCGCTTTTGTTGACGAGTTGTTTCATGAAAGGCAAGCCTGTTAGATTACATTTGTTAAGAAAGAAGTAGTTCACGTTCACAGGTATACCACGGTCTTTATATAAGAATTTGTATGGGTTTTGAAACGGGGAGCTTTTGAACAATAAATAAAAGCGAAATTACTAAATAGAGTGGATGAAACATATCATAGTGTTGTTTGCTTACGTTAAAAAGCTCGTTTATTTTCCATATAAGGTAAAACTCCGACTAATGGCTCATAGTCGGAGTTTTTTAGCCAATCAGAAGGCTAGAAATGCAATATTCAGTGCCTATGACCGAAAAGGTATGATAAAGCACTTTTTATCGTACCCAAATTCGGTGAAGAATCCTGCAATATCAGGTCAAGTCAAGTCTTTATTTGTTCACTGCAGGTGCTGGTGCGCTGAAATTCCTCGATCCTCCCACTCAGTCAGACATATTCTTGCATGGCTTCCTGGGCATGAATGTGGACATAAACTGCTCATCAGATGATCCAAATGCTACAGTAACACTCTTGCACACAGCTGATTATGTCAACTGGATTGAAGAACCTCTTGAACCTGGTAAACTTGTTTTAAATGGACAAGTTTTCACCCTGTTGAACCTTGCCGTTAATGATAGTGGAAAGTATAACTGCAAGGCAACTAATGGGAAACAAACAATTCGGTGGCCACAAATGTATGGGATGTTGGTGATTTCTTCAGGTGAGCTTTTAATAGGACAAGTAAAAAAGGTAAAAGGTTAGGCAACTTTATTTATACGTTGTGTATATGAAACAAACACTAACTAGCATAACATATTAGACAAACATGACATGGTTAAAAATCCAAACTGGCAGGAGGCCGACCAGTTGGCTATATACAAGCATGGCCGAGGAGTTGAACTCGGGACAACCGAGAACAAATCCAGATAGTGGTCAGAATGGACTTGAACCCGGGACCTCCGGATTTCAAGTCCGGCGCACTAACCACTCGGCCATGCTGCCTCCCTGAAAATCTGACCTCCTCTTCCAAGGTTTTTAGTTTAAAGCATCCATCCTACCCCACCCAACTGAAAATTCTAGTTTTGCTTCATACATGCACATTCCTTTTTTGGCCTCAGGACTTTCAATGACCCTTCAGTGTGACCTACATTCAGGTTTGGAAATTTTTCTGAACCAGACATTCCGCAAGCACAGTTTGGATATGGTAACAGTAAACTGCAAGCATGTAGAGTGCATTATGGGAGAAAACTGGTTCAGTTTCCTTTATTTATCTTTAACAACTGTGCACATCGCTATAGACACAAACGTAGGTCTCCACAGAGAGGAGCATGTGCAACTCCAAACACCATTGGGCACAAAGCAGTGAGGACACTGCTCTTTGTTGTTAACTTAGCTAAATTCCATTCAATATTACAACTGCATACAAAAGTCATGTACTTTGCCTCGGTTTATAGACTTGCAAAAAATAGATAAATGTTAATAGAAAATAAGAATTCAAAGAAATGTATGACTGTTAGTTCAATTCCTCGCTGTTCCTTTGCCCCGCACAAACTATCTAAAAAACAGTTTTGGTTACCAAGGTGCGGTGCTTTGGAACAGCTTACCACATGATTTGCGGCAAGCACAAACTCTCAATGGTTTTCGAATTGGTTGCCGACATCATTTTTCTTAGTCACAAAATATTTTACCTTTTATAGCACACGGCATTCATGTAAAGCAGAGTTTTGTTAGTATAAATTAGTATTGTTTTAGTTTTTAGTATTGTATTTATTATCATTAGTATTTTATAATTGACTGAACTGATGAATTTACCGTGTATAAATAAAGTTACTACTACTACTACTACTACTACTACGTCGTCAAAATTCTAAAATCCAGAATCGCAAGACCCCTGAGTTGTTATCCTTCACTGGCTATTAGACATCCTTAATATGTATCTTGTTGAAGGTTTTTAGCTCGATAGCAGCCGCCATCTTTAAGATCATTTTGAATTTCGGAATTTCATGCCACACAACTTCAAGATGGCCGCCAGAAGGCGGTCAGGTATGCTTAAAAAAAGTGCCTCATCCTCTGATTTTTGTGCCTAGTGGCTCGTAGAGCCCAAGGCACTATGTTATCGTGCACGCGTGTGTGTCCATAATTCGTAATTGGTAATGAGCGCGTCTAATTAACACGTCATAGTCGGAAGCTCAATTAGAGGCCAATTAGCGCTCGAAGTAAATAAAACAATTAAGAGCAATTAAATCATGCGAAATGTAAGTAAAAGCCTTACAAGCATCAGCCAACCACTTTTTGTGCCTAGTGGCTCGTAGAGCCCAAGGCACCATGTTATTCATATCACTAGGCACATGTAGTCATAGACTGCCTATTTTTAACAATCTGAACAGTTGAGGTTATGCGAGAAGTGTTTATGTGAATCTTTACTTGTTCATGAGCGTGATCTAACAGGCCTGTAGCCAGGATTTTTTATGGGGGGGGGGGGGGGGGGGGGGAGGGCGGGGGTGCGCATGAGCATCTGCGGCACTTAATCCTGAGCGCCGCAGACACAAAAAACGTAGGGGGGTGAGTGGGTATATTCTCCCCCAGGAAATTTTGAAAAAATATGTTATCTTAGACAGCATTCCAAAACCCAGGCGGTTCTCGTACGATGCCCTGAATAAGATCCATAGAGCAGGAAACAAAGACAAGGAAGACTCCATAACCATCTGGCTTTCTGTTCCATACATCGGAGACAAAACATCGCAACTCTTAAGATCCTTCAAGAGAAAGCTTCGCAGATGCCTTGCAAACCCTAACATCGAGATAAAAGTACGCGAGAAAACAACGAAATTATGTTTCTACACCAACAACAAAGATCAAGTTCCACCATTGAGTAAATCACACGTTGTTTACAAATTCAATTGCCCTGGTTGCCAATCAGCGTACATCGGCAAAACAGACAGAACTCTTTTCGTCCGAACACATGAACACGCTCTCTGACAAAGAGAGCGCAATTTACAAACACCTGCGAACTTGTGATCATTTAATTTTCATCCGTAACTTGTGTAATTTACCGGATACTTTAAATACTGACATTGTTCCACCTCCTGTTAGTTATGACAAAGATTATTTCACCCAAGTTGTCCGTGACAATACAACAATACTTGACTATGACAATAATTGGAATCTTCTCCTATACAAAGAGGCTTATTTCATCAAACGCCTATCACCTTCTCTCAACAATGGACTGAAATCCAGCAGAGAACTCCATCTATTCTCCTGAGTAAACCCACAGTATTTAAGATCTAGCTTGTATGTAAATTTCCTTAGTCTGATGATGGTATAGCTCATACCGAAATATAACAGTTTATTTTCCAAGATCATCTTTTGTTGTCAAAATTATTGTGGCACAATGAACTTTTTCGGATTATCCTTCGTCCTTAGACAGCATTTCGTGCGTTTGAGGACAGTTTGTTAGGAAACAAGGCAGGTTCAAGTGAAGGACAGTTAAATTAACCTAAAATAACTCAATTTGGTCCAAAATATACCACGCGAATCTACAAATGGTGGCCCTTGAGGGCGAAGGGTCTAATTGTTTTAGTATCACCCAACTAGTCGGACAGTAATAAAGTTAGCAAATGCAAGTTGAAGAAAGATTTATCTAGGAATAAAACGAAAGAAAGCGTCACGAATTTCGCTACTCCATGACTATTACTAATAGTCCTCTAGTAGCGTAGCCAATCAAAATGCAGGATTTGCATTAGTCCACTAGTTGGGTGATACTAATGTCTAATAGTATCTAATAGTGAAGTAACTATTTTTGTTATGGGTTTGGTAAAATTGCTCTAACATAATTATGTGAAATAATATAGACTGTGACATGGTTAGCGACAGTACATGAAACTGCTGAGTAGTCGCTGGGTATGGAGGATGTCAATGGATGAGTGTTTGATCTTGAAGGAAAAGGCACAAGCTGAAGTGAAAACCCAAAGTCTGTTGTACAGTACACTGCTACTGAAGAAATTGATGCAAAAATAAATTTTCCAGAAGTCTTTTGAAATAATTGAAATAATTGTGAGAAGTTCATGGTGTCTGCTTTATCAACAGTCAAAGCAAACTGTTCTTTTGGTACCATGAAACTGTCGTAATTCATACAGCTTTTGCCATGGATCTGGATTTTGTTTGTCATAGCGGGTTGTCCGCAAGTCAAGAGTTGACTGTAAACATGTGCAGTATGTGCTTGAGCATGACTGTAATTTACATCTTAATAATTTTGCAGCGCGAGATGACTTCTGCAGTGTGTAGTTGTAATGTTTTGTATCTTACTTTATAGGCAAATTACCAATGCATTTCTTATTGGATCCTGACAAAGCAATTATTCTGATGCGGGGAGGGGACGGAGAAATTTTGTGTGAAGCTGAAGGACATACAGTTACTAAGCTCCAGTGGAAAAAAATAACTGCTTCTGGAAAGGAATCTGTCCCAGACAGCATGGTGACTAATACTGTGGATAAGAACAATAATTTAGTGAAGGCTACTCTAAAGATTACAAATGCTCAACCCAAAGATAGTGGTGACTATATATGTCTATTGACGGCTTTTAACAAGGAAGATCGCAGACGTACAAGTATACGAGTTCCCGGTAAGCCTTTGTACATGCCCTATGTCATTTTCTCCACTGCTTGCAGGCTGACGTCTACTATATGGCGTGTGCTAAAATTGCCCCACAACTGTGTTTAAGCTAAGTTATATTAACCAGAATGCTTCTGCATTTGGTTACAATTATTTTGCTTCAATTAGTCCAGAATTTTGCCTGTAGAGTCATATCTCTGAGCGCCTGAAGGCGCTCACCCCGTGTTTTCACGAGAGGTGTTTACTTTGGTTTTGTTTTAACTTAACTGAGGTAAAAAATTCAGTCGTGTAAACGTCGCACTGAACCTCAGTAAATGACGGAAAAATTAAAAGAAAGCCAACCCAGGTTTTTTGACAGTTGAACGCTTCATCAGGCATGGTTTAGCTCAGTTACCGACGGTAACCAAGGCAAAATCAGACGGTGTCGCGACATCTTGGCGGCAAGTGTTTAAGAGATCATTTCGGTCCCGGGATTTCGGTATTGTCGTTTTCCTTTCATCGTCAAGTGCCGTTGAGAGTTTTTCCATTGGTAGCTCAACCGAACTGTAACGAAAATGAAACTGTTGGGGACTGTTGGTCGCAAACAGAAAACAAACTCTAACAGAAGCTTGGAGGAAATGAACTAAACTGCTAAGAAGCAAATGTCTCCGAAGCCAGACGTTTCTTGTGATAGAAGTTGCTCATGTTAGTGTAACAAAACACGTTCCTGGAGAGTGAAAATTTTCTTTCCAAAATGCGTTCGTTTACAGAGATATTTCTGAGGGGAGTCTAGGAGGAAAGACTAAGTGCTGAAGTCTTTCGTTCTCAAGGCAAGGAAACGAACAGCGGTCAAGGTTCCTGATATTATTTTTTCAGAACGCATGCATCATTTTTAGCTTTTTTTTTTTTTACAGACGAAAGGATACAATGTTTCTAGCAAATTTTTCGGTTTCCAGGCTCCACGGATATTACGCTGAGATACCAGGCCTCCTAGTTCCAGACTCCTTTTCCAATTTTTTTTTTCTTTCCCGACCGACCGACCGACCCAAAATCAGAAAACGCATTCGACAATAAACGAAAAAAAAGGGGGATGGCCTTAGCTCTGTGAAAACAGCTTCTCTATAAGCTAGTACTTACTTAATCCTCTTCGTTCCTAAGTGGAACATAGGTCCTCAACTAGCGCGCGCCACCTAACCCTATTTTGTGCAGTGCCTTTTGCCTTATTCCTCGCTGCTTCGCACGTTGTTCCAACCGGGTGTGTGTCGGTTTCTGTAATAAATAGCATTTTCTGGGAGCGGGTTATCAGCCCGCCGCCCAACCCCCAACCTGGAGGACCAGGGGCTGTTCTTCGTCTGGCCTCTACCCTTCGACCAATCCGGCATGGTTAGACCTGCCAGGGAACAAAGTCCCCGCCAGCACAGCTCTCCGGGTCATGGAGACAAACAAGCTTCACCACCACGGCAAGGTGTCAGCCCATGGCGAAGCTATAAGCTAGTAACTGCAGTTAAGTTAACAAACCGCAGTTAACAGAAACCTAAGTAAACCTCTCTTGTGAAGACATGACATGATTGGCTAGATGTAAAAGACAGACTTGATTCTCTCGTTGTTCTCAAATGCCTAAACAATCTTGCACCAGCTCGTCTCAACAAGAAATTTTCAAAACGCTTTATTATTCACAATAGGAAAACAAGATATACCTTTGACCTTCATTTGCATCCTGGAGGCCAAAGTCAATCTTTTTAAGGTCGCGCTGGACCCTTGCTATAATTATGTACTATGCATTTATTTAAAGAGTATGCACGAACTGCGACGACTGAAGCCGACAACAATCGAAATATTCATGAGAATATATTTCTTAAAGTTCTTTGTATAAGTAATTACATGTTATTGTTCTCTGCTTCGTGTCTTGTGCGCTGGAACGTAGCGAATTATCATAATTCAGCATAATTAGATTCGAAGCTTCGAATGAAGCGCACGTTGTTGTAAACACTGACTCGGTAGGTCTTCGGAAGCGGCAAAACCTGCAATTTTGTGTCCAAGTTTTCTCCACCGATACAGAATTTCATGACTTGATTTGCAGGGAACATAAACTTGGTGTACTCTATTGTGTTCTGGTCAAAACGGATTTTTAAAATCCCTTTTCAAAAAGAAGATAGCACGTTTCAAAGTTTAGATTTCACATTTTTACCCTCTTAGGAGCCAATAACTCCTAGTAATTATTGAATTCGAGAATTTCGCTCTGACCAGAACACAAAAGAGGTTGTGATTTACCACTACAATCCTAGCCAAAAATAGTTGGGACACTTCGAGTGGGTCACGTAAACCCCTCCCCCCACAACAATGTTGGAAAATATTGCACTTTTGTGAACTAAAAGACCAAAAAATCACTGATTTTCAACATTGTAAGTGGGGGGAAGGGGAGATCGTGTACAGTGGCCCAAGATTATTGTCTAGGATTGTCTGTATCAAGAATGCAAAGATAATTCTAGAGAATACGTGACCAGCTATAACATCGGCCACTGGTTAACGTCACGGTTTTCTAAAATTCGTTTCAGGTAGCTTTCACGTACAATTTGTTTTGGAAAATAGAAAAACACTTTCTATATTAATCTAGAAAAAGAGTCAGGCGATTTTTGAAGACTATTTAATACATCATAAGCTGTTGATTGTAGTGAAACGAAATTTCTGTAAACGGACAACATGGTCTTTAAAGGAAGAGTCGATAGTGATACTAGAGCTCGTGTGTTTTATCTAAGACATGTGCAAGGATTGTCAATTCGTAAAGTAGCAGATCTTTGCGATGTTTCACGCAGTAGTGTTTTAAGAATCGCCCAAGAACACCGTGAAAGCAAGCGATCTCAAAAGACATCAAGGAAACGACGTCCAAGGAAATTGTCTGAGAGACAGAAGCGTCTAATCGTCAGGAGCCTTTTAACTCTAAGAAACGAAGAAGGGAGCTATTCCGCCAGTCGCATCATGGAACAAGCAGGAATCACCCAGGCTGAAGTCTCGGTAAGAACAGTCACAAGATTCTTGAATGAAACAGGCTACTTCTACTTACAGGCGCGAAAAAAGGGGCTTCTAAGGAAAAGTGACCTGAAAAAAAGGTTATCCTTTGCCAGATCATGCAAAGTAAAATATCCTCAGAACTTTTGGACAGAACACGTGTCATTTTTTCTGGATGGAACTGGTTTTGTTCACAAAACGAATCCCTGTGAGCAAGCTCGCGCGCCAAAGGCAAGAACGTGGAGGAAGAAGTCAGAGGGGCTTGCGTTAGGCTGCACGTCCAAGGGACGAAAAGAAGGAACTGGCGGGAAAATGTTAAAACTCATGATCGCCATAAGTTACGGCAAAGGTGTTATTATTTGTGAGCCGTACGAACAAATGAATGGTGCCTACTTTTATAGTTTTATAAACAGAAACTTTAATACAATGTTTCAGAAAGCAGATAAAGGAAATAGCCGTATTTGGGTCCAAGACGGCGACCCTTCTCAAAATTCAGTGCTTGCAAAAAGTGCGATGTCACAGGCTCGAGCGAATCTATTACAAATACCAGCACGTAGCCCAGACTTAAATCCGATAGAGAATTTGTTTCATATCGTTTCCAACAAATTGAAAGCGCAGGCGAAGTCACAAAAGATAACAAAAGAGTCCTACGAGCAATTCAAACAAAGAGTGATAAACACAGTGTACTCAATACCGACAGAAACTATAGACAATTTACTCGCCTCGATGAGCAAACGTATAAATGATGTTATAAAAAATAAGGGCATTAGAACTAAGTATTAACTTGTAGAAGTGTTTTCACAGAAAAAAAAAACTATCAGCTATATGTATCTACATGTAATTATGAAATGCTGTAATTGTAACTACAATTTCATTTCTGTGGAGCTTTAAATGTTTACAGTTACATTTATAAATATATATACCTATATCTTCTCACCACTTTGCAATGTAATTGAGTATACAGCCCGCTATAAAGAAGTGACTTTTACATGCTGTAGTAGTAGGAGTTAAAACTTAGGCAATCCTTGCAGTTGAAATAAGAAATGATTGAACTAAACCCAATAAAAAGCTGATCAAAATAATTAGGTTTTGGTTTTTATCGCAACTGCACGCGATCGTACAACTTCCGGTTTATGTTTCATTAACACGATTAACCAATATGGGTTATTGACCAAGCGTGAGGTCAAGATGGCGGGATATTGGCCGAGTTCTTTTTTTGCGTGTTTATGGACCGAGACGAAGTCGAGGTCCATAAACACGCAAAAAAAAAAAGAACGAGGCCAATATCCTGCCATCTTGACCAAACAAGCTTGGTCAATAAAGGATTTATTATATGACTTTTTTCGAGCACTGAAAAGAAAGCCAGTTGCATGCACAATCAATGGCGCACGCTAAATCATTTTATTGGTTTAAAAGTTTAATGAGTGACTGTCAAATTCTTGAATGAATCGAGACGAAGTAAAACGATGCGACAACAGACCACAACAGCGAAATTCACCTCACTTTAGCCCTAAAAAGGATATTGAAATGGCTTAAATTTGCGAATCAACTTTGAGTTTGAAGCCTTAAAAGAAGACTGTCCATTCCATCCGGCCGCCAGCTTTTGATTATTGGACGTTTTGCAGAGTATTTGATCGCTTCTGGCGCTTTAGTGGTGCAAACCTGCCGTGACATACGAGCTGATGAAATTGTGACTGTTGAAAGCGTTTGGGACTTACCACTTCACGGGGAAAGCTTGAACTTTTCTACATCATTCTACATGCTCGACCCACCCTTACTCGACGTGAACGTTAGAGGCTTCGGTGAAAAGATGTTAGGTTCGCCTTGCCGTCTGCTTTCTTCCATTTTTGAAGATGTTACACAAACGACAAGTTTGCAGAGTAGTTTATTCTTCAGGTATGTCACTGACTTCAGTCTCTCCCTTTTCCGCCAAACAAAGCTAATACCATGTCTTCAAGTCGCTTTGAGTTTTAATTTTTGTATTAGCCGATTTTTTGTTTGCTCTCATTCGCTTCAAGACCTATTTCCTTGTTGTCGGACTTCCTTTCGCTAGAAATAGACAGGAAATCTTTGTGTTATTTCGGAAAATAGTTTCATAGCGAAAATTTACGACGAAAAGCTTTTTCATGATCAACTAGCGACGGTTTAAAAAGTTGTTTCGCTTGCAGGAACACAGCGGGCGATCCCGAGCGGTCAAGATGGCTCCATCTTGACCGCTCGGGTAGCCAATCAGAGCACGAGATTCGCTTCATCTTGACCGCTCACGGAGCTAGTCATATAATAACAACGGTTAACCATTTGAAAGGCACTGTTTAGTAGCCTTGCATTCCCCGTTCTTCCTCATTCTGACAAGCCACAAAAAGGTCTTAACTCCATAACAATTTTAAGCTTAGAATGGGAGCAATTTGGTTGCCAAAACATATGTTTAGGCACTCACAATATGGTTAACCGCCTATCAGAGACAATAAGTGAAATACAAACTAAACTTTATATTAATATTGCACGGTTAACCGTAGAAAACCCTCTCTTAAAGCTCTATTTTACTACGTCTTCCCGGCAGTTGGTCAAAAATAGTTTCTTTTCCTTAAAAGAAAGCAGAAAAAGTTGCAACTTAAATGTAATGACTTGTGTTTGTATCCAAATGTTCTCATCAGTAAGGGTTAACCGTTGCGATTAACTATTCACACAGTACCCGCGCTAACGCGTGTTCCGGGAATTGGGTACAAATGAGATGCATAGTGTATATATTAACTGCTCAGATGGAAGCGGTGCATTGTCCACAAATGAATTCTGCAAAACAGCGGGGGCAGGGGAAAAGATCCACTTGTTGGGAAGATGGAATTTGGCAGCTGAAACTGATACTCCCCCACCGAATTTGCATCATTTCTGTTTCACGCGAAACAACAACCCCTTCTTCCTTCTTGTCTATTTTTCAAACTAGCCTCACTCTCTGCTCTTTTCATTAATGCAAAAGGTTACTTCAAGTCCAGCGCAATGTCACATTAACAATAACTTTTGCTCTAACAACCAACCGAGCGAATTGAGTTAAATGTTAAAAAAAGACGTTTAATATAACGGCGCCAACATTCGAGCCCTCCAAAAAGTCAACGCTGCCGTCGAAAGTTAAAAAAAACAAACAAACAAACAAACAAAAGTTCAAAAGGTCACGCCCGTTACTGTGATTGGTGGATTTCGATCCATTTTGGTTTTTTCTTTCTTTAAGGTCCGTTCATAGTGTCCCTAACACAGTGCAACGCCTTACATTTCAAAGTCTTTTATGCCAGTTGGCGTGACATTCTTTAAATTTTTCTTACAGACAATCCTAGACAATAATCTTGGGCCACTGTACACGATCTCCCCTTCCCCCCACTTACAATGTTGAAAATCAGTGATTTTTTGGTCTTTTAGTTCACAAAAGTGCAATATTTTCCAACATTGTTGTGGGGGGAGGGGTTTACGTGACCCACTCGAAGTGTCCCAACTATTTTTGACTAGGATTGTAGGGGTAGTTTGGGGATCATAAATAACTGTCAAACCATCAAAGTTTTTACCCACATGCTTATAATGTTCTGTGTTCACTATTAAGTGGCCAACCTCTATTAAGTGGCCACTTGCCATTTCCCCAAGGGTGGTAACTAAAAAGGGGCTCTACTATATTCAATGTTTAACATTGTCATTGATGTCATATTGTAAATAAATAACATTATTTATTAATTTTTTGTTTCACCAGGCTTCTCCTTCAAATTTTCATTTAAGAGTGCGAAAATAATCATAGAGAAAAATGGCACAACTAGCTACTCCATCAGCTGTCTCACGACAGATCCAAAGGCCACTGTAACTTTGCTTCATAACAGTCAAAAAGTATCCATCGGAAGCAGAGTTACGCTTGACAAGCAAGTCTTTACTATCCATGGTATCCTGTTGAGTGACCGTGGAATGTATGCGTGTGAGGCCAGGAACAGTTTGGGTGCCACTATAAGTGACATTTCTGCCGTTATACTTGACGTAGTAAATGGTATGTTGTACTGTGACCCAGAAATTTAATAGTAATGATAGTGACAGTGCTGATGATACAAGTTTTTTTGTTCCATTTCCGTTTCTATCCAGTCAGAAGAATGCTCGTAACCACAATGTTAACACGTAAAGGCAAACAATATCGTAGAAAACAATCATGTTTTTCAATATCGGAGAGATGATCATCAGCAACACTAAAATTTATTGAGATTCATGACAAATAGAAATATCTGATTTAAGTTCAATTAAAGCCATGTATGGCAAGAAATGTAGTGAGATCTTTCCGTGGTTCCTTTTTGTAAACATTCTACTAGCTATATGATCTGAGAAAGAAGAAAATTCCCACCAATGAGAGCACCTGCAAGTGGAAAACAAAGAAACAAGTTATGCCTTCACGTGGGCCGTGTTTGCTGGCAAAAAAGGGCAAGAGAAGGGTAAAATTAATTCAGAAGTTCCTTGTCATTCTTATCCTTCCACGATCTGGAAGCGAAACACTATTTCTTTTAGAAATAGCTCTTTGTTGGAGTTACACAGACACCACTTACTTATTTGGGTGATATAAGCTTTCATGGAATCCCAGAAATGCACTGTACAATCCACATGATATTTAACCTCTATGCCATTGAATAATGTACATGTAGTGCTCAATATGATCTCCAATTTGTCTTTTAGAGGTAATACCATGCTGTCCAGAAGTGACTCCCGAAAAGCAAGTTGTGACAGCTGGAACAAGTGTCAATTTCATTTGTGTAGTTGACATTTCAAAAAGTCTTGCAAAGTACCTGTCATTCAAGTGGTTTAAGAAAGAAGGGGACACATATGTTGAAATTCCTGAAGATCAAACACACAGACGAAATGAAAGTTCTTCAGTGCTGATGATAAAAAATGCAAAAGCCACCCCATTTGGTGGCACTTTATACAAGTGTCAACTGTCGTACAGAGGAAGAACATCCAATTATCATCCACGTTTGATTGTAATGAGTGAGTTTTATTAATACTGTCAAACCTTCAATAACTAATGGCCTGCTCTTTATCGATAGTAGGTACCTCTTCACAAAGGCAGAATTTTTCATTCCAATCATGCACTGATCATTAACAATTATCCTGCAAAATCATACATAATATTGTCTGATACTTAGCTGATGAAGCCGTAGGCCGAGTTGGCTAAAATCAGACGATATTCTGCAAGATCTTGAGCAGGATGATTGTTTTATTGTTCGACAAATTGTCAACAAACACTTTTCTTGCACAGCAAGAAAAACTGTGGTTGTGTAGCACTTTACAAGATAAATTTTCGGATGAATCTTGTCAACCTATTTATATCACAGAATATCTGTTATGTACGGATGACGGATAACAATTGCTTTCAGACCATCTATGTTAGCAATCGCGCGAACAAATACGTCATGTCGCTTAGCAACTTCTCGGACAAAAACCGCGGGCTCAGTCACTTCTCGGAGGAGTGATCGCGCCATCAACTGGCACTTGTTTCTCCGACTGAATACTTGTTGTACTCTACGAAAACAGCGGGGGAACTCTGCTATGGCAGGGACAGGATGCTCGTCAGAACACCTATTAAAAAGCGGGACAATAGTCTAGATCTATAGGCATAGCCCAAGCTCTTTAAATCTATTACACTTTCTCCACACAAAAAAAACGTCGACTGAACGAACCAAAGAAAAAAGTCAATAAATGATATGCAATAAACATACATTGTATACAGCTATTTCAGTTAACGTTGTCGGATTAAATCTTCAAACCTACGAGTCAAGACCGAGTGGTGCCATGGGTATTCACTGCAATTTGCATATCACCATTGAGGAAATCTACAAGTTTGTATTTTTGCACGTGGAATATTTGTTTTTCTTTCCGTGAAACCTTTCTTGTATCTTTTCTTTCGCCGTTATGTGGTTTGGATTATTCTTTTTAAATGAAATGAGGCGAAAAAGGATCTTTTCTAAACATGTCTGAAGAGAAAGGAAACGAAAAACGCCTCGTTTGCTATATCGCTGTATCTCATTAGTATTCAGCACGCGTGGAACACTCTTTCTTCGCCCATACTACCTTTCGGTCTTGTCTTTAAATAGCTGTATAAGAGTCCTAGAGCTACATGTATTGTATAATATTGAGCATAAAAATACCTTATAATTTCAAAAAAGCTAAAAATTAATTTTCTCTACGAAAAGTTGAGATACCACTCTCTATTTTCCAATTGCCCATAATACACTTTGTTTGCCCCCCAAATTTTGCACAAACTATTGTTTCCTAATTCTCTTGGGAGGACTGCATATTCCCAAAACAATAGCTTATGCAAAATTTGGGGGGGCAAACAAAGTGTATTATGGGCAATTGGAAAATAGAGAATTAGCCTCCCTGAGATGAGCTAGGTAGTCTATTCCATTCAGTAACTTTCAATTGAAAACACCATAATTATTTTAACCATTAGATCTACAGAAATTGTAAGCAAAATCCTGAGTCATTCTTTCTCACACTATAAACAATCTTGCTATCTTTGCAAAATGTAACTTGTCAGATAATGACTGACTGACTGACTGACTGACTGACTGACTGACTGACTGACTGACTGACTGACTGACTGACTGACTGTTTTAAAATGTCTTACGTAAAACATCCAGAAAAGCAGTGGCATTAGTTTTCCCTCTCCTGTTGACAGCAACACATGTGTAAAATCCTGTGTGAAGATCATTCTCAGGCTTGCAAATAACCAACCATCCAACTTCACTTTTAACACGATAGACGTTTTGCACCAGACTGTCACAAGACACAAACCTATCCAGCTCTTCAATTGTGCCTTCAAGAGAGAAATCGCCTTTCATCCATTGTACAGTTGGAACAGGATTAGCTGAAATATTACAGTATAACTTTGCAACTGTTTTACGGTAAACAGTCTGATTGTGGAAGTCGAGTATGCTTGGTGGAAAAACCTCTGAAAACAGAAAAAATCAAATCGTATTAATCTAAACCCTCCAGAATCATTTTATAAGAAGATCAAACACACAGACGAAATGAAAGTTCTTCAGTGCTGATGATAAAAAATGCAAAAGCCACCCCATTTGGTGGCACTTTATACAAGTGTCAACTGTCGTACAGAGGAAGAACATCCAATTATCATCCATATGATTATGATACAATTAAATTAAATTATATTGTATTCATCATGTAGCTGACCAATATGTACCACCATTTAAATAAAATAAACCAGATACAGTCAACTCTCATTAACTCATTATAGCGGACACGCTTGGGACTTTGTTTAGTGTCCGTATTAGTGAGAGTCCGTAATAGCGGGAGTCATTTCCAGTCAAACCTCTATAGCTGGGGATCTGAATTTTGTCCGTAATAGCGAGTGTCAGTAAAAGCGCGGTGCCCACAAGGCGAGAGTCGACTGTACACCTAAGGGGTTGATAGGTGTAACATACATTCACAGCGTTTGAATATTCAGTTTAACCAAGTACCATAAATTATTTAGAAACACAAAGAGTTTGTATACGAATGCTTTATTCACATAACAACACATGCCAGAAGATTAACCGTCCACACATCCACACATCTACCATCTATCTTGAGCTAGCTTGCACTGTGAATTGAACCCAAATATTGCAGTTTTGATTGGTTAATTTTTTCTCGTGACTTCCCAATTATGGCACTAACGGAAATGAAAGTGCAAATGCTTTGTACAATATAAATCATACTTAGAGAGTTACATGTTGGGGTTTCCATATAATCTTAATCAATTAATTTGGTTTGCTTTCAATTACTCGATAGACCTCAGTATGCCGACGATCACTCACTTAAAACAATCTATTGTTGTTGTGGCGCCAAATATGATGGGGGAGAGATGTGAAGCCACAGGCTATCCTGTTGCTAAAATTACTTGGCTTCAAAATGGATTACAAATGCCAGTTTGCATGAAAGTTGACAGGAAAAACTGTGCTGGACAAAATTATCAAGCGTTTGAAATAACCAATGAGGACTATGCTTTGTCAATAAGCTATCTTACTATTGCAAGCACAAAGTACCCAAGAGACAATGGAAGCTATACATGTGTGGCAACAAACAGCGAAGGTACACACCAAAAGACCATGGACGTTTCTATTTACAGTAAGTATAAATTAAAACATGCAGTCACTAATAAACTGCATACATGCATGGGTATTTGATTTTTAGTTATTAAATAACTGCCAGTGGTTTAATCGAGTTAACAATTTCAACATTGCTCTCTCTAATCTGCAAATTACGTTTAATGACATTCCTCACTTTGAACAATTAACTGATCACCAAACCCGCAGATTACACTTATTCGTCATTTTATTGAAACAATATGTCTATTCTTGTAAGTGCTTCGAAAAACTTCCAAATCAACAAGAATTTCAAAATATAGTAATCTTACAGTGGAAATTAGAAAATACTGCTCTTCCATTATTAATTTAGCCACTTATCTCCTTAATCATTAATACCTATAAACAGTTGTATTGATAACGTATCAATATCAAATCAAAATTTGAAGACACCAACACAAAACAAAACGAGCGCGAACATAAACAACAAACGTAGATTTACAGTTAATAAGGTCACAATTAGTTCTTTGTAGCTTGGTAGCTTACTTTTGTTATGTGTAGGTCTCTTTATCGATATTTATTATATGGACGAGAGTGTTTTACTGGGAACTAAACCACTCGTAGATTCCATACGCCACTCCATCCGGGACCAGAGTGGCGTATTTTCCGTATGACACGCTTGCGAGTGTCACATCGCTCATTGACGTCACGATTCGCGCCATTTCTACTTTGTTGAATGAACGTTTCTTGTGTCGTTCAGGTTTGTTGTGAGCAAGCATCGACAAACAGGATTAATTTGTTTAATTAAGCGACGAAAAAGAATGAGTTTTCCGAAAATCTCAAGGACGAGAACATGATAATGGAAGCATTGACGATTTCAAGGCTTTTAGAGAGAATTCTTCGCAAGGAATTGCACAAAGTGCAAGATGTTGTAAGTATAGGTAATCACATGATTTCGAGTGCAATTTGGGATAAATCAGCACGAGTAAATTTTTCAAAGGCTAACCAAATTGCACGAGCCCGTAGGGCGAGTGCAATTTGTAGTCTTTGAAAAATTTACGGTGCTGATTTATCCCAAATTGCACGAGAAAAATCATGTGATTACTTGTTAATAATACACATACAAAAATTTCTCTGCAAGTGGATGACAAACAAGGTGTGTTCGGTCGCTTACCTTTCCGAATCGTTGTTAAAACATTACGGAGTTGCCAAGCTTTGTAAATCCAAATACTGCTACGAAATTTTAAAGCTCTCTGTCATGCATTATCAGGTGCTTTTATCCTCAATCAGTTACATGGGAATGAGCTGAAATGTGCGACTTCAATTCAGGCTTGTAATCTCCCTTCTTTACGAGCTGTCGCGAAAGAAAATCCTCGATTGGAGCCTTCAGTAGTTTCGTAGAGCCTCTTTTTTGTGCTACACAAACGTCCAGTTGCTAGTATACTAGTTTATACACTGATAATTTTCGTTAAATCGGTCTAACTTTGCATTAATTGATGTTTTTGTTCTCTTCAAACCCTTCGACAGCGGCCGCCATTTTGTTTGGCGCGCTTTCGCGGCTTTCCTGTCAATCAACTTAATTTCAACTTTCTGCACTCAATTTCATCTTTTTGCACTCAATTTCAACTTTCTGCACTGTTTGGGATTAATTGACGTGGTCTCAGCCAATGAGCTTGCTGAAATTTTTGCATGTGTATTATTAAGAAGAAAACAAAAGCAGTTGAAAACTATCGGCCGTCAAGACATTGGCCGTTTTTATACTATAGACGCGTTACCCGTCTGGACGAGCTTCGGCAAAAATTTTGTAATTCATCCGGTTATCCGTCTCTAGTATAAAGACGGGCACAAGACGCGTTACCCGTCCAGATGAGCTACTTTTCGAAATCCGTCGTTCAAGACGCGTTTCGAAAAGTAGCTCGTCTAGACGGGTAACGCGTCTTGTGCCCGTCTTTATACTAGAGACGAATAACCGGACGACTTACAAAATGTTTGCCGAAGCTCGTCCAGACGGGTAACGCGTCTCTAGTATAAAAACGGCCATTTAGTTGACAAGTATTTCATGTATTTTGTTTGATTGGAATTCAGTTAGTGTTTCTATATTCTGGACACGGGTGCTTTGTATTTTCTGTGAAGACGAACGGTGATTTGTAAAATTTGCTTGATTTTTCGAAAACAATGAAATAAAAATTCGCAATTTCAGGTACATCTAGTCTCCATATAATAAAAAGAACATTACACGTTGGCTCAAAGATATGAATTTAATGTTCTCGTGGCAAAAACGATATCGCACTCGTTCGCTGCGCTCACTCGTGAGATATCGTTTCTGCCACTCGAACATAAAATTCATACCTTCTCGCCACCGTGTAATATCCTCTATATATAACCCGCAAATTAGATAATAACTTATTCTTTTGTAATAATTGAAAAATTGCAGTTGTGTCTAACTTTTTTGGTGTTTTACGAACTGTTATTTTGTATTTTTCTTTTATGTTATTGCTGTTAGGCGTAAAAAGTACGTTTGTATTTTACATTTGTAATGAGAGTATGCAGTAATTTGATAAAAAAAAAGTTAGTCAAAGTCTCAAAACAGATGTGTTTTGAAGCATGACGCTCTTTCATGGCAAAAAAATAATTATAACATAGCTAGCAGAGCCGTGCAATCAAATTCAGTATAGGTAAGCGTGCTCAAAATCCCAATAGTGCACGCTGATGACGTAATCTACGAGTGAAAATCTCACTGAGCTCTCACTCCTGGCTCGCACGCTGTGTTTTGCGAAAGCGATCGATGACATCTTATCCTCGGAATGTGGAAAGTGAATCCTTTCAATATTTTTTCAAGGATAAGAGCTACAAGGTAAGCTGTTTCTTATTACGAGACGGAGAGCGAAAGAGAAAATAAATTCGATTTTGCCATCAAAGTTATTTGTGTGCTTTTCTTCATTCAAACAACAACAACAACTAAAGCGCGAGTCTCGAAGGACGAAAATTATCTTTTTCACGGCCCTAACGTGGAAGAATGGGTCAACCGTGAATGACAACAGTTCGATGACAGTAAAACCTAGCTACCGAACGAAAGTTTTCGCGTTTTAAGCGTTACACCAAAGCGTCAACGGCTTTGTTGTGATTTTTGCCGCTCGGGAAAATTTAATTCATCGGGCGATTCATTTAAAAAGAAAAACGTTTATTTTCATCACGACCCTAATTCTGCAACCACGAATGAAATTGTTCCAGAAAAATACTAAAAACTAAGCATGGAACCGAATTCTTTGACTCTTTTAACCCTCGGAATCTTGCTCGGCTGTTCGGGGCTGTTTTGTTTTAATTTTCTTCCGCTCTGGACTCTGGAGTAAAAATTTAATTCAGCGAAAACTAACCTCGGAATCAAAAGCAGCATTTGCTGTTTTCGTTTGATTTTTTTCCTTCGCTCTGCCACGGAATAAACTTAGTCAATTCATTAGCCATTTGACACAAACCGCACCACTCGTGTAAACTTGTACATGTGCAATTTATCGCTCGACCGCTATGTTTATTTTCTCACACTGCACACAATAAGTAATGGTAATAGGACTGAGTGGAGTCCAATTCGGTCTGTAATCATACGAGTGATTAACAAAATCGGACGAGCGCGTAGCGGGAGTCCGATTTGTTTAATCACGAGTATGATTACAGACAGAATTGGACGACACGAAGTCCTATTATCAATTAATCATAAGTATAACAAAATTCGAGAAAAAATTTAGATAAAGCGAAGCCTACTAAGGACTTATCATCACTAAGGCAAAAAGCCATTCCTGAAGCTGAAGGTTTTAGGAATATCAAGGAGTATTTAGTCACAACAAGGAACCAAATAAAAAACGCGCGCATGCGCAGCACGCGAACTTTGTTATTGGACATCTTGTTATTGGACACCTTGTTGTTGGACACTTTGTTATTGGATACTTTAGCCGCGCGCGCTCCAATTTGGTAAAAAATAGGGCGTGCTAAGAACCAATCAGATTCGAGAATTTTGTTATAGTTGTGATTAATACAGTTAGTTTTTTTCTTCCGCGGCCGGTTTTGATGCACAATTCCACCGGCTATGTTATAAAACAATTGGTTCATGCTTTAGCGTGCACTATCGAGTTATGGTGCACTTGGGAAGTTTGGAGAGCACTCAAGAAGCTAGAGTTGCTCTCGGCTATCGCCTCGGGCAACTCTTACGCCTCTTTCGTGCTCTCCAAACTTCCCGCGTGCTCCATAACTCGATAGTGCACGCTAAAGCATGAACCAATTGTTAAGCAAGACTACTTAAGTGAAAAAAGATGTTGTAAAAAGTTTCTCCTCAGATTGTATTGTCACCAAGAAACCAAACTGTTCCTGAAGGTAACACAACCCAGTTTCTCTGCAAAGCCACTGGTTTTCCAAAGCCGATTGTCACCTGGAAGTTTAATGATGGAAATCTTCCTTCGTTTGCATTTGAAAAACATGCCGAGGAAGGATCCTACCTACTTCTTAAAAATGTAACAAAAGATATGGAAGGCACATACAGGTGCAGAGTAGAAAACAAGGCAAATGCAACAAGTTCATCCTCAACTCTTCTTGTTTTAGGTAAGTACCATTCATAACAAAGACAAACGAAGTAGAAGAACGTTTTGAAATAGTGTTGCACGATGTTTATTTAATATGTCTACCATCATTTTTGAGCTACCGTGAAGGGCTAACTTTTTTTTTGCATTATTTTTCTCACGTGTAAAACATTCAAGTTTGTCTGACAAACTGTCGCGTTTTACAAGTGAACCATTTAACGTATCTTAACGTAAAAAAATCCCCCCAAATGTAAAAAAATAAATAAACCATCGAAGATCGCTGTCGACGCATTTATCAGAAATGTAAAAGCCACCCCTTGCTGTCGACATTCATTGAGAAGTCGAAGCAAAAGTTTCCAAACAATTGTTTCATGTGCCGAAACACACAGGCGGAGCTGTCAAACTTGACATGTTGACGCTCCAAACGTTAACTTTTTTGTTAGACAAACTTGAATGTTTTACGCAGGAAAAAAAAAGCGAAAAAAAGTTGGCTGTTCACTGTACAGTGGAACCTCAATTTAACGAGGTGCCAACGGACTGGGGAAATTTGTTCGTTATATCGAGGGTTCGTTATATCGAAAACCTCGATTAACGAATTTCCAGGAAAACAACCAAAATATTCGTTGTATCGAGGTGCAGTTAATCATTAATTTTTAACAGTGTTACGTTGCAAAAAAAATTCTTTCAGTGAGGATTGTTTCTGTCATTTTATTGTCATCCGTAAGAATGTATCCTCCATCGAAGAAAGCGAGCATAGAAATTCTTTCTCCTTTGAACCGGTCTTGTCAAATGACAAAATGAAATTGCGTATTGCTGTCACAGCCTCATTATTCGTTATATCAAGGTATATGTTACGTTCAGGCTTCTGGATTGTGTTCGCTATAACGAGGATTTCGTTTTTATTATATGTTCTTGCTATGTTTACATATACAGATCATTTTCAGCCAAAAAAAAACAATAATAGACTATCCTCTAAACTGTTTGCCACTATACACTTCTCTAAATCTTAGTCTGTATCTTATCAATATTTTTATCGAAGATTTCGTTTAAGACTTTGCACCTACCACGACTGAGGATTTTTTATCTTCTGATGGGTTTTAAGTGTGCTAAACGAGGGTCTGTCCATTTCATGAGTTCGAGTTTGACTTATAATTTCGAGTTGAGCTCGATTTCGAGTTAGAATTTTGAGTTCAAGTTAAAATATCGAGTTCGAGTTGCTTGCGGCTAGCTCCACTCTGGTTTGCTTGCTGTTAGTTCCACTCTGGTTTGCTTGCGGTTAGCTTTCATTTGTTGATAAGGGCGACACTAACTCAAACTCGAAATTTCTAACTTGAACTCGAAATTTCTAACTCGAACTCATAAATTTGATAGACTCGCTAAGCGATTGTCTTCGTTGACTTTTTTGTTTGTTTGTTTGTTTCTCTTAAACAGAGAAACCCACTTCCGAAATTATTCCAAAACTCTATCCCACGCTAAGGGAAGGAGATGCACTCACATTGACTTGCAGAGTCAATAAAGTAACATTGCAAATCAAATGGAAGAAAAACGGTGCCTCGGAAATTCCAAGAGCACAAACCAGTCCGCGAGTAGGTGACGAAAGTACGCTTTATATTGGAAGTGTTGCACCGGGTGACAGTGGTGATTACTCCTGTGAAGCACGCAACAGGGCAGGCATCGTATCCTCTACTGTGAAGATTACAGTCAGGGGTAAGATTGATTTTACCTGTTCACGTTGTCAAACAAAGACATGTATTTACATAGGCTGATTGAAAAGAAAAACAGAGTGTTTTACCCAATGCAGACATTTACACTGATTCACACTAAACGCGATGCTTTTGTAATTTTGTTTGTGACTTTCTCACCGCAAATGTAACCCGTCTACATGACAGTCTTGATGGGAAAATCCAGACCGCGGTCAATAATGATTTTAGCCAATCAAAATTCCGTAGTTCCCAGTCGTTGTGAGACATGGACATACAAGTGCACGTGTGTATAACAAGGATCCACCTCACAGTTGTCGGTTATTCTTATAAGCTGAATCAAGAAAACCATTTTTTGTTAAAATCTAAGAAGATGGCATATGTGATTTTGTGGCTTTAACCCTTAAAAGAAAGGGGGATGCCACCATGTCGGAGGGTTTTTTTTTAGCAATTTTTAAAAGGAGCTTTATACACTATGATGTTGAAACTTTGAGTAGCTTTCCATTCATCCATTGCGGGAATTTTGATGTCAACTATGCGTTCATGAGTTTTGACGTCATAGTTTCATGCAGGTTTGCTCAAATATGGTCTTTTGACATAATTCTTAGTTTTTCCAGTTCTCTTAAATGGAATTGTACGATTCGTATAATTTTACAATCCATTAGCATTTTTCCTTGGTTTTATACTAACTTTCATCATATGTATCTAACACGCAACAAAGCTTATGTCATCTTGTAGAGCAAAATTAAGGCTTTCTTTTCAAAGTTAATTAATTTTGCTGTGCCTTAATGGAACTATAGCATCAGTTCTATTACCTGTCATTCCCTTGATAACAAAGCCTTAAAGCTCTGACAGTAAGGTTTTCAATTCGATTGTCTTGGCAGCTAGTCCTACTGGTTCTCTGGATTGGTATTACATTGTGGGACCCACATCCGCTTTTATTCTTCTAGTTTGTGGTGTTGCTGTAGGCTGGTACTTTTGTAAACGACGAAGATCAGGTGAGCGAGACAACGAGTGAGCGAGTAAGTGCATGTGTGAGAAAGTGAGCAAGACAGCGTCTCTTTGGCGTTATTCGAGGGTCTCAATGATGTTAACCGTCAGCTGTCAAGTGGCCTACAATTTAACCATTAACCGTCAAAAAGGGTATATTGGCCTTCAAAACGGTTCTTGATATCTCATGATTTCGGTTGCTCATCTCGAACTTTTGGCTCTCAAAGAATCGTTTTAACTGGTTACCCAGTTTCCATGCTCCCAAGCATACTCACTTTATGTTCATCTGAAAATACTAATATTTTATTAATGATTTACTGTATTAAAAAAATAATTAGTAGAATTTCATTTGATTTCATAACTAAAAGACCAAAAACAACCCCAGAACACGAAGGTGAATATTAAGAACACAATTAGCTCTTATTAACCGAACAGGAGGTCTGTATGGGAGAATCCCATACAGACCGACTAAGCTCGGTTAATGAAATGTTTATTATATGGCCAAACTAGAAAACGTTTCAAATTCCCTTCGGTTCGCCGTACTCGCTGACATTTTGTTAGTGAAAGGCGATCACGGAAAAATAAGAACAAGAGAAGGTCGATATCATCGGCGGGTATGTTTTCAACTTCTCTATATAGCCTCTTTATTTGGCCGCCATAGAATATTCTTAGGGGTGTTTTAGTCGCGTTTAATCGCACGCGTTTAGTGCTTACCTCGCAAATTCATTTCGCTGCCTGTGAACGTCTAAACTGCCATTGACGGGTAGCTGTTACCTTTTTTCGCTCAAGCTTTTGGTTTTTCCATTTATTATATTTTAGCAGAAACAAGACAAGGTTTTTGCATTTTTGTTTGTAAACTTCTCAACGTAAGTTCAACCGGTCTAGATGGGAAAATCTAGACCGTGGTCAATATCGATTTTAGCCAATCAAATTCGCGAATTTGGTAGTTCCCAGTCCTTGTGAGACACGGCCATACAATATATAAAAGTTAATATTCACTTCAACTGATGGAAGAAATTTCCTTTCAATATCCATCAACCGTCAAAAGCCCTAAAATTTAAACGTCAACCGTCAAAATCGGTAAAATGTAACCGCTAACCGTCAAAGCAACCCCCTCCCCTATTAAGACTCTCTAAATCGAGGGAAATATGCTATTTGTTAAAATATTTCAAGGATACATAAAAGTTGGCCGTGATGTAATTTGAGGGATAAAGCTATTTTTAATAATGTTTCGGTGATCTAGGAAAGGAACATTGAGTCACAGGGAGAAACCCTATTAAGTGCATTGTATACGAATCTTGTTTGTGGAGACTGTTACTCATGGACAACTTTTTATTGAATTCTTTGTTATTGGACACTGCTATAATTATTTTTGGGGTTAACAAAGTTGCTGAATGTTCCGAATGGTGTTTTCTAACTTCATAATATGTGGTTCCAGAAAATATCCATACCCCCCCACGGAGGGGATTTGTCCTATGACCCCCCCCCCCCCCCCCCCCTACCGGAAATTCCAATTTAGCTTCATACATTGCTTTCAATTTTTGGGTCTTTAAGACCGCCCCTCTCCCTGGAATTTCCAATCCCTTCTGTGGGGCGAGTATGGATATTTTCTGGAACCACACAATGTGGCTGAAATGCACATTACTTCTTTTGTTTTATTTTGTATGTTTCATTATTTTTTTCACGGGAGTTACAGCCATAACCAAGTAAGTAAAATGTGTGATTTGTTTTATCACTGCATTAATTTTGCCCGACACTCTCCTTTGAAGCAAGAATCAGTCAGCCACTCTTCAACACATGCATCAATATATAAGTGTCTTGTAGATGGACTATTGCAGGCATTCTTTGAAGCGAGTTACGTTTTGGAACGATAATTAAGGACTCAATTAAGTACATAGCATCTTGTTGCTATGCAGGTTGTTGTTGTTGTTGTTGTTATTATAATGAACTAGTGTTGGTCAAAAAATAAGAACATATTATTACTGAAACGTAGTTCTATTGCATTTTTGGTGCCCATAATATCACTGTACTTTGAATTATTTTTACTATCAGCACTGAAAAAGGCGCGAAACTATTTAATTATTTAGACCTGATGACGAGAAAGCAGTTGAACTAAAGGCGATAAATGAGAACGTGGATAAATGGGAGATTGCACGTGACCGTATAGTCCTGAAAAAGTGCATTGGCCATGGAGCATTTGGAGCGGTCTGGAGAGCACGTTTGAGTCAACCAGATGGAAAACTTAGAAATCAAACAGTTGCTGTAAAGTGCTTTACACGTAAGTTCCGATTGATCCGTGTTACATTATTTATGAGCTTGATGCAAAATTTTTACTCCAGGTGCTTTTGTATATATTTTGCAGCCACTTCTGGAGAGGAAGGAAAAAAGGCTCTGATGAGAGAGATTGAGTTAGGGAAACTCTTTGGAGAGAGTGAACAACAAAACATTATTAAGTTTATTGGCTGTGTTACAACTGAAGGTAAATAATTCTAACCAGCCATTTGAAAATGTTTCATAATCATTCATGGTAAATATTTTATCAGCTGGAATAAAAGCCCTATCGATCAGAACCATTAATGAAACCATTGAAAATAACGTATTTAGTTGCAACAGCTTTAACCCTTTCGCTGCTGAATTTCCCCAAGAAAACACGTTTTTTTACCGTTAAACCAAATTTTTGGTGTTACAATGCTAATTTTCCCTAAAATTTGCTATTAAAGCACTTTTTCACATTGCAGCAACATTTTGATAGAGTTTCCATGTAACAATGTACAATACTTTACTTTGGTGCATGCGCGATTTTTTTAGTTTATTTCTCTCGCGGGCTTGGTCGCATAGAAAATAGCCGCCATTTTGTTTATGAGCGAGCTAACTACGCGTAAAATTCTGCGCAATAAGGATGCGCAATGCAATACAGGGGAATGACCTTAACATGCGCAAATGCATCAAAAAAGAGAGTAAAGTTTTTATGAGTCAAATGAGTCAAATTAGTCATGAGTCAATAAGTCATTGAGTCAAGTTTTAAACTGGAGTTATTAATTTGAAAATATTGCTATTCTTACTAACAAATAAAAGCTAACCGCAAACAAACTATAGTGGAACTAACCGCAGGCAAACCAGAGTGGAACTAAACGTAAGCAAACTGGAGTGCAACTAGCCGCAAGCAAACTAGAGTGCAACTAAGCGTAAGCAAAGTGGAGTGCTTCTAAGCTTGCTTGTATAAAGGCAAACCGTGGTTCAATAGATAACCTGCTTTGTATAAAAATCACCTTGACTCATTGACGCATGACTCAAAGACTAAATTGGCTTACAAAACAGGGGACCTCGTCAAAAAAAAACACAAAACACTATATTCAAGACTTCATATAGCAATTCGAAGAAATTTCAGTTCTTCTTGAGAAATTACTAGTTGTATCTTTTTAACCAATGAAATTCAAGGTGGCGGATCAATGACAACATATGACGCCACATAGTTAATAGAGGGAAATGGTTATGAAGCCTGGCAAAGTTCTTTGTTGTAGGTTTTTGTTCCCTATTTTGGCGGTTGACCCTGCACAAAGCCTAACAAAATACAATAGGTGGTTACGTGTGTTCATGCAACTAACCAATAGAAACATTGCGATTACGTGATTCATGCATAGTGTATGAGCGCAAAACAAAAGATGTGCACGGTCATGAACCTTCCAACCTAAACCTTGGCCTCTTTGTTTGCTCTTTTGATGTTTGCCGGGCTTCCTAACCATTTCCCTCTATTAACTATGGACGCCATAACCAAGCGAAAGATGCATGAATGTGTCATCTTGTAGAACTGTGTACTTAATTCAAACTACCTTTTGTAAGTCTTATCAGAACGAAAAACCCCTCCCAAACATACACACCACTTCCATGGTGGGGTATGAATTGGCCTATATGTCTAGGAATTAATTATCATTTGTTATATGACCTGACCCTCATCAGTACTCAATAGTAACTTGTATATCTGTTCGCAGGGTCTCCAATTATGATCATGGAATATTTGGAGCGTGGAGATTTGCTTGGGTTGCTACGAAAAAGTCGGGGAATTAATGATAAGTACCATCTTGGAGAGGGGAGTATTGAAGAACTGGGAATATATGACCTAGTATCATTTGCCAAGCAGATTGCAGCAGGCATGGTGTTCCTTGGATCAAGAGGGGCAAGTAGACATCTATAGTTATGTGATTGTATAGCGCATGTATGGTTCGAATGCTGATTGCTTTGACAATGATTTTCTAGACTTTCAGTCACGATGTATGTTCTGTTTTAATTTTGTAGATAATCCATCGCGACCTCGCAGCTCGAAATGTACTTGTCGATGAGCACTATGTCTGCAAAGTGACCGACTTTGGGCTGGCATATCAGACATTTAAATATGGACATGGCAATGCTAAAAAGGTAAATTACTTATATACAAGTTAGAGCACTTCTGTACTATGCTTGGTTTCGGCCACTACTTTTAAGGTGATTCCACTGAATTGCATTGCGCATCCTTGCTGCGCATGAGTTTTCGCGTCATTTAGCGCGTGCACGAGCGCGCGCACACACACAACATTACGGCTTTTCTTTTAGGTTAAGCTCAGAAGAAAAATAAGTGGTCATTTTCTTCTAAACGAGCACGGTGACCCCCATTTTTTAATGCATAAATTTAAAAGACATCCAGTTGACTACAATATATCGCAACTTAAAGAAAAGTTAAATACTCTACTTTGAGATATTTTTATTTCAATGCTTTAAAAAGTACGTTTTGAGGTAGTGCTGCTTACGCACGCACGCAGCAAAATCTTTGATTTCTTTCATAATTTTAATTCCAGTTTAATTAAAATGGTTTACTATGTAAGATTGAAGTCTATTTCGTTGAACTGTTTCGATATTTTAACACAAGAAATGATTTTTTCTAGAAATGATAGTTCCCTTTTCGGATTATGAGCGTTCCTAGTATGAACCTCGTGGGTCATATGTTTACTATAATAGCCATCCAAGTTGCACAAAAACGAGCACGGTGACCCCCAATTTTTACTGCATTTTTGTAACGCTCATAACATACTTATGAACTGGACCAAGTCTTAGAAAATTCTAAATACTCCTTCTTTTTCAGTGGAATCACCTTAAGCAGTAGTTAGGCTAGTGCTGTTGAAGGAAAGTTCTTTTTCTATGAGACACGCCTGCAGGAAATCATGGCAGTTGTAATTCACCAAAACGAGCCCGAGACTAAGCAAAATTTAATACAACTACGATGATACAAGTTGTAGAAATACAAATTTTGCAGATTTACATTTAGCCTAATGTTATTAGTTTTACATCGAATCCCTATAAATAGAGGTTTGGGGGAAATTGTTGACGACAAACAAGTTTTATCGCCTTACGATTACGCCATTCATTCACAGGACTTCTTTAGTGTAATGCAAATTTAATATTTAACAATTATTCCACGAGCGCGCGTTGGATATGAGTTGGCTATAACGATCTCATATCCAACAAGCGCAAGTGGAATAATTGTTTTATTAAAAACGCCCAAAAGAATTGCAATATTTGAGCTTCCCAGCTGTTTTCGTTGACGCTTATCGGCTACGATATTTGTAGTCAATGGTATATGAGCTTGTAGTATCACCCAACTAGTGGACTAATGTAAATCCTGCATTTTGATTGGCTACGCTGCTAGAGGACTATTAGTAATAGTCATCGAGTAAGGTAAGGTAAGGTCAACTTTATTTAGGCAGGGTGGCCCAATCAGCACTTGGCTGGTATCAAAAGGGGCCCTGAAGAAGCAAAATTCCTGACACTTTCTTTCGTTTTATTCCCAAATAAATATTTCTTCAACTTGCATTTGCTAACTTTATTATTGCTTTTCCTTTCCAACTAGTTGGGTGATACCAAAACAATTAGATCCTTCGCCCTCAAGGGCTTCGCCTCATGGGCTATTGACCCATAGTCCTTGCAGGCTACGGGTCTAATTGTTAAATATACCATTGCCTGTTAACCAATCAAAACTTAATTACGTGGAAAGTACGTAAATTACATTTACAAAAATTAGAAACGCCAAAGCGATATTGAATTAATCAGTACAAAGCCTTGGCTCGTAACCGTACCAAGTCGCTGTTTTCTCTTATTCGAAAAACACACTACTATATGAATAATTATTATATTATTTTTGAAACGTTTATGCAAAGCTGCTTTATTCCACAGGGTTGCATTCCAGTAAAATGGACCGCACCAGAAATTCTGTTTGGAAATATTGCCGAACTCTCAACACAGAGTGATGTGTATGTATTATACGAATAATAGCAGGGTATTGTCACTATGTCATCAAGGCGCAATTTAAATAATAGCAGCCAGCAAATTACAATTTTAAGTATTTTTTAAATACAATTTATTCCCTTTGCAGAAGGCGAAGTGGACACTGATGAATATGGCACTCATACGTACAGTTGTTGATGGCGTCTTTGGAAACTGTATTTGTCTAGAAATGAGTAGCTCCGGTCTAAACAAATTTTATCATGGCTGCGTAGTCTTCGAAACCATTATGCTTACCCGTTCTCAGTGCTTTTAATACCTTTTTTAAGTTTGGTCCAAAGGCCATGACACTAATTTCCATAATTCCTATGCCTTTGAATATCCTAAACATAGATCAGTTTTATGGCTATACATAAACAAAACTCTCATTTTACTACTGTTTATGATTGCCTAGATGCCAAAATTTCGGCCTAAAAATGCTTAAAGACAGTAAAACAAGGTCATACTCCGAGCATCCCAGCCAATCAGACTGTCAGATTCATTTTTTCACTTATGGAAATTACACTTAACCGCATATTTCATTATACATTAACCTGCAGGTGGTCTTACGGAATCGTTCTGTATGAGATATTTACCATTGGTAGGTTATTTTTCATATTTATAATATGTAATTCTCTCATTTCACACTTTTTGCACAGTAGGCGAATTGCAATTATCTGAGAAAGACCTTTCGGACGTATAAGGAACCAGGAATAGGTTGGACCGATTCCGAAGTCCCTATTTCACATAATGCTCAAATACAGATGAAGAGAAGACATTATAAATCTTTTTCAGCCCAAACGGGAAAATTCTGTGACGAATTTTTCAATTCATAATTAAGACAAACACAAATCTATAGTCCCCTTTTAGAACAATAAGTAGGCAACTATAACCTATTTCACACAATATTATTTTACGCAATCTGTAGCCCTGTTTCGGATAAAAGCAGCTAAAACGCAATGCCTTTGACGTAGCACATATACCCTGGCTACATAGCTGAATATTTATGTGAGTAAGCGTCCCCAACAAAACTCTGTACTGATTCCGCAACAGGAGGCATTCCGTATCCTGATTGGTCAGAAGCCACGACAGTTGTGAAAATTAAGGAAGGTTACAAGATGCCGAAGCCACCACATGTCGACAAATCTTTGTACGTACTAATTATGAAATGAAAGCAATGTTATATTGCATGATTCCAATCCGTCCATCAAACGTGTCCTTGAAGAACGTGTACCTACATTTGGAGCCTGATTTCTTACATACTGAAATGTTATAATATGTTTGTTGTTGTTGATTCGTTTATATGAATATATATATATATATATATATATATATATATATATATATATATATATATATATATATATATATATATATATATATATATATATACAAAGTTAAGATGCTTCGAGCCAACAGAGATGTCACTCGCCAGAAGGATCCAAAAGGATTCGCAGTACAAACCTCGAGGAATGAATATATACAGACAGTAAAAAAATCTAAAAAAGTTAAAAATTTGCAGCATTTGCATACACCACACGCTTGCTGCTATTACCCCTGACCAGGCATCACCCAGTGGCATCTGCCGCTGGCGGCGCCAGGAACTGTACTCCCGTTGCTAGCCGCCGAAACTACCATAGTTCCTGGTCAACGGCTGACAAGGGTGATGCCTAGCAGTTGGCAGTTTAAGCCTATGTATGAATTCCTCTATGTATGACTCCCTGGATAGTAAGGTGACGCGTAGGAAAGACTGGTGACGCCCTGGAATAGACTGGTGACGCCCCGGAATAGACTGGTGACGCCCTGGAATAGAATGGTGACACCCTGGAATAGACTGGTGACGCTTTAGGATAGACTGGTGACGCCCTGGAATAGACTGGTGACGCCCTGGAATAGACTGGTGACGCCCTGGAATAGACTGGTAATGCTTTGAAATAGACTGGTGACCCCTGGAATAGACTGGTGACGCCCTGGAATAGACTGGTGATGTCCTGGAATGGACTGGTGACGCTTTGGAATAGACTGGTGACGCTTTGGAATAGACTGGTGACGCTTTGGAATAGACTGGTGACGCCCTGGAATAGACTGGTGACGCCCTGGAATATACTGGTAATGCTTTGAAATAGACTGGTGACCCCTGGAATAGACTGGTGACTCCCTGGAATAGACTGGTGACACCCTGGAATAGACTGGGGAGGCTTTGGAATAGACTGGTGACGCCCTGGAATAGACTGGTGACGCCCTGGAATAGACTGGTGACGCTTTGGAATAGACTGGTGACGCCCTGGGATAGACTGGTGACGCCCTGGAATAGACTGGTGACGCCCTGGAATAGACTGGTGGTGCGTTCTCCCGGGGTGTCCGATTAGGGGGAGAGAATCTAACACCCACCATCGATAATCTTGATGACGACCCGACACTGCCTACGATTACGACTTGCCACTGCGCTAAGAGCTTTAGCAATGCTTGTGGACTGCGAACACATCAATCACAATGGTGTGCCAACCCACAGGAACGCAACCTTCCTAGTGAAGGAAATAATTTGATTGATGGGAACCAGAGCCTGGATTTAAACCGCAGTGCGCAGGGTTCCAAAGGCCGTCATGAGATGGTCATCGAGGAGGTACGCACCATCGACAAAGAAAGAAGATAAGCTACAGCAGCTGGGTTCGCTAAACAGTGTGCTTGGTCGTGCTGGGAAGAGGCAGAACAGAGAAAACTCAGCTGGCCCACCCTTGCCCAGATGGAACCACTTAGGATCAGCTTCCTACTAAGGTCCACATACGACCTCCTTCCTACGCCTACAAACCTCAAATAGTGGGGTGCAACCAAACGCGTGCCACCCTAGAGCATGTATTAACAGCTTGCAATAAGTCACTTCAGAAGTACACCTGGAGGCACAACAGAGTGTTGCGGGTAATAGCCGAAGCCACACAGGCCCAATGCGCCAGCATTAATAAGGCACCAGTTAAGGAGGTAACAAATCAAGGCATCGAGCTCCACATGGAAGGTGAGCAGCCCCAACCAGCCGCTGTGAAGAGAAGTGAAGAGAGCGAAACAGTCGAGGCTACTTAAGGGTTCCCAAGACTGGCAAATGCTGGCTGATCTAGCTAAAGCCCTGCATTTTCCATGTCACATTGTCATCACAACTTTGCGCCCAGACATCGTAATCTGGTCCGACTCCCGTAAATGTGTGCATCTGGTTGAACTAACTGTACCTTGGGAAGGGAACTTTGACTTTGCTAACGAACGCAAGAGAACCCGTTACGAGCCTCTCCGTGCTAGCTGTGAAGATCATGGCTGGGCCTGCAGCGTTATACCCGTTGAAGTCGGTTGCCGTGGCTTCATTGCAAGATCGACGAGGTCCTTCGTGTCAAACATCGGACTCCCAGTTACATCTGCCGCTGGCGGCGCCAGGAACTGTAGTCCCGTTGCTAGCCGCCGAAACTACCATAGTTCCTGGTCAACGGCTGATGAGGGTGATGCCTGGCAGTTGGCAGTTAAAGCCTCTGTATGAATTCCTCATGCGGTACAAAACTCAAGAAAAACAAAACTAATAAGAATTAATGAGCGAATACAATACAAATAAGATTATTGTTGAAAAAGTTACGTAATTCGTCGAGTCAGCTGAAAGTGTAAAGGGACCAGCGTGGAAATTATTCAAAAAAGGCGGTCCCAGGTAAAACTTGTAACAGAATCCCCAAACAAAGCCCTTGAAACCATGCTGCGGCAAAGCACAACAGGCGCCCCGAACAGGCCCCTTAAACAACAATATTGTAATAAATTCCCTGATGGGGGCCCCTGAGAATACCTAACGCTAACAAAGCTAACAAGATCCAAGGTCAGGGCCTTTGAACAATTAAACTAAGATAACCGCCGAATTTTCAAGTTATTTTTACGCTTATTGTAGTTTATTCTTTTTTTCGAGTGGAATTCTTGACGTTTATTGAAGCCAAAAAGTGCCAGAGAGAACAGCTGTGCACTCCAATATGCCTCTTTAGTGATTAAAAGCTTTTCGATGTTACTTGAATTGTTCGCAGTTATCTGCACTTGATCAATACACTGGAAAGAAAAGTCGTTTAAATCATGCGGTGTTCTGTTGAAATGCACCGCTACCTCACTAGTCTTTTTCTTGGTGACCAAAGCAGACTTGTGGTTACGAAATCTAACTCCAAAATCTGTTGTTGTAGAACGAATGTATTGTAAGTTACATTTCTTACACGAAGCCAAATAAATAACGTAGTATTTCGAGCCAAGATAAAACTTGTAAATGCAGCTTTCCAACTGGTATGGCCGTCTTGGTAAACACTTTTTGGTATTTCCAATGTATCGGATGTCGCGACTGACGTTATGTAGCTCTAAATCGAAGCTCTTTGAAAGTCTGTAGATTTCTACATTCTTGAAAGTTCTGTAATTACCCAAATACAGAAAATTACCAGAGTACGATGTCATTAAAACAAGATGTTTCTTTTTAGGTATGATATAATGGTGAGATGCTGGAACGTTAACCCTGAATTCCGTCCCCCGTTTGAAAATCTGCGACAAAGCATGGACTCTTACATTCGTGACACGGTTTGTTATGATTTTAATAATAAGTGACAGAAGTAATCTTGTTTACTACAAAATTGCCCTTTCAAAGACCTTGTAGGTGTGTCATCTTTCTTGCTTCCTTTGAAATATGCCCCCTCTAGAACATCGATTGTTAAATGAATCAACCCTTTGCCAAGATAGTCTGCCAAGACAATCTGTTAATTGGTATTATTTCTTTGCGGATTAAGTCAAGGCCACTTTTCAGTGTCGTTTCCTTTTCGGAAGTGTTATCGATCTGGAGTAAACGTGCACTAAACAGTCTCTCACATAGATAGTTGTTTCTGTGCTATAGCTAGTTTATGATGCAACTCCCCTCCCCTCCCCCACAACTTTTAACAAGGTGTGTTCTCCTCCTCAGAGGCCTCTTTTATTTTTTCGTACTAGCCCAATAAAGTTATGCCAGGAGGTCAAAATGCTTGCAACAGAATTTTTCTTTTTACATTGTTTGCTTTTGAGGCAGGCATGTTAACATACTAAAAGTCAACAAAAATCAACTCATCGGAAATACGTAAAAAATCCAAGTGTTGACGACCGCCATGTTTTTATGCTAATTAGCCATTGTAAACTGTTCCATCAAGACATTTACCACTTTTAGCTACACTCAACATGTAAAAACAAAGAACTCTTAAGTAAAGTATACATTTAAGTTCTATCATGGACCGTTTTACAACAAATATTCAACAAAAAAGTGTTCACATAGTAATTTCTCAACCCTTGCTGTTCAGTATCTGGGCTATTATCTGGGCTATTATCCCTCTCTGAAACATATAGCATCACCTGATCTGGCTTTCGCTACCTTTTTAAGCGATGACGTCATAGAATGACGTCATCGGTCAATGCTGTAAAGCGGAAAAGCGATGGAATTTATGGAATTTTTGGTGTTACGGTGTGAGCGCGATTACTCCCTGAATTGAACCGAAGAGCATTGGGAACTAGGTGGATGGTTTGTGTTCTTGTTGTTGTCGTCGTGCGAGTGGACGGGATCTGTTGTCTGCTGCAATCGACCGATCTTTCTAGAACCGAATAGAATTTGGAACTAACTTCAGGGATAAACGTCAGTAGAAAAGAATTCAAGTAAAACTCAACAAGAAATCACGGCGTAGAACTCAAAGCAAAATACTCCCGGGCAGTTGGAAAGGACCGATTCTATATATAAACGAAAGACACAAATTATATTTGATGTGTTTTATTAACAGTAAGGTGAAGTCATAAGGTATCGACTGCGTTCCCGACGTCCTCTGTATCGCTATCTGGATCTGTCAGAACTGGTGAATTGAAACAAGCACCTACACAGCAGTCGCCACAGGCAGGTGAACAGTCACGTCCGTGCTTTCTGCAACTGCAGCAAGCTGTGTTACAGTCAACCTTCCAGTTTCATCTGACAACTCGGAGGAAAGTTTCCGGAGCAGGTGGTTTGTCGGTCATTACGGGCATTAGAGTACCATCTGTTTCTTTATATCGCCAGTCACACGTTGAACTTCTGGATTTCCAAGTTAAAGTTGCACCTGGTAGTACACGCGAATTAAATTTCACTGCAGACAACTTCGGAGGCAAGGACTTTACTTCAACTGCGGTTGTACTTTCAGCTGTCTTTTTGTAAAATCGTTGACATCGCAAAGCCTCCAAACTGTCGCTCACCTTGCCGTCATACCTCTACCAATGCGCGTTCTGCTTTCATAACGTCTTCTTTCAACGAATTGGCATTATAAGTAAAGTACTTTGGCATGCTGATACAACTGTGATTTATTCTTAAGACCGACGGCCTTTCAAGTACCAAATAAGCATGACCTGGTATCGTATCCCAGTAACGTGTGTAGAAATACAACTGGAAGATATCTGCAGAGGTTTGACCCGAGCACAAAACAGGTAGCCTGGATGTCCCAAACCTTGCCTTGCGCGAGCCCTTATTTCGGCTCTGGTTTGCAGTTTTGCAGTTTTTTTATCGGTGGCAGAATAAAATTAAAATGTCTGTGTCATCTGCGATGACGACGGTGTCTCTGGTGCTGTGTAGCAGCTACAGAAACCGCAGACTGAACTATCAAGACATCAGCATCGCCTGCAGCATGAATGCTGTCACAAACCGCCTCCTTTAACTTCTCACTCACTATGTTGTTCAAACAATGTTTGTCTTTCTTTACAGTGAGTGTGCTCAGAAGATCACAGTGTACAGCTACAGCATTGGTTGATCCTCTTCTCAAGTGCGCTGCGTCTTTAACTGAGGGCCCATCGCAATAACCGTCAAATACAGCAATACACCTGCGATATCGTTGAGCAACATAATGCACATAGCAGCTGCAGATGTCACAAAAGGTTGTACCGTGTTTCCCGCAAAGGATATGATGAAGCAGTGCTCCTCCGCCAAGAACATAGAGTGGTTGGCTAGGTTATGACATTTGTTCAAGTTTGACCTCATTCTATAAGGCGTCAGCAAAACAGGGTTGCTGCAAATATCGTACTTGATCAGGTCTTGTAAGTCCGTAAATTCATTTGTGGCAACAATGAGCAATCGCTGAAAGAGCAACTGTGGATCAATCCGCACATGATCCTTTTTTGCCACAGCAGCCGCCTTCGATCCAATGGTGGTAATGGTGGTAATAATGCTATAATTATACCTTTACATTGTACTTTGCAGTTGTAATATCAAAGTGCCCTGTAGTGCTAAAAAAAAAAATAAAGCTGAGTAATAGTAATAATAGCTATAGTAATATTTCGTTGCGAAAGTCCTCGTGAGCAAACTACAGCATTAATTCGCCCTTTAAAAACACTGAACTAAAAAAGTTAGGCGATTAATGGATTTTAAAAACAAATTTGGTAAGACGTATCCGTGATAAGGCTAATTTGCATAAAAACATGGCGTAAGGGCAAAATGACAGAGGTAAAAAACTTGCATTTTTTCGTATTTCGCCTGGGTTGATTTTTATTGACTTTTAATACGTATCAAGAAAAGCGGACTACTAAGTGATTAGTTCAGGAGTGATTTTGACCTTGTATGGTCAACTGTTGACAATGGCGGCAAGAGCCTCAAAATGCCCTGGGGAGCTTTTTGAATTTTCCGATTAACATGCGAGCGGGAAATTCAAATCATCGGAAAGACTGAACTTAAGACAAATTTTCCCCAGGGGAGGTGGCAGTGGAAGATTTTTCCGTTGCAAGTGGCTACCGTGGGATGCCTGGTAGAGACCATGATTGCTCTCATTAACGGTTGATCGACAATGTTTGATTAGTTGTTGCTTGAAACTGAAGCAGAACCAAATTTTAGAACATTCAAAGTTCGCCCCATAAACAGCTCAAGATCTTAGTTTGTAACTAAAAGCTCCTCCAAAATAAAAAACTCTTCCTGCAATTTATTTATGCGTTCTTATTAGCGGCTTGTTTTACTTGCGCGTTGCGCGCGCTCTGCGAAATTCGGGAACAGTTTATATTCAACTTAGATTATTTAACAATTATTCACCGAAGTGGAGGTGAACCGCCGCGGTTAATATCCACCGCTTTCACGAACACTGAGGTGAATATTTGTTTTCAGTATATACCACCTAAGCTGAATAATTAGCGCACCAAAACATTACTTTCGGTGCCCAAAGCGACAGGTGAAGCCATTTTGTTTCTCTTCGACTGCTCGGAGGTGAATAATACTTTGCTAATCACCTCCGAGTTAACGAATCAGCGCGCGCGGAAACCACTATTTACTTGTGTGGTATGTACTTAAAGTCGGATATTTTCAAGTATGAGAAGGAAAAAGTCTCAGAGCACGCGCGAGGCGAACAGTTCTTTTGGAAACAGCAAAAAGTTGGTGATGTTAACTGTTGTTGGTATTCTTTTAAAACTTTGAATAGATTTAAATGAACGTGTATTCACGCACACTTAAAATGATTTTTATTCTTTTTAGAAAAAAAGTCACACCTTTGACAAACCAAATATAAAGACAACGCGCGCGCTCTACGAAGACTAAAAAAATTCTGTAATCGGTTTCTTTAAGCCCCAACAAAAAAAAAAGGCCGTAAAGGGATATCAAGTTTAACAAAACTTATATTAAGCTTATCAAGGTATTTGCGATTTCCTTTCCGGTTTTTTCTCTCTTCTCGCTATACAGACTATTCAACCACGAATCCGCCGCGAGCACTTTTAAAAGAAACAGACGACTTTGTTACGTGTCACGCGCAAACACGCGCGCTACAAAAAACCGCTTATGAAACAGCAAATAGTGCACGCGTGCTATGAAAACTTCCTTTGAAACTGCAAATAGTTTACAAACTCCTCCTACCATTGTTTTAAGAACTTGGTCTGCAATTATAAGCTAAATAAACTCCTCCCTTAATTTGTTTATGCATGCTTATTAGCCGCTTTGTAAAGATTCTAATTAAGCATGTGTTTTATTCATTCTTTAAGGGCCCTAAAAAGTTTTTAAAACCGCTTTCAAATTTTGCGTGTGTGTTGCGTGCGTTCTGTGAGAAACCTTAGGAAGAGGTTTATTCACATAAAATGCTATTGGTTTGGCTTACATTTTTACGTGTTGTGAGCATGAACGCGCGCCACGAAAAAAAAACTTTGAATAGATTTTTAGACATTTATTCACAAGCAAAATCTATCTTTTTAAAGCGAAAAAGTCACACCTCCTTTATCAAGTATCCCGAAAAAAAAAAATAATAATGAAAACATAAATGCGTGCGCCCTTCGAAAACCAGTAAAAATACTGGCTTTAATTGGTTTCTTTTAATGTGTTTATATATCTATAAAACAGATAAAGGGTACAGCGGAGAGAGATAGAGTAACAATCCAGATTGTTTCTTGCGATCAAAAGCAATCTAAAATCATTCAAATGAATAGCAACAATAGCGCTGCTTTACAAAACTTGGAGTTATTTACACTCCATTGACTACGAGTTGGTTTGGTTAACATAACAATAGTGATTCGGTTAAATAGGCATTGAGGCAGTGATATAAAAGACCTTCTAAAAAACTCAAATGATAAATCCAGCTTCACTTCTGCTAGGAGAATGTTCTCCAAGTTTAAAGTAGAAACTCCGCCGAACGCGTATCAGTACCAATTACCAATTGTGGAAGTGTATGAAGCTGAAATTAGGAAACTTCGTTGCGAAAACGAATTTTTAAAAGTTCACGTCGTTCAGCTGAACGAGGCTCTGGCCCAGCTGCGACTACAGCAAGCGGAAAAAACGCCATTCAGATCGACGGGAAAAGAGTTTTTCCAGTTCCCTAGCTGAAATGAAGGGAGGAAAAAAATTAGGTTCACAGTGAATGACAAACGGAACCAAAAAAATTCGCAATATATACTCACCTTCGAGAGTTGAGCCGGCAAACTTTTTTACAGCACTATTGCAATCCTCTTCTCTAACCCAGCTATCAGCTCCGCTTCCGTAGCCTTTCCATCTCAGCAGATATTCCTTCTGCCCGTTGACAGTTCGCACGTTCAAAACTTTCGAAACGCTGTAATACTTAGGCATCGTTTAGCACAGAGATGTAACTTCCACGAAGGTTAGTTAGAAATGATGATCGAATCACTAATGCATGTTGATTAATAAAATTACTGAATTGACTCTAATTGGCAGAGTTGGCGGTATTGTTTTATGTAAGTTTATTTAAGTTTACTGACGCGTATCTACGATGTTACCCGCATGAAAGTGTGAGCACAGTGCAAAACTGAAAAAAGTTGTTTTTTAACGGAATGGTCGTAAGAATTCGTTAAAAACTGTGAAAATAGCTGGAGATTTGAGAACCTCTTATTTTTCGCACAGCTCGGTCCAAAGGAGTACACTGTTTGTCGTTTAATCAAAGGCGCGGCAAGCTTCGAAGGTGTGACTTTTTTTCTGCCGCTCTCGATTGTAAAAGAACAAAAACGCTTATGCTCGCGAGACTTGACCGCGACTAAGCTTTGAAAGCTCTGAGAAAGCTTTCATTAAGCCCAGTTCGTGTTAAGCAAAAAATGTTAGGGATTGTTTTTAAGACTCTGACAGACTACACTGTTTCTTCGTTTAATCAAGCGCGCGGCAACAAACGCAGGTGTGATTTTTTTTTTATTTCCATTTGTTTATATGAGACATCACAACTTCCTTTCCTGCCGCGCGCTTGATTAAACGAAAAACAGAAACGTGAATTCCTTCTCTCTCGGAAAACTTGTTTTGAGCCGATCATGCAAAACCAAAATTATTCGTAACTGGTTTAAAAGAGTGACAGTTCAAGAGGTAGAGATTTATCCACAATTACAGCGTGCTCGGCTAAAAGGACCTAAAAGGGAAAAAGCGGGAATCGTGAACAGCGATCAGTTACAATATTTGCTAGAACAGCCGTCAGAGCAAACCTTTTTTTTAACTGTTCTTCAGAAGGCTTTCGATTAAGCCGAACACCATGTTAAGTATGGACTAAATCTAAATTCAGTAAGTGTTATAAATTCAAACAGTCGACCCATGCGCACTACAAACGCCAATCTTTCCCTAGAGTACCCCAGTGGCAATTTATCTTTCGGGTGCAAATTTACGAAGCCCACTCCCCAGAATATAGCTAAATTGTCATGCCGATAACTTTCCGATCGCTCATGAGGTTCTCGTTAAGCGTCGGCAAAAGTCCCTCTGCGCTACCAATAACAAAAGGACTATTGTGTAATACTTAATGTCCGATGTTGGGCCGGAACAATAGACCATTTCTTGATACGATGTTTATCTGGAGTCCTTAACGAAAACGTTCCTGAAAATATAAATTCTGTTGCAGGCATTTTGACCTTCCGGTACCAAATCGCATTAACTTTCCTGGACTATACGGGCTGGGAAATGGGAAGGTTAAAAGTAAGCGCGCGGAGCCTGGGGAGAGGGGAACTAATGCACGTGGGCGTCCTCCGCGCTCCCCTATTTTTCTTTTTTTGTATTTTTCGCCATTTCCCTCTCCACCGAATGAACCTCTGCGGAGGAGAGAGACGGAACTCCACCTCAGAGGCCTTGAGAGGAATGAAAGGCTTAGCAGAGCACCTCCACAGCGTACAAACCTCTTCCCTTCAAGCAAGAAAATCTCACCCTCACCTCGCCGTCCCCTTTTGCATGAGCCCCTTTGGAGCCACCACCGTTACTTACATATTAATTACTTATACGTTCATTTCAGACATACCTAGAACTGATCAACATGGATGAGTACGATTCAAGTAAGTATGCAAAGGTGGAAGACCTAGGAGGTGAAGACAATAACGAACAACCGCTTGTTGCTTTGTCAAGCAGAAAGAAATCAGGAGCAAGAAGATGGGCAAGTGTACGCCAATAGAAATAGTGCATCAAGTGAGAGCACCAACTGTGAAGGAACACTTTTCACAATTGTTCAGTATGCCGTTAATGCAAAGTTAAAGAAAACCTTCGAAATTAAATAGCTCGTCTTGTAGGTTTATTTAATAGAGATTTAAACTGGTTTTAAGTACATTAACATTTTTTCTTAAATAAGAGGATAGATAGCAATAAAAGATTCTGGGGTCACGGCTTCCCGCTTTGAAGAAAAGAAGTCAAGGCCGAAGGACCCGCTAATAAAGAGGCCATGCTAACGAGGGAGCCCTACTAGTATGGTGGCCCAAAGCATGAGATTGCCAAGGCAATATAACACGGTAAACGTCCTATTGGCGTGGCCCAACGAATGAGACGCTCGTATTAATAACGTTGTCTTGCTAGTGAAGTGATTATGCTAAGGAGCTGGATTTGCTAATGCAGTGGTCAAGCTGAAGTGAAGAGGTGGCCGTCCAAAGTAGGTGGCCCTAATGACGTGTTCGTGGTTATATAATAGTGAGATAGCCTACTAATGAGGTAGCCGTTCTAATAAGGTGGCCATACACGTATAGTGGCCGTGGTAACGAGGTGGCCCTGGTAAAAAGGTGGCCGTGCTATTAAGGTGGCTCTACCAATGAACTTGTTATGCTGACGGGGTAGCCATCCTAATGAAGTGGTCATAGTGATCTTGTTGCCAAGTGGTAGTGAAGCAGCTGTGTTAACAAAGTAGCTTTGCTAAAGCAGTGTCCGTCCCAGTGAGGTCGTCATATTAATAGGTTGTCCGTGCTTATGGGTGGCGTTATTGGGAAGGGGACACAATTAGGAAGAAGTACTATTGAGGTGGTCAAATTAACAGACTGTACTAATACGGTGGCCCTATTAATGAGGTTGTACTAGTGGCCGAGTCAGGTCGCTGACCTATGAGATGGCGATATTAATAAACTTTCTGACACGGTTGTACTAAGGAGGTGGCCGCCCTAATGCGGTAGCTTTGCTAATAGTAATGGGATACGTAACGGAATGGTTTGGTAATGAACAACTGTGCTGATTAAGTGATCCTACAAATGAAATGGTTTTCTAAAGAGTGTTCCTACTTATGTAGTGGCTCTACTTATGAGGTGGCCACCCTTTCGAGGTGTCTATATATATATATATAAGTGAATGTAAGGTGAGACTATGGTTAGTGAGACTCCAGATCGAGCAGTAGGGGCTCGAGCCAATGACGGTCACATTCAGTGCGCTGTGTTCTTGGCAAGGCACTTTACTCTCACAGTAACTCCTACAATCAGGAGAACGAATGAGCGTCAGGCAATTGTTACAATAGACTAACCTGGCATAACTGGAGACTAGTTTGTGATGGACTAGCAATTCAACTAGGGAGAGAAGGCAAGCTTTCAGTCGTGTCACGCAACGTCGGGACACTGGGTTAAACTCTGAAACTGATGATCCATTTGGCCTGTCCGCTCCCTAAGAATGGAACAGGCTCTTTCTCTAGTTATGCGGGTCCCGATCGACTGTAACGTCTATACCGTAGAGGAAGTGCTGTTAACTCTCGGACATGCAAGGCGGAGTGGAGGCCACCCCTCCCTTGCTAGAGGTTCTTTTTTCGTAATTTTGAAAAGGGATTTTAATCTATTGTTCTGAAACTTTCAGTAGCTGCTCATTCATCGATCCCTTACGGAAATTTTGATATGTTGACTGTGTCCATGATTTTAGACGTTACCATGGAAACGTAATAATTACATGCAGGTATGACCAAAAATCGCAATTTTTGACATAATTTAATTTTTCCCGTTTTCAACAAAATTGTGCGATTCGTTTATTTTTACATTCTATTAGCATTTCGGCCTGATTTTCTATCAATTTCAGTTATTTTGTGACTTTCTTAGAAAATGGTGTCACCCAAGACGGTGGCTCTAATGACGTCACAAGACGTCATATGACGTCCCATCCGACAAAATCATGTCATCTTGTTGAGAAAACTAAGGGCTTTCTATTCAATGCAAATTAATTTCGCTGTGTATTAATAGAAAGAAACTTCTAGAGGGGACGGTCCATAACCCCACCACCACCCCTACCACCCCCACCATCCCCATTTGTACCACTGTGGAGGTGGGGTGGGGGTATGAATGTGCTTGTATGTCCGAGGGTTAATCTAAAGGCGAGATAGCGTAAATTGAAAGAATATATATAGTTTCATTTCTGGTGATGTAGTCAATTAGGTTTACAAAATTATGTAACTTGGCAAAACAATCACAGCGAACATCATCAATTTAGTACCGCTTGATGGTATGAGTAATATTATGTAATCATCATTTTATTACGAGGTCACATTTTCGCCACTGATATTATTGTCGATTATCAAGTTAAATTTTCATTTAATTAACTTAGAATTAGGCAAAAGTAAGATAAATCATTTACAGAGTGTTGGTTAAAGCGACAATAGATATTTTTACATTTTGTTGACGCATGAAACTCGTTTTTAAGCAAATTTAGACCCTTTGAACACGTGGCTGACTTACTGACTTATATTTCCTAAGTCTCCTCTGGGAGAATAGCGCCATTTGAATATCTGGGTACATGGGTTTAAATAATGCATATGTGATTGTTTTTCTGCTCAATATCAGTAACTCACAAACAATATTCAACTTTTGTAGAACACTCTGTAAGAAGTAAAAATAAATGTTAGAAAATGTATCTTTGGTATATTTTTATCAAATCCCGTCGACGGTATACTCGCATTTTTCTAACAGACTTACCTTTGACGTAATGAATATATGAAAGACGTATATGAACTGCGGACAAATGATGAAGTTAATGAAATGATCCTCGCAGTGTGAAAGCAATAGCTTTGCTAATATTTTCAATCCCAGTAAAATATACTATATTCCTTTTACCTTTCACCATCCGCTAACAAGAAAACAAGGCACTGTATCCCCGCAGAAGATCAAAGGTCTCTTCGAGCCTACAACTATTTTCCATGAAGTATAAGCAGCGAACATGTTAGTCACTACAAGGGTGGAAAAAAATAACATTATTCATATTTCTCAAATTAGGTCGTACCGTCATGGAATCCCCGACAGAAAGTCTCTCCAGCATATTCACTCCCTTTCTTGACAGCGACACCCTCAACGTAGCGCATATATTCATTATTTTATCAGTGAACCTCTCGTAAGTTTTGTATATCTTATCAGCCAATCATATACTTCTATGTGTATTCAAATTCTTAGAGCCATCATGTTAGTATCACTCCTACTGTGGCCCTGTAGGGGTGCTTACCATTTAGCCAGAAAATCCGGAGATTTCGGTTAAAAGTCAAATGGAACAGTAATTGTCCGGAAAATCCGTTCGGAAATTGTGCACTACCTCCAGAGGTACTCCTCTTTTTCCGTTCGGAACGGAACGTCGGAAATGTCCTTACCATTTGCACAATTTCCCAGATCCAGGCTCTCATCAACGGAAAACAATAACAGGAAATCGAATTTCAGTTGGTTTGCTGATTTTGGGAAATCCCTTACCATTATTCAATGTTCATCCCAACCGGTTCCTTTTGACAAATGGTAAGCACCCCAGTACTGATAGTGGAAATATTGGCCATTAAAAAGCCTGCCTATCTTAATTTTCGTCGTACTAGCCTTGCAATTTAATTTGTTTGTCTCAAATACTGTTATTAGCTCTTATTAACCGAGCAGGAGGTCTGTATGGGAGAATCTTGACCGAGGTCGTGAGTATAGACCGAACGCAGTGAGGTCTGTACTCACGACCGAGGTCAAGATTCTCCCATACAGACCGACTAAGCTCGGTTAATAAGATGTTTATTATATGGCTAAACTAGAAAACTTTTCAGCTTTAAAATTCGCTTCGGTTCGCCGTAATCGCTGACATTTTGTTAGTGAACGACGATCACGGAAAAATAGAACAAGAGAAGGTCGATATCATCGACAGGTATGTTTTCGACTTCTCCAGCCTCTTTAATCGACTAATAAAATATTCTTACCGGTATTTTAGTCGCTTTTAAGTGTTTTTAACTTCTGACCTTGCAATTACCTCGCAAATTCGTTTCTAGCTGGTGTTTTGATTTCGTGCCTGTGAACTGAACGAAAATTTGCCAAAGTTTGCTCGTTCTTGTTAATTTCTTTCGCGTCAAGCTTTTGGTCTTTCCATTTATTACTTCTTAGGAGAAACAAGTCAAGGTTTTTGCATCTTTGTTTGTAAACTTCTCAACGTAAGTGCAACCGGTCCAGATGCCGGTCTAGATGGGAAAATCTAGACCGCGGTCAATATCCATTATAGCCAATCAAATTCGCGAATTTGGTAGTTCCCAGTCCTTGTGAGACGCCCATATAATAACACTCGATAATATCCGCATTTGCGTCTATTTGCAGCCGAGCATGTACATGTACACGTGAGACAAAGAATGCGTGTATACTAGCAAGATTAACTGCAAGGCATTGCGGAATGGTGTCTCTGTCTAACAGAGTTTGCGTGACAGCTTCTTAGCATTGCGTAACGCCAACTACGTTATTGCTTGTCACGCGAAAATAAACAGAGAACAAGCAGAGTTCTTTGTCTGAGAACTATGTTGTTTCAGTTGAAGCTGGCTAATAATGTTATTTTTTGTGTGTTTTGTTTGTTTTTTATTGTGTTTTTGTTTGCGTTTGTATTTCTTTCTTTCTTTTTTCAGTTTCGCCATAAAAATCTTTAACGCTGTAGCCAGGTTGCAGTCGCCTGAAGCAGTAATTTGCAAAAGACAAGGGCCGACATAACTTCAAGATGAAAACCCAAAATGACTACTGAACGAAGTAACGCGCTCTATTTCCGTCCAAAAAATAAATACCCATCTACCTGAGAGTTATGTATATTTTATAACTGTCAAATTGACTTTCGCGTGCAGGAGAATATTTTATGACAGATAAAAGAAAATTGCTTTCACCATCTTTGGTTGCTGTATCTTTCATTTTATCTTTAAAATCATTAAAACGTCATTTTGACAGGAAAATTAACAAATGTTTCTAATAATAATAATACTAAGATATTGAAGAATGTGATGTTTTATATATTTAAAACAAAGTAAACTGAAATAAAAAAAAACTTAAGATGAATACAGCATGTTATGCATGTGTTAAAAATTCATGAAGTCAAGCTTAACAGTCAGCTGTAAAGAAGGACTCATTCTTTCAAATTGCGATTGGAAGTTCTCTTTATCCATCGCAAAAAGCCAACTACTACACACTTCTACAATGTCCTCATCAAACTAATATACCAAACAGCAGTTTTCTGGGCGATTATCTTATACTTTTCAGAATAAAGTTTGGTTAAAGTGAGCTTTAATTATGCTATAAAAAAATGAAATATTCAACAGTTTTGGAAATAAGCGTGTTCTGAGTTTAGCCCTTCACGATCATTATAAAAATTGTCCGAAAGTGTGTATATCGTGTAGATAAAGGCAACGGAGGCTTCAATCACGCCACTATCACGGATCAGACTTCCTACAAGTCAGTCGTTTTAATCATTTCTCATGGCCAATTCAAGCGTTTTATACTCTCTGTTCGGTTCATCGGATAAGCACGAGGGTTTTGATTAGGGTAGAAGAAACCAGCTGCTTTGAAAGCACGTGACGTACATACAAATAAATGTGACTTCTTGACTAAGACTGTCGATACCGGACAAATTGGACGGCTCGCGAAAATCATACCTCAGCATCTGTCTATGAACAACACAAGGAATATACTTTGCTGTTATGCGACTTTTTTTTCTAAGATTTTCAAATTCTTTAGGCAATCATTTTTTTCCTAGACTGTACAGCAATTAGGTTAAGTGAGAAAAGGTTTGCATAATATGATGCATGTTCAAAAAACGTATTTAATTAGTTTTCTCGATATTTAGTATTCTATACATGATATTTATATGCGTATACAAACCGCTCCCAGCTTAAACACCAGTGAGCAGCCTAGCTTAACCGCAGATCTAGCACATTCTATACCCACTAGTCTGTCTACGAAATGAGTTGTTCTTCTTGGTAACAAATTTAAGATGACTGCTCTGCCGGTACGAGTCTTCGCTGTCTTGGCGTGCGCTGTTATTCTTCCATCAGTTCCGTGTGTCTTTTCTTCGAAAGCAGGTAAGCAAACAAACGGCTTCAAAGTTGCTGGCTTCGCGGTACGCGGTACGCAGAGAGTAATGAATGCTAGACTGGAAGTTATCTTTGTACGTGGCTACGCGGTACGCGGAACGCGAAAGTAATCAATGCAAGGCTGGAAGTTATCTTGATACAGCCATTTGTTTTCGCGCCGGACTCGTTGATAAGTGTTCTTTAAAAGCGGGCGCCATGCTTTTCGCCTACTTTTTGCTTTTTGTGTCACGTTTTTAGAACGAGAAATTTTATGCAGCTTTTTCTCACCGCGTACCGCGTAGCCAGCATTACGGCAACATTACGGCACCATTTTGAAATTATTTGTCATTTAAATTATAATTATTAGTTTCTGCTTACTGCAGCTACATTGAATTTATTTCGAGTGGCAGGGTATTCTGCAGTTAAGCCTAAACGACTACTGGATGAGGTTTTTGTGATATCCCAGTCAAGGTCGAGGTAAGTGCTATCGGCCTCAGCTTTCGGCTTCGGCTGATAACACTAACTGAGGCCTTGATCATTCCGGATATCATAAAAACCTCATCCAATAATTGTTTTGGGGGAAATAACGACAAACGCACTGGTGAAGAAGCGAATCGACGAGTCAGTGTCGTATTTTAATCTTCGCTGTGTGCATTGCCTTTGGAATTGCGTGTACAACTCACAGATTATTTTCTAATCTGCTAGCAGATTAGTGAATAATCAGTAGGTTGCTCTGATTCCCAGGATTCACTGTAGGCTCTCAGTCAATGAAAAGACAGATAGTGAGCAAAATATAAAATAATAATGCAAATTGCTTTAGGTTCCTTGGCAGATGGTGACTGGTAGCTGTTGCTAGAGTAATATTTATTAGTTCAGGACCCCGTTGATTACAGTATAGGGTCTCGATGGGGTGGTGGTGTTACGATAAACGGCTAATATTTTGGACTTTTTACGGCTAACGCTTAATTTGTTTTCCGTTACGGTTAACATACGTGTTAAAAATTAATTTCCATTGTTTTAAAAAGTTAAAGTCAATTTTTAATGTTGTAAGTATATTTAAGGTCTTACGACCATTAGGCTCGGAGGCCTAATAGATATTAGATATAGAAAACTGCTATAGTAAATTATATTTTCCAGCATTGCGTATTTCCAGCCAGAGCGATTTCCCTCGTTCTATTGACGCACAGCAAAATTTATCTACATTGAGTGGACAATGTTTGTTGATTTTTTTGCCTGTGATCATACTGGATGTTATTAGATCCGCCAAAAAGGATCGGCCATCTTGCAGTTTCACTCTACCCTTAGAAAGTCAGAAAAAGGCTTCGGCAAGGGTCCTCCACTGCTGCTGATCCTCTGCCTGTCGTCTAGCTGTTTCAAGGGTGAGGCCACACTCCTTCAGCTCACTTACTATTGTCCTTCGCCAGGTCATCTTAGGCCTGCCTCTTCTGCGCCTCCCTTGGGGCGTCCATCTCAGTGCAACTCTTGGCAGTGAGTCCGTTTCCATCCGTAGGACATGTCCCAGCCATCTCCACCTTTTCTTTTTTACAACAATACAAAGTGGTTCCAGATTACAGGATGCCAGTAGATCTTTGTTGCTGATCCTGTTTGGCCAAAAGATACGCTTGAGGCGTCGAAGACATTTTGTCTGAAAGATGTCAAGTTTCCTGGAAATTTCCTTGATCACCTTCCAACATTCACTTCCATACAATAAGACAGCCAGCACATAGCTTTTGAAAATTCTGATCTTAGTTATCAAATTAGCTTAGTTGATTTCCACACTGGAATAAGAATCCCAAAGGCCTATTTTACCTTGGATAGCCTAGCCAACACATCTTTTCCACTGTCGCCATCTGCAGAGACTTTGCTTCCCAGGTAAGTGAACTCGTCCACTTTTTCCAATTGTTGGTTATTGACAGTGACCGATTGGTTGTTTGTGGTGTTCAAACTCATCAGCTTTTTTTCCCAGCATTCACTTTTAGCCAATCTGGCTTGCAAATGAGGTTAGTCGGTTCAACCTCTCTTGGATGTCATCATGGCGACTAGCTGGATAGCAGGGTAATGTCATCCGCGAAATCCAGATCTTCAAGTACTGAGTGGAGTGTCCACTGGATCCCTCTCTTCCTGTCAGCTGTTGTTACTCTTCATGAACCACTCCACGGTCAGAAGGAAGGGGAAGGAATAGTTATGCAGCTCTCGTAAGCTTGTAATTCTACTGGTAGTGTGCAGCTGCTATTGTTTTGGGGGCTAGGGGCATTGTTCTTGTTGTTTGTTCTATTGTTCTCTCAGCCACTCATGTGAGACCTTACGAGAGCTGCATGGCGACCCAGGGGAAGGGGGGATAACATGCACCCTTGTTTGACTCCTGTCTGGACTCTAAAGCTGTCTGTCAGATGTTGTCCACAGGCCACTCTACACAAGGAATCTTGATACAGCATCCTGACGATGTTGACGATTTTCTCTGGAAGGCCATAACCTCTAAGGATTACCAGTGTCAGAAGCTTTCTTAAAGTCAACATATAGGACGTAAGGGTTGTTGTTCTATTCTGTGGACTGCTCAAGGACTTGTCTGAGAACAAAGATATGATCTGTACATGATGTCCTCTTCCTGAAGCCAGCCTGTTCATTTCTGGTATTCTTGTCCACAGCCTCAGAAATCCTATTGAGCAGCGTACCGCAGAATACTTTGTTTGATAGAGAGAGAAGTGTAATACCCGTCCAGTTCCCGCAGTTGATAACGAGGCCTGTTTTCCAGTCTTCTGGTGGTTGTTCAGTTTCCCAGATATTCTGTAATATCTGACACAGATGTGTAGCAGTGTCATCACCACCAGCCTTCAACATTTCTGCGCATACCTCGTCCTCCCTTAATTTAATGAAAAGCCATGAACTGACTTAGCATCAATAGTTGTAATTTTTAAGTAATCAGCTGACAACATTTTTATACGTAAAATTTCCAGGTATGATGACATTTAAAGAACAGTGTCTTTATTGGTACAACTACTTTCGGACGCTTCACCAGGTAAATGCAAATTGCAGCAAATAAAAGACAAAAAATGCACAGGTTACATATATTTTATATATTCGTTCGTTCGTTCATTCATTCATTCATTCATTCATTCATTCAATCAATCATTCATTCATTCATTCATTCATTCATTCATTCATTCATTCATTCATTCATTCATTCATTCATTCATTCATTCATTCATTCATTCATTCATTCATTCATTCGTTCGTTCCTTCATTCGTTCCTTCGTTCTTCGTTCGTTCGTTCGTTCGTTCGTTCGTTCGTTCGTTCGTTCGTTCATTCATTCAGTTATTCATTCGTCAATCAATCCGTCCGTCCATCCATATCTGTATTTGTAATCGCAAACAAGACAACCTCAGATTTAGAAAGGTAGTCTCTAACTTTTTTAACCGTACCGTAATCAACAAAGAAATGTTTAAAGCCGTTAATTTAACAAAACTTGCTTTTTTGCAAATTCTTTCGGAATGGTTGGCAAGATTTTTTTTTTGTTCATTAAATAGCCCGGTCTTTCAGGAACAAAAAAATTGACTAGGAATACATTTATTATATTTTTTCTTTTGCATTTATATTCCATTAAATGAAGTCAATAATAAACGAAAGGTGCTTTGCTGTAAACTATTTTTCACAATGGCTTCCAAGCCTTATCATTCAAAATTCCGGTTTTTAAACAACAAAAACTTATCTTTACCACATGGTGGCAGTGGAGGTGGTGGTTGCGGTGATGGAGGAGACAGAAGGCGGCGGTGGAGGAAACAGAATTTTGTGAATGTTCTTAGTTAGGATTTAGTTTTTAAGCGTAAATGATGACGTTTTTATTATTAAGTTCACTGAAGCGCGTCGAATTTGTTCGAAAACAATAATGTCTGCAGTAAATAATTTATGCGATAAGAAGCTTGCATGACTAAAAGACTGAATAGTTCAGTGATTTCGAATAAAATGAAAAATGACCAGTACTGATTGCGCAATACTATTTCCATAAGGTAAGCGAAGCCTGTCAAACCCGTTAGACCAGCCAAGATAAAAACAGAACATGGCCTAGCTTATACACCCGTCAAACCGGTTATACTTAATGAAAATTACAGCAGGCTAATGAGATTCCTCCACACTGTGACGTCATCGACGTTAATGTATTCCTCCGCACGCTAATAAGATTCTTCCGTAGCAAAACGGAGTAAAAGGTTCCTACTATACTACTCTGGACTCTTAATGAACCACACCAGGCACAAAAAAAGTAGTTTTGGTTTTGGTGATACAGAGAAACTTTCCACCAAATTTTCGATTGAAAGGTCTAGTATTCGAGCTGTACGATTTATTTAATTTTTCAATTTCATTTATTTTATATTTCGTTTGTGCAATTATTGCAGACACTTAGTATGGTCCCTAAAATAGAGTCTTACATTTGACAAGGAAACTACGAGCCCGAGTTTTCTATGGGCGAGTAGTCTAATTTTTGTAGTAGAAACTCTACCGGATTACAGTCCAAACCCTTTATAGGGTACTCTATTAGCGGACACGGGCACTAAGAATTATTTCGATAATTTCTATTGTTAAAAACCATTATAAAGCGGATGCCTGACTGAATGTACAGGTTTAGTTTATGTCCTTAAAAGCTTCAGTTGAATAGTGCTGAGTTCATACATTTTGCTGTCAATAAACTGTCCATTAGGCCGATATCCGTATGATTGCCGCGCCATTGACGGTGAAAGTTCGCTAATTCTCGCTCAAAGTTCACTGAGCACACGCGTTCTCAGTTTGGCAAATTTTGGAATAAAGTCCAGCCGGAAAGCGCTACAAATGTCTTTTCCAGGTCCTCTTTCAATTAATCTTTCTTACAGCTCCTCTTTAAATCAATAGATCCACTTCATAAAATGGTTATTCAAAACCAGAAACAATCCTCGATCAGTTTATTACAACTTTTAGAAATAATCGACACAAACACTGAAAGAATCAATTTAGTAGTTGGATTGTTGGAACGAACGTGAACTTAGAATACTTTATACAGTAATGAGAAGCCCCTGAATGGTTAGACCACTCTATTAAGGGAACATTCGGGAATGTCCCGAGAGGGTATGCGCTTAATAGAGGTTTCATTGTATTTATTTACTGTTTTTCTTTTGGCGGAGAGGTTTTTGCCCAACAGATAGTCTATACTACGAGGGTCTCAGTGGGGTAAACTGTCAGACGTCAAACGCGCGACAAAAAGTGTAATTTTTATCGTTAACCGTCAAAAAAGCAGTTATTACTACTGTCAAAATGGTTTCAAAGTCTTTCTTATCGCATGATTTCAGCAGCTCATGTGAGACCTTTGGCTTCGACAGGGAATCGTTTAACAGTTAAACCAGTTTCCATGCTTCCAAATATACTCACTTTAATTTCATAGACCAAAACAACCTCCAGAAGACAAATTTTAATATTAATAGAAATTAATATTAACTCAACTCATGGAAGAATAGCAATTATTTGAATCTCCTTCCTCAAAAGCGGCATTTTCCTCCTCGTTTGTTTGGAATTTGTTTTCGTCTCCTTCCAATTGCAATAGCAGTTCGTTAATATCCTCTCCAAGGGAAGTGTCATATCATCTTCATCATTTCCTTTCGATAACCGTCAACCATCTAAATGAATCAGTAAAATGTAACCTTCAACCGTCAAAGCAAAACCCATTGAGACCCTCTACTACTGCGTTTCTTCAGTAAAGTATGAAAAGAGAATAACTGAAAAAGATTTACTATATGAGATTTATGTTGATTTCCATTTTTTAAGGGTATGACGTTAACCAAATGTCCAGATACACTGCATCAAGTCGACCAAATTTTCCCGAAACAGGAAAATGTTGGTAAAATCTGTGCGATATTGCCATTAAGTTACAGCTCACAAGATCACGTTTTTCTGCTTGAAGCCGACGAGATCGCCAGAAATTTCGACCCAAAATTGCAACCAATCGACATTTCACAAGTAGCCGGTTAAGGATTATTCAAAAATATAGCGAAAATTTCTCAAGTTTTCTAAAGGTTGTCTTGAGATGCGTTACAGGTTACCTCATTATTATGCACTTCTCTCTTGTCGGCCATATAAGCGCTCGACCAATGAGCGCGCGACATTTCTCTTGATTGTTGTACAAGTTTGTTGCTTTTATGAAGGTTCCCAATGTCACGTGGTCGACGAGCCTTCAAAAAGAGGCAGAAGACTGGGTCAAGTACCTTGCAAAAAACGACAAGCTTGAGTCCAGCGGAAAGGGTTTTGAGATGATGTTCGCGTTGTGGGGACCGAGTTCTAAACCTAAAGACCTATGTAGTCAAGCTATTTGGCTTTTCCATGCGGGAGAAAAGGACTATGATTATAGCAATCAACTCCCTTACGGAACTGCTGGACATTTTACTCAGGTAACCGAAGACTGTATGTCACGGTTTGCGTCAATTTAAAATCTACCCTACCTCTATTTTGCTCGTAATCTGCCTTAATTGTCTTTTATCTTAATAATTTTGTACATTAGGACTTGGGTCTCTCGATTTGAAGGTGCGTGTTCGTCGCCAAAATAGGCAGAATGTTTCTTTCTTTTCGAATTTTTGTTGTTCTCCCTGCTCGGAGACGCATGCATCAAACGCCGTGTCAGTTTTTCCCAGTCGTGGTCATACTTGTTCCTTGTTAATAATTATTTCTTTAGTCTAACGAAGTCGGCGTTGTAGTTGTTCTTGTAGAAAACACCGTCAAGGTATTTGTTTTCGTCAGATCAACTGTCTGTTGTGACAACAACGTTTCACTTGACTCTGAAGATGACTTCCGCACAGGTTGTCGAAACGTCAGTCACCAACAACAGTTCTTCTCAGAACTACTCTCACCCGGACGATCACACTATACGAACTACTGATACTCCTGGGTTCAAACCATTTACTAAATTATTCCTTTGATGTTTTCTACCATAGTTAATGACTCTCTCGATGTTTTAATTGATTTTAGGACATTTTCCTACAGTAGTTACAAAGGATGACAGCTAATTAACGGGTCCGTTTCAACCAGTGTGCATTGCGGGTGTGAATAGCTTTTGGTGACCATTTTCGCTTATATCGAAAATGGCCACAAATTCGAATTTTGCCAACTCGAAAGATCTCTTTAGATTAATTAACAATTATTCCATGAGCCCGCGTTGGATAATATGATAATAATGATAATAATAATAATAATAATAATAATAATAATAATAATAATAATAATAATAATAATAATAATAATAATTATAATAATAATAATAATAATAATAATAATAATAATAATTATAATAATAATAACATTTCTAAAGTGCCCTTTCCCGACGGTCCAAAGGCGCTATTTACAGGGTTTAAAGCTTATGCTTCTCATGGGTAAAGCTGCCTACCACTAATTTTGGAATAGTTTAGAACAAAAATCCACGAAATTCCCGTGACGTACCTCCTTTAATATCAAAACTCATCAACCACAAAACTGTTGAAGAACGTATGCGGCCGCTCGAAAAGAAAGTGCTACAAATTATTGAATGAAAAAAATAGTTTTCTATTTTGCTGAAGTGCGGCTTCTAATAAACAATTGAACCCTAATTTATTTAGCGCATTTAAGAGATGTCGAAAACATGATTATCGACAAAACAAAGCGAGCAAGGGTTTTAAATTAGTGTCTGCTCTTGCAGTAGATTGAAGGAGTGATACGATTCTGGCGAAGGAATTATGTTTTTTTCTAATGTTTTGCAACCGCCAATAATATCTCTGTGTAATACCATCGAAAACTGCACCCGACAACGATTTTCGTTTTGAGATTTGAGAAAATAATCACTCTCGATATTCTCCGTTCTCAAACTGCATTCCCGCTAAACTTCCAAAGTTTCCTGTTGTGATTGTGTCAATGTCAGTCGTCTTCTTGGTGTACTAGTGCGTTCCATTCCTAGGCTAAACGTGCAATGTGCTTAAATTCTAAACGTCAACTCGCTATGAATGCCACCAATTCCCAGCCCTTCTGCTTTGAGATGAATCGCCTCCTCGGATGAAAACATCAACAAACGGCTGCGATACACACTGGTTGAGTCGGACCCTTTCAATCCTTTCTAGCCTCGCTTTTTATTTCTTTCATTGGTCAGCCCAAGCTCGTTCCCAGGTCTCTTTGGCTTCGTCCACAAGAGATCTGGGAACGAGATTATGGTGAGCTTGGAAGTGTTCCTGTTATGATAGTCTTCACCGCAGTAAAACGTAAAAAACAAGAAAACTACTTCAAAGATAAGGTTTTCATTTTCACTGTTCAAAGTTTGATACTTAACAAGTATTCTCCTGGTTTACTAAATTTTTTGGAACTTTACTAAAAAAGTTCTAAGCGTTTGAAAACGGCGAAATGCAGACTGTCGGCGCCATTGTCAAAGCAATTTTGATCGGGTGCAGAGCGTTTTAAAAGTAAAGAATCTCGTTTGAGAGAAATGAAAATATATTTACCCTCGGCAGCTATTTCACATATCCTTACTGATGCTTCCACGTTAACGAGAATGATTTTTCTCGAAATAAGAAAACAAAAACATCCTCAGACGTTTGACCGCGGTGAAATGATAGTCACACTTTTAAGGTGTGTAAGGCATTCAAAAATATTTATTTCAGTGGCAATCACCTGTCAATCAGGTCGTCATGTGAAGTGAAATGACGTCATGTGTTTAAAAAAGTTCGCCATCTTCGATTTCAAAAGATAAAGAAAACATTTCGAAGTTGATTTCATGATAACAATAGAATGCAAAAGTGTAACCATGTTTTTCTAAACTCTTCATAAAAGCAAAACTCTCACTAAAACAGAAACCTAACCTAAAAATACATTTCGGTAAAACACCTTTGAAAAATGGTTGCTACAGCAACATCAAGTCACTTGACCAAATAAGTGACACACCAAAAGTGTTATCTGATAATTACTAGGACTGAGAGGTCACACATTCGGCCACTGTTACTTGAATCTCGAGGCTAATGCATGTTTTGAACGATGTATTATTTTCAGGTGGTTTGGAAAAATTCAAAGGAGATTGGTGCTGCTTGGGCCATCAAAAAAGACAACACTGCCATTGTATTGATCAAATACAAACCCGGCGCGAACTACTACGGTCAATTTGGAAAAAACGTTTTTCCCCCAACTGCAGCTCTTCTGGGTCCCGAATGGCCGCATGTTCCACCTAAATTTACCAGGTGTCCAATAGGTGTGTACTATGGTACTGTGATGAATTTAAATAAAGTCGTTAATTTTAATACCTGTCGCACATCGTGGGTGGTTGCATTTATGACCTCCAGCGGGCTGCTGACAGGAGAACTTCGTATGTGTTAGCTCGGAATGTACAAGGAGATCACGCAGACCTGCGTTTCGTCTGTAGGCGATAACTGGTGGATGAGGGAATTCTTATGGAATTCATAAATGCAACCACCCACAATGTCACACTTGCTAATTATTTTCAAGTCGAGGATTTTGATTTCCATAGAACTGACCACATGTGACCGGCAGCGAATCGGCGAGCGCGAGGAGAGCTTGTTTTTGATTCACGCAACGACTTTTGCCCGGCTTCCTGTAAGGGATCAAAGAAGAGTTTCGCACGGATGGAGTCAGTTTGCGTGTTTAAGCTTGGATTACGTTCCTTTATACAAAGCATCTCATAGACGAGGCAATCAAATTTCCCCTGAGTAGGCTTGTGTCCCCGTGGGCTTCAATCAATCAATAAGGAATAAGGAATAACCCGCCTTTTGTATGTCTTTATACTCTGATCGAAAAAGATCATCGAACGTCACTTCGCTTACTTGCCTGTTTGCTTGCTGGCTTGCTGGCTTGCTGGCTTGCTTGACTGACTGACTGACTGACTGACTGACTGACTGACTGACTGACTGACTGACTGACTGACTGACTGACTGACTGACTGACTGACTGACTGACTGACTGACTGACTGACTGACTGACTGACTGACTGACTTTGCCTGCCTGACTAACTGACTGACTGACCGACTGACTGACTGACTGACTGACTGACTGAGTGACTGACTGACTGACTGACTGACAGGCTGACTGACAGATGGACGGATTGATTGATTGATTGATTGATTGATTGATTGATTGATTGATTGATTGATTGATTGATTGATTGATTGATTGATTGATTGATTGATTGATTGATTCATTCATTCATTCATTCATTCATTCATTCATTCATTCATTCATTCGTTCGTTCGTTCGTTCATTCATTCATTCATTCACTCAATCCTTTATTTTATTACCTAGACGGCGCTTGGAGTAATTGGAACAAGTGGAGTCTTTGCAGTAAGTCTATCGCTGGTATACAAACACGGACGAGAGAATGCGCGAACCCAGTGCCAGCCTATGGTGGAAAACCTTGCGGTGAACTCAGCGCAATTGTAAGAGCGTGTAGCAATAATTCAAGTTGCCAGGAAGGTACATGAAGAGAAGTAATCGAAATATTGGACTTGTCGTTAACATTTTCTATGGTGTTTTTCTGCAATTGCCTAATTAAGTAATTCTTGACATAATTTTTGCTACCGTAGATCAAAAAAACTATTTGCCTATAATATATTATCTTAGTTGTGCCGTGTTTTTTCCTCATTTGTTTGTGTAACATTTCATTTTTATGTACATGCAGCAATTATATACTTCACATATCTGATAAAACAAAAAAGTGACAACTAACAATGTTAATGCCTTCCAACTTGCAACGCAGCAAATGTTGCATCGTCAGTTGCCAAAACAATTTCTCGTGTAGGAGCCCATTTTTGCAACTTGTCGTGCGATAAAATATTGCGCTGAAAGTTGCAAGAAAAGTAGAACTATTTCTACTTTCCGCAACTTTGCGAGACAAGTTGCTGCGTGTGACATGTTAATAGACGGCTTTTGGAACGCGATGGCCGGTAACCAGCCTGGGACGAGAACGCGTTTAAAAACTATAAACAATGGCGTGTATTGGAGTATTCCAAACTAACACATGCACAACAGAATCGGTAACACTGCATACGATGCACTTGATTGAAATTTTGTAAATAATTTTATTTCAAACCGCGAAAGTAAATTACCAGTTTACCATTTACACCTTTCTTGCTCCAAACGAAAGCATTTTGCGTCTCTTGAAAGCTCTGAATGACGAACTTTCTTGACGACCCCCAAAAATGGAAGAAGATTTGATTCCACCATAATTCTACCGGTCGGCTTGTTTACCATTCTCGTTCCCATAGCTGTTTTTGCTTCTCTTTGCCGGCAGGGCCTTGGCACGAAAAACGAAGTGCTCTGGCGACAGAGAATTTTCAGTCCTAGATTCTGGGACTTCCGGTCTTCATGTATGCAGTCGTGGTGTTTCTATATACTGTAAGGGAGAGTCGTGGCGTATTTTACTTCCGCCAAAGATTTCTTTATTTCAAACAGAGCCCTTAGTTTCTCGTTCCAAGGCTCCGCCTGCTAAAAGAAGCGAAAGGGCTATGGGGACGAGAATGCTTGTTTACTTGAAAATAATCGGAATAATATATTTTCATTAGCAGAATAATTCTTGGCTAAATAATTGTATTTTCAAATAATATGGATCAACGGAATCTAATATTTACGCCGGTTTCGTTGCGAGTTACCTGTGCTTCGCTGAATGAGTTTAGACTTTACCTACCGCATATTTGCCTACCAGAAATGAAGAAAATTCATTCAGTTCTCTGCATAAAATTCTCTAAGGTATCAAGCAATTAAACCGCAACCAAACCAAGAGGATTCAAAACTACATTCTTACATTGTAAGCTTGCAATGCTCGCGTGCGCAACTTCCCAAATCGCAAACTGCCACAACTCTTAGACAAAAACTGCTTTAAAATGACTAACATAACCAGCTCCATCAATTTGCAGAGTTCATTTTGTTTAGCCGCGAGTTCACGTTGTTTTTCAGTATTTGTTTTTTGCCTTGAGTTGATTTTTTTGCCCTGACTGTTTTGTAGTAATTCAAAATAAACTTATTCGCCTTCAGGCTAGAGTGCGTGTATTAGTGTACAGTAAACGTAAAAAGTTTTACTAAGATTTGCGAGGAACCCAATAAAGTGCACTCGTCAATTTTAATTTTAGAACCTGTCATAGGCATGAAAAGTCAGATGGGTTAGCCACGAAATATATTGACGTCGCTTTCGTCAACAAAACTATGAGAGGTTTTTAAGATATTAAGTCTATGGGCCACTGTGCAAGCTTAGAAATAGTGTAGGTACTTATTTGGTACCACTGTAATTAACTCGAGCAAAAATATTGATAAATGGGAACTCCGCCTTTAGGCCTGCGTAAATCCATATATTAATTGGGTGCGTTGAATATTGCGAACAACTGTGAATGTATGACACCCCCTCTGCAACTGCAACTCAGTAATGTTTTTCAGTCGCCATAGTTAGGAAAATTGCCATGTGTAACATAGCCTTCACTGACATACTTGCTTTTTCTAAACGATTTTTTTGCGGTGTATTCTTTTTTTGTGTGTGCATTTTTCAGCTATATAATCGTAGTTTTTGGACGGTCAAGGGCCCAATGGACAGACATCTTCCATCCTCTGGAATTCGGGACTGAAACTAGAGCCACAAATTATATTCCTTTAGGAAATTCGACCATCTGCGCTATGTCGTCATTGGGTTTGAGTCGACAAACCTGTCTTTATATACTACCATTTTCATCTTTTGCAAACAGATTTGAATTGTATCGTTTTCTTCTCGGTTTCGACGTAAGCGCAATACATATATGCAAATCAAATCAGTTTGACAAACCAATCAACAAAATTGTACGAACCAAACATGCCATTTATCCC